>CAUJNA010002890.1:938009-1538009 GCA_963377175.1 Effrenium voratum | reverse complement strand
TCGGTCCGTCGGTCCGTCCGTCCGTCCGTCAATCAGGCAGTGAGCACACAAGCACGAAAGTAAGCAAACAAGTGAGTAATTGACTAACTACCTAGCTGACGAACTGCTAGCAAACTAACCAACAAACTAACTAACTCACCAACTAAACAACCAACTAACTAACTAGCTGACTAACTGATTAGCTAACTAACGAAGTATAACTAGCTAACCGGCTGAGCAACTATCGAACTAACTGACTCGGGTTTGTCTTAGAATAGGGTTTCGCTCGTCCAAGTCTTCAAGTGCTTGGCACCAACTCCAAAAACAAACGGCACAAAAACAATCTGCCAATTTCTGAAATGTTGTCTCCGGACCTAAGTAGAACCAGTACTATTAATTGCGGCGTCTTCCCTGGTCCTGATCACCACGAGGGGCCACACCATATTAACAGCAAGCAGGGATTCTACTTAAATTCTCCGGTAACTTCTTTTTAAAATGGAGCTTCATTTGAGGAGCTGGATTTCAAACCCCCAAACCGCCAGTCCCAACCACCAAATATGAATTCCCTAAAAACAAAATGCACCCACAAAACAACAAATCTGAAAAACTTGATGCTGGAAGAAGGATTACCTGAAACAGATACTGAAAGATGTATTACTTGGTTTTGCCTGCCCACAAAAAAAAAAACAAATCCGATACGTGTTGCTTGGGATTGCCTGAAGAAAAAGAAAGCACCCACACAAAAAACACAGCGCGATGAAAACTTGTTACCAGGGGCAAGCCACGGCCTGGCTTGCCGAAGACGAAGAGGCGACTGCCCCCGAAGGCTGTGTACTTCTTGGCAAAGCAGCCGGGGCAATTGAAGGCCGTGCCATCCGCCCGATGAACGACGCAGTCCTAAGAAGAGCTAAGGTAGGGGTGTTTTTGGGGGATTTCAATTTTTTGAGCCATAAGTACCTAGAGTCTCCATGTTGTGTCTCTCAGAGAGTATTGATTATGAGGGGGGGTCCGCGTGTATTAGGACGAACGGATTATCATGAAAGTCACCTCACAAGTACCTGGAGTCTCCGTCTGACGCTTTAAAAACAGGTCCGTGACTCCATTAATTTAGGTAATGACCCCATTTTTTAAGGGTCATGGAGACTCTAGGTAGATCCACTCGAGTCCACACTGGTAGATGAAAAAACACTACGTAACCACACTGGTATTAAAAAAAAGGACCCTGGGACCCTCTTAAGGGAAACAGCCAGACCCTCTTAAGGGCACCTGTGCAGATATTTCCTAAGAATGCGAATACTGGGACCCTGAAGAAACACAGCAACTGTTCAAGCACTGTCTGCAATCCTGATTTGCTGGACCTGGATGTTTTGTTTTGACACCGTCAGGGTAGTGGGGCCTAAACCAAAAAAGCAGGGTGAAAGAGGACCAACCAACCAGTTGCCCTAGTTGTAACGGCGAGAAAGCCTACTTGAGCTTGGCAACGAACATCCAAGGAAAAAAACACGCTGAGCCTGGGATCTTGAAAAACATATACCTGGAGTCTCCGTCTGATCCTTTAAAAATGGGTCAATGACCCCATTTTGTTTGGGGTAACGACCCATTTTTCACGGGTCGGAAGGAGCCTTCAGGTACCTGTGGGTTCCAGTCCAGGACTGGGAACCAACCGAAAGGCCCTCTTGAAGGGAGCTCGAAAGGCAACCAACCATTTTGGGGGTTTTCCCTGTTTGTGACACATATCAACAGGGATCCGGATGCAATACACACCTGAACGTTGCAACTTGTAAATGGTGGTTTCCAACTTTATCTTGGTGTTGAAACAGCCAGCCATGTTTCAAAGGGTGACGCAAAATGCTTTGATCTTTCAAGGAGCCCTGATCAAACATATAAAGGTACCGTATATATATATAATATTGTATTATATTATTATTACACCCTTGTGATAGCGGTTCAGGGTTCTAGATGTGGTGGACTACGGCTGACACTTGGCCTGCCGAAACGGGGTGCACCACCAACGAAACTTTTGTTTTCGTTCCTGGGAGTCTCCCGAGTCGGACCCGAATGAAAAAATGGTGGGGTCGTTACCCAAAATAAGGGTTGGTCATTGACCCATTTTCAAAGGGTCGTGCAGACTCCGGGTTCAGATGATTCATGTCTAGTTTCGCCACGAATATACAGTAGTTTTGGAGGAATACGCAAATATTCTCAGGACGCAAACACACAAGGCTGACCCGTTGGGGCCCAAAAGGGAAGCCCCGAAGGTCATTTCAGCTTGGTTCGCTCTGGGCAAGTACAGATATGATGTGCTTTTGCTCTCTTTTTTTGAGGGGGGGAACGTCAAAATGGAGGGCTTTCCTACGGTTTTCCTCACATCATTCAGCCACCCTGTACCCCCCAAACTGCAACAAGTTTCGGAGCGTGGGTGTTCGGCAAAGTTAGTAAGTTGTCCGCAACCTATAAGATACAACCCCCACTGAGTCTCCCCAAGTGGGGTTACGCTTGTTAGTTTGGGGAGGGCCTTTCTACTGGGCAACAAACATCTAAGGAAGCTCCCTTGGTACCCCATATTTGGGTCTCGTAACCCACCAAGAACCAGGTCAACTCCACTTAAAGGATTTGTAAGCTGGCTATAACATTGGTTGCGGACAACATACTAACTTGGCCACCCGAGAGGGTCACTTAGGGAGGCGGGCTTCCAACACCCATGGCTTCCGTGGTTTGTCTCACCATGGTATTGCCCACTTTCCTGACGTACCCGATCGCCCCTTTAAGCATATGTTGCCAGGTATGTCCCGTTGTAAGCATCATCTTTGGGAGTTTCTCGTCTCGTGGGGTAAAGTTTTAAGGGGGCCCCTCTAAGTATACGTTTCCAACTTGAAATGCCATCAACAACTATCGAAATGCGAAAAAAACAAACACGATTCCCAGAAAAGTGTGTCTTAGGTTTCCCTCAGGCAAACAAGTTCAAAGCGATAAAGCTCCGCGGTTGCCCGCGCTTGCGACGCTCCTCTCCCGCGTCCTTGAAACGCCGCGGCGCGGGATTCGCGATGATCAGCGGGCGCTGCAGCTCCGCGGCCTGCTGCAAGACGCTGCCGAAGACCTCCCAGCTGGCGTCCGACTCGAAGGTCCTCGAGCCGCGAAAACGGGAGGCTCGAGGCTCGAGGCTGGAGACGTTGAGTGTTCTTTTTTCCCGCCTCCCCCCCCATTAGCACCGTAAGGTGTTTGTTTTGGGGGGGCTGGTGTCTTTTGCGAATTTCCATGAGTGGAACCTTGGTGTTGCTGTTGCTGTTGTTGTTTCTGTGAGGGGGGGGTTTCTTCCAAAATAATATCATACTCAAAGGTGAACCAACTCAGTGAAACGGGCTGGGCACATCTTGTTTTTTGGAGTACCCCACATGTGGCCCAGTGCGTTCAGCTTAGAGTAGAGTAAGCCTTCGGGATTACCTCAAGGTTTTGCATCATGGTTGCCCTGGTCATCTACTACCTGGAGTCTCCTTCTGACCCTTGAAGAATGCTTGGTCATTACCCAACATAATGGGGTTGACCCATTTTTTAAGGGTCAGACTCGGAGACTCCAGGTATAGTGGTGCCTGGAAGCACTGGGTTTGCTACCCTTGCGATGGAGCCCAACACCCATTTTTGTAGGTGTCAAGTGCACCAACATCCAGGACCCAATTTTGAGCCTGGTTTCCTTTTTGCGGGTGGTTTCAAGGAACACCAATCAGAACACCGAAGCCATTTTGAGCCGTAAGAACCATGTAAAACTCACGTCCTGAGTGGGTTGGCCAAAAAGAGTCCTGCTTTTGATTTACCACTATTTGTTTCTTTCGAACAGTTGGAAGTCAGGGAGTAGGTAGAAACAAGACACCGGGCAACTGCCAGGAGCTGCAATGGACCTTCTTTTTTGTCGAAATGACCCATACAAAACTGAAGTAAGGCAGAAAAAAGGAATCGGTCCTTTGGGGGTGCAAGTACCCTCCCACCAACTAGCATGGAAGTGCAAAAAGGCCCTTTCCAAGAGGAAAGTCGTCTTTCTACAGGGGTCTGTCTTCCATGTTAGCTGGTGGCAGGGGGTAGCAACAAGGTACCAGGCAGCTGGTGGCAACCGTTGAAGTCGAGTGCGTCGAGACTCGAGCGCTGCTCGCTCAGCGTGCCCTTATTGCAGACCTGCACCCCGTTGGCGAGGATGAAATCGGCGTCCTGGACGCGCGGGCGTTAACGGCGCCGCAAAAAGGGCTCGGGCCGCACGGAAGAAGCAACCAGCCACCTACAACGAGGGTACCCCTCACCAAACAGACACCCTGTGGGCGTGTAGAAACGGGGGTTGGAGTTTGGACGCCGTGGCTGGCTTCCTTTGGATCCCGGGATTCAGTTGCCGGCCAGCATGAAAAGAAGGGTTAGGATCACAAGGGGCTAATCGAAAGATTCGCCATGCCTACTTTGACGTTCGGCTAAGTTAGTAACTCACAAATTTGTCCAAGGAACGCCCACAAACAGAGGTGTCCTTTTGAGGCTAGTACCGTTCAAAATAGTGGGAACTGTTTAGTTGGATTTATTCCATTTCCAGGCCCCTCTACATATTTCCAAAAGGCCACCTATGTTCGCAGGATGTGCTGGCCAAAAACAGGGGCCAACACGCTGTACCAAGGAGGGGCCCCTTCTTGTCTAGAGGTCCGGCAAGATAGAAAGTTGTATCCTCGCGCTTCCTTTGAACACTGACCTCGCAAAGCGCATCACCGCAAAACACAGCACCGGCGGTGGACATATCTGTGCTGAAAAGTGAGATTCAAACCCATCTCTGTGAGCTGTCAACATCGGAGGCTACTCTGCTGGACATAGGGCTCGAATTCAAGGTGCTCTGGATCAGATTGAGGGAGTCCCCCTTCTCAAGCATTGTGGTGTTGATTGTGTTTCTCCGGGTGACCCTTTTCAGGGTTGATTTAAAGGGGGCCCAAATGAGAAAAAGAAGGCACCCCCATGTCCCCTGGTTGATTTTGATGAGCCCCTTTAAGTAGTAACCTCAGTTATACCGCAGTTCTAAGCCCCCCAATTTAAATTAACCTTGTCATTCCTGGGTTATAACCCAGGGAGACGATCTTAGGTGGGTAATCAGGCTTAACCACGTGGTGTGGGCTCACCCGATGGCTTCACTTAGATCTTGGGGTCAGCGAGTCCTGCGCTGAGGCGACCAACTCGAGGCCCATGATCCTCAACTCCTGGCCCCGACCGCCGCCGGACTCGGCAACTGGAAAAGCCGCATGGCCATGGGTCCAAATTTCGTAACTTCAGTGAACATGTTAACTGTTTTTTTTCACTAAACTAGACGAGAATGGGTGGTGAGTTCACCTACCCCAAAATGGTACCATATGGGTCACTACATGGGTCGAAATCCCAAGCCCGGTTAGCCCCCAGTGAACATCCGATTCAATCCAACCACTAAAATAGGAAGCCTAAAATGGGTGGTGAACTCACCAACCAACCAAAAAGGGATCAAATTAGACCAAAATGGGTGGTGAATTCACCTACCAACCAAAATGGGATCCTATTGGTTTTGACAACCACAGCCATATGGGTCCCTCAATGTTTTGAGGGCACCCTGTTTTGGGGTGGTTCGAAAGGAATAACGCAAGGAAAAACAAAATCCATGTTGCGACGGAAAAAAGGGAATCACGCCCATATGGGTGTTTCTCAAAATATGAAAGCAAACAAATAGGTGGTTTCTGTTGGTGTCCCTTCAAATACCAACCAAAAGGGGTCCACAAATTTACAGCACAGCCATGTGATAGCCATGTGTTGGGACAATATCCCCATCGAGGCGTTAGGGTCCAGGCAGCACAGGAATCTTCTTGCTTCCATTTGGTTAAGACACGTGGAAGTAGTGATAAAATCATTAAAACCAAACAAGGGGAAAAAAACATATAAAATAAAGAAAGAAACAAAACAGCAAATTGAAGCGTGGGAGCTCCCTTTTTGGGGAGGGTTTCCCATGTGAATGTTCAATTCGAAGCATCCGCTTTGAAGCGGTCGCTGATCGAACGCCCTTGGTTGATACACAAGAACTCCATGATTTCTTTGGTGCCAACGGGGTTCGCAAACATCCACAGTATCTGGGTGAATTATAATACTTCACCAACCTGAAAAAAGGTGCTTGGGGGGCTATTCCCAACATAAACCCCCATTTGGGGTGAGGACTGTGAGGTCGTCATAATTCACCCAGACAGTATGGAACATGACCCCTTTTGCGACATCCTGGGATTCGGCCAGGCCGCCACCATTGAAAATCAATGAGCGGGGGGGTCATTTTCAATCACCATTCTTTCCCGTGGAGTAACTCATCATCTAAATTGAGCCCCTCTGAACAGAACACAGATTTCCAATAGTGATGTATTCCCTTTAAAAACCAACAGCAAAACATAACATATTCTTAAGCAAAGGGAAGGTTAAGTGGCTGCCACACAATGGAATGGCTTCTCTTTTAGGACCCCTGATTTTGTCAAGTCCATTTGCGGTCAACACTTTCTGTGGGTCACGGCTCCCTGAGTAGGATCCCTTATACTTAATACTTTGCTGTCTATTCTGCCAAGCTGGTCTTTTAAACGGCTAAGAAAATGAGTGAAAATGTGATAACCTACCAATAAGAGAGTCCTTTTAGAGGGGCTTATAGCTCCAAGTCTAGGTCCTCCAGTAGAGGTTGGTTAGAATAAGGGTACCCTTCTTTCTAAAGTCTATTTTAGTGAGGATTCCTCCCCCAAGACAGGGTAAAAGGGCACTACTGGGGCGCCTAGAGTTTAACTTTCAGTGGGTTAAATGGAAACTACCACTAAAACACTAAAAAATGCGAAAAAGCTAAGGAACCGCTAAGGGCTGGGCTTGCCACCGAGTAATTTGGCCAAACCTCCAAGTAGTAAGGGTTCCTGACCACCAACTCGAACCCAACTCGACCCGACTTCGCGCGAGTGGTTCGCCTCTGGCGACCAAGTGCCTCGCTGTAGATGATCCTGACGAAAGGTTCTCTGAAATGGAGGATGTCTCCAAATAGCTTAGTTGCTGTTGACCCCCCTGAGAAAAATGATTAACTAATTCGGGTTTGGTGGAAGACCCCTTGATTTCCCAAAAAGTGAAAGTCTAAAGATCCAACCCAATAGCAGTCAAGATAGATTCCCCCACCAATTAGCCTGAAACCTGACTGTTCCGGGGTCCCTTTAACAGGAAAACGGTCCAAACCAGGACCCCCCCCCAACGTCAGGTTCCATGGGAGGGTAATGACCCTTCATTGAACAAACGAAATCAACAGCCTGATGCTTTTTTGGCGATGGTATCCAGTGCCGTTTGCTGCGTGTTGTTGTTGGTTTCTTTACTTAAGGGGCAGGGTACTTAGTAAGTGGGCAATAACCATGGCGATAACCCACGTACTACGGTTCTGAGTCTCCATTCAGTGGGTTGTCTCACCAGGCTTACTAACCTCTTACAAAGCCCCTGGACCTGAAAGGATTGGCACGGATGTACTGGGTGCTGCTTCTGAAGCTTTCCATGTGCTTTGGGCAAGCAAGTGAGTACTGGGCTTCTGGTGCTTCCTTACACTTCATGCCAAAGGAACACACCGGCAACTGGCCATTCCGCTTTGCCTGGCGCTACCACTAAGGTGTCTCTTTCAAAGTAAACTCAAAAAACAAGAGGCCGTCCCCCCCCAAAAAAAAAGAAAAAACTTGAAGGATGTATTGGGGCCAGCTTAAAAACCACCAGGTGAATCGATGCTCTTGCTGTTAGCAAATGATTCCTGGACTGACCTGGACCCTCAAGCTTCCCTTCGAAATTGACATCTTCCCCCAACAATGAGCAATACGTCTACCTTTAAACCCCTCACCCTAAGGGAAACTCGCAAAAACAACAAGGGTCTCCTTTGAGCAACCCCACCCCCATCTCCCCAAAATTCCCCGCCCCCCTTCTAACCACGGCCGCCCAAAACTGCCAAAGCCCCCCGTGCCTCGTGGGAGATAAAGAGGCACCGCAGTCGCGCCGGCGCAGCTTCGGAGATAAGGAGCTGCAGATGTCGCTTCGCCAGGTCCCCGGAGGTCACGAAGGACACAAAGTCCTACCCCCGCGCGCGCAACGCGAGCGAGGCGAATCGGGAGAAGCGAGGGAGAAGCGAGGACATGGCGAGCTTGGGGACGTTGGTTTTGTTTCGCGTTTTGTTTTTTGGCGTTGGTACCCCTTTTTGGTGGTGTTAAAGGGAAACCAAAACAAAGGACACAAAGTCCTCCGTGCGAATCGTCGAGCTGGGCGAGTCCGACGCAACGCACGCCCTCCTACGATCGGTGCGAAAAGAACGGTTTTGGGATTCACGCAAAAAAAGAGAAGAACCGCCCAGGAGGCTCCCTCTGCTTAGGTGCCCCCGTTTCTTGAGGGACATCCTAGGGTTCTTGAACCCATTCCCAATGAAAGAATAGCACTTAGATGATGACAGTCCTGAACGGAAAACAAGAATGGTGACTATATTGACCCAACCACTGTTTAGTGGTGCCAACTGCCTGAATCCCAGGATCACCGCAAAGGCCCTGGACCCTCAAACTCTCAAATGACCCTGAGAAGTCTGATGCTATAAGGGCCAACACGGGGGTTGCGGGGCACTTTAAAACCAAGTCTAGTCATGATTGTAGGAGCAAACGATTGGCAATTATTTACCAACCCCCTTAGATTCTGCCTCCAAGCTTTCTACCGAGGGGTAGTCATAAAAAAGCCTGCCTTTGACGAAGCCGGCGAAGCCGTCGTCTCAGTTGGTCCATCGATGTTTATGGGCCAGGGTTGTCCATGTGGGACCTTTCTCGAAGAATTTGGGTGTGATTTTCAGGGTGCTCCTTGTTGGTTAGCTTTAAAAGGAGAAGGGACACCACAATTCTGGGGGGTGACCTTAAAAAAATAAATCCGTCTGTGAACTTATGACTCAGTCGGTGTCACTTGGTACATCCGACCTCTCGGGGCGCGAGAACTGATTGGGGACAAGACTTCTCCGATTGGCCTTTGGGGTGACACATGGACCAGAAAGAGAAAACACCCAGCCTGCCAAGTGAAACTCACCATGAAACGGTTCAAAAGCAAATGAAAGAAATCACCAAGCGGAAAAATCAAATAACAAAATGAACCCAAGCAGCAAGTGTTCGTCGGTAGGGACCCTTTTCCCTGAGGTGTTGTAACATTCACCCGGCTTTCACTCTATAGCCACTATACAACGGCTTCTACTCTATATACACCACAGAAAACAAGGGGTTTGTGGCTTGGGGGTACTGGAAACCGTCTTAGAAACAAGGGAAATACATGGTCACCTTCCCTCGCCCATCCCCCAAAAACAACAACACAGAAAACAACACATTGAAGACCTTGTTGGGATGGTCATTGAGGCCTGATCGGAATTACCACAGCTATGGAGTATGGGGACCCTCAGGGTACTATACAGGTAAATGGATCTTACCATTCATCCATTGGTTCTCTTGGTTCTTGGTGGTCCACTTTCCATCTCTTGTTGGTTCTCTTGGTTTTCTTTTGCCATCCTCTGACCTTGAGTTTCTGGAAAGAAGGAATCCTGGGCTCAAAGCCATGGACAACAACCTGCATTGTTTGTTACAATGTGCATATATCCACAAACACAAATGAGCCGTGCCAAATACTCTTGTGTAAAAAGCGGTCCTATAAACTTGCTTTCGCGGACCCTTTCGCGATGCTTTCGCGAACCCATGTTTTGCCTTCGCGGGCTTTGGTTTCTTTAGAATTGCTTTCGCGACGCTTTCGCGGCGGAGCGTCACACAGCATGCAGGCTTTCGCGGGTCTTTCGCGGCGGGACCTTCTTTGGTTACTTTCGCGATAAGCTTTCGCAAGCTTTCGCGGCCTGCGTTTTGGCTTTCGCGGGGATTCTATAGGACACCCCCCTTTTTTACTTTGTATTGTCAGGGTTTCTGGCGCTGCTCAAATGGATGTGGTGTTGTCAGTGGACCCACTCAAATTGTGGTTTGCCTGGTTGTTTCCCCTGAACACCACAGAACAGGGGTACCCTCAAAAAGAAGACACCCCCAGACCCATATATATTATATATATGTTACAACATGTATCTATAAATGTGTATATATATATATATATACATATATACATACATATTTAGGGCATACTGTGTGGGTCCCCTTCGAAAAGGAGGGGGGTGGAAGGGGTACCAAGAGCCCCTCTTGGGCTATATGACGCTCTGCCCTCTCTCCCGAGCGCGATGACCTTCCATTTGGCTAAGACCCCCGGAAAAAAATAAATAAAAAATCCAGTAATGATAGATTCCCTTTTAAACCAACAGGGGGAAACAAAAAAACAAAAACAAAGCAAATGGAAGTGAGGCTCTGCCCGAGTCGTGTCGGTCCTCGGGTCTGAGGCCTAAGTCCTCCACCCGGCTCTGGGCCTTCTGCGCCTCGCAGGGGGAGTTGGAGACGATGGCCAGCGCCACCTAGCACACGAAGTCAAACGAAGAAAGCGGCTTGGAAGTGCTCTCCGGCCACGGACAAGACCAGCCCCCCGCAAAAAAACAACACGCTTTGGGGCCATGATTGCGATGATTTTGGGTACTGACCAACCATTTTTTAATAGTCATGGCGACTCCAGGAGGAGCTTTGTGGGAGCTGTTCGAATTCCGATCCCCTGCAAAAAAACAGTTGAACTCCACTGGCACTGCTCCACTGCTGCGAATGACGGCGACATGGCCGTTTTCGGCGCGGGGGCCTGAAGTCTCCACATGCCTACGAGGCTCCCAACCACCGGGGTGTGTAACGGGGCCGGGTCGAAGCCATTGAAAGCCGAAGCCGATCGGAGCCTCTGGGTAGAAAGAAAACAAAAACACACCTGCCCCAATTCCCATCAAAGGAATGATAAGGACCGAATTTAGATGAAGGGTGGTCTAAATCCCAGGCTGAGCCTGGTGGGAGCAAGAAATGAACGGATAGGCTTCGCCTTCGGGAGTCGAGCGAGTTTTCCACCACCACCACCACCACCTTGAGGGGGAGGGGGCGGAAATGGAACCAATGCAGATCTCAGGTGTCGAAATCCTCCCCCCAATTCCACTTGCTTGACGTTCGTTGGGTTTGGGGAGCAAAAAATCATTTTTTTGCAGCTAAGTGGGTTTGGATTTCAACCACTAAACCACCATAAGCAAAAATGTAAAAAATGTTTCCCAACGACAAGCATGTAAAGGATCCGGTGGGGATACGGCACATTGCCCCCAACATGGCTGGTGAGTGAGTCTCACACACCGCCGAAAAACCGAGAAAAGGAAACATGACGCCACGAGAAAACCGGCGAGTGGTTGGCTGGCCTTCCGTTGCCGGAGCTCGGCTAAACAGTCCAAGGTGTCGGGCAAGAGCCGCTTTCCATCGTGAAGAACCTGAGGCACAGCTTTGCTCAGTTTCCCAATTCCTGGGTATGGATCAAAATCAAGCCACCCGCAGATTCAAGCCATTTTCGGTACCTATTTCTGACCCACAGCCACCTCTGGGTTGCCATGACTGAGCATGGCCCAACACAGGCAAACACCCAAAGGTGAAGGGTTTGTTTCGCTGTCAAGATCAAACCACGGTTCCCCTTTTGGGGCAATCAGGCACCCAATCGGTGCAAATAACAACCAGAATCCTCAAGCGACGGTCTTTTGGACAGTACTTAGTAGATTAAGGGCTTTAGGGTAAATGAATAGCTTAACACCCGTGTTGTGCTAAGTTACTTCATGTTTCGGTATGTCTCAATGAATCACATCTAATCTGCTTGCACGCAAGGCTGTGCCTTCCCAATGCATAGCCTGCAACGCTCTTAAATTGGTAGTTTCCATCGCCACATGCACGCGGATGTAAGCAACGATGTAGTTGCACCTGGCAATGCATGTCTAATACGCGGTGTGATTGCCAACTAATAGCCAAACTCCTGTCTGATACGCGGTGTGACTGGATCCAACACACAAGATGGGGGTACCCTTGGTGCTCTGCATGAGCAGCTCCTGAGTCGCATGGAACATGTCGCTTACAAGTTTCAACGCACTCATGCCAAGCAGAAACCAACAGCCATCGACGCATGCTCTCACCATGCCAAGGGGCGCCGTATTGATCAAGCCTTGGCTGGACAGAGACAACAGCATACCAGCATACCAGCATACTATTGTGAACGAGTCTCACGCGATACCACAACTCCCCAACTGGATGGTCCCTGGGATTTAGTTGCTACCACTAAACAAACGGGGGATAGCATAACCATTGCTTACCGTTCAGGATTATCATCTAAAATGGGTCCTCGCCATTATTTTAATGCGCATCGGAACCCTAGGGAAGGAGATCACACTTTGAATTACTTCTTTCGTTCTAGGCATGTAAAGACTTCTGTGCCTGAATGGCCGTGTTGCTGCTACTGCCGAATTGGATGCGACAGTGCCCAAGCCAATTTAACCACCCATTGAGGCTTACCTGAAACAAACAGGGCACACACAAGCACTGGGAATTAGGGCGCCAGCAACCTGGTGAAATCAGGTTGGCTCACCTTTACCACTGCAATGGTCTTGCTGTATAAATATGTATACAAAGCTTGTTATTGTTATTATGAGTATTACTAATAGTTGAAAAACTTTATTGTTATGAAAATGTTTTTTATTATCATTATTAATACTATTAGTACTAGTTTTATTAGTATTATTACTACTAGACTTTCATTGTTGATAGTAGTTGTAGTATTAGTGGTTGAAATATTATTATTTTGTTAATAGTATTACTATAGTTATTTATCATTATTATTTTTTTAGTATTAATTGTCATTATTAATATGCATTACTACTATTATTTATGATTAATACTATTATTGTTGTTTTATTATTTTGACTGCTATTATTATACTAATATATGTATATATATATATATGTATATAGTACAGACAATGGGTAAGAGAGGCCGACTACAGGTCAAGCGCAGTTTCACTCAAATGTCGGTACACGTGGCGTTTCCAAACATCTGCGCGAATCCGTCCCCCCTTCTTCCTGAAGCTCCTCTTGGCAACAACACATGCGTGTGTCGTTGTTGGAGGAACCTCCTAAATGGTGGTTCTGCGGGTTCTCCTACAATCAAAGCCTCCACTTGTTGTGCCCGAAAGTCGCTTCAAACAGGCACGCTGTCGACAACCAAAGTGGGGCATACACGTTCAGGCATTAGGTCACTTTTCGGGGATGGCGCAACAATTCGAATCAACTACCCAAAAATACCTTTATAGGGCCCACAGGCGTATCGGACAATTAACAAGGGTGCACATCAAAGAGAGCAACAACGTTCTGATTCTGTTTCATGTTCAGTCTAACCTCAATAATACGCCCGGGCGGAATCCCCAACAGCCCCGGAACCCTCCAGAACCCTCCCTTAAAGCCCCAAACCACCCGGTCGCCCAATTTCTGGGCACAGACCCCACAGCTTCCAGCTGACGGGGTAAATTATGGTTCATATGGGTCCCCTTGTTGGGTAGTTTTTAAAGGGAAACCAAAAGGACTGCCAAAGCCATTGTGAGGGAATGACCCCAAAACACCAGCCCCTATAGTTTCCTGAAAACAAATCCCTAAGTTCATTCCCACAACCACTGGGTCATTCCCTACCTATCGCACCAGGAAGCAAGACTCGGTTGCTTTCTGCTCCCCTGCTAAAAGTTTAACTTTCAGTGGCTTAATACGGAAAACCCAACTAAGTTTGCAAAAAGTTGAAGTCCTAACATCCAAGCAAAATGCACCAAAGATACGGCCTTAATAAGGCTTTAGAGGCCCATGATGTGTGTTTCTCAGGTGGCTACAGGGCCATGTACTAGTTGTATGATAGTCCCTAGGTACTTGCAGCAAGCAAAATGCACCCAAAGTGTCTGTTTGCCAATCAACTGCTCTTCCCAAACAGTATGCCGGGTGATAAGTAGCGAGTCTGGAAGAAACAGATACTCGTCCCCTTTTGGTATCCTTGTTAAACCAAACTAAACCTATGAGCAAAATGCACCAAGCAAAAAGTCAAAGCAGCAGCAGGCCGTCGTAGCCCGCTTTTACCACTGCAGAGATGCCGGCGACCTGCGCCGTGCTCCGATCTGCTCTTCTCCTCTGTGCCTGAGCGCCGTTGTTCTCCTCCTATACCCTCCTCAGCTTCCATTTGGTTAAGACCCCCGGATTTTTGTTTGTTTAATATTTCCAGTAGTGATAAATGCCTTCTTAAAACCAACAAGGGAGGATATACAATATTCTTAAGCAAATGGCAGCCAGTGCTTCCAGGGCAACCATCCATGGTAAAACCTAGAGGTTAGAATTCCGAAGGGTTGCCTACTATAGTGCGAACTAGAAGCACTGGGCTGGGGTTCAGGCAAGCCACTATTCAAACATTGGTTGGGTTCATAGAACCACCATTCTTTACTGTTCAGGATTGTCATCATCTGAACTGGGTAGACCATTCCTCACTTCCTGGGTTGGCCAAAACAAGTCCCAACCTGTTATTTGCCACTAAAATGGTCCAGACCCAAAACACAGTCAGGAACTCTGGAAATAAGATTCTTTTACTTGGCAGGCATAGCTTTTGGCGACCAACGAGGACTTGAACCCCACAATCCCCAAAATGAACCTCGTTGGGTTTGTAGTAGGCTACACGGACTGGAGGGCAGCTCTCGGGTGGCCCTTGACAACCATGAAAAAAAGACAACACGTCTTTGATTCTGGTCCATGTTTGGCAACCCAAACTGGGCTGCCCATTTTCAGATCCCCCGCTGAAAGTGTAACTTTTGGTGGGTTAAATGGAAACTACCACTAAACACCAAAAAGCCAAAAGGCTAAGTGGATGGCTGGGAACCACCAAGCAAAGTGATATGTGCCTTAGATGGTCTATTGATGTGCTCTGGCAACATCCAAAACTAGCCCACTGCTCCCAGTTGGTACCCCTGATCCTTCTGCGTACTGGACAAAGTTGGCTTCGCATCAGTTGGGATGGATGAAACTCTATGAATGGCCCATTCACAGCATGTTCATAGAGGGGGATTCCCCTTTTTCTATATCACAGACAGCGGCATAACACCGATTCCTACTGTGGATGGACGAAATCCTGCACCACTTTGAAACCACGGGAAGCCATGGTTTGGTTTTTTTGTTTTTTTTGCAGGGGAATGATCATTCCAGGGTTTCTTGATGGTGCGAAATGGGTGCGGCTCAAAATTAAACAGGAGGGGCTACGCAGGTTTTGGTCCATGTTTCCACTTACCAGGGTTCCACTTTGGTACCGGTTTTTTGAGCCACAGCCAAATGGATTTCGCAACCATCCACAGTAGCACCAGCCTCCGACTGCCTTTTGGATACGACTTGTTGACATCGGAAGCACTTGGAGGGGGCGGTCCAGCACCATATCAGTACGTCACACTCAAACGTTGGCAACGGCCGCACAAAAAAAAAGACGGTTCCCTACTCTGGGCTGCCCATTTTCAGATCCCCCGCTAAAAGTTTAACTTTTGGTGGGTTAAATGGAAACTACCACTAAACACTGAAAAGCCAAAAGGCTAAGAGGATGGCTGGGAGCCACCAAGTACTAATCTTCCTAAACTACATCTAGTAGTTCTTCTGATTATGCTCATGATCTATCTTGGTCTTACAGTACCCTGCCACCCCCGCGCATGCTGAGTAGATGGCCCAACAAAGTCCACACTTTGTCGCTTGCCACCAAACTGGTCTTCCCAAAGAAGCATCAAGTCCAGCACCTCACTCCCCGAGCCCCATCGAATCGGCCGAACGACACCGCACCGCACCTGGAATGTCACAGGCATAGATAGCGCTGCCGCACACGCCACGCCCCAGAACCTGTGCCTTTGCCTCCTCGAACTCGACCCATGCCCAGTACTCCTCGGGCGAGCAGTAAGTTGCACCTGCCGGGGGTTCTGTGCACGATCAAAATTACCAAATCTAGGGTCCCTTGAAACCTGGAGTCAGGCAGTCTCCTTCTGACCCTTACAAAAAGGAGGTCACGACTTGTTGTTTTGGGTATGTGACCTTATGTTTGCAGGGTCAAAAGACGTCAGAAGGAGACTCCAGGTACCTTCTAAAGAAGGTTCCAAATGACCCGTCAAGGAACCGTCATGGGACCATCTCAGGTTGCAGTGCCCAAACCCTCCAAAGATCCAGTTAGACCAGGTTGGTGGAAAGACCCTGCTTTTCTCCAGGTGTCCTGCTTTTGGTGGGTACATTAAACTTCTGGGGACCAGGGAACATTTGGCCTTGATTCCGCACAAAATGTGCGGCTGCCATTTAGTGAGTTCCCACTTCGCATCCCAGAAACAAATCACATACTTGCGACTGAACATTTGAACGGATGGCCACAGGAGCTTTTGGTGTCCAACTGCCAGGGACGAGGCTCTGCCCTTACGATTTAGCAAGAACCGAATACCAAATGAACTGGTGTTTGTATCCTTGGGGTTTAGTTAAAGGGAAAGCGTCTGAAACATGTCGTACTTTAGGGTTCTTAGCTCTATCCATGAGGGCTTCTGCAGACGGGTGTCGTTTTCTTCCTTCCGCTCGGGTTCAAGGGCCCGCCTGTGGTTGCGGGCTCCACCCGGAGATGTAGAGCGGCATGGGGCTCACAAAATCCCCTAAAAAACCTGGGGCCCAACGGCTCTGGACGAGAAGAGCGGTCGCTTTCAGCGAGGCTCACAGCCAAGGTGCAAGGAAATCGGACCATTTGGAGCTCGTCCAACTTGGATTTCGGTGGAACAGGTTTCATTTCTATGTCCCTCCCAATTGTAACCCAGGCCTCACATGGACGATGGGAAGCTGAAAGCAGCGTCTTTCATGAAGTCCCTGAAAGGGGTGGTCTAAGGAAGGGGGATTCCCTAAGGATTCGTAAGGAAATCTGGGGAGCCCTAAGGAACCCTAGGGCTCTCAACTTGTATTGTATTCACAAAGAGGGAATCCTAAATCCTCATCCGTCCTAGGGACGTCAATACAACAAGGGAAACCACCTTCCATAAGGCTTGTTTTTGAACAGCGCAATCCGTTGACCCAGCGTGTACGCATCGCAAAGACTGTTCAAAGCTGTGAACAGGGGCGGGCAAAGGATACCCTACACTTAAGTCATACGGCTCCCTCACAGGGTCCAAACACCATTTATGTGAACATCGTTGTGTTAAAGGCGAAATGCGGTTGAAGTATTTAGCAGGTACCAAGAGACCCTTAGTGTTACACCGAAGCATACGGATGTGCTTGTCCCAGTCTGGCCCACGGAAAACTGTGTAACAGATCAGAAACACGGGTGTGTCTTTTTTTTGAGGGTTCTTTCGAAGGAGACCAAAGGGAATTCACTTATTTGCGTCTCCCGCAAAACAAACAACAAAAAACAACAACGACAAACTCACATTCACATTCGCTTGTGGTGTTGTTTGGGAATCAGTTTCAACAGCATGGCCGCCTGAAATACCAAGCCAGAAGCACAGCGATGCCATGACCACAATTCCCTACAGTCCTGGTAATTGCCCCATCAATAGAAGCCGTTGGAAACCGGCTGTCTAAAATCCCTAACTTGGCCAATATCTGAGGAACTCAAAACACAAAATAGTTTCAGTGCTTCATATGGGTGTGGCTTCTTTTCTAGTGGTTGGAAGGGAAACCAAATGGAAAACCACAATTCGGGGGGGGGGTCCCCTAAAAAAAGACGAGCCACCCAAATACAATCCACCCCAAAACTCACTTCCGGAGTGGATGGGCCAAACAAAGTCCTTCAACCTTTTATTTACCACTTGCCACTAATATGGTCCAAACCCAAAAAGCTTCAAGTCCATGAACTCAGGAAGTGAGACAAACTGAAGGAAACCAAAAGGGTTGATGGCCACGTAAGTCATCTCCCGCGTCACCAGACGTGCCGCTCCGCGCCACCGCCACTCCCGCGCTCGCCTTTTTGTTAATGTGCAGAATGCAATCCAAATGGGTGTGGCTCAAAACTTAAGAGCTAGGGCAAATCGCAGGTTTTAGTCTTTGGCTCCATTTACCTTTCAGTGCCATTTTGGGGAACACTTTTTGAGCCACAGCCAAATCTCTCCGCGGCTGGGTCTGCTCGACCTGTGTATGCCTCGCATGTCTTTGGGTTGGTAACCTATTCAGGTTGGCTGGGAAAATCAAAACAAAAACCACCAGTTGTCGGACCTCCAGTTTTTTGACACGAAATTGTTCATCTCACTTGCACTTCCTGAGTGGATGGGCAAAAAAGTATGAACGTCTTGTTTACCACTCAAACGGTCTTTCCAAAAAGTATAAAGTCCATGAACTCAGGGAGTGAGTCATGTTTGCAGGCTTGCTTCCCAGAATGTTCCCGAGTGCATGTGTAGTGATTCCAATCGCCATGAGGCCATGAGACGCGCTTCGTTGGACGTGTGCTCGCTTTGGCTTCAGCCGGCGGTCGTTGGACGCTTGGCATCCGCGCGTGAAACTGGAACATCCCACATCCGGCGCCGAAAGCTCGGCTCATCTCGCCTGGGATCAAAACATTTGAGTGACCTGCTGCCTGCTTTGGGCCATTTTGGGGCCATTTGACAACCGGCGGGGTGCTGATACCAGCGTTTTGCGACCTGATGTGACAAAGATCGGAGGGGACCATGCTCACAGGGCAGGCCACGTCAGGCAAGTGGTGAGTAAGCCTGGTGAGATAACCCACTGAATGGAGACGTATAACCATGGTACATAATGGTACTAACCACTTACAAAGTACCCTTAGGAGACTTGTGTATATATATATATCCATGGTACTACTTACTAAGTACCCGATCACCCCTTTAAGCAAAAAGCAAGGCTTGTACTGTGGATGCCCAACATACGATGGACGAAAACCGATTCGCACTGAGAAACCCTGGAATGATGATTGCCATGCAAATACCAACCAATGGTTTGCCATGTTTGAAAGTGGTGCAGGATTTTGCAACCATTTACCGTGTTGCAAGTAAACCAACCACACCCAACCTCGCAACCCTGAGAAATGCGGAAAACTTACATGTGACCCATACTTTCTTACTTGTGTCAAACCTAGATGTATGTTTTCTTTGTTCGGGAAATTGTGGTACCTGGAGTCTCCATGACCCTTTAAAATGGGTCAATGACCCCAATTTTTTGGGTCATGACCAACCATGTTTCAAGGGTCATGGAGACTCCAGGCAAACATACATGAGAACCAGGAATTGTGGCAAACTGCGTTCCCATGCCATTCATCGTTTGGGGCATCTACTGGAGATGGGTTTCAGGAAGGTTCTGTCGGGGCATCTACCAGGGGCCGCTTGGTTTGTGCATGAACTTGCAGGGACTTACGTCCAAAACACACACAGCCATATGGGTATGTGTTTTTTTGACGTGGCCATGCCCGGAGGTTGGTATAAGGGGTATGAATCGCAGGTATGGTTCGGGGTATGGCTCGGGGGTATGATTCGGGGTATGGCTCGCGCGCCTCTGAACTCTTGCTTTGTGGCCTTGGACGCTGCAAAGCTCCCGTGCGCTGGCAACTGGATAGGCGTCAGAATTTGGACCGCTTAGTTGCTACAAGCCAGCCTGGGTCGCTTGTGAGTGGCCTGAACTAGACAGCTGCCACTCTGCGTGAGTGGGTTAGCGAAAGCTGCTGCGCTAGGTGGAAGGAAGGCGCAGAGCCACTGCCTGAGGCGAACAAGCGACCCGCGTGCTCACAAACCCAAGCAAGCGTTGCTTAAGGGGAAGCGCCGCTGCCCAGTCAGGCCCGCCACCCGCACCAGTCACGAACCAGCGTAAGGGCAAGACAGCGTGACATCCTCAAACGGCAGCCGCGCAGAGGCTAGTGGGTCTCTCACAGGTGGTGTACCGTGTCGCGCTTGATGCATCGCAGTAAGCCTTCCGAACCCACCTTCTCTTTGAGTTTTGTGTCTTCTGAGCATTTGGACGGCATAGCTTCGCTAGTACTGCCCAGAGCGCAAGAGGCTCTTGGCTGCAAACGGCAGCAGAAGGGAATGAATCGGGGTATGAATCGGGTATGAATCGGGGGTATGAATCGGGGGACAGATTTTGTTCGACCGGAAAGACACCAAGAGTACCCCAGGAGCACAAAGACAGCTTGTGTTTCACTGCGACAGCGGCCCAGGACAGACAGCTGTTTCCACCGCGTCGGACAGACTGCAGGATTTCAAGCTCCTACAGACAACTCTAGTACCAGGACATCCGCAGGATTGCTCTATAACTCCATCCATTGGCACTTTCCATTGAAAATAGCAAGCCGAGACCGAGGTGGGTAACCGAGTGTCAAGAAACGCCACTTGAGCCAAAATGGCCCCCCGCGAGTAACCAAGTGAGTGTGTGAGTGGACATGTCAACTGTACTTGGCCCCATGACATCAGAGCCCAACCATGCAAGCATCGCAGACTCAAGAATAGATCCAGGAACCCCTAGTGAACCAGGTATTACCTCGGAGTCCCTACACATGTCAAGCTCTCTAACACTGTTTCTTGACAAGACCCCCTTCTTCACTTGAAGTTAAACCCCCTATAGCTTCCAGCTATCCATGGATCACATGCAAATGCCACAGTTCTTGCAAGTTCTTTTTTTGTGTTTTTTAAGGGGTATGACTCGGGGTATGACTCGGGGTATGGCTCGGGGGTATGGTTCGGGGTATGATTCGGGGGTATGGCTCGCCCAAGCCCCACCTCCCACGAAGACTAAAGAACTGACACGGTAAAAAAACACAGACCCATATTGCAAATTGGGTATGTGTTTGTAAAAAAATATGCGGACCCCCAAAAAGGGGGGTCTTCCTTTGATGTTCATAAAGGGCACACACAAACAAAAAACAAACCCATTTCGCATCTCTAGCTGTGTGCTCTTTGATCTCTGCAAGTGTTCGTTCCATTTGCATGAGGAAAAGGGTATCTACTCCCCGGCAAATGGACACGGAACACCCCCAAGGTGTCTGAGTGTGTGTGTGTGTGTGTGTGTGTCTACCCCTTTTGTCGGCGGGCTTGCGGGCTGAAAGGGAAACCAAAATAAAACACCCTTCGTGGGGTATTTCGACACCCAAGGTGTTTCCCGGAAAGGAGTGATTCCTCAAGCACAAATCCAAGGTGGCTGGGCGTTTATTGGCTTGAACAGGGCAGGGTACATCAGGCAAGTGGGTAAAAAGCCTGGTTTAAACATGTTTTAACCCACTACAGCCGTGATTATAAGTCTCCCAAGTGGATATGAACCAGGCTTACAAACCACATAATGTTGACCCAGGATTAATAAACCCGTCCCACTATTAGGGGGGTGTTCCCTCCAAAAGTGATGAATCCCCTCTAAAAGGGGACACCCCCTATTAATCAACCAGGGGTTTATTAATCCGGGGTTAACATTACTAAGTACCTGATCGCCCTTTTTAAGTGGGCGCTTCCTATCTGCTGCTTGTATTTCCTCGGGCAGTGAGGTCCAAGTTAGGGCTCCGCCATGGTCTATGGGTCACTTTTGGGTCAGGTGCAAGAAATCGGGCCCTGAGCGTCCAAGTAACATCGAAGGATGGCTCTTGGCGGAAAAACAAAAACATGTCTGAGTACCTCCTCAGCAAGCAACTGGATTCTTGGGGCAGTCTTACTCAACGAGCTCACCTCGGACTCCTCAAGGAGGTCATCTTCAAGGTCCTGCTGATGCCCACGTGATCGCAGTTGCCTAGCTAAAAAAATCCGGCAGATTCAACAATCAGGAGAAGCAAGATACAAACAACAACTAGGGGCACCGGTCAGCTGCCAGTCTGCACGCACTCAAGCGGGGTCCAAATTGCTGCCTATGCTCATGGGGGCTGGGGGGAGGGGGAGGGAGCCCAAATAAGGCCTTAATAAGGGCTTAATAAGGGTTTTGTTGGGCTCCCTCCCCCTCCCCTCCCTCCCCCCCAGCCCCCATAATATGCTATCATCGATACGGCCCTCGGTCCATTGAAACGAGAATACCGTCGGTGAAGCTGAAGCAAATGGAAGGTGTGTTTTGAAATGCTTGACGAATCGGGATGTGTCCAAAGGAAACAGGCCTCTTCTGGCGGGCGTTTCGAAATGCGAGAACCCGGAAAAAAAAACTTTCTCGCGGACTTAGGTCCGCGCATATTTCCACCCAGTGAGGGGTAGAATCGGCAACCCCTTGTCCCACGTTCATGTTTAAAGGAAATGCCTCCGGAACCAAAGGCAAAATGCATCAAAAGGCACCAGTTGTTCGGAGTTTGTCCGCCCCATTGACAAACAAACAAACCCATATCTGTTTTTCCAAGAGGGGGGGCACCCTTAGAAGGAGGGGACATTTGGAGAGAGAGAGAGAGAGAGATGCAAACCTCCGAATCCACCCGAACCAGGTTTTCCAACCCCAAGATTTCCTTGATACTTCTCAGGGGGGTGATTTCACCCTGTTTAACCCCCTCAGAAACCTCAAAGGGTACCAAGACACTCCACTTGGATGCTTTGACAATTTGACAAGCTAAGTGAACCACAATCAAAACCCGGGAAAATGAAGGGTAGCAAGGGACAATCCCAACAATAAATAGCTGCGGCCGCCTTCTTAATTCTTTACATGGTTCTGGGCCTAGACAATTTTAATACCGGGTTTTGATTATGACTCAATTGGAGAAGGCCATTTGGGTCACAACTCAGTGAGGTCTACTCCACTGAACGGGGGCTTGTAACCGGATCATAACTTCAAGTTGCCATCAACATACTAACTTGGCCGACAACCCAAAATTGGCACTAGGTCCTCCAATGCTGAGGTTAGAATAAGGGGATCCTTTTTTCTGGAGTCTATTTTGAAAGGGCACTACTGGGGGACCTAGGGCAATAGGGGGGATCCCTCTCCCTAGATGACTCCTCTTGCTGGGTCTCTCTTAACCGAGCGAAAAGTCCCGGCTCCTGGAAATCGCGGGCGCGCCGGCCCTGTCCGAGCGAGCAATCGGGGCGGCGGAAAGGGACCAAGGCGAGCGAGAAGCCTTTTGCTAATTTCCTGAAGCCAAAACAAAAACATGGGCTTGCCTTTCTTTTGGCGTCCCTGAAAATCCAAGGTGAAAAGGGCACCAACTCAAAACAACAGGTGGCTGGTTGTTTGTTGAGTCCTCTTCGAAGCCTCCAAAAGGAACCAACTTGTGCGAGAGAGAGAGAGAGAGAGACAGAGCTCGTGCGGCGTGGTCCTGCAGCTTGGTGACGCCTTTGAATCTCCTCTCATATCTGGGCTGCCCTCAGATCCCCCGCTAAAAGTGACTAACCTTTAGTGGGTTAAATTACACTAAACACTAAAAGGCTAAAAAGCTACGGGGATGGCTGGGAGCCATCAAGTCAAGGATAAGACCCTAATAAGGCCTTATTCAGGCTTTAGAGGCCCATGATTCCATGACGTCTGTTTCTCAAGTAGCTGCAGGGCCATGTATTAGTTTTATGATAGTCTCTAGGTACTTGCACCAACGGAAAGCCGCCAATTGTCTTAAAATAGCCGAGCCTCCAGAATGGACGACCTCCTTTCGGTTTCCCTTTTTAAAACCAGTAAGCATCACTTGGCCGTGCACAGAACATAATCTCTCAATTTGAGTAAGTTCAAGTGAGTAAGTTCTTAGCCCAACAACCCTGGGGTTCAGCCCCCATTAAAAAAGAATGGCAAGGACCCACTTTGGAGGATAAACATCCTTAAGTAAAAAATAGTGGTTATATGAACCCCCATTGTTTTTCCATGGTGGTTTGAACCGAGGGACAAGTGAAATCACCAAAGGCTTAGCACCCCCAGTGGACATAACCTTTTCATTAGTGGGAGTAGAGAGTACCATAGGTGTCCTTTCTGGGAAAAATAGATGGGTTTCCCTGTTTGAACGGACAAAGCCACCAATCTAAACCAGTGGACTCAATCTATGTCCAGCCAAACCGGTTTTTGGAATCCAACTAAAGACGCTGAGGGGCACCAACCAAAAAAAACGACAGGAGGTCAAAGACCCGTGTTTTTAACCCCTGCTGGGTGCCAACTCCAAACGAACCGCACCGCGTCTTAGCGAGCGGCGCCTTGCTGCGCTCCAGGTCTTTCAGCTCCAGCTCTCGCAGGAAGAAATCCTCTTCGGAGAGCTCCTGGGAAGAAAAGTCGGAGCGAAATTTTGATCTGTGTGTGTGAGAGCTTTGTTTTTTTTCCCCCCGGTTTTGCTGTTTCTGTTTGTTGTTTTTTCCTTTTTCTGCGTCTTTTTTTTGTTTGCAATATCTGGAACGCGGTTTTGGCCTTGCGCTTCTTGCCGTGCATTTGACCTCTTCGTCCTCCTGCTTTTTTAGGACTCGTTTAGTACTCTGTTATGTCCAACAGGGTTAGATCCACAAATTCCCGTTTTCCAGAAGAAATGTCACGATTCCTTCTGAGCCCCTGAAAAATGGTACCACAAAGCCTACACTTCCATTTGCTTAAGTCCCCTGGAGGCAAAAAACACAGTAGTGATTGATAGATACCCTTTAAGACCAAAGAGGAGACATAAGCCATATTGTAAAGCAAGTGGAAGGATCGGATGATGCTTGAATAAGGTCAACCTAGTTGCACGGTAAGCTTAACAGTTGGTTGATGGACAGTTGTTTTCCATCTTTCATTTCAGCGTTTTTGGGTTACATGTTAAGAAGATATGCAACCATAGACCCTGGCAAGACGCTTGAAACAAAACAAGCGGACCAAAGAGCGTTGTCGCCGATCCAAAGCAGTTCACCGGGTCGTAGAAGGCATGTTTTATGCTGCCGCAGTGGGCCATTCCAGTGACGACTGGTCGTCACTTTACAAGGGATGACCCCATACAAACGGCCTCAGTTCCCGGAACACTCCTAGAGCCAACAAATATCCCGGATGAAAAGACTTAAACTTAAACTTACATGATTCGGAGGTACCAAAAAAAAGGCCCCAGGCGCCGGGCAAATTGGCCAAGCGCCACATCTGTGGCAACTTCTGACGAGAAGTTGAAACTAGGAACTTACACTCCCTCAGGCTAACATGGAAGCTCCCAGAAAACCTGACCAGAAGTTTCACAAAAAAACTCGGAACTTCAAAATGGGCCCGTGGAATTTCTTCCCCCCCCCTCTTTCCCTCTCGGGGCCCCAGGACCCATTTCTCCCTGGGGCCCTGAGAAAGGCCTCGTGCACTTCTCCCCGTGGGCTATGGACCGAACGCCATGGAGGTCCCACAAGTACTACTCAGCTGCCCAGTGGATATCCATGGGGAGAAAGAATCGGCATCTTTTTTTGGTTGGTTGACTTTAAAGGGGAACCCTCCCCCCCCAAAAAGGAGGAAAAAGAAACGGGCACCACTGGGCAACTGGGCATAAGTAGACCAACAGTCCCCACCATGGAAGGCTCACCCTTCCCCGCCAGGATGCATGATAACTCAAAAGACAGACCCAGTTGTATCTCCTCCAAATCATCCTCCTCTTCTCTCTCTTTGCTAGGAGGTCTCCTGAGCCGACTTTTTCGCATCCCCATCAGGGGTTCAGCACACCCCAACGCCTGCTTTTTGGACACTTCTGACATGGGTGTATCTTTTCAAATGGCCTTGGTTGTCCTTTAGGTTTCCCTTTAAAACCACACAAACAGGGGCACCGATTCCAAAAAGACAGACGAAGCAGCCGTTGGGGTCTGGAATTGCGAAGCAACGCTCCCAGCGATGCCCACGGGAAACCAGGCGAAACCGACCTGGAGTCTCCATCTGACCCGTGAAGAAAGGTTGGTCAATGACCCCAATGTGGTTGGTCATTGACCCATTTTTGCTTCGGGTCGACTCCGGGAGGCCTACCTGGAGGCGCAAAACTCGGTCCCCGAAGGCTGCCGGAAATGATTTTTTTCGGATGGAAACGAACGGGGCCGGCAGAAACCGAGAGAAGTCGAAAGGGCAGATCTGTTCGGCAGAAAAAAAAAAAGGAAGTTGATGTTGGACCCGCTTCCTGGAGTCTCCCGAGTCGGACCCGAATGAAAAATGGCTGGGTCATTACCTAAAATCATGGGGTCATTCGGGTCATGGAGACTCCAGGTTTACACTCCCCACCCAGGAGGGAGTGGAGCCCTACAATAGAGGGGACTATGAATAAAGGACGTGTAACATTAAGGAGGTCGGGACTTTCTGGGTATAAGTAAAGGGGAGTTACTTTGAAACAAAATCAGTGATGATCGTATGGGGTAAACCATTAGTAGCTCTTTAGCCCCTTCTATCAAACGTTTGGGTTTGAAGAGATCCTGGTTTGGGGGCGCCGAAAAAGAAAGCTAAAGAAACAGAGCCAACAGCGTCGCTACGTCTGCAGCCAGAAGCTCGCTGCTGGCCCGCCGGTGGTGAGGTGCGTCCTCAAAGGCACCTCGCTCGTCTCGGAAAACGTGCCGCGGCGCAAAACGCGGGATCAAGGATCTGGGGCCATTTCTTACCGAGAACTTCAGCATACCCTTGCGCCAGGGTTTCTTTTGGCTATAGTCCCATGGGTACCTGGACAGGTGCATGGAATGTTGTTTTGTGCAGAACAACCTGGAGTCTCCATGACCCTTTAAAAATGGGTCAATGACCCCAAAAAATTGGGGTATGACCCCATTTTTCAAGGGTCATGGAGACTCCAGGTACTCACTTCCTGTGTGGTTTTGCCATGAGTGGGTTGGCCAACAACTCCAAAGCTTTTGTTTGTCGCTACACTGGTCTTCCCAAAAATATGAAGTTCAGAAAACTCAGGGAGCGAATACGCTTACAAATGGGGCGTTGACTCAAACTTATGCAGATTGTCCAATGTTGAAGGGTAGGTTGAGGGGCACAGGTATACGAGTGATGCCTGAAGAAACAATTAGGGAGAAAGCAGCGCTTGTAGCATGCTTAAAATATTCAGGACCACAAGCAAGAATCAGCACATCAAGAATCAGCAACATGTGCGTATGTCTGTTGAAGGCATCCTCGCTGAAGGGTGGCGTGGTTTCGGCCAAGTCGTCCAAAAAGGCATTGCAAAATCATGGGCCGTGCATGCACAAAATAATTAAAGAGAATGGGTCTTACAAAAAAAAGACACCCAGGGTGAATTGTTCGAAACCTTAAAGATCCGCAAGCAATGACACCTGCATGCAAGCAAATGGGTAACAAGGACTGTCTTGTTCTATCAGATGTGACATTCGAGCGAGCAAATCCTTGGTCCTAGTTTGCTTAGCCAAAAAAATAATCAAGGCCGTCAACAAAGCAAGGCATCTCTTCAGGTCCTGACACGGAAGCCTTCTTCCCAAAGAAGCGTCGTTTCCGAAAGGAGTCTGTATACCCTGGACCCCAAAAGATCCAACTTTCCAACTTGGTTGCCCCAAAAAGTGTGGCTGGTGCATCCCGGATTTGGAGGGTAATCGGTTATTGTCCCAGATTTGTTGGTTCGTGAAATCCCTTTTTTGAGGGTTTGAGGAAGGTTTGGCACACCAATCCATGTCCCAATCCACTGAGCAGATCTCGCCTCGACCAACTTAAAGCCAGAAAGGGTGCCCCAGTGCCTCGGTTTCGAGCCGGCTTCAGTGAAAAACCCACCACAAAACAGAACATACCAATCCCAAGTCCACAACCCCATTTCGCCCACCTGAAAAATACGCCCACAAAGGGTAAAGCTGTGAATTGTCACCATGCAGCCAGTGGAATCGGATCTTTGGAAGGCTTGGCAATCACAGCTGCTCAGCTGTTCAGCTTTGAGACCAACATTCAGACATGAACTTGCACCGTTCCTGATTCTGAACTTGGGCGACTCGCATGGGCTCCTCCTACACAGAATTTATCCGGTGCAAGCGATCGGAACCCTGCACAGTCGATACGGCTGAACGGGACTCCTGAGTACTCCTGACCTACATGTCCACTAACAAAAAAGCAAGCCGATCTTACAGGGGCGATCAGGTAACTTAGTAAGTGGTTAGTAAGCCTGGTTCTAACCTACTTATTCCCCGCTTACTAAGTACCCGGCCCCGTTAAGTCAGCCGGTGCATCTTGCATTTGCTCGTTTGCCCCTGGCAAAGTGCATAGGAAAATGATGGCATCAGGTCATCAGGTCATTTTGAGCTCACTCCACAACCCAGCCAGCTAAGCAACCCGAAAAGGAAATCATAGAGATCCCCTCCCATGACAGCCTCAGGCCATATGCATCGATGCCTCGATTCATCTCCCGGTGTTAACAAATGACCTGGGCAATGTCAGGTGTGAAGAACGACGACTTAGACGGCGAGATCACTGGCTGTCGAGATCCATAACGGATGATTGCCAAACATGAACTTTGTGGGAAACCCTGAAAGAGGACCATTCGCGACGTGTCAATTTTGAACAAAAAACAACAACAGTAGCAACACAACAGTTTGTCGTCAACGTGGACCACCGAGCCGGACAAGCGGTCTCGGAGTTCCAACGCAATGGAGTTCACCTCAATTGTCGTCCAGGACCTTTCAGCCATGCGCTCCTTCAGCTCCTCCGTCACAGGCTCAAATCGGAAACTCGATGATTCCAATCCGCTCGCCTCTGTCTAAAACATAAATGGAACATCATCTCATGGAACGGTTGCTTAGAATGCCGCTTTGCAGCTGAACATGAAGGAGCGTGTACATCAAAACCAGCAGGCAGTCATTCATCACCCGGAGTTGCATCTGCCAACAAGCCGATAGGTTGCGTCTCAAAATGATTACTTGCACTAGAATATATTTGTTTCCATCGGCACCTCCTTCGGGCCATCTCCGACCTAATCCTGCTTGCATACCCGACACAGGCATTCCACCATGGGCTCTTGCCCTTTTTAAAACAATTCTATCAACCAGTGCTGTCGGTCGCTGCATATGTCCATTGCCGGAGTATGTAGGTCATGACCAAAACATAATATTAAAATTGTCTACCTTTGGGCAGGTTCAAAGGGAACAAGGGGAAGACTGGAAACACCAACCAGGAGTCTCCACAACACTTCAAACGTGGGGTCAGGACACTCAATTTGAGTGTATGACTTCCTTTGTCTTTAAGGGTCAGAAGCAGACTCCAGGTCCTCATGTCACTTGCACACCGCATCTCCCTTGCGCGAATTCCCGTGTGTCCTTTTTTTGAGGGTCCCCCTTTTTTTTGTGGCTTTGGACGAACACAAAAAAAAACACGCAGCCCTAGTTACTTCTGCCGCTACCTCACCCCAGCCACCCCACCCCTTACCCCACCTCCCCAAAATGGCCCAACCAACCTTCAAAGCCCACACACACCCCACGCCGGTTCTTAACCTCCATGGCTTTCCAAACCGACCCATCCCATCCGAGCCGATTTTGCGGCCCCGCTTCTCCGATCCGCGCGGCCTCGCGCGCGCGCGGATCGGATCAACCCGAGCGCCGGGCAGCAGCCGGGTGGCCGCCTGGTCGTTGACGATGGACACCGCCGTGCCCTCCACCGGCTCCGCGGCCCCGGGCCTCGGCTTCCGCGAGCCAAGCGCGCGGGTCCGAGGCCAAAGAGCCCGGAGACCGAGGAGGAGAACCGCCCGGAACACCCAAAAAACACCCACAAAACCTCCTGGGATAAATATATATATATATATGTATATATTATATATATATATTATGTATATATGTTTTGGGGGGGTCAAAGGAAAAGTGCTGTGATAGTCTGGTTGTTTTCCTTTGGTTTCCCTAAGCAAGGCGGGCAGCAACTTAGCACCTGGAGCCTCCATGACTGCAAAACGGTTGGTCAAGAACCCAAAATAATGGGGTCATTGACCCATTTTGAAAGGATCAGAAGGAGACTCCAGGGAGGTAGGTTATAACCAAGCGTAGGATTCTCAAAATTGGGGCTTTGTGGTATGGTTGGTGTTTCCCAAGCAGAAGGGGGTTCTAGCATCACCCCCCCCCCCCAGGGCTCCTACGAAACGTTCTATGATAGTGCCTTTGGCTTCCCCACACAAAAAGGGGGTCCAAACTCAGACACCCCTTCAGGTTCCTCTGCGTTTCTCAAAATCGCCTGCTTATATGTCCGACGACTTAGTATCTTGTAACCAAGGGTAGGATTCTCAAAATGGTGCCCCGGTGCGGTTGGTTTTTGTTTGCTTTTTGCACGCAAAAGGCGTCCCCTAGTATCACAGCCCCCCCTGAAGAGAACCCCCAAACACCTCCAGCAAACACACCCCCTTGAAAAAGACTAAAATAGACATAGTAAGTAGGTTATAACTATTATTATGACTAGGTTCCTCAAAATGGGGCGTCCCTGGTTGGTTTCCTTGGTTTCCCTTCAAGTAGCAAACGGGGGTCCAAAATCATAGGAACGGAGAGTGCTACTTAAAGGGGTACTTACTACTTACTAGGCGGTGAGACAACCACGATGAGACAACCACAGCCATGGCGGTTCTAAGTGTAAGTGGGTGGTAACCAGACCTAACGACTTGCTCAGTACCCGATCGCCCCTTCAAGTACTCGAATATTCGTTGCCAACCTCAGGTAAGTAGGTTATGTCCATAGATAGGGAAACTTGGGTTGGCCCCCAACCGTGGTCATACCGTACTTGAGTGATTTGAACATCCAAGTAGTATGGTTGGGTTCCTTTGGTAGAAGTAAAAGGTCCCAAGTGGATTCAGACAAGCCGGTCAAGTTAGTTGTTGCCCACATGGGGATATATAACTAATAAGCAGGTTAACTCCATTTTTTGGGGGGACTTACAAGCGGGTTATAGCTTAGGTTACAACCAACTTGCGAACTTGGCGAATCGAACACCCAAGTAGGGGAAAGCCCAAGGGTTTCTTAGGGTGCCCTAGCGTTCCTTGGACTCTCCTTGCACCGCCCCTCGGGATTCCGTGGGTGTTTTGTGGCTGACGGCAACGAAGCAAACAATACAAAAAAAAAGGAGAGCAACAATATGATACAATTGCGGCAAACTGTAGAGAATCGGTGTCCGAATGTTCCCTTACTTGCAATATGTTTCGTTGGCATCCAGCGTGCTAGCGTCTTTTCCTGCAAGAAAAAGGAAGGACCCTTCAAAAAAGTCAGGTGCTTAACGGAGACACCTGGGCCCAAAAAGAAAAACTTACAAACAGAGGAATAAACCCATTATGTTCGGACAATATCTCCAGGACCCCCAAAATGGCGGCGTTCGATCTCCCTGCCGTTATTAACCCAGTAAGGGCTTGTCCTTGGCTCATCTCAGGCTTACCAGGGATAGCCCCCCCAGCATAGCCCCTCTTCGGAGCCCTATCAGGATGCTAAGAAGGAGATAATGTTTATAAGAATGCGGAGCCTTAGGATGCTTATAAGGAGCTTGAAAAGGAGCTTGAAAAGGAGCTTGAAAAGGAGCTTGAAAAGGAGCTTGAAAAGGAGCTTGAAAAGGAGCTTGAAAAGGAGCCGAAAAAGGAGCCTTGTAAGCTGTACAAGGGATCCATGAAAGCGGGCCCCTCAAGAAAGGACATACCTGAGGGGAGTCCCGGGCTCGGAGCCTCAGGTTCAGCTCTGCGTCTCACGTGGCACCCCCCCCATCAGACTTTCTTTTTTGGTACCATCCAGTTGGCAAAATTGGCCAACTAAAAAGTCGCCAAACGCTTGGGAGTTTACCACTCAAGCGATTGGCCAACTAAAAAGCTGCCCAATTTCTTTGTGCTTGAGAATGGTCCAGACCCAAAAAGTGAGTGATGCTCATAAACTTACGGAGTGAGAAACTCAACCACAAGAAACGGACCCCCACTGCATTTCTGACAAATGACAAACCCAATGATAAAAACAATCAAAAACCTACCCCTTCTGTCACGCAACCAACCATTTGATGCTGGCAGAAGTGTTGCTGACCTAATGAGTCATGAGTTGACTGGAGAGGAAAAGTTCAAACATTGACTAAAATGATGAAGACACCAACCAGCAAAAAAGTTGACCGTTTGCCAACTCAACTGGTAAGCTTAAACCTTGGGTTCCCACCCCTTTGACTCTTAGCTTCCGCGCTGGTAGCGGCAGGTGCGGCCCACGCAGTGCAGGTAGTCTGCCACGCCTCACAGTGAAGCAACTGAAATTCTCACTTCCTGAGTGGATTGGCCAAAAAGAAACTGAACTTTTTAGTTACCACCAAATGGTCTTCCCAACAAGCGTAAGGTCCAGAAACTCAGGGCTTTGGACTCCTGCTATTTTCAGCCCATGGTTACCCAGCATATCTGCTTTTGCGGGTTGGCACCCTTGTGGAAGTTGTTGACAAGGAAAGCCAATGGACAACCCCCACGTGTTTCTCGTTCTTGCGTTGGCTGCGTGCGTATGTTCAGACACTCATGAGTCATACCTGTCGCCAGACTGATCCGACCCCCAAAAAGGTGCACTGTGGTGGTAAGGGAACATCATTCGGACACCAAGTTCCTACCTGGAGTCTCCATGACCCTTCAAAAATGGGTCAATGACCCCATTATTTTGGGCAATGACCCCATTGTTTAAGGGTCATGGAGACTCCAGGTAGGGAACTTGTCAGGTGGCCCCCCAACCAACGGATTCGGAACCCGGAAAGGGATTCCTATGGTCGAAAGGCCAAGTCTGGGCAAGTGGAAACATGCTGCCTTTGTTGAAGGTGAGCTCCAGTTGCCGGACAGCGGGTAACTTAGGTTCCCATCACAACTTGCGTCGCGAATCGAACACCCCCTTTCTCAAAGTGGGGATCTTGAGCTTCCGTATTCCAGAAAAGTAAGTCGCTGTCCTCTTGCCGATTTCTGCCTGGCCATACTAGCCCCATGTCGAATCAAAGTCGCCGCCATGCAGGAGCCCAATGATTCATTTGGCAAAGGCACGCGCACAAGTTGGCGTGCCGGGAAACTGGATCGAAAGGTTACCTATCCTGGAGCCTCCATTGCCACCTTAATTTTTGCTACGACATATTTTTGCTCGTGACACGCTCTTCTCAAAAAAGCCGCTCGTTTTAACAGAAAGTGCTCGAGACATCCGCGCAAATGCAATTTGCTACCTGCGATTCGTAGCATTTTTTGAATTTGCGCTCGTTTGCGCTTTTTTGCGCCGATTTGCGCTCGTTTTGCACTTTTTTTGCACATTTTTGCGCCCGTTTTGGCGGCAACTTGACCATGGGGAAGAAGAAAACACGGCTGAATGGGATTTCTGCCCGAATCGCCAAAAAGCGCTCGGAAGCGAATGGGAGGCAAAAAGTGCTACGTCGAGTCAATTTTGGTATCGAACAAGGGGGGAGGCAGAAATTTATGCTACCATGGAGGTTCCAGGATATATATACCTGGAGTCTCCATGACCCTTCAAAAATGGGTCAATGACCCCATTATTTTGGGCAAGGACCAACCATTGTTTAAGGGTCATGGAGACTCCAGGTAGTCGTGGCGAAACGCCTGGAAGCACCGGCTTCCTTTCGGGAAACCGCAGCAAATCGACCCGCGGTAATTCGACCCCAGACTCTGCGATTCTGAGGACCCCAGACTCGATGGATCTCCCAAGAGCACCACAGCATCCACGTTGTCCAAATGGATGCCGCGGATCGCCTCCGAAGACCCGAAATGCGAACATGGACCAAAACCTGCGGTCCATGGGGGGAGGGAGGGGGGAGGGAGCCCCAATAAGTCCCAAATAAGGCCTTATTAGGGTCTTAATAAGGGCTGATTTGGGCTCCCTCCCCCTCCCCTCACTCCCCCCAAGCCCCCATGACCTGCGGTCCATACTGTGGATGGACCAAATCCTGCACCACTTTGAACCATGCGAACTGCATTGCTGGTTGGCATTTACAGGCCTGGGAATCATCATTCCAGGATCATTCGAGGGATTCTCAGGTGCGAAATGGATTTCGCGACCATCCACATCCTGGTGGTTTAATTTCATGACCCATACCGGCCCTTCTGCCCATTTAACAAGATTTGGGGAGTCCCCTTTTTTCTTTGGCATGTGTATGTTCAGTCAGTGGCCAGGCTGCTCCGACGCCCTATACTGAACATGTGGCAAGGTTGAACCTCCTTCGGACGCCAAGTTCCTAAGTCAGGGACCTTCGGAGCCTCGGAGCCTCGGACCTTCGGAGACGCGCCTCGCAGTTGGCCACCACGACCTGGCACCCGGGCCGCCGCTGCGTGCGCTGGGCGCTGCCTGCTGGGAAAGTAGCCCTTGGCTTGTGGATGGCCACCTGGGTCTATGTCCTTTCAACAAACCAAATGTGGCATGTTCAAAACAGAGCCTCAAAACAAAATACACACCCAATGGGCGTGGCTTTCTTGAAGCTCCCTTGATTGAACCAAAGGGCTAGGTTTGCGGTATGGGGCTTTGCTCGAGCCGGGCACGTGCCCTGCCTATCTTTGGCCCCTCCCCTAAGTTCACACAGCAATTCAGTCCTGGATGTTCGACCGACTTAGTAGGGTTTCACCATGGTTACAAAGGGGACCAACCAACTAGTTGCCCTAGTTATAACTATGATGTCGCAGTTGGGGAGGATTAACAAGTCGGTTCACCCAATGGGTGGAGCTTTCTTGAGGCTCCCTTGAACCGCCCATTGTGAGGGTGCTGTTCTGAGTGGTTTTCTTGAGGGCCTCTCAGGTGAACCAAACAACAGCCACCCACTTTGAGGGTTCCCGATTTAGAGGGACACCATACTTTCCAGAGAAATGAATCAAACAGGGGTTTACTTGGATGTTCTAGGGAACCATGGTTAAACAAAATGGACCAAGCCCAATGCGCCCGAAAAAATCACCGCAGTTGGAACCTACTTACCTGGCGTTGCTTCATCCAAGCCGGGCTTATTTGGAAGCTCTCCTTTCAACGAACCAAAGGTGGAAGTGGAACTGTAGGAGCAACACATGACGAACCACACAGGAACACTGGTGGCAAGCTCCAACTTGGCCGAGCCTCCTATAGAACAGCACAGTAGCTTCCATTTTGGCTACCCCTTAATACTAAAGGGCGGGGGTCAATAACAAAGACACAACACACACACTCAACTAACCTTTTCTGTGACACCAAAAGTGAGATTCCCTTTGGCTGGCTGATTCCGAGTTGAGAGCGTCTTAAGTGAGCCCTTGTTGGTTGGTTGGTGCCATTGTTGGGGGGAACACGGGAAACAACAGGGTGCAGGTAGGTGCACGGGCTGGCCTGCTGAAGAGAACAAATGCAGACGCCCCTTGTGACAATCTTGTCAGGTGCACACACGAATACCCCGTGCCACCTTTGGTTTGTTGATGTCGAAAGGACAACTTTCAAATAAGCCCAGCTGGCATCCCAACAGCCCCGGACCCCCTCAAACCCTCCGGAGCCCTCCCTGAAAGCTGATCCAAATCTGAGACCCCGTAGATTTCAGCTGTTGGGAAAACCAGGAGCTGAAAAAGGAAAAGGTATGTTAGCCGGGGATTGCAAAGTCAAAGCAAATGAGTGGAGAACCTTGAATTGCGATTGGCAGCGTTTCGTGGTGTCACTTGCAAGCAAGCAAATCGCTAAGGTCGATATGTACTGTGTTTCCCAGGGTTTGCTGGAGAGTCGCATTCCTAGCAATTCAGCTGCATTGACCTGAGTCGGATCCATCCCTGACGTGACCCTCCCACGGTTCGAACGGACTGTCATCTAAGTTGGGTGCCCCTGGGTGAACGATAGTTTTTGATGGGAATCGCATCAAGAGCCATAGGGCTATGGGATTGATGCGGCTCGGAAGCCTACGCATCGGAGAGCCGAACGCAAAAGAATCCATGTGATCCTATCCCCTAAAATGGCTCGGATCAGCGGACCATTCTCAGGGAGAGATGTGTTTCCTAGGCATGGAGAGAAGTATTACCACCGTCAGGGGTGTAGACTGCCTAGCCTACATTGGTATATCAGCATCCTAACCTCCAAAACACACACCTGGAACTCGCAAAGAAGCCTTCAGGATTTACACCTAACTGGGCTGCCGATTTCCGATCCCCCGTTAAAAGTGACTAACTTTTAGTGGGTTAAATGGAAACTGCCACTAAACACTACAAAGCTAAAAGGCTAAGGAACCGGATGGCTGGGAGCCACCAAGCTACCCCAAAAATGAAAACGTCCAACACCGGATACCGCAAGCCTTCTGGCGACCACAGCTTGGCCGCTTCGTCGATGGCCTCTCTGCAAGTCAGCACTTCATACCTGGCAAACGCAGTGGCATGTGGACATATGGCTGTGGGTCAAAACCAATGGTACCATTTTGGGGTAGGTGCACCACCCAGTTTAGTCTATTTTAGTGAGGATTGGGATGTTCACTGGGGGTACGGGATTTTGACCCATGGCCATATCCCTCACTACATGTTTTGTGCAGGGTGTCCCTCAGGCGGCATGTCACCTGACAGGAGTTTGCTCACAGCTGGCATTTGCATCTGGGATTCAGTTGCCGGCCAGCCACCATGAAAACATTCATGGTTGCTTGAAGTGTTAGGCAATATTTCCCTGAAGGGTCCAGGGCCACCATGAAAAGTTCAGGTACAAGGGAAATCCGTGTTGAACATGGCCACCATGAAAACATTGCTAGGTCCTCCAGATTTGAGAGGTTAGAATAAGGGTACCCCTTTTTTTTCTGCAGTCTCTTTTAGTAGGGGAACCCTCCCCCAAAAAAGAAACGGCAAAAGGGCACCCTTCCAATTGCTGGGGGAGCTAGACGAATGGTTGGGTGAGTATAGCCGCCCGTTCGACGTGGACTGTCACCGTTTGACGGGATCCGGTTCCTGGGGCCCTTCGTCCTTCTGGGCTTGGAAAATGCGGTTCGAATGGAAAACCTCGGGTAAACCCCCCATGGGAATGCAGGCCTTTTCGGGGGCTTAGCATGATACCCGGTTTTCCCCGGGGTGGTTTGCAGGGGGAGTGGACGTGATACCGAGGTGGACCATCCCTGTCTCTAGAAAGGGGCCCACAAACAGTCAGGTGTCACTGGATTTCCCTTCAAGCGTTGATCAACTTACCGGCGGCTTCCCTTCAACCAGGGCCAGTTTTGGAGGTAACCCAAAAATAAAAATGACAAACACCTTCGCTTCAACTTTGGGGCCGAGTCAGTTTGAGTTTGATCCTAAGGTAATCTAATACCCGGGCTCATGGCAAACCGCTCCCCGCCAAAAGGCATCCATTAGGGGTACCATGTCTCCAATCCTTTTGATACTTCTTCCCCAGCCCATAAAATAGATAAGTTTTAGGGCTTGTTGTCGGGCGTTCCTTCGAAATCGAGGCCTTCTGTTCAACCATCATGTGGACAAAGGGCTTCCCCAAAAGAAAAGTACCTGGAGTCTCCTTCTGACCCTTTAAAAATCGGTCAATGACCCCAACATTTTGGGTAATGACCAGCCATTTTGCAAGGGTCAGAAGGACTCCAGGTAGTCTCCAGGTAGTCCTCCAACCGTCATGTAAGCTGCTCTGACAGAAAGAGTCGCATTTTGAGAAACACCATGCTCGGCCACTGCAGTCCTGGAGTTCGACTTCATTTTTGTGTCAAACACTCAGCCCAAGCCTCCCACCCCAGGTGCTCAGGGGCTCAATTTAGGTCCTCCAGATTTGAGAGCTTAGAATCCGGGTACTTCTTTTTTTTCTTCTTTTCTTCTGTAGTCTCTTTTAGGTTGGGGAACCCTCAACCGAAAAAGTTAAAGGGCGCTACCGGAAGACCTAGCAACTTGGTCTATGCTTTTGTCGAACACTAGGCTCAATTTCCGAGGCCCCTTTGGCCAGCAGCAAGCCCCTTCACCTGGATCCTAGGAACCCGTTGCTTCCTTTTGGACCAAAAAAAAGGATGGCCCTGGACGAACATCTCGACCACTTCTCAGTTCAGTGACCCTGGGAAAAAGCAGGGAACCCATTTTTGGGACCATTTTAGTGGGGCAGCCACCAAAAACATGGAAAAAGGGAGCCACTGAACAACTGAGATTTGTTTGGAAGAATCTATTTCCAAAGTTTCGCGCAGCCCAGGGGCACTGGCCCGGCCCGTACTCCTGCAATCGGAAATTCAGCTGGCCTTGGTCACTCGAGAAGCGCAGCACTTTTTTTGTTTGCCCCAAGTTCTTGGGGCCTTGAAGAACAACGTCGGTACCTCGTTCTTGGCCGGTGATCGAAAACGAACGCCAAGAAGGCGTTGACTGCACTGGAAATTGATCGAGGGAAACAAAAACTGCCACCTTAACAAGAAGGAGCTAACTACACCAGAAATCTATCAAACAAAACACCGGGCTGCCCTCGAATCTCCCGCTAAAAGTTGAACTTTTAGTGGGTTAAATGGACACTGCCACTGAACACTAAAAAGCTAAAAGGCTAAGGGATGAAGGGGATGGCTGGGAGCCACCAAGTGTTGTCTAGCCCGCTCAAAAGTTTTCCCCAGCGGGACACCACGCCATTTTGGGGGTTCCTGTTTCAAAATCCGGCCGGTTTTCAGTTTGGAGCTTTTTCTCGGGCCGTAGGTTGTCCGCCGTGGGTCTTTGACGCAGTTGGAAGCCCCCGCCCCCGAGGGCGTTTTTCGTGGACACCAGCTCCAAAGCAGCGACCCCTACAGAAAACATGTAGCATGGTCCGCGGAATCCGCGGATTTGGTTTGGGGCGAGCAAGCCCTCCGTCCGCTAAGACTCGATGCGAGCAAAGCAACACCCACACACACACACACACACACATGTTTCCGTTGGTTACACTGCGTGTGGAAGTGGACATGGAAAGCGACCGATTTCTCACACCTTCGCGGCATCCAGCGGTGCAGAAAACGATGCCCAGCATCAAAACTCCCGAGCTCCGCCCGGGAGGCAGCAGCGTTTTGGAGTGTAAGGGCAGCACCCAAGACCAGGTTCAGCCCATACACGCCTCGGCAGATGTATCGCTGAAGTCAACCTCGAATAGAGATGCTGCTCATGCACGTTTTGCAACACAGCATGGTTCTGTCCAAGCGCCTTTTTTGGTGTGTTTTAAAAGTATGGGACCGGGTCCAAGCAATGGCTGGTTTCCTTTCGGTTTCACTTTAAAGCCACAAAACAGATACCCTCAACAAGCAGCAATGCATATTCGTGCCATGGTCAATAATCGTGACGGGCAGGCTGCAGAAGTCTAAACGCGTGAATTTAATCCACGTTGGGCAAGCACATGCGGCAAACCGGGAACTGCAATGGATGATCACAAGAAGCACCCACTTTGTCTTCCATTTGCGTAGAGGTCCCCGTGGAAAAAGGATTCAGTAGCTTTAATTCAAAACCAGCAGGAACAAATAAAACGGATTCTTAAGCAAATGGACGCTTCAACAAAGGCTGCCTGAAGACCGCGTGCCCTGCCAAACGACAATGGCAGGACAGCCAGACCGATTCCGCTCAGAGAAACTCAAACAAACTGCGCACGGAAACCACAGCTCAACATGCGAATCAAATGTCTGCATCTCAGAATATGGACATGTGTCAAAACATGGTAGCTACAACAGAAAGGTGTTCCCTCTAACAACCTGACAACGGCACCCTCCAAGACTTGGTTGCTTTCTGCTCCCCTGCTAAAAGTGGCACATTTGTTAGTGGTTTAATACGGCAAAAAGTTCTCAAGTCCTAACATCCCAGAAGGCAAAATGCACCAAACAAAAATCAAAGGGTGGTGTCCCCGGCACCGGACTGGAACCGAATCTCCGGAAGCCTGAAAGGTGGCAGAGACCCCGTAGGGCCCCAGGGCTCTATCCTCATTGAACGAATGGTTGACCCAACTTAGATGATGACACTACATACACACACAAACACCAAAAAAAGAACGACACAACACAAGACAACACAACACGACACGGCACGAAACGACACAACACAACCAGACAAACAAACAGGCAGGCAGGCAGGCAGACCTTCTAAGAACCTCTTATGGTGCTCACGAAAACCCTCCACGACCACAGGTATGCTACTGTGGATTGATGAACTCCTTGACTGATTGGTGGTATTTTGCAGGGGAATCATCATTCCATGCTTTCTGAGGTGATGAAGGGGATTGTCCATCCACAGTATGTTGTACTCAAACACCAAGATTGCATCCACTAAACCTCGGCCCACAAAAAAGGGCTACACAAACAATCATATGTGTACTGACTCTGCTGCATGTTTCGTCTACCGTAAAACATACGATTTCTGCAAACAAAACAACTCAAAAAGACAATGAACAAGGGCATTTCCCGGTTATTGACTCTTGGAGGTATGGATGCTTCTATGCCACCAATGTCATGCAGTATATGTCCCTTAAATATAAATGATATCCTTACCCCTCCTCCCCACATATCCAAACCACATCCCTGGAAAGTAAGTTGAAATCTGGGCCGCTCGCCCCCTGAGCAAAGGGTCTAACCTTTTGTGGCGTCAATGTAAAACTGCTTGTTTCCAAAATTCGGTCACCCTGTTCTTCAGCGACACTGTCAGAGGGGAACCCTTTTTGCCTTGATTCCAAGTCGAGGGGGAGCCAAGCAAAACGTGCTTCGGAGGCTGCCAGCAAAGATCAGTCATCTCCATTTGCTCCGTTGGGAAAAATATCCAGTCGTGATAGATTTCCTTCAAAACCACAGGGGAAAAAATAAAATACATATTATTTCCAGTAGTGATAGATTCCCTCAACAACCAACAGGGCGAAGAAACAAAAAACACATAAAGATAGCTGCGCTTCAAAACCAACAGGGGGCAGAAACACATAAATAAATCTTAAGCAAATGGTAGGCCATGAAACGACCCCAGGCGCTGTTAACTCCGAGGCGCTCTTTGGTGCTTTCCCTCGCTCTCCAGTGGTTGCAAGCACCTCAAATGGCGGGGCCCCGCGCGCATTCGCCCGCGAAAGCGGCTCCGGCAAAAACACAAGGGACGGTTTTTGCTCACCACGGTCAATCTTAATTGTGCCTCCAGGCATGGGATGTTGGGGAAATATTTAGACTCTATTCCAAATGGTAGTTTCTCTATTTCCAGATGGGTTTTTTGGTGCGTGCGCCACCTCCCAAATGGTCCTCACTGGACATTTCCTCACAGGGTTGTGTAGGCTATATAGGCTATGGTATAGGCTTCAGACACCCATCCCAAAAAAAAATCGAATACCCGGGTTGGAAGCGTACTGGAAAGGCCTGATTCCTGGAATTACGACTGCAATTGAGTATAGGGAACTTCCTGATGGAACTATACCATGAGCGGCTAGAAAATACGGGGTCTATGTTCAATCCTAAACCCACGACTTAAACCTTTCTGTGGTCATAGGGCAAAGATGTGATTATTTTCTTAGACCCCCCAAAATCCGATGGTGTTCGTCTTGGTTTTCCTGTTCCCGCAAACAAAAACGGGGTGCCAACTCCAAAGAAAACGAGCCACCCGTGTCTCCGATGGATGCACCGAGACGCCAGGGGCCCCCGGCAACGAGCACACGCCTTGCCTGGAGCTCTACAATGGTCTGGGCCGCCACCGACATGACCTCTGAACCGATCGAGGCGATCGATTCGGTTGCGGGACGGGCTCCAGGGATTCCGGATCTGGGTCCCGATACCACCTGAGCTGAGTTTTGGATACCATTGGGTAGTGCCTTCAACTTCACATGGAACCCGAGGTTTGGGAAATGGTCTCTGTAAAAACATGGCGCAAACCAAGACCCCCCGAACGTCAGGTTCCATGTCAATTGGTGGGAGGGTAAGTGGTTAGTGAGCTTGGGGACATGACCCACTGAACGGAGACTTATAACTATGACTTAAGTCTTAAGTGGGTAACACCCTGCCCCTTTGAGGCAAATTGGGTTTAAGTTGCAGTCGCTGCCATGCGAACCCCCCCACCCACCAACCCCAACACACTTCCCCCAACATGAAACCTGACTGATTCGGTGGAAGACGATATTCCTTTAACAGGGGCCCTTTGATCATTTCCATGTTAGTGGACAGTGGGGTACACATCTGCAGATTAACATGAAACTTCAAGGAACTCATGATTGATAGAGTCACATGTTTTGGGTTGGCTCAGAAACACTTCCTGAGTAGATGTGCCAAAAAGGTCCGAACTGTTCAACTACATGGTCGAGACCGAAAAAGTTTGAAGTCCGAAGCGGAACTCGGGCAGTGAGTTGCAAAACCGGTTGAACGCATCAACCCCCGAGGGACTTTCAAGTGGAAGCGGGCGCAGGTTGGATTCTTGGCTTCAGGGGCCTGAGGTAATGAGCCCCCCCACCTGAGGTGATACGGTTGAAGCCCTAAATATTGCAAGTGCGGAGCAGAAAAACAAAGGGCACAGTGCACTAGAGGAAGCACTGTGACATGATATCTGTGGCCCCCTTCCCCTGATACAATGTTGAACTTGCAATATATTGGGCCTCGGAAGACGGGTTACGGGCTTGGCTTCAACATTGTAACTGGGGGAGAGAGGTCCGCACGCAGCGGGCGATGCCACAGAAATGGTGTCAACATGTGCCTTGGTGGCACTTGCAAAATTTAGGGCTTCCACTGTACTGAGGTGGTGAAGTGGTGACGCCGTGGCAAACCAACGAACCAACCAACCAACCAACCAGCCAGCCAGCCAGCCAGCCAACCAACCAACCAACCCACCCACCCACCCACCCACCCACCCACCCACCCACCCACCCACCCCACCCCACCCCACCCCACCCCACCCCACCCCACCCCACCCACCCACCCACCCACCCACCCACCCACCCACCCACCCAAGCAGCCAACCTACCTACCTACCTACCTACCTACCTACCGGCCGGCCAGCCGAGCAAGCCGAGCAAGCCAGCAAGCAAGCAACCAGGCCAACCAGGCCAACCAGGCCAACCAGGCCAACCAGGCCAACCAGGCCAACCAAGAAACCAAGCAAGCAGCTAACAAGCCCAAGAAACCCACCTACTCAAGCAATCTCGCAAAGAATGCGCACCCGGCTGAATTCTCCGTTGGACATAGTCCATAGCAGATGTTAGATACTTAAACAAGGGCCACTGTACTTATGGGTAATAGCCATGGCTATGACCCACGTACCATGGTTCTAAGTCGCCGTTGAGTGGGCTATAACCAGGCTAACTAACCACTTACTAAGTACGCGGCCCCTTTAAGTACAGTACATATTCCAGAGCAAGTGACCAGGTGTTATATAGACCGACTTTAAGCACTACAAAACAAAACTGGACTGCCCTCAGATCCCCCGCGAACAGCTTAGCTTTTAGTGGGTTGAATGGAAACTATACTACTAAACACTAAAAAGCTAAAAATCTAAGGAACCGGATGGCTGGGAGCCACCAAGAACACATGCCCCTGCTCGACTTTTCTACCTGCTTCAGGGACTCTCAATGCCGGCCGGCTCAACCACGCCTTCGGGAACCGGAAGGGGTTGGGCACGCGCACGCGGTGGCCTGCGTGGATTCGGCGGAATGGGATCTCTATGGTATCTTGTTCCTCGGTTGCGAAATCTGCGAAGCCCTGCTAAAAGCTTAACTTTTAGCGGTTTAGTACGGAAAACCCATTAGTTGGCAAAAAGTTTCAACGGCTACTTGGAGTCTCCACGACCCAATGGGTCAAGTTTGAGTGACTCCATTGTGGAAGTGTCGTGGAGACTCCAGAACTCCATGTGCGTGTTGGTTTGAAGAGAAACCAAAAGGAAACCACGCATTGTGGGATTCGTGTTTTTTAATTAAAAAACAAAAACAACAACTATGGATGTCTGGCTCAATACCTAGGTACCCTCATTACCTTCTGAGGATGCTAGAGCCAAACATGGGGTCATTTGTTTTGAGCCCAGCAAACCAAACCACAATGAATCAAGGCGCGGGTGGAGTTAGCTGAGGATCCAGTGCCTTACACATGACATTTTCTCGGGTATGAGTTCTCACGGAACATGTGGTGACCGCAATCACATCATGGGGATAAAAGACCACCAACCATACTGTGGATGGACGAGATCCTTCAAAAAGTCAAGAAACTCTGGAATGATTCGATTCCCCCGCAAAAGCCACCAAACCCATGGTTTCCCATGGTTTCATAGTGGTGCAGGATGTCGTCCATCCACAGTATGGGAGGATGCTGCCCTTTACAAAACCAACCTACAGTCTCCACCTTTCAACACCGGGTCTTTACACAGAAAAATCCAGGATGCCATGTCTCAAGGCTCATGGAAACTCCAACCACCTTGATGTTGATCCGGGGGTGTCCTTTTCAGTGGGGATTCAGGCCACTTTTGAGAGGCCCAACCACCACCCTTTGAACGTGAGCTCTGCTTGACCCGTGCCCAACATGAGCCACCCCGTGATGGGTGGTTGGTGTGGTGGTTAGGACCTTAGGAGGCACCTGACCATTTGGCCATGGGTCAAAATCCGAATCGTACCCCCAGTGAACATCTACCACAGCCATGTAGGTATGTTGTGTCTTCAAGGGCCTCCATGACCCTTAACTGGGCTCATGAACCGTGCCTGGTGGTGTGGCTCTTAGGTCCCTTCCCCATTTGGCTTCAAAAGGCTCTGGGGTTCAAGTCCGAATCTGCACCAATCCAAGCCACCAGCCAAGTGATGCCAAAAAGATGCCATTGATTTGCCGTTGAAGGCACCGCCTTTGCAGGGGTTTCACTCGGTTGCGAAATCTGCGAAGCCCTGCTAAAAGTGACTAACGTTTAGTGGTTTAGTACGGAAAACCCAACTAAGTTGGCAAAAAGTTCTCAAGTCCTAACAGCCAAGCAACATGCACCAAAGTAAAGCAACCGATGCCATTTTGGGGTGTCCCGAAAGAAAGAAACAAAAACGAAGAGACAGAGTCCCACCATGGCCGAGACACGCAGGCCAGCAGGCCAGCTGGTACTCCCATCTCCGTACCTTGGCAACAGCTCCCGTTGGATCCCGGAATCCGACAACTAGGAAGCGAACGATGCCATCCGCAGTTGTCTGGTAGACAATAGAGGGACTCTCTCTACTATACTACTATACGCAGCGGACACCCTGTTAAAGAGGTCCCTGTATTTTCGAACAAGAAAATTGGCAAGGCACACATTCCTGTCAACAAACAGGCAACCAAGCTTAAAGCAGACCCAACAAAAATCCTCGGCCAATTTACTTAAGGGGAACCCAAAATCAAAACCAATTATTAAGAGGGACACCAGTGGAACTCCTCCTAGTCAAAAGCGGGCAAAGTTAACAAAGACAAGGAAGGGATTGAACAAAGGAGACAAGAAGGCTTGAGAAAAAAATCGAGGTAACAAAAACTAGCTCATCCTTCAAGCCTAAACCTAGAAGTTACATACTCTAGGGTTTGATTTTCCCATTCTGTTCAACCATCGTTCCTTTAAACAACTAGCCATGTTATTTGGGTGTCTGGAGGTTTTCTGGCAAGAAGGATCCCTAAGAATGGGGAAGGTACCCCTAGAAATATGCCAATTCGCATTATTTTAGCAATCACTTCCCCCTAGTTGGTGGTTTGGATTGATGGTTTGGGGATTTAAAGCCCCGCTTCTTGGCCGGGGTACATAGGAAACCACCTCCACCGGGCTGCAAACCACCAATTAGCCGGAAGCTGAGTGTAAGAAACGGAGAGACGTCCAATTGGGCCCCTGGCTGGCCAATTTTCGGCTTGTCCGGCGCCTCGGCTTGCGCACGCAATCCGACAGAAAAACCTTCAGTGGGGGGGAGGAATATACAAGCAAGCGAGAGGCTCCCATCACCTCTGGTACCAGTCCCTAAATGGTCAGTCCGTACATCCCAATTCTAAGGTAGCAGGTGCTGACAAGAAGGCTTGGGCCGGTTGGGACAGAAGTTTTCGGCACGCAGAATGAGCAAGAAACTTCTTGAGTGGATTGAACCACTGCTCCAAAACCTGTTTCTTTGCCGCTCACATGCCCAAACCCCAAACCTTTAGAACCCCAAATTTTCTCCTCGACTTTGGCCCTTTTAAGACCCAAGACCAAGAACCAGCTGCCTTTCCTCCTATCGAGGGGGCTTTCTAGTTCGGGAAGCCAATCGCAACTCTGAGGTTTCAAGGCGAGAAAAAACGGCCGGCGGCTTCCTCTGCTTTTCTGCGGTTTCGGTTTCGGCGGTCGATGAGAAGTCTGGAGTCTTGTCTTGACCCCACTTGAGTCACAATCAAAACCGTTCAACATGGTCTACGTGGAGTCTCCTTCTGACGAATGAAAAATGGGTCAATGACGCCAAAATTTTGGGGTCATGGACCTACCATTTTTCAAGGGTCATGGAGACTCCAGATACCCATAACCATGTAAATAATTTTCAGGCGGCCGTACCTAATAGTGGGTTTCCTTGCTAACCTTGATCTACCCGGAGTGTTTGATCGCAGATGACACCATCGCCAAGACGGACAACCACTGGAAACCACAGGGTCAAACAAGTGAGCAAGACTCATTGACTCTTTGTTCTGGCAACATGGGTGTGGGTAAAACATAGGTACCCAAAATGGAACCCTGGTAAAAGACAAATGGACTAAAACCTGCGGTCCCGTAGTGGTCCGATTTTGATCCATACCCACATGATTGTAAAGGTTAATATAGGCCTCACTGCCATCCCCTTTCAATCACCACCAACACTATACTTTCAAGAAAAACTGGTAGTAGAAGCCCCTACTGGGGTTTGGTCGTTGCTGATTTTCCGGTTTGCTCAATAAGACAATCAACAACTGGTACTAAACTGGTCTCTACCCAAAAACATGCAAAGAAAGCGTAGGGCGGATGTTCGCACCTATTTGAGGCAGGGGCTGTCCTTACCCTTTGCTTTCGCGGATGTTGATGTCCCAGAGCACTTGTTGTCTTTGTTGTTTTCATACATCTTAGTTATGTATTGTTATTTGCTTGGGGGCGTAGTGGATTTTGAAGGGAACCCCACCCAAACAAAATGAAAAAAGGCCGGCGCTGTAGTATTACCACCTAGTTCCAAAGCTTGGATCACCTTGGGAAGCGTTTTGGTTGGATCCATGTTGGTTCTTGCCTTAGTGGATGCCAGGCAAGCAACCACTGGACTAAACCGCAGCCTCCATTTGTGTCCCCAGGAAAATATGAGTACATATTCCAGCCCCTTTTATTTCCAACCGAGAAAAACTACATAAGTATTCATGTCAGCAAATCATGCTAGCCACCTGCCGTACCCGATCGCCCCTAGAATTACTGGGCTCCCAAGAATTCCACCGGGTTTGGATGGCCGACACTTCGGCGTTGCTTCGATTCGGCGGAGAAAAAAAAACAACACACACACACACTAAAAAACGACTCGCCTGCCAGTGCAAGCTCCCGGGGCTGCGGATCAACGTGAGGTCAATGCCCGCGCCTGCGGAGGCAGATGAAAGCGGCCGCGGCTGAAATGGGCGATCGAGGCCGGCGATCGGGGGCTATGGGGGCCCCAAAAGGCGCCCGCAAAGGTTCCTCGTGAAAATTCATATGATCCGTATTGCTGTCAAAGCAAGGTTCTCTTCATTACTTCAAGGGCTGGGTACGTCAGGGAAGTGGTGAGCCTTGTTATAACCCGCTGGGAACGGACACGTATAGCCCTGGCTTTTGTGAGTTATCCGACCATATGGTTAGTACCCACTTACTTGACCAACCTGATCGCCCCTTCAAGTATGGTGTCCACGACCGCGGAATGACTCGGACCCAAGGAAAACCCGGTGACCCGTTATATCTCCCAGGGTCCCAAACTGAACGACGGACCCCAAAGAAACACGTGCGTTGATTGTTTCAAGGGAATTCTTCAAGTACAATGTCCTCAAATCCGGAAATATGATGAACCAAGGAACCCTTGGGTTTTGTTGTTTTTGTTTGTTCTAAGAATGGTACTTTTTGTTGCTGTTCTGATTTTCATGTTTGTTTACACAAAAAGTCACTTGCAACGGGTGCTCATAAACACCCAAGGTCTCAAACAGATTTCGTCCTTTCAATGCCTTTTTGAGAGCGGGAACATTCCTATCTGCTCCTTCCCCTTGAATCCTCCCACCCACAGTCGTGCTAAAAAACAAAGAAAAACGATCCCTGGGGTTCAGGAAAGCTACCGTGACAATGATTGGGTTCATACCACTCTGGGGTTCACACCACTGTTTAAGGATTGTCATCTTGCCATTCATTTTGACGGGGAGTTATCTAAAACATGTATTTAGTTGCCCTTTAACCACTCACTTCTGATCGATTGGATTGGTCCAAAGAAGTCTGAACTTGCTATGTTCCGCTACAATGGTCTTCCAAAAAAGTGACTAAAGTATGTTAACTCAGGGAGTGAGAAGAGGACCAGGCCAGTTGTTACAATTGCCGAATAACATCAAAGTTCCTTCCTGAGATGTATACTCACGGACCCAAAAAGGGATCAAAGCAGATCCTCCCACATTCAACCCTCAGCGGATCCCAGGCAGTTTGACAGTATAGTCAGTATAGTGACACTTCGATCCATTTTCCATCTTGTTGGATATTCCCGGTGTTCTATATTTTGGCTATCCGGTAAAGGCAAATGGAATCACTGGGCTACAGCTTGCGCATTGATGGAGACAGCCCCCCCACCCCCCACCCCCCCACACTCGCGCGAGCGCCGGCCGAGTTCCGGGCTGAACTTCAAATTCCGGTTGGTGCGGCGACTCATTGTGGCCTCCATCGGAGAGTCGTTGAGTCAAATTCGTCAATCTCGGACTGTCCGAGATTTGCAACCAAGACCCATGTTTTGTTTGGTTTCCTAGACCCAGAGGACCCTGCTTTCCTGCCTTTGCACCACTTTCCTTGAAGTCAGGCGTACTTATTTGCGGCGGATGCCCAAAATATTGCACAGGAACAAGGAAAGCCTCGCATCACTGAAATTTACCTTGGTTTCGTGGTTGAGTGTGATTGGTTTACTTGCAATGCTTGGGGCATCCACAATAACTGAAAAGCAGGTTTGCGTTTCACAGGAAGGGTGTCCGTTTTTAGTGAAACACTGGAACTTGTCTCATCATGACCTCGCTTCCTGAGTGGCTTGGCCAAAACAAGTTTGAACTTCTTATTTACCAACAAGATTGTCTTCTCAAAATCTCAAGTCGTTGACTCAGGACAGAAGTGGATGACTTCCATTTCTTGAGGGTACTTTGAGGGTACTTAAAGGGGCAGGGTACTTAGTAACGCTTAGTAAGCGGGTAATGACCATGGTTATAACCCACAAAAGCCATGGTTGTAAGTATGCTAAGTGCGTTTTAGCCATGGTTGTAACCCACAAAAGTCATGGATGTAGTATTACTTATGCTAAGTGGGTTAAAACTTAAAGCCATGCATGGTTGCAACCCACTTAGCTCGATCGCCCCAATCCGCGTCGAAGCCGGGGCTCCGCACACTCGCCGCCACCAGCTGCCACTCCTCCCGCCGATTCTCCTGACGCAGCAAATCGAAAGTCAGAGCAAATTGACGTTAGGACGACTAGGTCCTCCAGTAGCGAGGTTAGAACAAGGTTACCCTTTTTCTCTAGTCTATTTTAGTAGGGGAACCCTCCCCCAAAAAAGGGGTAAAAGGGCACTACTGGAGGACCTAGACGATTTGCATCCGAGGCGATCGAAACTGGGCTGTCCTCTGCGGAAAGCTGTTTTCTAGTGGAAACCCCCACTGAACCCTAAACAGCGAAAAATCCAGCTGGGAACCACCAAGCAAGCACATGTCTGGCAGACTTACCTCAACCCCCAGACCAAACCCCAAGGAACAAATATGACAGTTTAAGCTTAGGAAGTCTGGTGCTACAACCTTTTAATGTTTCACTTTCGGAGAAAATGGGCCAAGAGAAGCAACCAAACTCGAGGAAAACCACCAGCACGGTCTCCCGAAAAGTGACTCAAGTTCGAAACGTTCAAGGCACTGTCCAGAAATGCGGTGATGAGCTCTTCAGGCTCGTTCAGAGCGTGGTGCACCATGAAGCAAGCCCGGATCAAGTGAGCAGCATAGAGCCTGCCAGCTGCGTTGTTGATCGTCTCGCCCACGAGGTGCACGATCGTAGAATAGAACGGACAGTATCCCGATGGGACTCTGTTGCTTTTGAGCGCCGCCACACTGTCCATCGAGCAAGAAGACAACTTGTCGCGACTCAATTGGTCTACCGCTTGGACCTTGATAAGGATCAGGGCTCAGCTATTCTCATCTGCTGTTGTGGGAATGCAACCTGAGATTGCAGCGCCAAGGCAAGTGTTTGCCCAAAAAGTGTTGCTGAAAACACGCGCCAGAACAGGCATACTGGTCGCCCCTTCTTTGGGAGAATGCCAAGCTGCACCATCTGCCTCACGCAAGCCTGCTCTGCTGTGCTAGCGCCGTCACCAAGACTTGCCATAGCGGCTCCAGCGCCATCCCATCCAGTGCCGTGAAGATGGTGACGGGAATCCGAGAGGGAGTGACCCCACCCTTTAAAATGGCGAAAGCTGACCTACTAATGGCGAAATGCCTGGGATCCACTGGGCTGGGGGCCATTTGCAGCGAGGTTCCTTTTCCAGAGACGTTTCTCAGGAAATGGGACGTGTTCTTTTTTAGGGGACCCCCAATGATGGCGTTCCTCTTGGTGTCCATTCAAAACCATCAACACACACGTCCTGAGTTGGCCAAACAAGTCTGAAGTGATGGTTTACTGCCAAAATTAGTATTCTCAAAAAATGAACCCAGGGAGGGAGACAACAAACCTCCAAAGGAGATGCCAAGAACAACTTGATTGAAAGGTGTCAGCCCGGTGACCCCTCCGACTTGAAAATGCACTGAACAACCATTTGCCCAGATATTGTGAGAATTTCCAAACTCTACCTCCATTTGCTCTCCCGAGAAAGAATAAACGTGTTTCCAGTAGTGATGGATTCCCGCGAAAACCAAAAGGGAAACATCAAACACATCCTTAAGCAAATGGAAGTAGATTGGAATAAGAAGTCATTGGGACCCTTTGGTGAACAGCAAATCCAATGGGGATTCATGGTTCCAACTCTTTTGTGCTTTTAGGTGTCTGCTTTTACGGAACGCCCCACAATGGTGATATGTTCCTCTTGGTTTTCCCTTGAACAAAAAAAACACCGGGTACCCTCCAAAAGAATGACAAAAAACAACGTATGGGTGTGGCTCAAAATTAAGCAGGAGGGGTCTTGCAGATTCCGGTCCATGTTTGCACGTACCGATCGGGCAACCCATGGATCGAGCCACAGCCACATGCTTTCTGAAAAACCTGGGCCGCAACTTCCCCCGAATGCCGCAACAGCCAACACTCTCCATTCCCTCTCCCCGTGGCCTTGGTCGTCTCCTCCTCGATCATGCGCAGCACCATGACCGCAGGGTCCTCCTCGGACTCGACTCAAATAAAATGGTCGGAGGACAAAAAGAGAGAGCCGGAGAAGGGGCCAACAATAGGCTGAAGAACTTTGTTCTGGTTTCCAAGAAGACCAATAAGCTGAAGAACTTGCTGAAGAAGAACTGGCCTCATTCTTTTACCATGATCAAAGTCACCCCCCTCAGTGGTGGGTTAAAAGGGGAAACAACCAACAACCATTTTCTGACTTTGACAATCCCCAGAAACCGTCAAAATAATGACACCAGAAGAAGGGGCGTGTCTTCTTGGAGGGTACCAGTGACTTTTCTGGCTTCAGCGGAAGACCAAAAGTAAGCGCCATATCCTTTTGAAGGGGTGCCCTGACACACCACGGCTACCTGGACCCGCAAACCCTTACAATTTCAACAGCACGACACCCACCCCAAACAAAATGAAAACTGGCACTGGTCGCCTTTCAACGACTCCAGTCATTCGCTGCTGAAGGGAACCAAAAAGTGGCACTGGCAACCCGCAGAAGCCGAAACTGCGGGCCAGGCCTTGTCTTGCCTCTGCCGCACTCGCCTTTGGTGCCTCCGAAAACGCGCACAAGCCTCTCAACTGCTTGGGTGGCTGGTTCCCCCTCCTTTTGGCGAGTCTCCAAGCAAGCCTCTCAACTTCCCCCTCTTTTGGGTGTCTATCGAAGGGGAACCCCCATGGATGGTTTTCCCGTGTGTCCTTTGACAACACCAAAATGGGTACTTGGGTCTTCGATGCGCCAAGTTCGCCAAGTTCGTATGTTGTTGGTCACCGTTCGGCTCTAACCCGCGTCAAGCAGTCCCCGTTCAGTGGAGTTAACCATGCTTTGAGTGGGTTATGACCCAAGCGTCTAACCACAACAATCAACTTGGCCACGGACATCCAAGTGGGGTGCGTTCTTTGAGGGCACCCTTTTTGGGGTGGCTTTCAAGGGAAGCCAACATCTCGACCCAAACAAACATCGCTCAAAAGGCCGCGCTGGCGTTTGACCGGGAAACCTAAGCCGGGTATGTTTGTGTTGTTTGACAGGGATCGGACTTGAGTTGAGTCTACCTGGACCCTCAAACTACCCTTTATAAAGGGGGATCTCACCCCAGACTTTTTGGGGCAATGGCCCACGTTTCTGGGAACTTTGATGGTCAAGGCCATGGGTTCCCTCTCGTTGAGACACAGCAGAGTCAAGTGCTGTCTGACTCCATGTTTCAAGCCCAAAGGATGCTGTGGTACCCGCAAAGGAATCTGTACATGGGTGTTCGATATGCCAAGTTAGTAAGTTGTTAGTACCCAAACTGGGTCCTCCAGATTTGAGAGGTTAGAATAATTTGGTACCCACTTTTTCTGTAGTGTATTTTGATAGGGGAACCCTCCCTAAAAAAAAGTTGGAAGAGAAGTGCACCTAGCTGGTGGACCTAGCAAAGGTTCAAACCGGTTGCACGCCCCCGAAGTGGAGTTTAGTGGCTGACAACCCATGTGGCTGTCCAAGCTGGCGAATCGAGCATGCGCGTATTTCAGGAATTGGCAGAGCCAAACCCAAAACCGGTAAATATATGAGGTACCAAAGATGTTGCAGTGGAAGGCATGGGACACGGAAAGGGGCCCTTCCGTTGTCTGTTAAAGTCAGGGCACCCTGAGTCAGCAGGTAGAAATGCCGAAAAAAAAACCTTGACGTCCACCCGAATCGGTCCCGAGATCTTTCTGGGACCCCAATGCTCAGTTGCCCCTTGAAAAGCTGGACAAAGAGAAAGTGAGTACCTGAAGTCTCCTTCTGACCCTTTAAAAATGGCTCAATGATCCCAAAAAAAATGGGTCAATGACGCCCCTTTGTCAAGGGTCAGAAGGAGACTCCAGGTACCATTCGTTTTTTTGGGGGGGTCATGAAAAACGGAAGCTGGGGAAACTGAAAGGTCAGATCGATTCTCTTTGGGCCTTGGTGAGGTGGGGGGGGGAGCATAGTGCCGTCGCAGGAACCAGGTGAGAAAACAAAACAAAGCAAAAGCGACGGGATGAACGGAGCAAACGGAAGCACGGCCAAGGCGGAGGCCCGGTGTCGTGCATGTGGTCAAAGTTAAACCAGGGGACCACCAGGTTTTAGCTAGGTCGCATGTCCACACATCTTCTGCAGTGGGGCAGGCACTCAACGGAAAATGTGTGGAAGCCCCGAACTTGGTTCTGCAAGCCTCGAAGAGCCTTACCTGGCGGCCGAGTTTTCGAGTGGAAAACCCAAGTAAAATAAATAACACGGGGTCATTGAGCTGGTGGGGGCAGGGGAGGAAGGGGGGGGTACCTGAACACTTCCCCTTCAGCGAAAGGCGCATCAGCAACTGGTGCAAACTGAGGAGTTACAGGCAGACCTAAGACCCGCGCAGGTTCCATTTGTTGACCAGGCGGTCGGCTTCATCCACCACCTCAAGTACTCGGGAGATTTTCGATAAAAAAGAAAGGCCTTGTAGCTGAGTTAGCGAGCAAGGTGTTTGCCCCGAAAAGGGGACCCTGCTGCGATTCCTTTGGGTTTCTGTTTGGACTTATTCCCACGTTGCCGCCAGAAAATCGAGCAGAGGGGCCTGCGAGAGGAAACCCTCATGTTGACACACAAAGAATGGAACAACATGGAAGTGCATAAGTAGGACTTCTAGAACTAGGCAATTTCTTCCCTCAAAGGATTCCTCTCGCAACTTTGAAGCGCGTGCTCCTGGGCACCCAAAACAACTTGAATGTCTAACCAACTTAAACTTAGTAAGTAGGTTATAACCCTGGTTAAAAGGAGACCTGACCCAAACCCAGTTACCCTAGAGAACCTGCTTGATGAGTTGGTTGAACATCCAAAAAGAGACTCTATCCAAACCCTATATAACCCAGGGTCATTTTGCTCCAAAGACTTGAACATAGAACGATTGAAAGGCCTCCTTGTCAGACCAGGTTTGATTTTGTTGTTTTAACGGTCCCCAAGTAAACCATGGAGTTCAGGATTGCCACTGAACGACATGGTCACTCCAAGCCTCAGAGCATGATACCGAGTCGGGCCAACCAATCATGATTTTCTGATCATGGCACAGCTTAATCCCCCCCCAAAAAAGGTTCACACTGGTGCATTGTTTTGGGGGGAACCCTCAAACATAAACATGGAGGTTCCCTTTTGGTTTCCCTTGAAAAGGTTCAAACTGTCACAACAATCTTGCTGGTGCGATAGGCAGGGTCCGTGAGAAACGGAATGACCTGTCCAAAAACCCATCCAACTGGTGCAGGGTTGTGGGAAATGACCCCTTCTGCGATACAACAAAAAGGGCTTCCCAAAGACTAACACCCCATATACAGGGGGAGATTCCCGAAGGTATCACAGAAGTGGTTGCATAAACCCCTTGTGATTCCACAACCCATCCAACTGGTGAGTTCCTTTATTCAGGGACGGAATAACCCATTGTTCAGATGGCAATACAAGCAGTTGGGTAATAACCATTGAAGGGAAATTTGGGTAATACAACCATCCAACTGGAATAACCGCGGTTGCGTTCTGCTCCCCTGCTAAAAGTTAAACTTTTAGTGGTTTAGTGGAAAACCCAATAGTTGGCAAAAAGTTAAAGTCCTAACAGCCAAGCAAAATGCACCAAAGCAACCCATTCTTCAGGGACGGCCACGTGAAATTCTGAGAGCGCAGCCACCATGTCCACATTGGCGATGGCTCTCGTCCACGCGGTCTGCGTCCTCGGAACCCGCTGCACAAGACCATGATGGCTCACATCTCGGCGTCCCTTTTGGGAACCTGGCGTTAAAGAAAACACAGAAGAAAGCCCAAGACCAGGATGCATCGAATACCTCCATTGGCTAACGCTCCCTTCAGCAAAACAGAATAACAAAATATATGCTCTGTAGCGAAATCGATTCCCTTTAAAACCAGCAGGGGAAGAAACATGAAACTTAACCAAATGGAAGAAAAGCACTCAGCAAAGAAGACCATCACTGAATCCAAAACGGCAGGCATAAAGTTGAGCCGCGGACAAAGGAGTCTGCAGCAAATCGCGGATCTGCCGAGGTGTTGCTATCACCTGGCAATGACTCGGTTCTCTGCCAGGGATACATAAGAGCCCTACACAATGAGAACACGGGTGGGGGGGGAGGTTCTGTCTTAGGGCAGCCCGTAACAGCCAAACCTGGGAGACGAATGGAAGAAGGAACCCATTCCTTTTTGAACATAGTTTTGTCCCCTGTTGGTTTTAAAGGGAAGAGATCACTACTGGAAATATGTTTATTCTTTTTGTAGGGGACTTAAGCAAATGGAGGTTTTTGTTTGGTCACGTCGCTTCTTTTGAAGCTTGAGTTGATTCAAGCTGACCGGCAAACACAGACAAGCACGCACGCACAGGCGCGTAAGTCGACTTACCTTCCAGGGATGTGCGCGGAATTCAAGATGTGGCGACGTACGTCCTTATGCATTTCCAGTTGCTCAGTGGCGCTCTTGTTCCTTGTTTGTGTGGGCTAAAAAAATTCGCAAATGGAAGCAATCCTTAGGGCCTTAGGTAAACAATGGTGGTGATATGAGCCCAAGTTGTTTTAACTGGTGATATGAAACTAAATAAAAGGGTGGCCTGGCCCAGGATTCTGCGGAGTACTTACCGAGAACTTCAGCAAGGTACCCTTGAGCCAGGGCTTCTTTTGGCTTTGGTCATAGTCCCATGGTTACCTGGACAGGTGCATGTTTTGTGTTTAACAACAACCTGGAGTCTCCCTAAGGACCCTTGAAACATGGTCGGTCCTTACCCAAATTGTTGGGTCATTGACCCATTTTTAAAGGGTCAGAAGGAGACTCCAGGAAGCTACAAAAGCCATGTGTTTTCTTCCGTCAGCCGTTCAGCGGCTGCTCTCCAGGCTTACTAACCGCTTTCCTGACGTGCCAAATCGATCGCCCCTTTCAGTAGGTACCCCGCTTTTTTTGTGCGGCCCTTGCAAAGTGGAGTTGACAACTTAGTGGACCCCCAAAGGACCCCTTTTTTTCTGCCTTTGACCCATCAAAAAGGGGCACAAAGGCAGAAATAAGGAGTCCTTTGCGGGTCCAGGTAGTGGGTTACAACCATGGCCTTTTCCACTTACCCTTTAAAATCCATGGTTCTCTTTGTCTCCATTCAGTGGTTGTTATCTCACCAGTTGCATACTCGCCTCGATCGCACCTTCAAGTAGCACATCCCTCTGATTTTGGACCCCCTTTTGCTCGTTACTTGGGAAATCAAAGGAAACCAACCATGAAATTTCAATGGGATTCGCCGCCATTTTTGCTTGCTACTTGAAGGACCCCCCCAATTGCCACTTACATAAGCCACTAACCACCTGGACCCCCAAAGGACCCCTTTTTTCTGCCTTTGACCCATAAATATAGGGGCACAAAGGAAGAAATAAGGAGTCCTTTGGGGGTCCAGGCACTTGCCTGACGTACCGCATCGATCGCCCCTTGTGGAATTCGCTTCTCAACTCGCGGCGGGCTGGCGATGTTGCTGGGCGTCGAAGTGGTGTCCACGTCGCGGCGCATCAGCGTCACCTGAGCCAAACGCGCACCGAGGTTCCGCTGGGCCCCGAGGGAAGTCTCAAAGGGTGTGCCTCACACCTGGAGTCTCCATGACCCTAAATTATGGGCATATGGGGGGGGTTTCTGAAAACTGGGCTGCCCGATTTCTGATCCCCCGCTAAAAGTGACCAACCGTTAGCGGGTTAAATTCGGAAACTGCCACTACCCACTAAAAAGATCTACAAGGCTAAGGAACCGGATGGCTGGGAGCCACCAAGTCATATGGGGGGCTCTGAACAGTGGAGTCCAAAAAGTTGACGTCCAAAGATCCAACCAAACAATGTTGACCTCATATTCATCACCCCGCGTTTATTCATAGGGGGGTTCCCCTCCAAAAGTGGGCTGAATCCCCACACATTTCACCCAGGGACACCCCTATTAACAAACTGGCTATGAAGGAAACCCTCTTATATAAAGGGGCGATCGAGGTGATCGGGTACGTCAGGTAAGTGGTCAGTAAGCCTGGTGAGATAGCCCACTGAACGGAGACTTGCAACCATGGCTTTTGCGGCTTATAATCATGGTTATTACCCACGAAGTACTCGGCCCCTTTAAGTACCTCATATGGGTGTTTCTTAAAATTGGGGACCCTAAGTGGTTTCCTTTCAAGACCATCGAACAAAGCGTCCCCTATGTTGAGACACCCATATATTTTTGGGGTTGGGTTCTTTCGGGAATTTCGGGAATTTGTAAAATACAAATTCCTCAAATCCAATTTCGGTAGACCCTTTCGCGTAGTAGAAAGGTCTACCCAAATGTTAGGCAAAAAAGGGGGCTCGCACCAAGTTCTGACTTGGAATGCCCCTTTCTTCCTGGATGTTCGGTCAAGTTCGTGAGTGGTTGGCCACCTGGATTATAGCCAATGAATGGCAAGGTTAACTCTGCTTAGGGGCGGGTTATAACTTGGGCTACTAACAACTCACTAACTTGGCCGCCAGCCAGTTGGGTGCGTCTTCTTGTGAAGGCTACCCTTTTTGGTTGGTTTCAAAGGAAGACTGCAAGGAAACCAGCCATGTTCGGGGCCTTCCATTTGGCTATAACCAATGGGAAAAATGAATTATGTCCAGCAGTGAAATTCATTCCTTTAATTCCAACAAGGGACAAACAATATATATATATATATATTTTTTATTATAAGCAAATGGAAGGGGCTCAACCCCCAAAAACGCAACACTCAGTTCTCCGCTCCTGCGCGACTCTCGGCTCCCCACGTTTTCCGCCAAGTGTGGCCCCAGCAAAGCTCTCGCAAGAGCCTCGGAAGCGGCCGGCTTCTGATATTTTTATTTTTTTTCGGATCCATTGCTTAGGACTACACACACACACTCTGGAATGATTCGGCTTCGGATCCATTGCCTAGGTCTTTTAGTGGGGAGGCTAGAATAAGGGTGCCCGATTTTGTTCTGTAGTTTATTTGAGCAGGGGAACCCTCCCCAAAAAAAGGGCACTTTGAAAGGGCGCTACTGGGGGACCTTGTTGCTTAGGACTACACACGCGCACACCCTAGGCTTCCTGGTGGGATAGGTAGGGAATGATTCGGGAATGAACCCTAAAATTCCTTAAAGGGTATGAATGGGTTCCATTTCGCATTTCCTGCTAGGCACCGGGGCCGTGCGGCCGGGGACCTGAATGATGGGAATCTCTTCCTCCACGAAGCACAAGAGTTCGACAAGAACCGTCTCCGGGTCGCCGACAGAGGTGAAGTCCTTGCTCCAACCCATGACTGGATATCTGTCATCTTTATCCAGACTGCCGTAGAGCGCCGCAAACTGTTCCGTCTTAGGCGCACTTTGGGTCAACTTCCTTGACATCCTCCTGCGTTCCAACCAAATATGTTGTTTCAATATGGGAAAAGTTACCCATTGTCAAATCTGGGGCCTGAAGGGAATATTGACCCCAGGGTTCGACCCCCATTTAAAACAAAAAAGTTAACCCAAATCGGATGATGAAACTCCTTAGGGAAAGAATGGCGATTATACTGTGGATGGACGAAATCCATTTCGCACCACTTTGAAATCCTGGGAAACTATTGTTTGGTATTTACAGGGGAATCATCAGAAACCAGGGTTTCTTAGCCGCTGCGAAATGGATTCCGTCCGTCCACAGTATTAACTTAACCCCCCACTGCTTCTTAATGGCTTGGATCCCAGAACGCGCACATCTCCCAATGGAGATTTTCACCACGAACACGGCCACAGAGGCGATAGGAGGGAGGTCCTATTAGCGGCATTGGAACACAAAGCTGCCTCTTTTGCGCCTGCTCCTATTGCGAGTTTCCCACAATTGTGGACCCTTTCTTGATTGGCATTCTAAGGTCAAATGGACATCAATTTCGGGGACCCTTATTTTGAGAAACACCCATACCTGGAGTCTCCATGACGCTCGAAAAATGGTTGGTCATTACCCAAAATTTTGGTTGGTCATTGGCCCATTTTTAAAGGGTCAGACGGAGACTCCAGGTATGAAGAACGCCGCCTGAAACAACAAATCACCTTGGTGCCACTAGGAAAAAAACCCAACTTGGAATGGTATCCCCCCCCACTTGAAGGGAGGGTGGCCGCTCGCCGACCGGGGTACGACTCTCGAAGCCTTGGCCCTAACCGGAACCCACCAGCGGGCTTGGAGAGGCCTTTTGCAAGATGACCATAACCTGCAAACCCAGCGGGCCCACAGGGGGAGGAGGGGGTGGGGCCCGATTTAAGGCTACCATGACCATGGCGGGGGAGGGGGGGGGGGGTGCCAGACCTCTACCATATATACCTTTCCTCTCTTCTAGTTATGCTCACACCCCCTGTCTTTAAAATAAGAGGATTTGGTCCAATTTGAAGAAGAAAGGTAGGCCCTGCGGGCGGGGGGGGGGTGAGCATATATATATATATATATATATTGTATATATATATATATATATGTATATCTATATATGGCGGTTTGCCTTTTGCTTTCCCTTTAAGACCACAGCACAAATACCCACCAAACCAAACAAACTTCTGCGTTCGGCCAAGTTAGCAAGTTCTTCACCTAAGTTAAAACCCGCCTGGAAGCCCCCGTTCAGTGGAGCTAACCTTGCTAATGGGTTAGTTATAATCCAGGCCAAAGACTTACCAAGACTTGGCAACGAGCAAATTTAAGCAGCCTCGACTCGATGGCTCCTCACGGGGGCATTTGTTAGCTGAGCTTGAACGTGGAGGGTTGCCCCCCTTAAGGAGGGCAAGCCATGCGCACAACAAATGTCCCCAAGACCCAAAAAAGGTTTTCCCACTGTTGTTTTCGCAGTGGACTTTCAAGAGCCCCACCCCCCAAGCCCCCACCCCAAGAAAAACAAGAGGACACACCTCCCCCCGTCAACAAAAAAACAAAAGCGTCCCCAGCCGGGCTCCCGAAGCAACATGAAACGAAGACACGAGGCCGCGGCTGCTGTCTGGATCTGCAAGGCCTTGACACCGCTCGCACTGGCTTCACTCCAATAGCCATCAGGAAAAAAAAACACGCACACACACACACACCAGTGGCTATGGGGAAAAAAACGGGCATCCTTTCGGTTGGTGTTGCAAAAACGGCACCACTGGGGCAACTGGGTTTTGCTTGGCCCCCCCTTTATGTGGGGTACACAGACAAACACACAAACACCAACAGAGAACAGACACACAGACACAAACAAAAACAGAGGCAGAGACAGAGACACTCACACACACACACATTAAGGTCAAAAAGTAGTTAGGGTGAGTGGCCGCGTCGCCTTTCTTGGTAAAGCTTGGATGCTGCGAGTGCTTTCTCCCTGGTAGCCCTCGGACGTCTCGCTTGCTCGGCAATCACACAATGCCCCGTCGAACGGAACCATCACGATGTTTTGTGCTTATGAGCAAGCTTGTGTCGCAAGGGACCAACAGCCATGGCTTTACATGGGCTTTAGAAACCTGGGAAACAAGTGCACCCCTCCCCCCATACATTTCGCTTGCATCCACGTTCCCTAATCTAGCAGGCAGTGTCCGTTTAAAACCTGCGATTGCGGGTCAAAAGGGGCGCGCGCTTTCTAGGGGACTCCCAAAATGGTGAATTTCTCTGGGTTTTCCTTTAAAACCGCAAAAGACAGGGGTGCCCTTAAACTCAGCTCCTGCGTGGATTGGCTAACAAAATGTACAAACTTGTTGTCAACACCCCACTAAAGCGGTGATCCCCAAAAGTGACTAAAGTCCCTGAACTCAGGGAGTCAGTAAAAGAGACGCACCTGGAGTCTCCATGACCCTTTAACAAATGGGTCAATGACCAACCAACATTTTGGGCAATGACCAACCATGTTTTCAAGGGTCATGGAGACTTGAGTACCTAGAGCCCTTAAAAATGGAGTAATTACCCAAAATTATGGGGTCATGACTTTTTTGTCTAGGGGTCAAAGGGGTCATGGAGACTCCCAACAAGAATCGCACCCAAAGGAAGCAACCGTTCCGGCGAAACCGGCTCTTGCTTTTTTATCGCATCCGAGGTTCCGCGGAGGGCACCAAAATCAGGAAGCGCAAGCCCCGCACGGGGGCCTGCGCCGCCTGACCGGAACATGGGCGCATTCAGAATTTGAGTCGGCTAGTGGAAAACAAAGGGAACCCCAAAAAAACAAAAACAAAAAAGGCTAATTCTGGAGAAGGGTAGGACTTATGACTTCAGGTTGATTATTGGTAGGACTTGGGACTTCCAATTTGCGTACTTGGCACAAGTTTGTTGGCGCAGAGACGATCTTTAGAACGGCTCATGATTTATCCTTGGAGGTTGATTGTTCAGGGATCAACTGTAGATTCGTAATAAAACGAAAAAGGGTTTTGGGTAGACTCAAACAGGTGTAAGCAGGGGTCAACTGGATTCGTGGTACAGCAAACAAGCGAAAAGGGGTGCGTCCCAAGGGCGGTCTTGTAACACCGGTCCACAAACTCGGGAGTTACCGTTTGGCAAGCCCCAGGCTGTTGTCTTCGAATCCAAGCGTTCCTGAACCGATTCGAGGCCAAAGCCAGCCTCAAGAACTGATGAACCTCCAAAACAAGTCCCAAACCTTCCCTTGATATCTGGGAAGGATGGGCAAGCTGATCCATTTTGTCCTCTAAGTACACCTCAGGACTTATATTTGACTATTTTGACCCCCAAAGTACATCCTCACGACCCCGTAATGGCTGTCAAATGAGCCCAACACATCAGCCAAGACGTAAACAAACGGGTCACATGAACAGGCGTGGGAATAGAACATCTGGCCATGAAAAATAGATGGCCCTGGTACATGGAATAAACCCCATCTAAACCGGTGCCATGTGAGTCATAATCCAAACCCGGTACAAAAATGGTGCACTCAGAACAATGTAAAGAACTAAGAAGGCGGATATCCGCAGCTCTGTATGCTTGGGATCGTCCCTAACCTTCATCTACCCGAATCGGTTTTGAGGACGTGGCTCATTTGATACGCACACAAACCACAAACAATGACTACAACTCAGGGAGTGATCCCTTGGCTCCCCAGGTATTTGTCACCAAACGAACCTAAAAAGGACACCAAATGCATCTGGCCGTTCCCGATATCGTGTTTCGGATATCGGCGGAGCTGCTGAGATTCCCTCAGCGGGGTAGTTTTAGACGCGCCCTGGATGCTTGGAGAGCCTTGCCTGATATCTTACTAGGTCCTCCAGTGGAGAGGTTAGAATACGGCTGCCAAAATATGAGGTGCTCCTGCCAGGTGCGGATGTCTTGTTTGAGGCTGGAAAAAAGGGACCCCAGCAAAACAACAACAACCTTTTTTGCCTGGTTAGAAAACAAAGGGACCCCAAAAAAGATCAAAAAGCAAAAAGGGGAGCTAATTCTGGGGAAGAGTAAGTTGGTACCAACTTTTTGCGGTAGTCTATTTCAGTAGGGGAACCCTCCCCCCCAAAAAAGAGAGGTAAAAGGGCACTACTGGTGGACCTAGATTAAGGCAAACCTCATTTCTGATGGCCCAGTGATGGCAGATGTTTGGTTTGTTCGGGCCAGGACCCACCAAACAAAGAGACGCGTTCAAGGTAAATCATGGTGAAACCCAGTTGACCATCTGTGATACTACCAGAAGAGGGAATGATCTTGCAGTTGAACCCGACTGACTAGCGCATTCATACGAGAATTGGGGTTGTGGGGTAAGTAGAAATCATACTTAGTCATGAAGTCATGATAGGGGAATACTACTTGTGAGTTTGTTCAAGTTATGAAGTTGTTGGTAACCTAGGATACAACCGGACTACAAGACAAACCACTTACCAACTTGGCACCGAATGATTGTTGCTTTCTGGGCATGGCAAGGTGCCGCTAGCTTGCCCCACGGTAGTCAAACCCAGTTCCTTTTGGGGAAACCACCTGTAATCAAACAGTGAAATTCAAACTCATGGAGGGCACAATGATGCTAGGCCACGACGTCATGAGTCTTTCTCCAGCACCTCTCCCCAAAATTATGTCGCCACCCGGCTCCCATTGGACCTCCTTGCTGAATCGCTGCAGCATTGGCAGCAGATAGCACAAGGTCTTGCCCGTGCCCGTCGGCGCTTGGATCGCACAGGACCTTGCGTCCAGCCAGCAGAGCTCAGACCGCCCAGTGGCCATGGGGAACAAAAACAGGGCTGTGGGAAATGGAATCCACTTCTGTGATACAACAGAAAAGTCCTCCCAAAGACTAACCCCTGAAAGAAACAGGGGACTCCCCTTGTATCACAGAAGTGGGGGAAACAAAAACACCTTGATGCCACAACCCTGAACAAAAATGAACACTCGTTTTCTCGGGCGCCACTGGAGGTATGGGCAACCAATACCCTCACCTTAACTAAAAAAACGAGTCCCCCCCCTTCTGTTATGCCATTTCTCTTGTTGACCCCATGCTTCAAGGGTCAGAAGGAGACTCCTGGTAATTATTCATGACAAAGAAGCTCCGTTTACCCCGTCGGCGAGCTTGCCATAAAGGAGGGGCAGATGGATCGGATGGACAACCGCCCCCCCTCCCCCACAAAAAAAAAACGGAAAACAAAAGACGAAGGACACCGGTCGGTTTTCGCTCGGAGTCAGAACAACCTATAAGGGGTCTTTGGGTCAACATCCGCATGGGAGCACACACTGTGCCAACCCCAATTCTTATGAGAGACCGGTGGGAACAATCTCCAATTTCGGGTTGAGGGTCCTTCGGTTCCTAAGGAACAGAATGGAGGGTCACTTTGTACATCAAAAGGGGCCCCCAACCTGAAAGCTCCTTCCCTGAAAAGGGATACCTGAAACGCCTGAAAAAGAAGGAGTAACATGTCAAGTCTGACCTGTAGGTATGAACCCTTGAGATCGAATCGCCCTGTTTTGGACTAGCACCAACCTACCGGCAACCAAACCGAGCCCCCGAAAGTCGGGGGATCAAAGGACCAGGCGCCGTTTTTTTCCTCCGAGCAGTTCGGAGCGCTCGGTGGTGTCTTTGTTTGAGGGGACCCGTCCCCTAGAAAAACAACACCTGGAGTCTCCTTCTGACCCGAATCAAAAATGGGGTCAATGACCAACCATTATTTTGGGTAATGACCCCATTTTTGAAGGGTCAGAAGGAGACTCCAGGCACACACAGGTGGTCTCCCCAACAGCCCAGAGGGAAGCCGCTCAAAGCCTCCCTTTTCAACCTCTCCGAGATCCGCCCCAGACCACCCGCTGGGGGGGAAAAAAAATAAGCGGTTCCTTTTGGTTTCCCATCAAAACTATCCAAAAAGGGGTTCGACAGATTCCCGTCACAAGAATTGTCCAAGCGGAACCAAGTTAGATGATGACAATCCTGAACGGCAATTCAGGTAACTCCTGGCTCAACCGATTCCCATTAAAAGTATCGTTCCAAGAAGGGGACCCGATTTAATGTAGATTGCAATCCTGAACGGGAAACCATGGTGGCTATCTGAACCCAACCATGGTGCTCTCTTGCCAACCTTGGGTAAACCATGGTGGTTATGTGAACCCAACTGTGGTTCTACCACCCGCCCCCTAACCTTAGGTCGACAATGGTGGTTATGTGAACCCAACCATGGTTCTTACGTTAGCAACTTCACTTCCTGAATGGACTGGCCAAACAAAGTCCGAACTTTGGTTTACCACTATGATTGTACTCCAAAAGTACAAAGTCCATAAACTCAGGCAGTGAGTTAATGGGTTATACCAACCCGCCAGCCCCCAAACCTTAGGTCGACAATGGTGGTTCTGTGGGAATGAACCCAGGGCTTCCCCTTCACGGAAGCCAGCAGTTGGATGGTTTTCTTTAGGGGTCATGCCATTTCTCATTCCCTGCTTGCTGAATTCGCAGCAAGTTCACCTTGGGCTTCCACTTTCCCGTATGACCCCCTTTCGAACTAGTTTAGGCCCTTATTGTAAATCCACTTGCGAGGACTGCAGCTGTTTGATTCCTTGACTGGGCTGCCCTCAGATCCCCTGCTAACAGTTTAACTTGTTCAAGGGTTAAATGGAGACTACCACCAAACACTAAAACGACTTAACAGGCTAAGGAACCAGATCACGCCACCAAGTTGACTTGCTGTTGACCCCCCTGCAAAAAGTGGACCACTTTTTTTGGGTTTAGTCGGTTTAGTGGAAAGCCCAGCTTGATGTCCCAAAAAGATCAAGTCTAAAGATCCAACCCACTAGCAGTCAAGTGAGTATGTACCACTAAACATCCTGGAAACCCATATGCGACGTTTTTTTCTGTCCATACGGCTTGGGCCATAAAAAATGACCATACGGTTATTTACGGCTTTTTGTCAACAATTTGTTGGAAACAATACGGGTTGCATACGGCCAAATACGGTCACCGGCCAGCCAAAAATGACCATACGGGAAAAATGATCCAAATACGGGTTCCGTCCCCAAAAAAACGGCCATACGGCTTTCCAGGATGGTGTTCAACTGCATTACACACATGTATACTTGGTTGACGTTGGAAGGGGAGCAAAACATATTTTTTAGCAGTTAAGTGGGGATTGCCCACTAAACCGCAATAAGCAAAAATGTAAAATGTTTCCCAACAACCATGTATCCACCTGGCCAAGTTGAGACCCTGATTGATTTGGACCTCTGGGGCATAGGCTCGCCGTTGTAGATCCGCGCCATGGCGGACTCTTGGATGGGCGATGGCCGGAACCTGCTGGACACGGACACTGGATCGGCTTCTCAGCGCCCAAAGTACCAAAAGGGAGTCTCCGAGTCTGACCCGAAGGAAAAAATGGGGTGGTCATGACCAACCAAGATTTGGGGGAATGACCCACCATTTTTTAATAAGGGTCAGACTCGGAGACTCCCTTTTGGTACTTTGGGCTCACTCGTTGATTTGGGGCTACTTGAGACCGCATGGTTCGATTTTGAAGGCTCATGGGGACTCCAGCTGGGGAAGGTCATTTTGGGGCTTGGGAGTGCATGGTATGGAATTCTGTTTCAACATTAGGGGACCGCCCACAAATAAAGGAGCCTGATTGACCATACATGCGCAAACAACAGCACAAACTCCGCGGCTCACAGACTTGACAAACACCTTCCAATTCGGCGATTGCCATTTAACACAAATCCACGGGGTCCTAAAAAGGGAATTACCTGGAGTCTCCATGACCCGTGCAAAATGCATTACCCAAAAAATTGGGGTCATTGACCCATTTTGAGGGAGCCCTTTTTCGGTGGGTTTACATGAAAACCAGTTTGCAGGATTCCTGCAAAAAATAGGACAAACCCGCAGAGTCCAAAACGGGGCGAAGTTTTGTCACACCAAGCCAAGTCCGGAAAGAGATCCATAACTTTGGACAATCCAGCGTGCTGTTATCATACCAGCTTTGCTTTTTGCCGGGCCCTTTTGATCTGGCTGGGGATTTGGTCACTTCCCGGTTTGGATTGATCTCTTCCGGGGTGGTTTCCCACTGCCCCTCCACCAAGAACCAACAGTTGAAATCCAAACCACCACTTGAGGGATACCTAGGTGCTCTAGTAGCGAGGTTAAAATAAGGGTACCCTTCTTTCTGTAGTCTGTTGTAGTAGGGGAACCCTCCGCCCTCCCCAAAAAAGGGTAAAAGGGAACTACTGGGGGACCTAGACCACTTGAGGGAGACCAAACAAAAAGTGGCGGCTCTGTTGAGACCCCCAAAATAGCTTCTGTCTGGTTTTCCTTCTAGTGCTTAAAGGGGCGATCGGGTGCTTAGAAAGTGGGTAATAACCATGGTTATAACCCACAAAAGCCATGGTTACAAGTCTCCTACAAGCCCCTGCACCTTTAAGTAACTTTGGGACCCATCCCTGGGGCGAAACGAGAGAACATCCTTGAAACCTTTAAGCGTCCCTTTAAGCGTCCCTGCACCTCTAAGCGTCCCTTTCGATCTCAACCAAAACCAGCGGTTACCCTCCGCCCGCTGTTTTTTGGGGCCCAAGCCCTTTGGACATCTCTTCCTGCGCCTTGAGCCACCTGCGACACTCGTAGCACGAAAACCGCCGCTGCCACGTCGGGTGTTAAGAGGAAACAGAGGATTGAACAGAACAGAGGGAACTGAGGGAATAGAGGGAACCAAGGATTGAACAGAACAGAGGGAACAAAAGATTGGAGAAACGAAATAAAACATTCCAGCACCCCCCCCCTCAATAGGTTGCAAATGGTCCACCATACACGGACGTTTTGTTCTTTGAGGCTAGCTTTTTTGCAACAATACATGGCGCCGACTATGATTTGGAAGTCTTTTGGATGGTTTGCTTGCAAATCAAGAGGCAACCAACCGGTATTGGGTGTCTACTATGACATGTACGTGTCTTCTTTGAAGGTACCCAGGTTTTTGCACCCTTTTTCTTGGTTCAAAAGGGAAACCAAAGGGAAACACAATTTCTAAAGACACACGCACATTGGGTGTTAAATAGGAGGAAGGGAACTGGAAAAAAACGGCACCACCCATTTGGTTTTTCGGCCACATGGCAACCCAAAATTTAGCCATCAGGAGGTTTTACAGACCATTGGACAGCCACTGTCAATGGGCCCCCAGAAACCGCCAAAATCATGACACTTGATTTAGCACTCATGCTAAGGGGCAAACCCAAACGGACGCGACATTTATCTTATGAAAATGGGGTGATTCGGCTTTATACTCCGCACCCCAGGCCTTTACAGCACATGGGTTTAGTGTTTGACTTGTTTGTACCCGCAAATGGGTTAAATGGTTGCGGTGAGGTTGACTCGTTAGCCCTGCCCACCTGACACCAGGTCGGTATGCCTGTAAACAATGGCTCTACGTTCAGAGCCTGCTGACTTGCTCCCTGGGATTCAGCTGCCAGCATCAAAACAATCTCTATCATAGGGTCACCATTGGGAAAAATAGATGGCCATGCAAACGGAGAAACCAAAAGCTGGACCAGTGCCTTCTATTTCTGGCCAAGCTAACGCAAAGGACACCTATGACCATTCATAATTGTGTTCCCGTCGGCAAGGCCATTCTTTCAATGGGGGTTTGGAACCAGCCAAAAAAAGGTGGTATACTAGCCTGGACCCCACAAGACCTTCCATGTGTCTGCCTTTGTACTACTTGTTCATGGGTCAACGGCCAAGCAAAAGGGTCCACTGGGGGTCCAGGAGCGTTGAAGTAGAAGGATAGCTAGGTCTTAGTCCTATCATGCAATAAAAGGTAGGGTCAGTAGGCTCAAATACTGATAAATATATATATATATATATAGATTTAGACTTGAAGCAATTTGGACCCCATCCGAAGGGGTGGCACCAAGGTAAGGACTTGAACCAACACATTGAGTCAGGGGCTCAAGCCGTTCCTACTGCATGTGTTTCAAGAAAGAGGCAGATATGCCCCAGGCAACATGCTACTTAACCTTCACGATGACAATCCCAAAACCTGGAAGTGATCCCCAAAACGGCTGCTTCATGCCCAAGGTGGCGAAATTGGGCGCTACTCACTTCGCCGAGATGCTGATGCAAAAAGAAGAGAGGGGGCAGAGAAGGAGAGAGAAAAACATATTCAAGTTTGTGTGTGTGGTCAAGCAGGAGATCTCAAGATCAACATACCGCCAGCTCTGTTGGTGTATCCGCAAGATGGCCAAGAAGTGCCCATAACTCACTCACGATGGGCGTGGTGCGTATTTCTCAGGCTTCATGCCAGCCACAGTTAATCCTCATTGTGAGCCTCTGACGTGATATTTTCGATTTTGGTGAACCCCATCTCCTAACGTATATATATACATATATATATATGTTTTCTTGTGTGACCCATGCCATCCACGAATCGTGAGCCATAGCTCCATTTGCGTGCAGGATTTCAGAGCTCATCTGCAACGCAGTGGAAGCTTGCAAGACATATCAGAACTTGTCATGAGCCTAAGCGCGCTAACGTGCACCTCTAACTGCTGCTTCCAGACACCGTTAGTTCAGGTAACCAGGCGGGACCATGATGTAAAACCAAGGGGCAACAGCACCACTGTTCTCTCTAAAACATGTTTTGTTTTTGGCTTTGTAAACACTCTCCCAAGTAATTTTGAGAAGCTCCAAACATGTTCCCTTAATCAGCTTCTCTCCAATTGGTTTGGCGCCCGGTGGTCTGGAGGTGTTCCGGTGGTGGTTTCGTTTTTCATTTGCCTCAAGAACCGGCGGTGCAAATCCAAATCCAAGCCACCAATCCAGACCACCAACTTAGGCTTATCTGTCCCAGTGGATCCATTCACCTGTATGGGTAACCAAGGGAACCAAACTTTAGAACCCAAAAGGAAAAATACCCGGTTTCCTACTACAAGCGTAGCTGGGATCCACTTGGGTTCTGTTCATCTCCGTTGGGTGGTTGTTCTCTCACCAGGCTTACGATCACCACTTACCTGACGTGCCCTGCCTCGATCGCTCCTTGAAGCATGCCCCGAACAAAACAAAAACAAACAAAAACAAAATCTCGGACTCCTGGGTACTTAAAGGGGCAGGGTACTTAGGCAGTGGGTAATAACCATGCTGATAACCATACTTAAGCATGCCCCGGAAAAAAAAAAAAAAAAAAAACACGTCGTGACTGGGATCCAATGGGTCCTTACAGGGGCAGGTTACCTTGGTGGGTACAAACAAACATGGCATTTTCACCCACAAAAGCCATGGTTCTAACTTGGCTGGAATTAGGACCCCAGCCAAAAAAAATATTTTTTGCCTGGTTAGTGGAAAACAAAGGGAACCCCAAAAAAGCAAAAAAGCCAAACGGGCAGCTAATTATGGGGAAGCTATGTCTCCATTTCCGGGGGTTCTCTCACCACACCTCTCCGACTCAAGCAGGCCAGCGGCACTTCACCGCGGCGCCCGTCACCTCCACCCCACCCCACAGTAGCGTCTCGCCTGCGGGCGGCCGAGGCCAGACATCTTCCCGGGCGAAGCCCGCCGATTGGACCAACCAAAAGGACCAAACTGAGCTTGGTTGCTGTTGACCCCCCCTGCAAACAGTGGACCACTTTTTGGGGGGTTTAGTGGAAAACACCTTTATTTCCCGAAAAGTTAAAGTCTAAAGATCCAACCCAATAGCAGTCAAGTGAGTATGTACCACTAAACATGGGCTTCCCACAACTGCATTACACATATGTATATACAAGTGTATATATATATAAATATATATGTGTCTTATTCTAGTAATCGGACTCCCCCAAATGGTGGTTCTCCTTTTGGTGTCCGTTTGAAACCACTAACACAAAGGTCCCCTTAAACAACCAGACGAATTACCCATACAAAGTCCTCAAACTTGGGACGTCAGCTAAGGGTCCCTTTGTGCAAAATGGGAACCCTTCATCCTAGTCCGAAATCACTAGTGGGGCACCACTAGAAATCCAAACCGCAAGGGTGCCTTGGAATCTTCGAAGGATGCAATATAAGGACTAAATACAAAGGATGGGGCTTGGGGTACCACAACAGCAAGTTAAGTGGCCGAACACCCTAGTTGTTTGTTGCTGTTCTTCGCCATGGTTTCCCCCGCCTACATGTACAATGGAACCACTGAGTTGGGTTTAGGACCTATCGGCTGTGGGGTGGTCTCAAATTAGGGGAGTCCCCCTAAATTCGTTCTCCTCCCAAAAAAAGACAGGACACACCCATATGAGTATGGGTCAACATTAAACCACTGGGGAACGCAGGTTTTCATCTTTGGTTCCATGTACCAGGGCAACCCATTTTGGGTACCTATTTTTGACCCACAGCCATATGTAGGGAGTCACCAGCTGCTGAGCGACCGCAGCTCAGCACAACCCGTATGACCCGTCTCGCCTGGCTGCTTCTGGGTCGGCCTCGGGCAAAAATCCAAGGGAAGCCTCCCCAATTGGAGAGGATCCAAAGGTAAGACCATGTTCCTCTTCAAACAATCCTGAGTGGATTGGCCCGAGCAAGTCCACATGGTTAATCCACAAGTATTCAAGGTCCCATGGTTCAAACAATCCTCTTCAAGGTCCCCTGGATGAGGCCATAACAAACGCTTACAAATAGAGCAACAGCCTACTGAAAGGCTTCTGGATGGCTTCTGCTTACTGCCTGAGTGGATTGGCCCTGGCCCAAGTCCACGTGTTTAATCCACTAGTACCACACATGTTGAGTGGATTGGCCCAAAAAGATCTTTTCTTTTTTGATAGGTACAACTAAATGGTCGTCCTAAAAGTATAAAGTCCAGGACTTGGGGAGTGAGGGGTTGAGCCACTTTCCTCTTCAAGGGGCGTGAGCCATTTGCCCGGAATTTGTCGGTGCCATGTTGCTGACTGGAGGTCCCAAGATACGCCTGGGACCAGAAGTGGCTCCATGTTCCAGGGGAACAACTCGCCGACAGTCACTAGTACAGTATAGGGATGCTGTTACAAAAGATGCCAAACATGGACACTTGGCGACTTTTCTCGTTTTGAGGCAGGGTCCCAAGGTTACTCCCCGACAAACTAAGTTGAAAGCTAAAGGTGGTCCCCCCAAAAGGATCCTCCAACTAATTATGCATTTTTGGGGTTCCATGTGCTAATCTGTAGAATAGTAACGTTGCTTTGTCAAGATGATGTGTTTCGCTGGCTCTCCTGTCAACACCATTTCGCAAGTGAGAAATCCCAACCTGTACACACCATTCGCGTATGAATCTTAATTAGGGACCCTGTGGACATCATCTAGGTGGGGATGGTTTGTCCACCAACCATTTGTCAGGGGGTTCCCCATTAAAACCCACAGCCATATTTGGGACGGTCGTCTTTTTTGGAGGCTACTCCTTTTTGTGGTGTTTTGCTTAAGGCCAACCAACAGGAAAACCACACATCGTTTGTTGGGATGTACCCCTAAAAAAGCCACCTCCCTGTGCCAGAGCCTGACCTCACCGCGCCTGCGATCCAACATCTCCTCGCCTGCGAGTCTCGGTTCTCGTGAAAAACTCTACGCACATCCGACATCCGACCATGCGCCCTTGACTCGTGTCTGATCCAGTGGTATTGGCCAACAAAGAGTCCTGGAACTCATTCTTTACCGCTATAACGGTACAAACCAAAAAAGTGACTAAAGTCAATGAATTCAGGGAGTGAGTTGAAAATTAGGGCTGGTCAAAATGGAGGATTGTTCAATCTCAATCCTTGTTTTTCTAGGAAATCATGACGCAGCAAACCCCCAAAAGCATGACCCCCTGATTAACATGGAACCCGAAGAGCCCTCATGATTCGATGCGCACCCCATGGCGGAACTCCAATGTTGAGTTGCAGGGAGGTACATCCCCAGTCCCATTTTTTACAAAGCAGAACAAAACTCGGATCGGGCTTCCGCTCCACGCATGATGTTTGCTTTCTACTCACAATGCAAATACATTGCAGGATCCGGTTGTTGGGGTCAAAATGCTGGCCAACATGAACTACGACACCTGAAAAAGACCTCATCCCCAATGTAGTCTTTCCGGACGGATGATGCCAAACAAGTCCTCGATGGGCGCGCCCAAAAGTTCCAAAGCCATCCCAGAAAAGGCTGGAACTACTGTGGATAGAACGAAATCCTGCACCACCTCAGAAACAATAGAATGATGATTCCCCTGCAAATACCAACAAACAGTGGTTTCCCATGGTTTCAAAGTGGTGCGAAATGGATTTCGTCCATCCACAGTATGAGATGCTGAACACCCAAGTATGCGTTCAGACTCAAACTGTCTCCGGCGAGAAGCTGAAACATCGTCTACTGTAGGAGACCCCAGAAATCAAGGCAGGGGGTGGTCTAACAGACCTCATGGCGGATCCTCCATTTGCCTCAAGCCCCCCGAAGGAAAACATAATAATAAAAAACTTCCAATAGTGATTTAGATTCCCTTTAAGACCAACATGATAGATTCCCTTCCCTCAAAACCAACATGATAGATTCCCTTCCTTCAAACCCAACAAGGGAAACACACACACACACACACATTCATTTCAGAAAACGGAAGGGATGCTATGAACAAATCCGAGTCGCCTCGGTCTCGTCCCGGTCTCGTGCCGCTCGGCCTCGGATCCGCCGGGGTCAAAGCTCAACGACCCGAGCTTCGGCTCTACGAGGCAGCTGTGATGCGACCGTGCGACCCCCAAATGATCCCAGATGTATTGGCAACTTTACTCTATGGGGGCATCCTTTTTGGAGGGAACCTGGCATTTTTTTCAATGGAGCTGTCTTTTTTGGAGGAAACCCTTTGGTGGTTTGGAAGGGAAACCAACGTGAAACCACCATTTTTGGGACGTCCCGTGAAAAGAGACACACCGATACTTCGGAATCTCAAATCATTGCATCCCCAAGCAATTGACCTTGATCATGGTGAGCTCGACTTGCCTCGCCATTAATTAGACAGGCAAATTCAGCAAACGGTCATTAGACCTTCCTGGAGTCTCCGTGACCCTTGAAAAATGGTTGGTCATTACCCAAAATAATGGGGTCATTGCGTCATTGACCCACTTTTCAAGGGTCAGAAAGAAGGAGACTCCAGAATCCTGTAGCCTAAATGGAGACGCCATTTGTTCCCAACAGGTCTCTCCGGGGCGATTCGGTGGCACAGACAAAACAACCACGGACAGGACCCTGTCAAAGTATCTCGCGCCGCACCGGGCCTGCGGTCATAGCTCTCAGCGCCTGCAGTGAGAGAGGTGCAATGTCCAGTGGGTAGCAGCCCCAAGAAGGTCTAGTTGCAGCTAGTGACCCTGGCACTTGGGTGTTTGAATCCATATCTGGCAAGAAGCTAAAACAATCGACTACATTAGAAGACCCAGAATCAGAAAGAGAGCCAGGGGGTGGTTTAACAGACCTTTGAAACGACAAAACACAAAAAAAAACACACACACACACAGACCTTTGAAACAACAAAACACACACACACACACACACGTAAACAAAAAAGAAGAAAGGACTCGCCTCGGTCTCGTCCCGGAGGGCCTCTCGATGGCCTCGGATCCGCTTGGTCAAAGCTAAAAGCCCCGATTTCGGGTCTACGAATGGGCGTCTGGTAAATGTGATGCTTAAGCCAACCCAAATGATCCCAAATGGCTCCGTGTTTTTTACTACTTTAATGCAGAACCTGACATAAGGGATTCTTACCTCGCCATGAAGTAAGCAACCGTATCCTTGCTGGGTTGCTCCAAGCCCCCCCCTGAGCACAAGGTTGTTAGACCTGTTTGTATAATATAGGTTGAATGCAAACACCATTTGCCTCCAACAGCTCTCCAGGGAGATTCGGTGGCACAGACCAACCATGCGACAGACCCGGTTAAGCGATAAGTCATCCCCACCACTTTAGGGGGGGAAGGTCTAAGAATGTAATATGCATTTTCTGGGCTTTGGCGCCTAAAAGTCTAAGATTACATTTTCTTCGGGGGGCGTGCCAAGTGTAAGATTCATGTTGGACGCTGGTGGACCCATCAGCAAGGTACCTCGCACATAACCAAGACACAACTTCATGAACTTGCCCCACTTCAAAAGCCCCTGTGCATGCGCCACATCTGCCCCTCCAGCATCATCAATTTACATTTTGCGACTCCCCCAACTTTTGTTGGGGGGCGGGTGATAAAAATGCAACTTCGACGTGCCCAGGTGTTAAGTTACATCTTAACTTCCCCCCCCCCCCACCCGACCCCCCCCCCTCCCCAACAAACCCGGATAGATATACACACCTGGGGGGGCGGGGATCCGCTTAGATTTCTGTTGGGGGGGGGAAATGCAAATTACATGTTCAGACGTCCCCCCTTTTCGGTCGGGCCCTAAGCGGATGGGGATGATAAGCCCTGGTTTGGGCGACAAAGTATCTCGCGCACCGGGCCTGCGGTAGCTCTCCTCGCCTGCAGTGAGAGAGGTGCAAGGTCCAGTGGCTAGCAGCCCCAGCAAGCCCTAGTTGCAGCTAGTGACCCTGGTACTTGAGTGTTTGAATCACCAAGTTAGTAAGTTGTTAGTACCCCAAGATATGACCCGCTCATAAGACCGTATAAGTGGAGTTAACTTTGTTAGCGGGTTATACTCCAGCTGGCCTTTTGCACTTACCAAGCCTTGGCTTGCCGAACATGCAAGGAACCGGGAGCCCTGGTGCGGGCTGAATAGTGGGAAGCCCGACGAAGGGAAGATTGGGTGCACCCCACGTGCCCAAGCAAGTTTCAATAGAAGGTATCATCACTTCCGATCGACTGGATTGTCCAAACAAATCAAGAAACACGTGGTTCACCGCTAAATTGGTCCAAGCCCAAAAGAAGAAAGTCCCTTCAGGGAGTGAGTCTCGCAGGAATATCCGGACTCTTAGTTGCTCACACGCGGGCGGGTGAGCTTTGCTGCTCGCAAAAAGCATCCAGCAGCTGCCCTAAACTTCCAGCTGCTTTAGGTCGCCTGCGGAAAAAAAAGAAAGAAAGAAAAACAAAACCTGAAAACAAAACTCCAGTAGCGTTCTGAGCCACGGAGCCACATGCACCCGCACACAAAATGGGGCCTCGAGGCCGCTGAGCTCCCTCTCTGCCTCGGCCTCTGGCCGGCCTTAGAGCCCAATGCAAGCGAAGTATTTCAAGGCCCAACCGACCCCCAAAAACCGGGAAAGAGGTCTGGGGCATCGCCGAAGAAGCTCCTGGAGTCTCCTTCTGACCCTCAAAATGGGTCAATGACCCCCAAAGTTTTGGTTAATGACCCCAGCTTTCAAGGGTCACATGGAGACTCCAGGTGGGGGCCTCGCCGGAGTTCGTGGGTGGAGCAAATTTTGCACGACTTCAAGGGGCGATCGAGGCGATTGAGGCAGGGTGCGTCAAGTAAGCCCCTTAAGTAAGTGGTGAGAGTAAGCGCTGGTGAGAGAACCCACTGAACGGAGACCGATGAAACTATGGCTTTGGTGGGTTCTGTCACCCAAGACCTCATTGTTTGAGACCTTTGGGGGTCAAGTCCTTCATATTTAGGGTCTTGGACTCCACACTTACCGACGTACCGAATCGATCGCGAATTTAACCAAGTCCCGAACCAGAACTCCGATCCGTGTTTACAACTAGGGGAACTACAGTTGGTCCCCTTGTAACCATGGTCATCTTGCTGGTGCGAAAAGTGGGGGAATGGGCATGAACCCAGGAATCGCCATGACCCTTGAAAAATGGTTGGTCAAAGACCCCAAAATTCCTGGTTGGTCATTGACTCTTTGACTCCAGGCACGACAAATAGCTGAAAGAGGGTCGGTCCTGCCACTCCGATCGCAATAGCCTACTCAGCTGGTTGACTATGCCCCTAACCAGAACTCCGATCCGCTCCAAGTCTCCAAGTCGATCGCTCCCAATCAATTCCGGCGGCAACCAGTAGAATCACCAGGAAAAAAAGGCGCTTGGCCCTAAAATGGGACAGGTCTGTTCTACAAATAGATGCATATTCCCTTATTAGCTGGAAAAGCCAGGTAGCCATGTACCTTGGTCAAATATGGGATTTGGGCACTGCCTATCACAAACCATGTAAAGAACCAATGGTTTCAAAGGAGTTTGGACTGTCTCCTAAACGTCATCTACACAGACCCTTCTCATTTGAGCCATGCTCAACACTCGTGCAATTCGGTTGTTTCGGCTACCTTACAAGGACTCCCTGGTGCGCTTGTCTAAATCCGAAGGGGTTCGTGGCACCAATGTGAAGCACAAATTGGACGGTAGGTTTCCTCATCCTGTTGGATGCTCGATTTGCCAAGTCTTGGTAAGCTTCCATTTGCTTAAGCCCCCCTGGAAATAATAATAATAATAATAAAACAAAATCCAGTAGTGATGCATTCCCTTTAAAACCAACAGGGGAAAACAACTCATATTCCTAAGCAAATGGAAGTAAGTGGAAAAGGCCAGCTGCGCAACAACCCGCCAAGGTTGACTCCATTTGGTAGGTTGACTTAAAAGCGGGTTACAACCTGGATTACTTAGATTACCAACAACTCATTAGCTTAGCCGAGCATCCAAGAAGATTGTCCAGCTGATCTGCCCAGAGAATTGGCAGTGAACTTTCCCGTGGTGGCCGCGGGTGAGGTGGCAACGATGGTGGGGAACATGTTGACGCTTCACATCTGTTTGCACTTGTGTCAAAACCCGGGATGCTTTGAGGGCCGCTGCTTGGGGAAAACATGACAAGCTTGCCAGTATCCCCGTAGTACCTCTTCGGGATGTATGAAACTGACCTATCCCCCTTAAAATTCACATACAACTCTGCTTAAAGGCGCGGTTTGCCTTTCGGGGGGGGGTTCTTAAGTACCCTTGTTTTGACACCAAACCACCCCTAATCTAGCTGTACCTTCCCCTCCTTCTGTTCAAGACTTGGCCAAACGGGAGAATCGGCAGTGCCGATGGCTAAAACTGATGGGGAATCAGGCCCAGCGGCTCCATTTACCTAGGGAACTGCCCTTTAACAACCGAAAGGAACATGTCTGGTTACCCACAAGAGTCCTCCATTTGCTCGAGTCCAATGGACAAATCATACACATATACATACATGTATATGTTCAGTAATGATAGATATTCATCAAACCCAAACATAAAAATATATATATATGTAATTGTACATGTGTATGTATGTCCAGTAGTGACAGGCTCCCTTTATTCCCAACCCATTTCTGGCTTCCCAAGACCCGAGACCCCAGCGCTCTGCGGCCAACCACCTCGAGTGTTTTCAGCCGAGATCAAGGCATCGAAGGAGTCAGGCCAAGAACCCAACCAAACCAGGAGCTGTACTTGGAGTCTCCATGACCCTTGAAAAATGGGGTTGTTACCCAAAATTTCGGGGTCATTGACCAAAGTTTAAAGGGTCATGGAGACTCCAGGTAGATTCCCCAGCTCAAAAAGTTCCTGGAGTCTCCTTCTGACCCTTTAAACAAGGGTGAATGACCCCATTATTTTGGGTAATGACCCCATTGTTTAAGGGTCATGGAGACTTCAATTCTCCAGCTGAAAAAGTTTGTCTTGTTGCAGGTTAAAAGGAAATATGAGGGGTATCCATAAAGTTAAGTCAAAAGATCCAACCCAATAGCAGCAAAGAAAACAGATGGGTGGCTCGTCTTTGTTGGAGGCTACCCCTTTTTTTGCGGGTTTCAAAGGGAAACCAAAGGCAAACCAGCCATTCTGGAGTTCTTGTAAAGAACAAAGCCATATGCCAGCACCCCCCCCATTGGATTTCTCTCAAACCGCACTTAACAAATCTTTGCACAGCTATGGGGGGGGGCGCCGGTGTGTGTGTGTGTGTTGCCGTGTCGTTCATTTTTTGCGGGCACCCTTGTTGGGCTTGTTTTCAAGGAGAACCAAAGGGAAATCACTTACTTTGGAGGCTCCCTCAAAAACGACGACCCATATCCTGCCAACATGGAAGTACAACGGCCCATTCCCAAAGGAATGTAGTCTTCCAAAAGGTGCACCAAGCCATGTTTTTCTGGTGGGAGGGGTTGCCCCAAAACGTCCATTTGCTTAACCCCCCTGGAAAAAAAATGGAAATATTTCCAGCAGTGATCGATTCCTTTTAAAACCAACAGGGGAAAATAAAAACATCTTCTTAAACAAATGGAAGACAAGGGAAAAGGCCCATCGGGATTGGGCACTTTTTTGGGGAAGGCTGTGAAAACCATGGAATACTATACAACTCAAAGGCAAGCTAATGATTGCCATAAGACCCGCAAATAAAGCCAAGGCGATGCAATTCGGGTGAAATATTGGTAAGTGTTGCCACATGGCTGTCAACAATATGCATCGAAGTAATGGCACCGTGGTAAATGGAACCAAAAACGAACACCTGCGTAACCCTAGTTCTTTAATGTTGAGGCCACACCCACATACTTGTGGTGGAATCCCTGAAGTTCTGCGAGAAGCCAATTGAGCACCCTACGGATTCTCCTTGCGGAGAACTCAGCTCTCTCAAGAACTGCTGGGCATGCAGCTCATCGGCGATGTCCACATCGACTCAACGATCGAAACAAAAAAACAACTCCGGTACCTAGGTCCTCCAGTAGGGAGGTTAGAATAAGGGTACCCTTTTGTCTGTAGTCTATTCTAGTAGGGGAACCCTCCCCCAAGAAAGTTGGCAAAAGGGCACCTAGCTGGGGGACCTAGTTTATATCCTGGACCCTCCATTGGTGAGGTCTCCAGTCCCCCCCAGGAACCAAGCCCGAACATAACACCTCAGACTCCATAGCTCCTCTTTAAATAGCTCCATAGCTGCTGATAGCTAGCTTCAAATGTGGATACTTGCAGCTCCTTGGCTCCTAACCTGCCTTGTACCAATCCTTATGGAAACCCGAAGGGGCGGGTGGTCAGGGTACTTAATAAGTTCCTCATAAGCCTTTTTTTTAAACCCACTTATCAGACTTACCACCATATGGCTGTTGTGGATTATAAGGCTTACTAGCCACTTACTAAGTAGAACGCCCCCTTAAGTACCCAGTACCCTGAAAAATTGAGGGAGCCTGATTGTCATGGACCAGAAAATGGGCCTAATTCAAACAGGATGTTGCAGGTGGTTCCTACCGTTGAACGGGTTCCTGGGATCGAAACCAAACAATGGTCGGTTTAAGACGACCGTTCAACCCATTTGGATGATGAGACTCCTGAACGGCAAACAATGGTCGTTATATATGAATTTCCGATCATTTAATGGTGGCAACTGAATATCAGTTGAAATGGCCATGGTTTGCCTTTCAGGCCTTTCAAGAGGTTCATCCTCGAAATTGGGTCTGCGAATGTCTGCGCATGGCGAATCTCCAGGGTAGAACCCTACTTGGGTGTTGGGCCAGTGACTAAGTAGCTAGCCACCTAGGCTATTCACCTAATTACGGGCTTACAACAGGGCAATAACTTGGGCTACTTAGAGGGGCATTGTACTTATAACCCACAAAACGAAGACTTATAACCATGATAAGGGTCTTACAACCAGGCTAATCTCACCACTTACCTGACGTACAATGCCCCCTTTAAGTAACAACTTACCTGGCGTAGCGCCAACCCCGCAAATCCTCCGGTCGGGTCGTCAGGTCGTCGGGTGTCCGGACCGCACCGGCGGCTCCCAGGGCGAGCAGCCCCACGCCACCGTCCCTGGCGCCGCGAGGCGCGGCCTGGTCGCGGAGCCCAATCGACAGGTGCAAGAAAGAACTCACCGCAATGAGTGCGGTCGCGTTCCACCAACTTAGCAGGGTTTTTGCCATGGGTACAAGGGGACCAACCCCAGTTACCCTCCCGATGATTCCATAAGTTTGCGCCTTCGGACCCTTGTAAAAAGACGACTTTCCTCTTGGAAAGGGGGCTTTGTGAGCACAAACGTTAGCTGGTGGGAGGGCAACCAAGCTTTTCTTTGCCACTAAAATGGTCCAAACCCACAAAAACGTCAAGGAGCCTAGGGAGTGAGGTAACCCTGAGCTAACCGTTTTGGTTGTCAACTGAAACCAAAGGCACACCACCCAAATCAGGGAGTCCGATAAACCCAGATGTTGACGGCGTCGGGGTTGCCTGGAGTCTGAGTCTGACCCTTGGGTCATCCGAAATCGAAGAGTCACGACCCCCATCAGAAGGCGACTCCAGGTACTCAGCACCCAGACCATTAAGAGTCACGTGTGAAGAACTGAACGGGTCTGTCTGTCATTGTTGCGGGCAGCCTTTTTGGTTGGCTTTAAAGGGAGAAACCAAAAAGAAAACCACAATTTGGGGGAACTTCCGAGTGGTTGGTTTCTAAATATCCTATGGAGCCACAAAAGGCGCATCCAAAGAGTCCTTGGAGTACAGGCCCAAGTACCTACGAAAGGTACCAAGGGATCTGGGTAACGCATCAAGAATGACAAAAGAACGGAGGGATGTTGCCAAACGTTGATTTGGATGTATGTTTGCCTTTTGAGGGGAACAACTGATGGTCTTCCCTTTTTTGTCCCTTCACCTGTAAGCCAACCCCTAAGAAGCGTTCCCTCGATCTCACAATACGCCCCATGGAAACATGAGGATGTCCAGTAGTGAAATCGATTCCCTTTACAACCAACAGGGGAAAATACAAAACAATACTCTTAGGCAAATGGAAACTTATATCCACTTGCCCCAAGCAGCCGCTTCCCCTTGGCAAATAAATTCATGTCCTGAAACACAAATGGAAGTTTGTGAGATGCACCAAAGATCGAGCCAGGCCTGGCGCCGGCTACACGCCACCTCAGCGATGGAGCTAAAGTCCGCCGTAGATGGTTCCCCCCCCCCCGAACCCACTTTACAAGAATTGGGCATTGGAGTATGCTTCAAAGCCAAATCAAGTCATGAGTATTCCTGGAGAAAATCAGTCATGAGTCTTCTTGGAAACATGTTTCGCGAATTACTTAGGCCCTGATATCAGTCGACTGCAGTCTCTTCTTCTTCAGCTAAGACAAGGGCTGGTCTGCCTGGCGAGCCACCGATGGTGCCTGCAGAAACGTGCTTGAAACCGGTTGATGGAAGTTCTCAGGGATGTGTGGAACAACTAGCTCCACGTACATGGGCGAACAAGCGGGTTATATATTAGGCCAACAACTTACTAACTTGGCCACGAACACCCAAGTAGCAAATGTCCCTTTGGCAGGTGTTCGTAGTGGGGTGCGCTGGGGACCCTGTTTGTTGGACTTGCCAGCCTGTTTCTCTGCTTGGGATATCTTGGGTGTTTGCCACACATAAAGATTATCTTGGCATTGGAAGGGGTGACGTGTGTTTTCACAAGTCGAAACCCAAAGGGTCCAAGTGCCTCCTATTTGCGGATTTGATCAATCTGTCTTTGACGAATTCTCGAGAGGTCTTTGACGAATTCCCGAGAGGACCAAACCAAAACCGGCAAATATGAGGCACTTACTTGGATCCTAAAAGAGACTTCGGGGATGCCGAAGGAAAACCCCGCGTTCCTCCCCAACGCAGGATACTTTAACGGCACCTCGCAGACATCTCGCCATTCCTCTTGGTTCCCCTTAAAACCCACAAAACAAGGTATCTTCCAAAAAACACCACCCTCAACCCACAAAGCACGGTATATACCCTCCAAAAAAGACGAGCCACCCATGTCTTTCCAACAACCCGGAACGTGGGCTTCGGCGGCGCCAACTTGCCTGGGAGGCTCGCGTCCCATGGCACAAACCTCAGGCTGGAGGCTGGAGACTCGGCCGAAGCCACCCATAGGGTGTCTTGTGGGATTGAGGGGGTCTGAATAGTGTTTTCATTATTAGTAGAAGTAGTAGAAAGAAGAAGAAGAAGAAGAAGAAGAAGAAGAAGAAGAAGAAGAAGTAGTAGTAGTAGTAGTAGTAGTAGTAGTAGTAGTAGTAGTAGTAGTAGTACTAGTACTATTGTAGTAGTAGTAGTAGTAGTATTACAAGTAGGAGTAGGAGTAGGAGTAGTAGTAGCAGTATTTTTAGTTGTTGTAGTACTCTCTTCTTTTTTTAAGGGGGGGAGGGGGGCCTTGAACATTAATTCACAGGGTCTCGAGAAGTACCTTCTGAGGATGTACCCTTTGCGATCCCTTGTTGCCCCTTTTGTACATCCTGAAAAGCTACCAACAAACCCTCGGGGCATGGCTTTAGTTTTAACACACGGTTCAGCACATGTAAGCCTTATACCTTGCAACCATAGTTCAACCAGCAGGCTTTTCGGGAAACCTGGTCGAACAGAAACTTGTAGCGCAGCATAGACTGCATGCATTGCTTTACTCAGTCTACTGCCAGTACTCACCGTCCAAGTTGGATACTCCCAGATGCCCAGTGGCCATGGGAAAACTGTTTCTCAGCGGGGAATGGGGGAGGCTACTAACAACTTGCTCGGAGGAGCACCGAGCCGCGGGCATCACCAAAAATGGACGTTGTGCGTCCTTATGGTTTTCGGAATTCAAACCAGCCATAATTCTGAAACCTCCAAATGACTAACAGTCGCCTGCTGTCATGACCTAAACGGTTTTATAGGACCCTTCTGAATATTGAGTTGGCTTCCTTGGCAAGAGTCCTTGTCCTCCCCAACCTGTGAGTGCAGAAAGACCATTCCATGGCCCCCGAGAGCCTAGAATGCCAAAGTGCGTGGCTCGTCTTTGGTGTTGGTACCCTTGTTTTCAGGTTGAAAGGCAAGAATACACACCCAAGTCTCCAAAGGTGTCTTTTTTGCACTTTTGTTGGAGGGTTTCCTTAAACAAAGCACAGCCAATTATAAGGCCAAGTGAAGTTCCAACTATCCTGGGATCCGTTGGAACCCTCGGGGGCCCTCCCTGAAAGCTGCTTCGAACCCTAATCCTTCAGTTGTAACCCGCGTTTAAAGTCCCCCGTTCAGCGGAGTTCACCTTGCGGGTCATAACCCAGGTTAACCACTGAACATGGCAACGAACACCCAGGTGTTCATGTGCACTGCCATGATTGAAACAAACTGCTTCCATGGTTGTGCATCCTCTTTTTTTTTAACCAACCCAACAAAGGGCATTCTAAAAAAAGAGGAGCCGCCCACTTTTTGGCGGTCGGTTGAGAACCCATGACTCCACGCTCCAAGACCCCGGGCGCCATGGATGCCATGGCTCGCGAAATGCTGGAAACGGCCGCGGAAAGGAAGCCTCGTGAAAACTGGGAGCAGCTGACATCCACAGGGCAGTCCCTTAGCTCTATGACTGGGGTCATTGAGTCATTGTGTTGACTCATGAGCCGGGGTGCGGGACAATATTCCCCGCCCCCTCATGGTGCGGGACCATACTTTTCATTCAGCTGACATCCACACGATCCATACAAATGGGGTTGCAGGACCATATCCCCCTCTGCGCCCCATGGTGATCATGGTCCCAACGGCCGGACAGTTCGAGCGGACAGACAAAAACCGCCAAGTGGTTGGGACGAAAATGGCGAAGTATCTTTCTGGGGGTCGGCTGTTGCTGGGGATTATCAAAGTCCGAAAATGGGGGGGGGGGGGGTTCCCTTTAACCTGCCACTTGAAGGGTGACTTTACATGGTGAAATTCTGGGGCCAGTATAATTTTTAGCCAGAATCCGATGATGTGGCAAATTCTTCCGTAGGTGGTTTCCCAAAAGGCTGCAGTTGCCTAGGGATGACCACTCGTTGAACAATGGAAAGAATCAGTTCAAAGGAGGTGCACATGAACACCTGGCTGTTCGTTGCCAAGTTAAGCGGTTAGCCACCTTGGTTCTGACCCGCCAACAAAGCAAATTCCACTGAACAGGGGACACGTTTGCGGGGGTAACCCATGTGACTACCAACTTACCAACTCGGCTGAGCACCCAAGTACCCACGGGAGGATGTACCTTTTGGCGGCGAACAGCGGAAAAAGAACATGGGCCATTTGAAGGCAACGGGCCCAACACCAGAACAGAACCTTCAACAGGAAAATTGTCCCTTCAGTCCCCCAACCGCTGCCTCGGAGACTTGGAATTTTGGACATGGGAAAAAACAGCTCTTGAAATGGCCCTTTTACCCTTTTTTGGGGGAGGGCTCCCCTACTAAAATAGAACAGCAAGAAAGTTGGCACCCTTATTCTAACCTCACTGGAGGACTTAGCCTAGGTTGTTACCTGCTTCGTCCTCCGTTCAGTGGAGCTAGCTGTGCTATTAGGGTTATGACACAGGCTAAGCCTGAGTTCCAGTGGCCTGTAGATTCCCTATGAGAATTGGAAACAAGTTCAGGAAGAAAACCTTCCTAAGACAAAAAAACTAGGGCAAACATGAAATTGGTAAACCCGGCACACGGCACAAAACTGCTGGCACGACTAACTTTGCTGTGGACTCAAAGCTGAAGTTGTGTGCTGGGCAACCCTCCAATCCTGGCCATTGTGCAACCCACAGCGCTTTCACACTCGCTTCTTTTTTGCTCCTAACCCTCTGGGCATCCAACACGTCCCGCGCTGCATTCGTGGAACAAATCCATCCGCCATGCTCTGCTCCAACGCGTCGGGCGGATGTCGGAGGGCGAAGCTGCTTGGACCCCCAAAGGATCTCACATCGAATCCTGGCAGTTCGGCATGTCTGCGCAGCCAGCAGCACCAGTCCGCACGGTCCACTTGATGCCTTCAGATGTGATGCTGCTAACGATGGTCGTGGTCTTGAGCATAGTAGTGGCCACCCGACGTGTCGCTTTTGCCTCGTCCATTCACCACTGGCAAAACAAATCACTCAGCATACAGTTTGTTCCAGCATATCTCAAGACAACTTCCCATTTGTCCACCGATCTTTTCAGAAACCATCCCAAGATCAAACATCGCCTGGGTGTTTGATCGGAACGGACATTTAATTTGTGGGTGAAGGATCTACCAATCCTAGAAACCGGTTGGCGGCACATACAACACCCTTCTTGGCGATCTTCAACATCACCTTGTTGTCTCAAAGGTGAGTTTTCCTTTGATGCTTAAAGGGCAAGACAGGGAATTATCAGGTCTTCCCCACAAAAGGGAGAATGGAACCGCCCCTTCCCCCCACCTGGAGTCTCCATAACCCTTTGGAAATGGGTCAATGACCCTAAAATGTTGGGTAATGACCCCATTTTCCAAGGGTCATGAAGACTCCAGGCGAATCCATGAAGGGACCTGGTGATCAGATCGCTCCGGCCTTCGAAGGACGGCACAAAGCCTCCCGCCGCGTCCGCCGAAGCCTTCGTCTGCCCGAAGAGCAGCAGAAGATCCACCGGACGCCGCTGGAACTCGTCATAGGACGCCGGGTGCTGGGTGGAGAGTCCACGGCTACGCCACATCACCTTGTGGAGGATGTTTGAGGAAAAAACCGAAAAAATCCGGCCAAAGACATAGGGGATTGCGGTGTCTTTATGAGTGCTGGGCCAGATTTCTGTTGGGGGGTTCTTGACTTTGCTGTCTGCTTTCTTCTTTTTTTTTGGGGGGGGGGTAATTTAAAGAGGGTACCTACGAATACGAGGGTACCTACGAATACTTTGGTCAGTCGGTACGGACGGCACCAAGGGACTTTGTGGGTAAGGAGTTCCTTCCCCCCTAAGAAGTCGGAGAAGTCGGGGGGAACGAATTAGGAAACGACAGGACTTCCAAGACCAAAACCAAAGCCAAACTCTGCATTTACAAAAAAACTTTGGGGTTGTCTGAAGACCATGGATTTGGAGAGTTTTGCGGATGTACTAAAATGCACCCAGGTTTTGGATTGCTCTTCCCGCTCCAAAAAACACATGGGGGGTTCCATGTCGACTTCATCTGTAACAGACAAGTCCACTGTGTCCAAACAAATGGGAACCACGGATGAAATCAACCTCTGTTTCCTCATCTGGGGTTCTGGTTTTATCGGGGGACTCCCTCTGGAGGGCAAGACTGCAAATAAAACCACGTAGGTACTGAACCCCTGTTAGCTCATACGGGTACCCCCGATTCTACAGGAAAAACCGCTTGGAGGGAAACACCCCCTTTACTGTAAATGGTTTTACCGGGGAATCACTTTTGGACTCTTGCAGAAAAGCACCCCCTATGCATACACTGGATTTGATTCATATGGAGTTCCCATCACGGAGCTTCAGATCCGTTGACTCCTCCAAAAAAAAGTTGACCACTTCTTGCGGGTTTAGTGGGGAAAAAACCCTTGATTTCCACAAAAAAGTTAAAGTCTAAAGATAAACCACAAAAAGACCGCAGGTTTTAGTCCATGTTTCCAGTTACCAGCGTTCATTTTGAGTACCTATTTTTTGCAGAAAGCAGTGTCCCCAGCGCTGGGTTTTTGCACATTCCTGCTGTATGATGGTTTCAGGGCTGGGACACTGCGCAGACCGCAAGCAGCCAACACATTGATGCATTGCGACCCCTGTCACTTGAGCAGAGAACCTTCTTATTGTCCACTAGCTACAAAACTTAAAAAACCTCGGGAAAAACCAAAAAAACAAAAAAAACAAAAACAAAAAAAACAAAGCCCCTGGCAAAAGGTTTCCAGCCTGGCACTTGAACATTTCCCTGGGGGCTTTGTTTTGTTTTTTTTGTTTTTTTGTTTTTCCCGAGGTTTTTAGAGTTTTTCTTGCTTTTGTAGCTTTTCTCCAGGTTGTTTGTGTTTGTCTCGGTTTCCTTGAGTTTCTGTAGGTTGGACCGCCCTCACGCATTCTAGCTGCTTTTATCCCGCAGGCTCGCAGACAGCTTTCCTTCGTCTCATCTGCTTGCGCACGCCTGAAACAAATGTATTCGAATTACCGGAAAAACCAGCTATGAGCAACAGTGAATCTAGATTGAAGCTTTTTCTGCCAAATGGATAAGAACACCTTTCAACAATTTGTGATGGATAATTTATTGAAGACCGACAACAAGCGCTTGATGTCTAACACAAAAGCATAATTTAATGTATGGCAATTTTCTAAAGGAGTTCATCAAACAGAACAACAAGTATTAATTGACTATCATGTATTATAAACAACTTTCGTGTACTCATAACGGCGATTACAAAAGTAGTATTTATGAACTTTGGACAACTGATCTAGATGAGAATAATGAAAGAACAGATAAACTAATTAAAACATAATAGGGAATGTCAATTTGGATTATTGGAAGAAGGAGGTGCTACCAGACATCAAGGCATTTTATTTCAAAGTATTGGTGAGGCAATCCACTACCAAACTGAAGACCAAGGTAAACATCATAGCTTACCCCATATAGAAAGTGAAGGAGATGATGAAGAAGGATAATATGAAGGCATCATATGTTGTATTGAATTTGAAGGATAAAGCAGAATTAAGAAATGGATATAGGTATGTTAGGAACTACTTTTACAACATCATAAATTTTCAAATGAACCAATACTTTTTCAAATCAAAATTAAAAAATGCTAATGCATATAGTGTTAAAACCGATGCTTTTGTAATTGATACTTGCAATGTAGAAAAGGCAAGGCACCTCGTAGAATTTCATATTGACATAGGAGGCTGGAAGGTTTCAAAACAAGATGAAGAAATTAATTTACCTACAATAAAATATGAAGTTGCTAGAAACGAAATAGTAGAAATACCATTTTATGAAAGTAAAACTGTTGATATTATAGATGAATACGACATTGACAAAATAATAGAAGTGAGTGAGCCAAATAATCCTATGATGATTCGTGCGTGGTGCTTACCCGGGCACAGGCAAGAGGTGTATATGTCAAAAAATTGTCGGCAAGGGACATAAAGGAATTGTTTTTTGTCCTACTAATAAACTATTACAAGCCGTTGAAGGTGAAGCAATGACAATTAACGAATTCTTCGGCATCAGTTATGGCGATGCTAAAGTAGAACCATTTGATTTCACAGATTATGATACAATAGTATTTGATGAAGTTTGTTTTAGTGGGGCTTTTTAGGCTGCATATGCACACATAAGACCACATCACATTAGACACATTGCCGTCAAGCCATCCACCAAGCCTTCCTTCCCACAGAGTCCGTTTAGAGATACCCGTGTCCCCAGAAAGTGTTTTCCGAAGGTTTCTTCGTAATTTTGGCAAATTGGAAAAACTGTGGTTTTGTATGGAAAACACACGCGCTGGGGACACTGCCCTCTCATTTTTGACCCACACCCATATGGAGTTTCCTATCGCGGAGCAACAATCAGCCGCGTCACCAGCAGATTGCTCTCATACGGGATGTCCACGATCCCACCAGGCTCGGCAGACCCTTGCCTGTCAAGGCGCGACGTAAACACACACGTACAATGGCCCCTGCTCTGGCCCCATGGCTCAAAAAACCGGTACCAAAATGGACTGGTATGTGGAAACATGGGCCAAAACCTGCCTAACCCTAGCTCTTTCATTTTGAGCCACACCCATTTTTCCTATGCAGCACTGTGGATGGATGAAAGCCATTTTGCACTACTTGGAAACCAGGGCAAACCATGGTGGGTTGGTATTTTGCAGGGGAATTGTGATACCAGGATTTCGTCCATCCTGCAGTATCAACGTCACCGAAGAAAGGCACAACCGGCCATAGGTTCTGACATTTATACCCAAGAACATGTCAGCCCTGACATGGTTAGGCTTTTCACCTCTGCATTAAAAGAACACACTGAAGCTTTTAAAATTGCGTTTGCCCAGCGAGCATCCACATATTTCGTTGTGTTGCACCATATCATCCCTTTTGGAAGGTAAACGCCATCATGGGTTCATAGTGTCTAGTTCTGGTAAGTTTGCATCAAAATCGATTGGATTGCCCTTGTTTCGGTCTGCATAGTTTTTGTTCATGTTCCACTGGAGCCCAATGTGTTCAACAGCACACCCAAACTGATCTGACATCGATCTAAGCAGAGTCCTCTCCCACCCATACCTGCCAACAAATCGAGGGGGACGATACATGTTGCCTGCCAGCAAAGGACCACGTGCTGGGATGTTCAACCAAGGTAAGTAGGTTATAAGATATGGGTTTATGATTAGGGACAGGCGTTGGTTCCCCTTACCACACGCTCATAACCTACTTACCTGACGTTCTTGGAACATGAGTTGGGACTTCTTGCAGCCAGACATCGGAGCCGGGGGGTCAAATTTCGGGACCTGAAACGCACTTCCAATCCTTGGATTGGCAAAGAAAGAGGAATCAAACGGTTTGGTTTTGCCCCAGCGGATCCATTTGCAGTGATTTGCACGCAGCCAAGGACGTGGGGGGATATCCCCCCAAAAGTGGTCTCCAAGCACTATATAAAGGGGACAATCCCTGGAAACACCAACCAAGGCTCGGTTCCGTGGTTCCAGCCAAATGGCCCAACAACTTTTTACTCGCGGAATTTTCAAGAAATATGTATTTGCCGAATTCCCGAAACAACCAAAACCAAAAAACCGTAAAGGTGCCAGGGGCCAACTTAAAACTCTTCGGCCAAGTTGGTCAGTGGCTACCTGGAGTCTCCTTCCGACCCTTGAACAATGGCTGGTCAATTGCGAAATTTTGGATGGTCATTGACCCATTTTTAAAGGGCCATGGGGCCATGGGGCCATGGAGACTCCAGGTATAAGCCGCTGACCACTTTCTATCTTGGCGAATGGAACACCGAAGGGATCCTCTGGGCAAAACGGAAGACGAAACCTGGTACCATGATCACTGCCCACTTACTGAGTACAATGCCCCTTAAGTAGGGTTTTATACAACCATTGGTTACTGACAACTTACTTGGCGAATCGAAGCAGCCCCCGCTAAAAATGACGAACTTTTGGTGGGTTAAATTCGGAAACTGAAACACAAAACGCTAAAAAAAGATCTACCTGGAGTCTCCATGACCCTTAAACAAAAGGGGTCATTACCCAAAATAATGGGGTCATTGGTCATTGCCCCATTTTTGAAGGGTCATGGAGACTCCAGGTACAAGGCTAAGGAACCGGATGGCCTTCGGGAGCCACCAAGAAACGAAGAAAAAAACCCACGGCCTCGCAAAGTCCTCCAGCGTCATCGCGGGCGCAGGGCCCACCCGCTGTCGGCACATCTCTCCGTCGCCGTCGCCGCGTGAGAGGCGTAGCGAGCTGTCCGAAAGATCCCCGAGGCTCAGGAGCACCGTGAGAACGCCTCAGCAAAAACTTGAGCCAGCCAGCCAGTAAGGACCAAGAGGGGGAAATGCAGGACCTAGAGGGGCCAGTTAGGACGCCTCAGCAAAAACTGGAGCTGGAGCCAGCCAGGAAGGAGGTTCTCACTTCCGATGAAATGGAGTCAACAAAAAGTCCTGAAACTTGTTGTTGGCCACAATGGCCCAAACCCTCTAAAGTGAAGTCAATAAACTTTCTTGGAGTGGGGGGTTGTCCCCTGGAAGTTGAAGGACGTGGCGATTGAACATGCTGAACTAGCGCTTGGCCCAAGTCGTTTGCCGAGGTTGTTGCCACACAATGAGTGAGATACAGTACGCCGTGCGGCAAATTGGCCTAAATATGCAAACTTAAGCAACAAGCCCTGGTGGTATAAGAGCCCCGCAACCCCCTGAAACCCTCTCTGAAAGCTGCCCCAAAGCACCCCTTATCGCCTATCTGGGCAAAGACCCTAAAGCTACAACTGTTGGGTAAAAGCAGTATTTCAAAAGCACAGGCCAAAGCCCGAAAAAGGATCCTAGAGCAGATTCCTCTATGGTCGTTTGCGATCCACAAGGGGCCTCCGCTTTTTTGACTCACCCAGTGGCAGTTCACAGTGGGGCTGACGTGGGGCACACGAGGAGAGAAACGTTGCGTTGCTTTTGACCTGCGGGCGTGTCTTTTTTGGAGTGGGTACCCCTTTTTTTAGTGGCCAAAAGGGAAACCACCTGCACAACTACTTTTTTGGGGTGGGTGGGAGTGGGGTCCAACCTTCAAGCAAACACGGGCCACCCTCAAGGGAAACCACCAGGAAAACGTTTATTTGTTTCGCGCTTTTTTTGGGGGGGCGTCCGATTCCTATTCAAAGACGTGCCACTCATGACTACCAGGAAAACCACACTCCATTTTGGGGGGTGGCGGTCCCCACCAAAAAGACAACAACGAGCCATCGCATGGGGGGGGTGGATGGAAAAAACATCACAAGAAGAAAAACATGTTGGTACAGATTTAACAAAAGAAGCACCAAAACCAGAAGAAAAAACATGTTAATGCAAAATTAACAGAAGAAGCACCACCAACACAACCGAGCCACCCACAAGGGGAGCCACTAGGATTGGCCAAGAAGCCGTCAGGACAGTGCCAGGGCAACCCGGCGCCACGATAGGCCACGATATCCAACAGCGGTTGGCGCCGTAGAGCCGGCACCTGACACGAGCTGACTGAATGTTGACCCAGGATCTAAGTGGAACCCGTCCCATTAGGCGGGTGTTCCCTCCAAAAGTGCTGAATCCTCACTAAATGGAGACACCCCCCGATCAAAATCAACCAGGGGTGAGTATTAATCCGGGGTTCACATTACTTGGGTTGCTGTTCAGCAGTGGGAAATGGAATCCACTTCGGTGATACCAACAAAAGCGTCCCTTTCTTCTTAAGGATCTTTTCCTCGCAAGAAACGCCGCCATGGCGTCCATGAGTGAGCACGGACCTGACTCCACATGCTCTCCCTGCCTTGCGCTGCAGCTCCTTGGCCCAACGAAGCTCGGCTTCAAAAGCGTCATGGGCCGCGGGTGGGTTTGAAAAAAATCGGGGACACCCGAAACTCACTTCCTGAGCGGCCTGGACAAAAAACACGGAACCTGTATTTAAAACGGCCTTCCCGAAAAACATCCAGTCCGGGATGTCAGGAAAGTAGGTCAAATTTGCGAACTCTTCAATTGGCCGATTGTTTCAGGATCAGAAGGAGACTCCAGGCAGCAAAGGATTGTTCATTTGCTCTAGCAATCTCATCCCCCTTGGCACCTTCGTGCTACTCAAGGACACTAAAGCTCGAACATCCCCATGGTACCTTTTTGGTGGTGTTAAAGGAAAAACGGAACTAACTTCCCAGGCGGATGGCAAAAACGGAAAGTCCCAAACTTGTTGTTTGTCACTAAACATGTCTTCAAAACGTGACATGTTAGTCCGAACCGGAACTCAGGGGGATAGCAGAAGGTACCTGCGTTTTCTCAAACCCCCAAACGGTGTGGTTCTTTTTGGAGCTTTAAACCAACCCCAAAAACAATTACCTAAAACACAAAAACAACTAAACAAGCCTCAAACATCAACACTCAACAAAGGTTACCTAAAACACACTATAAACAAAAACTCAAACATCCTCAAAAAACAAAAAACAACAGGGTTACCGAAAAAGCAAAAAACCATCAAACAAAAAAACAAAACAAGCTACCTCACAAATAAAAGACTCGAAAAAGCCTCAAACATCCTCAATAACAAAACAAGTTTCCGCTAAAGGCAAGGAACATACCCACCTAAAACAAACAAAAAACACAAAAACTCAAACATCCAACCAAAAACACCAAGGGTTCCCTAAAAACCAAAAACCAACCAACACCAAAAGGCCACGCCCGCCGAGACTCCTGCGCCAGACTGAGACCCACCTCGTGGAGCCCGTCCCTCAGCTGCGCCTTGACGCCGCCGCCGGACGGCTGGAAGAAAACCGTGGAGCGGCTCAACCAACGCCCCACCTCGCGACTCGAGACCGGTCACAGAACTCGAGAGGTATGTGTATCTATATATATGTTCCAGGCCGTGAACCTCCCCCCCCAAACCCCCCCCCCCTTTAGGGTGGGGTGGGGTGGTGTGGTGGTGGGGTGGTTGGGTGGTTGGGGTGTGTTTTGGAGTTGATTTGGGCTTAGGGTTGGGGTTAAGGAGGGGTTGCAGGGTGGTTTGGTTTAGGGTAGGATGTTGCGAGAGGTGCTGGGGTGTTGGTTCACGGGGTGAAAGGGGGAGCCTGGGACCGAAGCTGCAGGGCACACGGTACTGGACAGCATCCCCAGCATTGCCAGCATCATCCGCAAGATGCAGATGATGCGGGGGAGCGACTGGTACATATATGGTACAGCGTTGCCAGCCCCCCCGCCCCCCCCCCCACCAATGGTCATGGGTCAGACAAGTACCCCCCCCCTGTGGTTGTGGTCCTGTGGTTGGGTTGTCGTGGTTTAGAGTTGGTTTAGAATTGGTTTATAGGGCATATTTAGGGTGTATTTAGGGTTAGTTTAGGGTTGGTTTAGGGTTGGTTTATGTTGATTTAGGGTTGGTTTAGGGTTGGTTTAGGTTTACGGTTTAGGGTTTGGTTTAGGGTGTATTTAGGGTTGGTTTAGGGTTAGTTTAGGGTTGGTTTAGGGTTTACTGTTTAGGGTGTATTTAGGGTTGGTTTAGGGTTAGTTTAGGGTTGGTTTAGGGTTGGCTTAGGTTTAGGGTTTATTGTTTAGGGATTGGTTTAGGGTGCATTTGGGGTTAGTTTAGGGTGTGCTGGGGGTGGGGGTGTCGGGGTGTCGGGGTGTCGGGGTGCGAGTTCAGGGGGTCGGGGTGGGGGTGGGACCGTAGGTGACAGGATCCGGGGGCTCGGGGTCTCGGGGCGGGGGGGTGGGGGGGCGGGGGGGGGGGGGGGGAAAAAATGGAGAAAAGGGGGGGCCTGGGGGAAAGAGGGAGGAGTGTAGGGGTTATTGGGTCAAATGTTGTTATCCAACGTTTTAACACCCTTGTTTGATTTCATCCTATATTTTGTTGTAGGGTGTTAGGGGTGGATTTTCTAGGGGCCGACATTTTTTTCATTTGAAAGAGTTAGCCCTTTTAGTAGTTATTATGTTCTGGGGTGTTGGTGGTTCATTTGTTTATTCCTATTCTTGTTCAAAGTCACTTGTTGTTTCCATGTAATCTCTCACAGTATCGTTATTGTTTTCTTGACCTTTCACTCTTAGTTGGTGCTTACTTGTTTGTTGGTGTTTTTTCATTTTGTATTTTCCTACCATACATTTACATAAAGGACATTCTACTTTCAATTGGTTATAGTCTTTCTGTTTTTCATTTATGTCTTCTTTGTTCTTTTCTCTATATTCTTTTGATTTTTGCTTTATTTCGTCTTTATGCTTTTCACGATAAATCTTGTTCTTTTCCAGTATAGTGTCTTTGTTATTCTCTCTATATGTCTTTTTCTTCTCTACAATCTGCTCTTTGTTGTTTTCGTAATACTCCTTTGACTTTTGCTGTATTTGTTCTTTGTGTGCTTCTCTATACCGTTGTTTGCTCTCCAAGCATACATTACATTGTTTTCTTCCCTCGTTGAACTTTTCTAACAATTGAAAGACTTTACATTTGGAACATTGCTTTTTGTCTGTCATTGGTCTCTATATGTTTAAGGGGTTATTTATTTAGATAAGTTTAAGGGGTTTTATAGGTTAAAAGTTCAGTATAATTATAACATATAAGATTTTACATGTTATTATTATATTATGATTATAATTTCAGTTCAGGATAATAATCTAATTGGTTTGTCTTACTTCTTTCATACATCATTTTAAAAATAATATTAACATCTCTCACTGTATTCTGAACATTAAACTTTTTACTTTCAATAAATAATTTGATATTTTCTTTAACATCTTCTCCTTTCTCTTGACTATAACCCAACATCCATAATATATCGTAAATCATTTCATATTTTTCTTACTGATTTTAAGAAACTGTTTAACACAGTCGTAAGGTGGTATTTTATTTACAGTTAGAAATATTAAAATATCATCTTCTACATTTCTATTATTTATTCTTTTTATTTCCAACAGACATTTGATTAAAATTGATTATCTCTCCATGTTTTACAATTTTTACATATGTCTTCTTCACTATCCATTGAATAGTTAATAATATTATTCACTATTTCATTAGGTAAATTCAATTTATACAACTCCATATTTTCTTTTTTGAAGTGACAACAATCATAGCATTTTTTATTGATATAATTATTGATTTCATCACCGTTCATTTTTCTCTTAATATATAAGGTAATATTTCTTTAAGTAGTTTTGGCTAGGGGTTGCTCTGAAAGAGAGCATTTCACAATGATGAAACCAAAACACCGTTTTTCCTTGTTTCTAGTGGTGTTTCAGCAGTGTGAAACGTGCATTTCGCAACAGTGAAATAGAGGATTGGAAATAGTCATTTCAGTAGGGTATTTCCTTTCCTAATACTAAGCTGTCGGATTTTAAGCTTCTTACATAGGACTGACCTCGTATCCGTAATTCGGTCTGCCACTCTGTTTGTGGCATCCTATCCGGTTAGTGATGAGGTGGGAGCGAACGGGGATTCGCTTAAGCAAACCACCCATTACTAACGAAAAGGAAGGGTTGGATACGAGGTCAGGAGTTGCTTCTTTTTGACAAGAGCTGACGCCTCCGCCGACCGCCACAACAACAACAACCCCAACCCCCACGTGTGAGTCCTGCTTGTCAGAAGGCACCTCCCTCGACGACAACAACAACAACCCCAACCCCCACGTGTGAGTCCTGCTTGTCAGAAGGCACCTCCCTCGACGACAACAAGGTATCGGGCGGGTGACGGGTGGGTCGGGCGTTTTGTCTTACAACCCTAAACCGTTGTGTAAGGTTAAACTCTCGCCGATTTTTTTGTTTCAATGTTTTAGACCAACCCCAATTTCAAGGGAGCTCTTCGCAAACCCTTAAATCCCAACAATCCCAAACCACCAAAATAAGGGCATAATCCCCCATTTTCAACTCCCCCAAAACCAACAAATACATAAACTTTAATGTTTTCAGTTTCAACCTCATCCCCAAACCCACATTTCCAGTTTCAAACCCAATCCCAAACCCGACCAACTGAGCCTGTGCCTGAAAATAATTCTAATAATTTCATATTATTAGAACTATTTAGATAATTATTTTATGGAATAATGCCCATAAGGCAGCGAAGTGAAAGCATCAATATAAAACCTTTTATTTTCATAATTACTGAGAGATTGCTTTACTTGAGACATTGAATATATTTGATGCGACTTACTTCTGATGAAGTTATATGTGATTTCATGCTTTTTGTTTTGAAACAATGCTTCGTGATAGTTCTGATACGACAGTTCTTTTTTCACTTTGTGTTTCACTACACCTTTTGATTTCTTATGTTCATCATCCTCACCGTGAATTGTGAAGGCATACGATTTAGGTTTTAATCCGATGAATTTAGTAATGATTTTTCCATTCACTTCGTCCTTAAACATTCCTAAGACCTTTTTATTAGTTTTGTCATGACATGGATGCTCAACAGGATAGTCGCTAAAATCCATGTGTTGCTTTATATCATTGAAATCCTTATAGACATCATCAGTCATTGTTTGAATTACATAACTGTCAGTATCGGTATAAACCAGTTTGATGTTTTCATTATACTTCTTTTTCAATACATCATAGTAAAACTGATACATATGTAATTTGCTTAAATCTAAAATGCTCATTCCTAAGAAAATCGGTTTATCCAGTTTCAGTTTTGCTTTAGTTTTTTCAACTCCTACGAGATTTTCATTTATAACAAATCTGTTTTTGAATGTTGGGTTATTCACACATTTTCATATCTAACTTCATTATCCACCAGTTCAAAGTCCATATGGTTTCGCTTGTCTTCCATAGTTTTTCCGTACACCGCGTTATTCATTAATTTGAATAAATCTTTCTCAAAATCGCTTTTGGCTTCTTTCCTTTTACCAGTGTTGAAATCAATCCACGGTTTCAACCATGCCCTCTGTTGAAACTTTATTATCCTATGGACTTTACCCATTTTCATTCCCATTTTCAAATAATACTGTAAAGTCTTGATATGAACCACATATTTTTCTTTATCCTTTAGATTTAATATTAACTTACTTGTTTTCTCGTCCTTGGGGGTTTTACCATCATAATATATTTTGAAGACTTGCTTTTGATAATCGGAAAGCATATTCACATTTACATTCATTATTTCAGGCGCTAGTGGATAGTCAGAGTGGAAGTCGTGCAATGTTTCGGGATATTCCAAATCAACTTCCATAATATAACCGAACTCATCGTTTTCATTCCATTTTTCAACACTGGGCGTTTTCTTTGCCCACTTGATATTTTTTAGCGGTAACTTCTGGGACATTGCTAAACCATACAAGTTATTAGCATCCAAGTAACTAATATAATTTGATGGCTTGTTCTCATCATATGCTTCCCCCATATACTTATTATTTGCCACCGCTAATTTATGACTAACCTGACACATACCACCTCTCATTCCCTTTTCAACCATCTCAAACATTTCTTGGTCATGCAATTGTTCTATTTCAACACCAGTTTTTAGAAGCATCGCGTCCCATGCGAAATTTGGCAATGTATAATAATGAGCGGGGTCTAAACCGTAGTATTCCATACACAAGTCTCTAAAGTTTTCAAATACATCGGTCAGTAGTAAAACATCAGTTCTTAAATACAGGTTGTGATACTGCCCGAGTGTTTTAATCCCGAAGTGCTTCCATACTTTCAGTGCCCTTTCATAATCTTTATCACTTACATGTTCTTCACTCAATTTACTGTAAAACGCTTCTTTCGGTGGTAAAGCCCTTTCCTTAAATCTTTCAAAATCATCAAAGTAGTCATAGGGATAAATACCCTTATCAGTCAATAAATCCAAATCTTCATCGGTTTTAACATACGGGTTTCTAACGCTGTATCTGAAATTGTTCTTCCAATTCTCACGCTTTTTATCATCCTCATATTTACTCAACTTCACCAACTTATCCAACGAAGACGATAAGAAACTGAAACTGTCCTTGAAACAAAGATTTTTAAAACCAAAGGTTATAAACTTTTCGCTGTTCTGAGCGATACATTCTATTTTAGAATTCTTGTTCAGTTCGTGAGCCTTGTTGATGATTAAGTGGGCATCATAGTTTTTAAGGTTATGAAGAAACACAGGGATTTTATAATATCTCATACTAAATCGAAGATTGCAGTCCTCGTGGGCGCAACCTCTATACTGTCCCCGTAAAGTGGCAATGGTCCCAACACTTCTTTTCTCCTTCCTCAAATTTGTTTCCGCAAATGAAGCAGTTAGTGGCATTATTGAAGTCCTCCCAGTCCTCCTCGGTTTCAATACGGTCTTTGACCTCCTTCATTTTCTCAAAAACATCCCATTTCACTTTATGCATTCTTTTTACAAACACATCCATACAATCTTCACCTCTGTATAAGTAAGGCTCACTACTTCCGGTTATAGCATTGACTACATTAATCATAAAACCACACGGACGATGATTTTGATATGATGTAGTTTTAGCTTTTGCCGATTTGCTTTTAACATCAATTGGCACAGTTAAACATTCAAAGTCGGCATAGATTACGAATGGAGCTTTAAGTTTCTTGAAATGGTTTTTGAATGCTATTGTTTCACCTGCTTCTGGCATTTCTATTTTTTGACCCTCAACTGCTAGACATCCCTGTTCTTCGTGTTTCTTTAAAAGTTCTTCTGATTGAAAACCATGAGAGCAGGTTCTACAATGATACTTTTTAACTTTCTTTTTGTTAGTCTGACTACTCATTAACTTATCGTAATTTTTGATATAAGCGTAATGCGATTTAACTTCATCAGTCAATTTAATTAAATCGATTTTGTGTTGTGCTTGTGGGTTGTTGCTTCTTTTGTATAATAAAATAGTTTTACTATTCGTATCGGGGTTTATGTAATAAACATTGACCGATATGTGTTTGTTCTGTTCTTCAAATAGTTCAATCTCATCATTACCTACTGGAAAGTCTATTATCCCATTTGATAAATTTGTCATCTACATATTTCTTATAATGATACATGTCGCAGGGATGGTCTTTTTTGAATAACTCATAAAATCCACATTGAACGGAATATTTAAAACATAAGTCATCCTCGTTTTTAATGTTAATACAAGCCTTTTTGTTTGCCACCCAGTCGGGCAATGCAATAAAGGATGAACCACGGGTAGGATTGTACCTATCATAACTGATGACTAACTTTTCAACTTGGACAAGAACCAAACTCGACTGAACGTCTTCGACTACTTCAATTTGTGTCTCAATGTCATGTCCAATGTTGTTTAAGACGTTGTTCAACTCATCGGTATTATGAATATTGTATCTTCTGCTTCTTAATCTCCTTTGGATAAGTTCATTGTCGGGATTTTTGAATGATAAATCAGTTTCCACGATTATTTTCATGTTCGGGTTTCTGTTCAGGAATTCGGCCAATCGTTGCTTCTGGTATTTTAAGTAGGATAAACCTTTCAACCCCTTTAATCTTATATCACTTACCGAGTAGGTGTTGGCGTATCCCTTGAACGCTTGTTGCTCGTCTGTGATTTTGGACTTGAATCGCTTGACATAATCCTGTAAGGGTCTACCTCTCGTTAGTTTTAGATAATTAGCACCTTTCATTAAAAGGCCATGCTTTCTATATCCGTCACTCCTTGCCACTTCCTTTAGTTTCGTGTTCAATACGTTTGAAACTGGTTTGTTCTTATCATATCTGTAGGTCTTATCGCCTATTTTGAGTTTTTGTGTTTGCCTCCCTTCTTTTTGTATTAGTTCGCCTTGTTGGCTGTTTAAAATGAAATCTATGATTTTTTTTCTGACATGGTAACCATAATACTATACTCTATATAATATAAGGTATTTTCTCTTTAAGTAGTTTTTCGGGCTGGGGTTGACTGTTGGAGAAAATGGGTTTCGGGTTGAGAATGAACGCATTAATCTCATTAAGTGTTTTTAATAAGATGAATGATTATTATTTTTTCATAATGCGCATTGTCGCGAAGCTTGCGAACAAATTTTAGATTTCTTGTGTTTAGATAAATTTGATTTGCTTGATATCGTCCTTCCGCAGTCCTCACAAGTGTAAGACTGTTTTAGGTTATTGTTGTAGTAACTCTGGTGGTAGTTCTTCTGGTCGTCCCTCCATAAATTTGATTTGCTTGATATCGTCCTTCCGCAGTCCTCACAAGTGTAAGACTGTTTTAGGTTATTGTTGTAGTAATTCTGGTGGTAGTTCTTCTGGTCGTCCCTCCATCTCACGGGTTGCTCATTTCCATCGCTCGAAGTCTGGTTCTGTTCGCTTATCATCTGTAAGACTAAGTCGTTTTCTGCTTTCATCAGTTCAACCATCATATCAAATTCATCATTCGTTATTCTCTGTTTACTATTACCGTTAATAAAAATTCCTGTCATTTTACTATATTAGGGCGTTTTGTCTTTAAGTAGTTTTTATTTTTTCTTCTTGCCTCGGCTACTTTTTGTATTTATGCTTTCTGGGCTTCTACTCCTGCTTCTTGTTTCCATTTGTTCCCTCGTCCATTCACTACCTCTAGCTATTTCTTGGGGTGAGTTGCTCCTGCTTCTTGTTTCTAATTGTCTTCTGTTCATTTGATTACCTCTTGCTCTTTCTTCTGGTGAGTGGCTTCTGCTTCTTGCTTCTACCTGTCGTCTTGACCAGAATGATGCCCTCGGTTGTTCTTCTTCCTGTTCCCTTGATTGTTCTGATGGTGTGGATGTCTTCTTGTCACGTTTGAATAGTTCAAATACGCTCTTGTCTTCTCCACCTAAAAATATGTTTCTTAACGATTTTATTTCTCGGCTTTCCTCTTTCTTATCTTTTTCGGTTGATGCTGATGACGATGATGATGTTAAATGAAGACTTTGTAAATCTTCCTGCTTTTCATCTTTTGGTTCATCTTTTGGTTCATCTTTTGGTTCATCTTTTGGTCCTGAAATTGCATTACTATAAATTTCATCAGCAAAATCTTTTGCTATATATCGTGTTGTTTGTGCGTCTGCCTCGTTGTTTTCATATAACTGTGATGTTGGCGCTACTTCATCAAACATATCAGGGAACAATTCGTGTTGAAGAACTTGTTTATCAGTTTGAACCCTAGCATTCAACCGTAGTCTCCTATCGTATTTTGAAAGGTCAAAATCGTCAAAATCTATATTGTTGATTGACAAGTCAATTACCTGTCTTTCGGGGATGATTTCAATTTTTAATCTGTGCGTCATCGCTTCCTTTAGCATTTCTTCAAAAGTAGGGCGTCGGCGTAATCCATAATATTTATTAGTCATATTAAATATTATATATTTTATTAAACTTCCGCAGGTATTTCTTTAACTGAACCATCCATCACGGTTGGACTATCTTCTTTTTCCTTAGGTCGTGGGTGGAAAACTGAGTAATACACTTTATCATTGTAAAACCTTACTAATTTCAATCTGTGTTCCTTCTTGATAAAATCACCATCGCTATTAATTAAAGCATTATATAACTCAGTGAATTCTTCATGAACACTGTCTTTAATCTTTCTAAATCCTTTCAGTTTGTCCATGACTGTTTTCATCTCTTCTGGTCTGCTTGCAAGATAAGCGGGTGTTAGTTCAGACGCTCTTTTCTTAAACTCGTTGTAACCATAAGCGTCTTCTGCTTTTGATTCTACTTCAACAACTGGGTCGTCTTCTCGTTCATCTTCTTCTTCGCCTTCCTCTAATGGTTCTAATTCTGGCATTTCATCAGCGGACACCATTGAATGAACTTCTACACCGGCAGGATATGAACTCTTCGAAACAGCACTTGCCATTTCTTCGTGTTGTTGTCTCCAAAGTCTCATTCTTTCAGCAAGTTCTTCTTTCTGTTTCTGTGCTTCCGTTAGTCCTTCTTGAATGAAAGACTGGTGTTGTTTCAGTGTGTCAGCAAGTTTCAGTTCGTCATTAAGTTTAGCTCTTACTCTGTCAGCGTCCGACATTGCTCCTTTCATAACTTCTCCTCTCCGGTCTAGTTCTTGTTTCTTTTGAATGTCTAAGACGTCCTTATTATCAAACTGACTACCGTATTGGTTTAATCTGTATCTTGTCGCTTTTCTGTCTATCACATTTTCAATTGATGGACGGTTCTCATCTCCTACTAATGTTTCTTTCAATAATTCATCATAAGAAGGTCTCAAATGTAATTGTGATTTCAATGAACCTACTTTTACCGGTCCTACTGTATTCAATCTACTAATTGATTTAATCATAGTATATTAATTATTTAGAAAAATAAATTAATCAGAGATATTCTTAATCATTTCTTCTAAATGCTTCTTTCTTACAGTTAGTTGTTCCTTCGTTTGTATTCCGTCTGGTGACCGTGTGTTGTCTAATATGTTTCTTATTCTGTCTAATTCCTTTCTGTAACTTTCGGTTCTGTTGCTTTCAGCTAAATCATTTCTATACTTTATTAATGCTCCCTGTGATTGTCTCGCTTCCAGCGTTTCCTTCAACTGCTTAAAATAATTCATTCTTGAAGCAACTCCCCATAAATCTGAAACATTATAATGACGTTCTACTTGTGGCGCCCTTTTAAATTCTACATTTCTATGACTTCTCATAAGCATGATTAATATATAATATAATTAGATTATTATTTAAAACATTGATGAAGATAATTTGTTTATTTTTTCTTGTTTATCTTGTTTTTTCTTTTGTTTAAGTTCTTCATAATGTTGGCTTAATAGTTCTGTTGCCGTGGGTTTCTTAATAGTTTCTTTAATCACTTCTTGTTTAATCTCATTCTTAATTTCTTCTTTTACTTCTGGTTTATCTTTCTAATATTCTTTTGTGGATTGACTGGGAGCATCTCGGTTTTTGCCCCTTTACAATTTTTAGGATGTGAGTGTCTCAAACTTTTCAATGTCATCTTTTTAGAGCATTGTTCACATTCTACTAATTCAACTTCTTTTTTAGTTCTTGGTAATGCTTTTGCTTTCGCTTTTGGTTCAGGAATGACTTCTTCAGGTTTAACTTCTTCTGGCGTTGGTTCTTCATTAACTGTTTCATTTTGTTCAACGACTTCATTATTAACAGGTGCTTCTTCTGTTTTAGTTTCATTATTAACATCTACTACCTCAATACTTGACATATAATATATTCTATATATTTTCTATATGGAAAAATTAAAGAATATATTTAAATAATATCGCTTTTCACAAACAATAATGACAGGGATACATTTACCCCATTTAAATTAATTTCATTTCCTAATGAATTACTAATCCAAAAATCTAATTGTTTAAAGCTTCTATTTGATACATCCAAGTAATCCAGAGGGTTTAATTCTGAATCAAAGACAATTCCCGCGTGTGGTGCTGTGACTGGTACTTTCTTAACAACTGTGCTATCGCCGGTTCTTAAATTTACTTGATTATAATTAGACAATTGAGAAGAATGAATATAAATATTTCTAATGGGTTGAAGATTAACGAAACCAGAAACATAAGGATTATTATATTGATAAACTACCATTTGATAATTTCCTAAAACTTCATTAACAGATTGTAAGTTATTAGCATCAAAAGTTCCATTCCATATATAATCTGCATATGTTAGTTTCATTTGTTCATCAGTTAACACAGCGAACTTTCTATCGGCATAGTTTGAATAAATTGTTATTTTATTAGTTTTCACACTGTAAGTAACTTCATAAGTATTTGAGAAATTAGTATTATCTACAACACCATTTATTTTTGACTTTAATTCTGTCGCTAGTTCTGTGCCAGTATATACTCCTTCGTCCAATTGTAACGCTAAATAATGGACATTTGTGTTATCTTCATCTGGAACTAGTGGAGAAGAATAAAAGTATAATATATTATTTAATCCTGACTGAATTGAATACCACGAGTTAGGTAATGTTACTTCGTGAATGTAGCAATGAACTCCGTTGTCTGTTTGTAATGTTTCCGGCAATTCAACTTTGAAATTTGATGATGTACCGCTAATTCTATGAGCGCTGTCAATATAAACTTTTTTGTACGTTAACATTTATTAACTTTAATTAGAAAAGATTTTCTAATTAAAATTAATAAATATTAACCTAGAGTTTGTAAAAAATATAACATTTGTTATATATTTTTAAAAACTGTACGTGAGCATTATTAATTAATTGAGAAATTAATTTATAACTTTAAATATATGATTAATAATAAAAAGTTAATTTATGAAATGAAGCATGGGAAAATTAAACATTATCAACCTTATAAGAAAACAACTAAAATAACTAATGTTATGAAACAAACTGACAAATATTAAATAGTTATTATCCTAATTCAAATTTAACTGATGCACAAGGGTTGAGTAGAGCATATAGCAATGGTAAAGGTTTTTATATTGATGGTGATAAAATGTATGTAAGCGGAACATTTGGAAAAGGAACTTTTGGAGGTGCTATTAATGACATTCTGGCAGATGTAGGACTTCCCTTTAAAATGACTAAATATTCACAACGATATAAAGACACATCAACAGCATTGGATGAAAACAATGAAGTTAAACATCTTATAACACATAGTCTCGGTTCAAGTGTAGGGGCACAGATAACAAAAGATTACCCTGAAAGAGAATTAACTTTAACCACTTATGGAGCGCCGTTTATATCACGAAGGTCTAAAATTACCGATGATTACATTAATTTTAGAAGTATCTTAGACCCTGTCAGTATTGCTGACCGTGGTGCTATAACTGTTTATACTGGTTCATTAAATCCATATACTAACCATGATTACATAACTGGATACGGAGACCAAGGCAAAGATGTTTCAAGAAGTGTTGACCCGGTAACGGAGATAATATAGTTAAATAAGTACTTAAATATATAACTATATAATATTATATATGAATAATCAGTTAAATGAAAACTTGACAGAAATTGAAACAACACATACACCATTAACAATTGAACAAAGATTAATGGATTTATATAGAGATAATAAACGAACATATGTAAAATGCCAATGTGGATGTTATATATTTAGAGGTTTTGAATATTCCAACTGTTATAATTTTATCTTGTTTAAAGCAAAAGTCGCAAATAATAAGTTCTTGTTATTAAATGACAACAACAGATGTAATCACACTCAATCAGACATTGACAATATAGTAAAAAGAAAAACATAAATTTATTATCATAATAATATTAATGATACAACATAAGAAATATGACAATGAAACAACGGATGATATGATTAAGAATGAAAATAAAAAGTATAAGAAAAGTACATATGAAGAAATTAGAGAATTAGTAATGGAGAAAGAAAAAGGGAATAATCCAGTTGAAGATAAGATTAAGAAAAAGAAAATGAAAATATTTAAAAATAATAACTCTAATCAAAAGGATTACACTAAATTATTTAATTTAGTTTAGTTTAAATTATTTCTAAATTAAATTATATATAGCAATGGAAACTTTTAGTGCTGAAGATATTCTAATTGACAACCTCTCATTCAAGTTAAATAAAGGTGCAAGTTATATCAACGACCGTCGTTCAGTCTCGTTTTTCCCTTCTGGAAGTAATATCTACACCCCTTCATCTGGTCAACGTGTGTTGAAAATAGCTTTAAATGCTGAAGATAATACTTGGCTTGACCCGCAGAGTGTAATAATTTATTTCACCGTTGAAAACACTGACCCGTCAGACAATAAACGCTTACGTCCTCTGTCTCCTGCTTATTCCTTTTTTAGAAGAGCAAGACTAATTGCTGGTAATCAACTTGTTGAAGACATTGATTATTACAACCGAAATCATCACATGATGAGTTGCTTGATGTCAAAAGGAGCAAGAGACAATGAAGACGCCCAGAGTTTTGGTTATAGGTACGATGATGATTTAAACACACGTCGTGCAGTTCCTGCATCGGGTCATATAGGTACTGCATATGACGCTTACACAATTCCAGGCTTTAGAAGAAAAATGGTTGTGGGATTTAAACCGATGCTTGGTTTATTCAATCAATTTAAGTATATTCCGTTAAAAGCGTGTCCTCTTGTTTTAGAACTTGAACTAGTTTCAAATTTTACCGATTGTGTTGTTACAGCGGGTGGGTCGAGGTTTCCAGAAAGTGGCAACACAGACACAAGCCTTCATACAAATGAGCAGTTCTCAATTAGTAACGCATTCCTTCAAACTGATTTGGTAAGCTTGGACAATGACCTTCATAATAAATATGTTGCACACCTACTTGATGGGAAAGAATTACCTATTACTTATAATACTTATATTTGTCAATCTAATCAAGTTCCCGATGGTTCGTCGTCAATTAACACTACTGTTGTTCGTTCAGTGTCTAAACTCGCTGCCGCGTTCATCAGTTTTAACAAAAGCGGAGTAGGCGATACTCACGTTATGAAAGAATACAACAATTTCTATCATCCTATGTATAATTTGAATTATCAAGACAGTGGATACTACAATTCCGACCTTGATTTAGAATTTCAACTTCAATTAGGGTCAAAACTATATCCTGAGTATCCTTGCCGTTCATTAACACAAGCATTCTATTATTTACGAAAAGCATTAAATTTACCATTGTTCCATCAACACCATTTATCGATTGAATATTCTGCTTATCGTGTTGATAAGTTTATCTTTGCTATGGATTTCGAAAAGGTTCCCGATAGTTCATATACTGGAATTAACACAAAAGCAGGGCAACAACTTTTAATTCGTGTGAAACCTATTGGAAGTATGGTAACAGCAAATATGCCAGATACAATATATATAACATTAGTATCAGAACAAATATTATCCATTAGAGACGCCGGAGTGCAGATACTCGATTAAAAATAAGTAAAAATAGGTTTAAAGACATCCCGCTTTATGTTATATAATGGAGAACATATATCAAAATGGTAAAATATACGCTGTTAAAAATGACATCACGGATGAAGTATATATAGGTTCTACGGTTGTGAGTTTGTCAAGGCGAATGGTTCAACATAGAAGCGATGCAAAAATGTATCCTGACAAAATGCCATTGACAAGAAAAATGAATGAAATAGGTATAGAACATTTTTACATAGAACTCGTGGAAGATTACCCGTGTAAAAATAAAGAACATCTCAACAAAAGAGAAGGAGAGCTGATAAGAGAACTTGCAACAATCAATAGACGAGTTGAACAAAGAACGCCAACTGAAATTGCAGAACAAAGAAGAGAATACAGAGATAAACACCACGACCACTTTTTAGAATGTAGGAGGGAATGGGCTGAAAAGAACCGTGAGAAACTGCGAGAGCAAAACAGAGCACAGAAAGCAAAAGATAAAGATAAAATCTATGAAAGAGATAAAGCCTGGAAATCAACTAAAATTGAATGTCCGTGTGGTGGTAAATATACAAATTGTCATAAAGCGGAACATCTAAAATGTAAAAAACATCAAGATTACATTAACAATAATAATTAATATAATTAATTTCTACAATTAATTATATCGATTATGCCTTCAATAAATTTAACAAACTTTGAGAATGTTGTAGCGCACACAATTAGCGAAATCAATTCTACAAGCGGGGTAACAAACATTAGAAACATATACGCTAATCAATCAGATATAATTGATTTACTCAACAACAAAGCAGACCAAGTAGATACTTACACAAAAGCACAGATTGACGCTAATTTTTATGATATAACTCAATCATACAATAAGACGGAAGTTAATGTATTATCAAATAATATTGGTTCAAATACATTTTTAATAGGTAATCTGACAATAACTTCAAATACAAATTTTAATAATATTTCATCAAATACAAATTTAATAAATAATTTAAATTCTACTATAACATCTAATTTTAATAATATTTCTTCAAATACTAATTTAATTAATTCAAATATTAATAATATTTCATCTAATACTCATTTAATAGATAATTTGAATTCTACTATAACATCTAATTTTAATAATATTTCTTCTAATACAAATTTAATAAATAATTTAAATTCTACTATGACAACTAATTTTAATAATATTTCTTCAAATACTAATTTAATAACAGGATTAAATAGTACAGTAAATTCTCATATTTCAGCCATATCAGATTTACAGAATGGAGGTTCACTTAATGAAGCAGATTATTATAATAAAATAACGACTAATAATTTATTATCAGAAAAATTAGATACATCAGTGTTAAATAATACATTAATACATAATATAACAACTAATTCAACTTTCAAAATAGCAGAATTTGGAAATTATAATTATTATCATGAATTATACAATAATTATATTGATACTTATGTTTATGGAAGTTTAACAGGCGCGACAATGTTTTTAAATCAAAGAGGTTTTGGAGATGTAGAAATTAATAATTCTTCAACTTTTCAAAATGATAAAATATTATTAAATCATAATACTACAATATTATCTAATTTACAAGTATCTGGTTTATTTTCGTGTTCGTCTATTTTAGATATAGCAGGTTCTGATGCTAGATATGTTTTACAGTCAGATAATTTAGCAGGATTAATAAGTGGTAATACAAATACGATAAATACAATAATTACAAATGATAGCGCACAGGATGTATCAATAAGTCAAAAATTAGACAAAGTTAATACAACTGCACAAACAGTAAACTCTCCATTAATACTTAGTTTAACAGATAATACTAATCCAATATTTAGAATCCAGGACGCAGTTAGTAACCAACGACTGGAATTTAAAAGAGGTTGTCAGTTGGACTCTTATCAAGGACTAACAGGTGCTACTCCTTATAGATTATGGTTAGGATGGAATACAGGAGATGTTATTATTGGAAGACCTAATAATGCTTCAAGAATTACGATTAACGGTAATGTTCATACTTCATACAATTTTGCTCAAGCACACGGAACATCATATTTCGAAGGAGGTGTGTATATGAAAGGAAATTTATTTACAAATAATGATTTTTCAACAGATATTAAAACAAAAATAGATAATATCAATACTTCAATAAATGGATTAGAACCATATTTAGAAACATATACACCAGATGCAATAGAAGGTTTTTATATACATCATCCTAATTTTGTAGCGTGTAGTGTAGGAGATATAACTAATGCTTCTAACCAATATTTTATGGCTGATGGGCTTGTAGGAAAAACAATTTTTAGTAAACCTATAGATGTGCTAGGTAATATTTATACGAATGCTGATGTTAATTGTGATAATGTTAATATTGATACTGATGGTAAATTAACAATTGATACAAACTGTGAATTATATAGATATGTTAGTGCTTTTTCATCTTTTGATATGAGGAATAGGGAATAGTGATGCTAATTCTTCAATTAGATTTATTTGTGGAGACCCCGCTGTTCAGTCCAACATAGTCGGGGCAGTTAATATTACCAGTGGATGGACTTTTAATACTGCTACTGTTGATGTTATGGGTAATTTATTTGCTGATGATGTTTATGTTAAAACTAATGGAGCATTAAGAAGCAATCATTTAGCACCTAACGGAGGAACATTAATAACCGTTGATACTAATATGGCAATACAAAATGCTGATTTAGCAACTAATACAATACAATCATTTTAACAACAGTTTCATTTTTAAATGATATTTCCATGACTACTGGCACAGACATAAAGCTTGGTACGAGTGAAATATCAACTTATTATGATGGAACTAATTTATCTACATTTGATGTAATATTCAGAACGTCAAATACAGCTTTTAGAATTGCTGATAGCTCAAGTACTCCGTCAGTTTTATTGTCTATTGATAAGACATTTGGAACAACAGTAAATACTGGAAGTTTTACAAATAATGCCTCATCAACTTTTAATGAAAATGTAACAGTTGCAGGAACGAAGAAATTGCTATGTAATACACTTGAACCATCAACAGGAACTAACATAGATTTAACAGCAACGACAGTAACCATTAACGGAACGTTTGTTGATTCATCTGATTCGCGGTTGAAATATGACATAGACAATGTCAAATCTAACTGTATGAATATTATTAAGAAATTTAAGCCAAAGAAGTTTAAGAGACACGATAGAAATGACGGGGTAAAACTCATATAGGATATATCGCAGATGAAGTATTAAAAGCAATTCCTAAAGAGTTTGAAAATATTGTATGTAAAGATAAAGAGTATTTAGGATTGAATTATTTAGTTTTACCCGTGTTGGTTCATAAAGCAGTATTAGAATTAAATGATAAAATAGATAAACTTGAAAAAGAAGTTAAGGAATTGAAAAAAGAAAAATCTAAATAATAATATATAATGGGTATTGGTCAAAGCAAAAACGAAGAAAATAACAGTATGGAAGACATTAAGAATTTAAGAGTAGATGAAAAAACGAGAGCGGATACTTTAATAATAAAATCTATTCAAGAATGTGTAACGAGAATAGAAAAGTTAGAAAATCAAAAATCGGACAAACTATTATATAAATTACCTGCGTTGAATTTATGCAACGCTTCATTGATTTAAATTAATAATATTAATATGATTCATTAACATTATTAATTAAAAAAATATGAATAAGATTTACTAATAAAACTTTGTCTTTCATAATTGATGACTTTAATAGTTATTTTTTTCACATGTAATGAAATAAAATTAGCCACATTGTCCCTATACACTAAATTAGTTTCATAAAGGTCTTTATTAAGAAAATAATAAATATCAAATAAATTATTTGATGTTAAAGAACGATTACGAACATGATTCAAACAAGTAAATGAGGTAGATGTAACAAATATATCATATTCAATTAATAATTTTAATGGTTTATGTTTTTGATGTAATTTATCTAACTCACTTAAGTTAAAAATATATGATATGCCGTTATTGATAATATTTTTCATATTGATATTATCAATTTCAAAATATTGTGAATTCTTTAATTTGTAAGACTTATACATTGGTTTAAATTTACTAATATAATTTTTAATAATATTATTATTTTTTATTTTTAATAATCTAACATCACCTAAATTGTAAGATAATACAAGGTTTTTAATGTCTAATGGTAAATCATAAAATAACATAATATATTTAAATCTTTATTTTATTTTAAATGCTTTTTCAATTCTAACATAAAACATATTGTTAACATCTTTGGAATTCATATTAACATAAAAGAAGGAGTAGGGCTTATCATCTACCGCTTTATGATACATATTTAACAGTTGCTCTTTATCAACGATGGCGGAGTTTTCCTCAATGAATGACATTAACTCTGATACATTCTTTAACTTGAAGATATACAACGAACTAGAATTCAACCTAATGATTGGTGCTAGGACACGATATTTTTGAACGCTTAAACAAAAACTAATGGCGTCGTGTCTGCCTCTCGTTGCCAGTCCATGAAGTAACTTACTATATCTAACAAATTTAGGGTCGTCTGCAAAATCATCAACTATGATTAAAATTGAATGTAGTTTCTTCATCTTCTGTTCTTTCATATAATGAATTATCTTTCTTTGTGTGTTAATTATTTCTTCCAGTTCTTCAGGTTGGTAGGTGTCATAATATAACTTTTCTTTTTCATCATCAACCTTCATATTATCTTTTTGATATTTCTTGACTTCAACGAAGGTAGGGTCATTATGAACCGACGGGCTAAAAATGAATATACGGGCGAAGCAGTCCCTATAAACATTTAGGATAAGGTTTTGAATTAAAACTGTTTTGCCACCCGTTGATGAAGCAACAACAATTGAGCGAAAAGGTAGTTTTGGCACATGTTCATATTTAGATTGATTGAAATCGTAATCAGTTATATTTATTGGTTTTATTATTGGAACATCAGACATAATAAAATAATATTAAAGTTATTTAGAAAATATTTTATATTTATTATTTATATGGTCATTAACCATTGCAGCTGTGGTAAAACTTATGATGACAAATATTTATTTAAACATCTAAATTCAAAACATCATCAGAAATTTGTGGAATATAGATGGAATAAAGACGATACAATGGAAAAAATTTATAAGAAAAGAAAGACAGAAATGAAAAAATAATTTATATTATTATTTAATATGAATAGAAGTTATTCGGATTATATTGATATAATAGATAAAGTAGAAAATATAGAACAAGTTGTTATAACCGATAATAGATTTAAGAAAGTATGCTATTTTGTTTTAGAATTAATTAAGTTTGTGATACAATATATTAAAAATATAAATATTAATATAGATGGGGAGAAAGAAAAAGAATAAGACAGAATCAGTTGTTTCTTCAACTGATGAAGAAAAAGAAGAAATTGTTAAAGAAACATCAGTTATTGAGTTTGCTTGTCCAATGTGCAAAAAAATCTTAGAAATGAAAAATGAATTAGAAATACAAAAGAAAGGAAACTGTAAATGTTCGTGTATTCCGACAAGTTTCAAAATAAGTAGAAATGATAAGAAAATGAATATTGATAAAACTAAAGACAGTATAAACTTAGAAACAGATGTTCATAATATAGCTATACGATTTGGGAGGGGAGTTACTCCATCAGATAATGGTGAATAAGGAAACTCAGGAAACTGTTAAACAAATAATGAAAAATTAGTATTTAAAGAGTAGATTTAACATAATTGCAACATTTAGTTTTAAAAGTTTAGTTTTATAATTTAGTATATATGGAGGAACATTTAGCGAACATTGACAGTAGTTTAGAGTTGTTGTTTCCAAGATTAGAAAAAGTGTTGGAGCAAAATGAAAACATACTGAACATCTTAAAGAGCATGAATATTAAACCTACATATAATAACAATAACAGTTACCAAGCAAAAGAAGTAGATAGAGACAGTAGCGAATACAAAAATAAACGCAACATTTATGTTAAAAAACTGAATGAAAAAATCATAAAAGAACCTAAACAATCAAGTCTGGATTACTATCAAGTCAAGTATAAAGAAGATACCAAGAAATACGTTTAATCATTAACTAACAAAATTTCGTGTCTCAAAAGCGGTTTGTTTATTCCTGCTACTTTGTAAGTTTTATTACCCATAATATCATATTCAATTTTATCAATATTGAATATTTTATTAGACCATTTAGAGTTATACTCCTTTCTGTCGGTGTAATTACCCCTTTTCTTTTGGAACACTTTTACCTTGTCGTTCTCCTCTATTTTGGGATACTTTCTTTTGTTTTTTTCTCGTAGTTTAAGATTGACCTTTACATTTATTTCATTGTCGTCCTTGTGTGCTTCAGACGGCGCCATCCTTGTTGATGAGTGAGATGTGCTGTTATACTGTTTCAATGCTTGCGTTAGGGCATCGGTCCATTTCATGTTGTTAAACCTAACTCTATCGTGAATTTTGTTTTTCATCGTTCTAATAAAACGCTCGGCCACATTTGCGTGGGTCTTCGTGACGATGTGGTTTATTCCTTCACTGTTGAAGAAATCCTGAACTTGATTTTTAGTTGCAAACGCTCCGTCGTCATCAGAATACACGGACATCGGATAACCCATCTTTTTAAAGCTTGCTCTCAACGCCTTCAAAACGTGCTCTCCGTCTCTTTCCTCCATCGGTATTACATCAGCTAATTTACTGAAGATGTCAATCACGACTAAAGCATACTGTGGAACGTTCTTGTCTTTTGCTAAAGGTGACATATGCATTATGTCTATTTGATATTCATATCGTGCGAATGGAGCGGTATAGGAATTAGTACCTCTATAATTTTTGATTTGTTTATTTGGTTGTTTCTTTAAGAAAGACTTTACATCGTCTAATGTTATTGTTGGGTCTTCTTCCTTTGCCTTCTTGTGTGTCGCTTGTGTGCTTCCGAAACCCTCGTCTAAGTCGTAATAGATGTTGCTGATTATTTGGTCTTTTGTTAATCTCGCCATTATATTAAATTGTTAGAAAATATTTTTTCAATATAAAGCCCCGCCCCTTAACATAAAATAAAAACTACTTAAAGAAATATTAACTTATTATATTAAGTGAAAATTATGGCTGAAATAAGATTACATTACTTGAATTTAGAAAATGTCGGAGTGATTGCTGACTTATCAAACTTGGTGCTATCAGACGAAGAAGATGATGATAATGACAGTTATAAAAAGGAATTAGATGAAGAGTTAAACAAAATAAAGGATTTCATCAAAAGACACCCTTTGCCACCAGTTGATGAAAACGAAGAATTCTGGAAAGATGTCATTAGTAGGTTTAGGGATAATAGCGGATTAAACTTGATGGCGATATACTCATTTGTTAGGTTTGACATCATGAAAGAAATGTATGAACACCTAACAGATGAAGACATCATAAAAGACTGTGGTAAAAAGTTAAACCGTGATGGAAAGTTTAATGCAATGATTATTAACCACTATATCTTATCAGGAGCGATACGGAAACTAAACAAAGAAGACAGTCTAGTAGATGGACAGATGCGAATTATTGAATTCTGGTGGGATGGAATAGGTGAATGGAAAGCGTGAGTGATTTAGTTTAATGATATTATTCAATTATAATATGATTAAACCTAGTTTTTATAATCTAACAACAAGGTTAAGACATTTAAATTAAACCTGAAACCCAGACCAGCCGACCAGCAACCCCTAGCCAAAACTACTCAAAGAGAAAAAACCTTATATATAAAGAGAAAAATGAGTGAGGGTAAAATGTCAGAGAATAATTTTATGGTTGAGAATTATGCTAGCTTACCTGACGGTTTAGTTTCAATCATCACTACTTACATTAATGGTAGTGAAGGGTGGCGAAGACTGAAACAATGTGATGCTTTAAGAGAATTACAAAGGACATGGAAACCTTCTATTAGTAATGATGTAGTCAGCCGACGTAAAACTCCAGAAAAGTCAATTACAACGTATAACCACGAGATACACAACAAAAAATTAAAAGGCGATAAGGCGTTTTCTTACGCGTTTAACCCATCAGAAAAGTTTATGAGCCTAATAAGATATAGCGATGAAATAAAGATTAAAATGCATGTTAGAGTAAAACTTAATTATGATTCAGTTATTGGAAAATGTAATATGCCATCCAATCAATATACCTTGAAAAGTAAAGAAGAACTCCTAATCACAATAGAAAAGATGGTGAAAGAAATAAAGGGTACAATAAGATTAGTCAATAGACCACTTGTGATGATAGACTTTATCAAATTTGAAATCCATACAATTAATAATTATGAAATATGATGTTTGTTTATTCATAATATTTAATTATAATATGATTAAACATTGTTTTATAATCTATCAAGAAGGTTAAGACATTTAAATTAAACCTGAAACCCAGACCAGCCGACCAGTAACCCCCTAGCCAAAACTACTTAAAGAAATATTACCTTATATATTAAGAGAAAATTGAACGGTGATGGAATCAATAATTATATCGATAAAAAATGCTATGATTGTTGTCACTTCAAAAAAGAAAATATGGAATTGTATAAATTGAATTTACCTAATGAAATAGTGAATCATATTATTAACTATTCAATGGATAGTGAAGAAGACATATGTAAAAATTGTAAAACATGGAGAGATAATCAATTTTTAATCAAATGTCTGTTGGAAATAAAAAGAATAAATAATAGAAATGTAGAAGATGATATTTTAATATTTCTAACTGTAAATAAAATACCACCTTACGACTGTGTTAAACAGTTTCTTAAAATCAGTAAGAAAAAATATGAAATGATTTACGATATATTATGGATGTTGGGTTATAGTCAAGAGAAAGGAGAAGATGTTAAAGAAAATATCAAATTATTTATTGAAAGTAAAAAGTTTAATGTTCAGAATACAGTGAGAGATGTTAATATTATTTTTAAACTGATGTATGAAAGAAGTAAGACAAACCAATTAGATTATTATCCTGAACTGAAATTATAATCATAATATAATAATAACATGTAACATCTTATATGTTATAATTATACTGAACTTTTAACCTATAAAACCCCTTAAACTTATCTAAACAAATAACCCCTTAAACATATAGAGACCAATGACAGACAAAAAGCAATGTTCCAAATGTAAAGTCTTTCAATTGTTAGAAAAGTTCAACGAGGGAAGAAAACAATGTAATGTATGCTTGGAGAGCAAACAACGGTATAGAGAAGCACACAAAGAACAAATACAGCAAAAGTCAAAGGAGTATTACGAAAACAACAAAGAGCAGATTGTAGAGAAGAAAAAGACATATAGAGAGAATAACAAAGACACTATACTGGAAAAGAACAAGATTTATCGTGAAAAGCATAAAGACGAAATAAAGCAAAAATCAAAAGAATATAGAGAAAAGAACAAAGAAGACATAAATGAAAAACAGAAAGACTATAACCAATTGAAAGTAGAATGTCCTTTATGTAAATGTATGGTAGGAAAATACAAAATGAAAAAACACCAACAAACAAGTAAGCACCAACTAAGAGTGAAAGGTCAAGAAAACAATAACGATACTGTGAGAGATTACATGGAAACAACAAGTGACTTTGAACAAGAATAGGAATAAACAAATGAACCACCAACACCCCAGAACATAATAACTACTAAAAGGGCTAACTCTTTCAAATGAAAAAAATGTCGGCCCCTAGAAAATCCACCCCTAACACCCTACAACAAAATATAGGATGAAATCAAACAAGGGTGTTAAAACGTTGGATAACAACATTTGACCCAATAACCCCTACACTCCTCCCTCTTTCCCCCAGGCCCCCCCTTTTCTCCATTTTTTTTGGGGGGGGGTAGGAACACGGAACACGGGACCATATATATATATATGTATATATGCAAAATTGTGCATATGTGTAGATAGGTGTGCGTATATGTCTATATATATATATACATACATGCATAATTGTGCATATGTGTGGGTAGGTGTGTATATATATATATATGTGATATGCATGTGCAAACATAGACATATATATATGTGCATTATATATATATATATGTATGTATCTGTGGTACAGTTACGCATGAACAAAGCTACATATATTCAGCGGCTGTATACTTCTACAAATACATGTTCGCATAACTAACAAAATCTGATATACACAACACACATGGCACTGTTGGTCCGTTGCATGCTGCAAGGCTCTCAAAGCCATCTCTGCGAATGTTGCGCAACACGGCTCAAATTGGATCAACAAAACCCAAACCAAAACAAACAATCTCAGCCACAGCATGGACAGGATGGTACTTGCTGCTTCTTGTGTGCTTAGTCCGTGACCACTTATGTTGTAGTGCCAAGCATCACATGCTTTCAATTTCGAAATCTTCTTGGAGCCCATCTTCTTCGGACATATAGATGGTCCCCATCTTACAGGTCAACAAAACAATCACAAACATAGGTGTCCTGTAAGATGGGAAACAGATGGCCCTGGTAGGTGATTCAACTACCAGGTAAACCAGGGCCATCTATTTTTCTAGCAAAACAACCAAAAAAGACACCTATGATCACAAAGCCGTCCATCCCCTTTTGATTTGCTTTGAGGGCTCCCTACGTGTTCAACAGGAAAACATGACCCCCTGGACCCCCTAGACCCTTTGGGGCCCCGTTGGCCCAACCGGAAAGCAGGCACGCCCGTTTGGACGGAGGGGCCACATCCAGCGCTTCTGCCGTGAGAGCTTGCTTCACGAAGGTGAAGCCTGAGTCAGAGGTTGGACTTCATCGTTTGGTTTCTACCTAGGTCCTCCAGTAATGAGGGCAGAAGGGAACCCACTTTTTTCTGTGTAGTCTATTGTAGAAGGGGAACCCTCTCCCAAAAAATGGTAAAAGGGCACTGCTGGGGGACCTAGCTACTTAAAGGGGCGATCGGGTACGTCAGGCACGTAGTTGCAAATATCATGGTGAGATAACCCACAAAAGCTATGGAGCCACCATTGTTTACCTAAGGATTGGCATCATCTAAAGCCACCATTTCGACAATGGTTGGGTTCATACGACTTATAGCCATTGTTTGTTTTTCAGGATTGTCATCTAAGTTGGGTCTCAAGGCCTTTTTTCAATGGCCCCGTCAAGGGCAACATGGTTTGCGAACTGACCTTTGGTAGGGGCTATATTGGGTTGCCATTCGACCGCCATGAGGGGTCAACTCAACAAACAACACACACACACACACATCCACCCAGCGTTCTCATTCTCTTTCCACCTGACGTCTCCTTCCGACCTTGAAAAGTGGGGTCATAACCCAAAATAATGGGGTTGACCCATTGAAAAAAGGGTCAGAAGGAGGCTCCAGGTACCCATTCTCCCAGGGTTTCGGCGTTTAAAGAACTCCATGGAGAATTTGAGGCCGAAGGACCCAATGACCAAGCATCCTATGGCAAGAACCAAAAGTCACGAAGTCCGTTGCCGGAACTCAGGGACCGGTGCTGCCCGTCTCAGTTGCCCTGGCATCTAGAAATCAAAGCTCACCTTTTGGAATCTAAACGCTAAGCAAAAGGGCGTGTGCCACTCAATGGTCCAAACGCCAAGGGTGACGATGAAGTCTGAAATGGAACTCAGGAGTGAGCCAAAAGGGTTGGCTTTGAAGGGCCCGGGCCCCCTTCACCCTCTTTTTTGCTTATTTTGAACCCTCGCGCCTTCCAATTCGAGCGAGGCAGCCGCACCTGAGCAAGCGGTCTGGGCAGGGCCAGCGAAACTGAGGTGCTCAGCGCGATCGAGGGGGCGAAACTGGGAAAATTGGCGGGGAATCAACGAGGCATGAAACTTAGGACCTTTCTGGGTGCTCTTCAAGCGAAATTGAAGGAAACGACAAATCCCCCCGTTTGGGGAAGGTTCCATATTGTTGAAGAAAATGTGTCTTGCCCAGCACTGCGGCCAAGACTGGGCAACTCGGTATGACCCAAGCTCAAGAATACCATATATAGTTGCATATAGCCGACACGATTGCCAAACAATGACTGTGAAGACTGCCCCAAAAAACCGATACTGCCTTTGACCCAGTGACGCCATCTACCTAAGTAGGCAACCAAAGGAAGCAACCTACCTGGAAGCTGGGATCCACTGGGCCACATAAGGCAGTGGCACTCACACGAGGCCTCAGTTCTCTTTTTCTGCCGCCCTTCCCCAACGACTTCAAGGCATGTCTCGCACCTTCTGCTCGGCGAGAACCAATCCGGGCACAACGCCGCAAGCGGCACCCTAGGGGCGACAGACCGGCGGCACGACGGTGGTACACGCGCCCCCCCTCCCCCCGCCCTCGCTCGCTCGCTCGCTGCGCCGCAGCAGCACAGCACCACTTGCTTGGTGCTGTGCCTTACCCCCTGCTGCCGCTGCCGCCCGGCGCCCCGGGGGGTGGCTGACCACCCCCCCCGGCCGCGCCTGACCCAGGCACGCCCCCAGCACCCGGCGTGCCAAATCTGGGGCGCAGCCACCCCCCGGGGCGCCCGGGAGGCTCCCATGTGTCAATTCCACAATCTTGAGGATCCTGAAATTCGCCTTGGGCCAACTGGGCCATGAATGGCGTGACGATGTGTATGACATCACCAAAACCGCAGAAACACGCAAGAGACACGAGCATCAACTGAAGGAAAGCCACGAGCATCCTGGACCTTGTAGGTCTTGTCTGAGGTCTTTGAGTGGATCACGTTGCTCCCGTTGGTCGCTTTGCATCACCCGCTTTGACACCCCTTGGATGCCGCAGAAAGTACACGATCCTCCTTGACTTCCCGATCCCAAGAGAACGCAGGCAAAGCCCAAATCGACATCTAGTTTCATGGGGGCGTTGGGGGGAGGGGAGGGGGGGGGAGGGAGCCCCAAAAGGCCCTAAATAAGGGCTTATTAAGGGCTCAATAAGGGCTTATTTTTTGGGCTCCCTGCCCCTCCCCTCCCTTCCCCCCAGGCCCCATGATAGTTGGACCTCAGGATCATTTCCAGTCACTGCCCCGATGTGGCATCCTTTTGCCACCCCACTACCCGGCTTGACCTACCGTTTCGCCGTCACGCCTGACATATCGAAGGCCGTCATGTCGCCCAGGCGGGAGAGCTCAAATGAGAAGTCCTGCTCCGGAACTGAAAGTTAACCCCGAATCCTTTTCCTTTCGGTTTCCCTTGAATTTCGCCAACCAAAGGTACACTCTAAAAAGACAGACTCAAGTGCCCCTGGTGGATTATTGAGGTTTGCAAGCGATTGTAAAGGGACGCCGGATCACTGGGGAACACGCCCTTTTCATGGAACAAGTCCTGCACCAGTTGGGATGGATGAAACCCACTGAGATAAGCCACCAATCCCATATGGTGCTTTTTTTCTGCTTTTAACCATGCACTATGCAGGGCATGTTGACTTTCTTTAGGGATTATCAAAGTCAGGAAATGGGATTCCCTTTAACCTACCACTTAGGGGTGACTTTGATCCTGGTGGAATAGTGGGACCAGACAGTACTAATCCACTTTATATATTTGCTTTCTTCTTTTTCTCTTTCGGGGGGGTCCTCTAAAAAAATCCATGTTCAACGTGGGATAACATTACGGACATCAAAAACTGCGGCCACACCAGCAAAGCTCTTTATCTCAAGATGGGTTGGTGGATCACCTGGTCTACAAAGGCCCGTTGTGTTTGAAGAGTTGCCTGAAGGTCCACAAGGGAATGCATAAAACTGGCTGGCTCTCAGTAGGGAATCAACAGGGGTGTGGGAATGAACCCATAGATTAAAGAATGCTATGTCCATACGCTTCCCTGAGCTCGTGGAAAAGCCATTAAGCCCAAACAATCCTTCTCTCCTCTCAGGCGATTCGGGTTCAGTTCGGGGCAAAAAACGCAATGGCCCTATCGAGAAGATCATAACCAAGCTTAAAGAAGTGCCCATGCTGCATCCCCCAGCCCCGAAACCCCCGGTCCGGCACGTGGAGCGCCCGGTTGAAAAAGGCCCGTACCTGCAAGCAGTGTCTGGCTGTACGCTGTGGAGCACACATGAAACTTGGGTTCAACAGATTCCCATTCGAAGAATGATAAGGACACAGTTTAGATGATGCCAATCTTTAGATAAAAGGTTGCTGGGCTGCGCTCAGATCCCCCGCAAAAGGGTTAAATGGAAACTGCCACTAAACACTAAAAAGCTAAAAGGCTAAGGAACCGGATGGCTGGGAGCCAGAAAAAGCTTAGATACACAGAAGGTTCCTTGAACCTCCATTGTTTTAATGGTGGTTTGAACCCGGGGGTTTTGCTCAAGCATCATCTTCTATACAAAAACGGGATCCCGCGCCAGAGTTTCTGAAAAATGGATCGCAAAGAGTAGATCAGGTACCTCAAGAACCAAAGACAAGGGGCCTTTATCTACGCAGGTTTTGATTGTGGTCGGAAAGAAGCTTGGGCTCCTCATTTTTTGTGCGGGAACAAGCACCGTTTCTGTGATAAGGCGAATGCCTAAATGTTGCAAGTGCACCAGGACTTAGTGAGTGACAAGGTTTGGCTTGGCTCGTTTCCTGTGTGACATGAACCCGGGAATAACCGCCCAAGGTGCTTCACAGGGTTTGACCAGAACATTTGCCGGCGGCTTCCGACGGTTTTTTGGGCGTAGTCAACACTCGCCAGAGTCAAGACTATGCGTCCTTGGCAACTAATTGACCCCAACGGCCACAATCACTTCCTGAGTGGATTGGCACAAACAGTCTCATTTGTTGTCTTTTCTTTTTTTGCCACTACAATGGTTATCCCAAAAAATCTAAAGTCCAGCAACTCAGGAAGTGAGACAATGCATATTGAAAGGCCTTTCTGACCCCGATCCGAAGCAAAGCAGAGAGAACACTTTCAAACGGCTGCTCCAAATCCCAGGCATCCTACAGAACTCCTGGTAGCTCTTTGGCTCCTTCTTTTAAAAAATATCTAAAAATCCCCAGCTCCTTGCCTCCCTCCCAACCACCAGCTAGTCAAAGGATACCTGGCTTCTTCATTGCCTCCAGGGATCCTTCTGTAGAGAAAATGTACCATGAACCTGTTGAAACGACTGTTGAAAGATCCCTGGGCTTGGTATGCAGAGCCCGGGACCGGCTCACCCGGAGTTTGTTTTGTGTCAAAAGGACCTGCTTGGAGGAACTCCATTCAAATACTCCATCGATCGGACCCTTCGAGTAATATACTTATTTGGGTCAATGTTCTCCGAATGCCCCAGAAGTCTTGGATGTTCAACCAACTTAGTCAATGGGACAAGTGGCTACAACTAGGGCAACTGCAGTTGGTCCACTTATAACCATGGTCATATCCGACTAAGTTGGTTGACCATGTCCTTACAGACCTCCTGGTAGCTCCTTATATCCCAGCTCCGAGTCCGGTTCCCTTCCAACCAGCCAGTTGAACGTCCAGGTGTGGTTGCTTTCTGCTGCCCTGCTAAAAGTTTTTAACTTTTAGCGGTTTAATACGGAAAACCCATGAGTTGGCAAAAAGTTAAAGTCCTAACATCCCTTGGCAAAATGCGCCAAAGGCTTTAAGATGTTTTAAGGGAGAGCTGGAACCACCCCCAAAATAGGGCGGGTCCCCTTTTTGTTGGTGGGTTGAAATGCACCAAAACGTCAAGTTCGGAGACTCCAGTCCTGGGCAAAGTCTTCTTCCACAGCACGGCGGGCGCCGCCCGCCTGAAACCTAAGTCACGAGCACAGAAAAGAGCGGGGCACCAAAATGGAGGGGTGCTAACATACTGCATGGGGCTAACTACCTGGAGTCTCCTTCTGACCCTTTAAAAATGGGTCAATGAACCCAATATTTTGGGTGATGACTCCATGTTCAAAGGGCCGCCAGGTAATTTTATTTGTTATCAGAACTAGTTTGAACGTACCATATTATTTTCTTATCACAGCTGAATGATGATTGAACATGACCCCGGTTCAAAATCGCAGGGCCAACGCCCGACATGACGGAGAACTCCACACAGAACTGCTGAAGAGTGACGAACTTGGCCGCACACCCAAGAACCCCTTCGGGGAAATCCACCGATGGAACCATGAGTCAATGGGACTTCTCGAGTTCGGTTGGTGTTGCCCCCGCAAGTGGAAAAACCCAACTTGGAGGTTCAAGCAACTTAGCTGGGTTGGTCCAGTTTTTGGACCATGGGTATGACCTACTTGGTAAGTTGGTTGAGCATCCAACAAGTACTACCTGAACCCTCACAATTCCCTCAAACAGTGTTTCTTGCTCCAAGCATCTCGGCTGAAATCCCCGTTTTCTTGCCGGGTAGTTTGAGGGTGCATAGAGAATCACCCACCCATAGTGGGTGTGGAGCAAAGTTGGCTTTGCCCCAACTCAAAGCGCAGAAGGGGCCCCCCTTTGAATCACTCCCTCAGCTTGCACCTGGGTTTGGGCCATTGGTACCCACTCCGGAGGCTTTGGTACGTGGATCACGGCAGGTTACCAGATGGTCTTTGGGTGGCTCTCTGACCTACTGGACGACATCCGTTCGCACCCAAGAAAACCTGGTTTCTGATGAGTCCCCTGTAAATACCTACCAACAATGGTTTCTCATGGTTTCAATCTGGTGCAGGATTTCGTCCATCCACAGTACCTTTACCAGGAAAATGGATCTACTTTTGCTGACTACGACCTACCTTTACCAGGTACCCCTCCTCCAACAAACATAGCCTCTGCCGGAGTGTACCTGGAAGATCAGTGTCCTCTTAAAGGAACCCCCTGATCAGTGCTACGTTGGCGGGAGGGAGGGTGTTTCTGGATACACTCGGCTGACGAACCAGACTCGGGATCGCTCCCCACCGAGACAAAACTTGGTTGACGTTGAAAGGGAAGCAAACAAAAAAAACTGCCAAGTGGGGATTTCCCACTAAACCACAATAAGCAAAAATGTAAAATGTTTCCCAACAACAACCATGAAAACCCTCCGAGGCAAAGGCTCCTTGAAGGTCGTCGAGAGCTGCCGGAAGGCGCGCAGCGCCTGGCGCGCGAAACGTGCGAAACGCGCGTGCGACCCTTGAGGACGTATGAGTCACCAAGGGAAAGGGCGGATTCGGCCTAAGCTTCCCTCAGATCCCCTGCTAAAAGTTTGACTTTTAGTTGGTTAAATGGAAACCACCACTAAACACTACAAGGCTAAAAAGCAAAGGAGATGGCTGGGAGCCACCAAGTAAGGTGCCCCTGAAGTAGATGATGTTCTTACTAAAAAGGGAACCGGTCCGGATGAATCCAAAATCAACATGACCTAAGGAGACCAAAATCCACGCTCCTTCCAGGGTTGGTCCTAACAATACATAGGGTAAACACTATAAACCGACTTCAACTTGCTGCCAAGGAACTAGCAAGCAAAAAGATCCTCTGCGATTTTGCGCCCTGACGCACATGATGTATTTCCCCTTTAAGGCGGTCCTTTTTGAGTTGGTAAGTTGGTACCCCTTTCCGTGGTTTTAGAATGTTCTAGAGGGAGACAAAAGGGAAACCAGAGCCCATGTTGGGTAATTGACCAACATGGAAAAACAACTAGGTCCTCCAGTAGAAATGTTAGAATAAGGGTACCAACAGTTTACTAGGGGAACCCTCCCCCCAAAACAGAAACGGGTGAGAAAGGGCAGCAATTGCTGGGGGACCTAGACAATCTTGCAGGTAAGGACCAGCACCTGCGTCCAAAGCCACAACTCTGCAAGAAGCAAGTCAACGGAGGGCGGCGAGAAGTCGCACAAAAAAACAAACACGGGACAGCAGCACGGACGAGTCAACCATGTCCTTCTAAAGGCGCGCCCAACAGGTGATGTTGAAACAAACAAAGAAATCAAACATCAACATAAACAAACCAACAGCAAAAATATGGGTGCGGCTTTTCAAAGACTATTTTTACACGAACTTCTGCAGGAAATTAGATTTGCTTAGACTGGGCTTGTCCAAGCCTAGACTGGGCTTATCCCAGGCTTCTCCACGAATAGATATCATCAAAATCGAGGTCTCAGAAGGCCTTTTCCAGGGGGGATCTTGCCGTACCAGTGGGCAAATCTCCACAAAGTCAAATTAAGCTTCAAGTGGGCTTAAATTGGGCTTGTTTTAGCTTAAAACAGCCTGAATGCCCCTTAAACATGCTTAAATCCTCCTTAACACAGCTTCGGCTAGGTTCCCAAAACCTTTCCAATTTAACTTGCTGGAGAATATGAGAATCAAACCAACACAACACACCAAAAGTAAGGACCTCTCATTCACGCGTCCTGAAAGGACCCTTTCGCCGCCGAGCCTCCGGGGGAATATCACCGCCTCCTGTCAGTGAGCTGAAAACCCGATTTGTCCCAAGAAGAAAAAAAAAGTTTGCCCCCTTGGTCTCCCTTCACATCAACCCACCAAAGGTGCACGCAAAATCAGCCAGCCCCAAATGGACGAATTGGTGCCCCCTGCAACGCGTACTTGCCCCAATGCAAAAGGATGACCAAGAAACAACTTGGACCCATGTTGAGCTTGCCGGCAGCCATCGATGGATCGGCCCCTCTCCTGCTGCGATGTAGTTCAGCTGGTCTACGTCGTGCGCCTGGGACCATTCGCAACTTGTGCCGAATCAATTAGTCGGACCCCTAGCAGCAGCAGTAATAAGAGCAGCAGCAGCAGCAGCAGCAGCAGCACAGCAGCAGCTGCAGTAGAAGGAAGCAGTAGTAGTAGTAGTAGTCGTCGTCGTCGTCGTCGTCGCAGTGCTAGTAAGAGTAGCAGTACCCTCGGGCAATCCTGGCAAAGGCACATGTTGCCCAATTCCGTTAGTTGGCCAAGGAGCTCAGCCTAACCCTGACTCTTCGTTTGGGCCATGATCCAATCTACGGGAAGGGCAGTGCTTCCCCTGACGGGACCCTTTGCGGTGCCGTTTGCACCACCTCGAATGGCTGATAGTATCCGTTCGGAAGAAACTCTTCAGGATTGTTCTTTTTGCCTCTTGCTCTATAGCTTGGCTTGCCCCCAGAAGGAATACGCCGAGCTATCATTGCTCTTTTCTGAGTCAGATATGGCCATTTTCAGGACAGCCCAACATGTTGTGACTCAATTTACCAATCCCGGAAAACAATGGTTCACCATTTTGGACCCTGACTTGTGTCACACGGATCTGTGATACGAAAGGCCCGGAGGTTCCCCGTGACTTCAAAATGTTTTTTTTTTGGTATGGGCCTGTTGATTGCTTTTCCATTCTTTTCAACCATTGTTCTTCAAAACCGGATCTGTTTCCCCTGAGTTTTTGATGGTTCCCTGAAAAGAAGGATCCCTGGAAAGAATGGGTAACGTACCCCTAGAATCACTTTGAGGGGATGCCGCAGTATGATCAGCTTCCCCCGAATGGATGGTTTGGATTGGTTTGGAGGGGCTCCCGGCGGTGGTGTCCATTTATCTACAAGAACCAGGGCTCAAACCCAAATCCCAACCAATCATAATCAAGGGTTTTTCTTGTGACCTCACAACCCCGAAACCCCACCTCAAAATGACCAGCTGGTTACCTGATACCCCTCTGATACCCCAAAACCCCCAACCAATCATCACCAGTCCTACCTCACCCCAAAACCCCAACCAAAAACGATACCTGATTCACCCAAACCCCCAACAAATGGCTACGGGTCAAAACCCCTGTACTTTCAGTGAACATCCCAACCCCCACTCAAATAGGTTCTAAAGTGGGTGGTAAATTCACCTACCCCAAAATGGTATCCCATTGGTTTTGACCCACACCCCAATAAGCCCAGGTCTCCCCAACCCCGGGGGCTTCTTTGGAACCTTCAGGCCCAAAACCTCCCGAAGAACCGCTGCCTCAAACCCACCCCCTAGCTCCGAGTTCTGGGTTCGACCCCCAAAACGCTTGCAGCGGTTACTTGGGGCATGGTACTTAGCCTGGTTACAACCCACAGCCATGGTTTTCTTCGTCTCCGAGGTGAAAAAACCCGGCTTGCTAACCACTTACCCTGGCGTACCAAATCGATGGCCCCTTCAAGTACTGTGGAAGGATGAAATCCTGCAACAGCTGAGAAAGCCTGGAATGATGATTGCCCTGTAAATACCAACCAACAATGGTTTCCCATGGTTTCTTAGGTAGTGCAGGATTTCGTTCATCCACAGTATGACCCCAAAAAAAACAAATCCCCCAGCAACCAAAAACGCCACGCACAAGTTCAACGGTGTGGCCCGCTCGCTCTCTCGCCAAGGTTTGCGCCAGCTTCTCAGCGGAGAAGCCGGTGTTGTCTGTGGCCAAGGTACCCTCCATGCCTCGTGACGGACCGGCCAGCGGACGCAGACAGAAACCCCTCCAAAGGACCCCCTCAAAGGACCCACGTAACTTGACGGAACACCCAGGTACCTGGAGTCTCCGAGTCTGACCCCTGGAAAAAATGGGTCAAAAGGACCCCCCAAATTTTAGGGGTCAGGGACCGACCATGTTTCCTTCGGGTCAGACTCGGAGACTCCAGGTACCCCACCGCCGTGCCTCAGGTGTTCCCGGCTCTCAGCTTCGAGGCCGGATTTTTTTCTTCTCCGCGCCATCCGGCGTTTGCACGAAGGCAGTCTGGAGTCTCCGAGTCTGACCCGAAATAAAAATGGGTCAATGACCAACCAACTTTTTGGGTGATGACCAACCATTTTTCACGGGTCATATGGAGACTCCAGGTCGTTTCGTCCGAAAAAGGGCATCAACACGGGGGGTCCAGGTGACTTAAGCCGAAATTAGGGATGACTTGTCCTTTGCACAAGTTGACTTTCTTGTAGCGCTTGACCACTTGGATTTCTTCAGAGGGAAAACACACATTCCCACTCTTCGTCGGTTGCGTTTGAAGGATTGGGACATGTTGCCATCGACAAACTTCAAAGAAACACCTGAAACGCACTTCCTGAGTGGCCAAGTGGTATCGCTCTCGGGCCCGGACTGGCAATGAGCTTCGAGGAGTTGCCCAAGCCGCGGCGTTCTTCAAAGACCCAGGCCTAACGCGGGAAAGGCTCCTTGGCCCCTAAGGAAAACTTTTGTACAGGAATATGGGTATGTGTCCAAATAGGGGGACCCCCTGATTCGTCCTTTTGGTTTCCGTTCAAGACGAAGCCATGCCCCTAGGGTTCAACCGATCACTAAAGAATGTCCAACAACAGGACTCAGTTTTTTGATGATCACAATCCACGGCATACAATGGTTACATGAACGAAACGGCTGTGGGTCAAAAAAGGGTACCCAAAATGTATGCCTGGTAAGTGGCAACATGGTCCAAAAAATGCGGTCCATATGCTGGTGGTTGACCCGCACCCAAACCATTGCTTTAACGGCAACTGAATCTGATCAACTCCCTTGGGGCGGTCTCGATCATACGGCCTCGGTCCAAGCAACTCTTTGAGCTCGCGTTGCAGCACCGCACGGGCTAAGCTATGTACACCCACCCAGAAATTCCCTTTACATATGGCCATGGGTCAAAGTCCCGTACCCTTAGTGAACATCCCAATCCCCACTAAAATAGACAAAAATGGGTGGTGCACCTACCCCAAAATGGTACCATTGGTTTTGACAACCACAGCCATATATTCAGCCTCCCTCTTCGTGGTTTGGATTGCTGGTTTGGTGGCTAGGGGGTGGTTTCCCATTTGCCCACAAGAACCAGGGGTTCAAACCCCCAAAACAATTCAAACAGCCAATTTGGGGAGATGCTGCCATATAGTAGGTAACCAAGGGTCATACTTGCTTTAAACAATGCAACATGTCCAAGGCGAAGGGGTTGGTGGGTTTCAGTTTGCCCGACATTGCGCCCTGATCGCGCCACGTTTCTCGGTGCCGGCAGAGATTGCAAAGGCGCGAGGCCTTTCGGTGCATTATCGCGCTGCGCTTCCCCTCGGTGAGCTCCGGAAGCAAAGAAAACAACAAAGGCACGACAAACACGTTTGCCAATAAACACAACCCTGGCCTGGTAGCCTTCTGTAGCATCCGAAGTCCTCCGAGTGCACTAAACCCTAAAACCTTAAAAGCCCAAGGAACCACCAAGTAACCCGAGCCGGAAACACCAAAGGTTTCGACCTGGCCGTGAAACGCCCAGGGGGCCCCGGTCACAGGAAGGTGCCACTCCGCGCTCGCCGGGCGCACCGCACGCGGAAGCTCGCCGCGCTCGCGGCGGGCGATGCGAGCGGGAGGCGCTGCTCTAAGGATTTCAGCTGAGCCTTGACCTCCTGCGCGAGATCGAAAGGTCTCTAGGTCCTCCAGTAGAAGGGTACCCTTTCTTCTGTAGTCTATTTTAGTAGGGGACCCCTCCCCCCCCAAAAAAAGAAAGGGCCCTACTGGGGGACCTAAGTCTGCTGGCAAGAAGCCTAAACCTCGAGGTTCCTCCTTTCTTAGGTTTTTACAACCAAAACAAGCTGCATCTTATCCATTCTTTGAGAGTTTTGCGGGTTTCTGAGAACAAACACAAGCTTGCATCCTTTCCAGGACCCGATGGCTGTCAAAGGGTTTAAAGTGACCTTCAGTAGGGGCCATGGGGACCATTTCGAGAGATACCAATCAAACTCAAAATCCAACCTTTTTCAAATATCTTTCTACGTAAGGGAGCTTCTTGCCCTGAGGGTTTCGACAGGGAACCTTCCGTACCAATTGACCCCTGATGGTTCGCCACCATTCTTTACATCCTAAGGGACCTCTGGAAACCCTCTGGGTTCGTTGCCCAAAGGAAGAACCGGCATCCTCACGGCTAAACCACAGTGTTGTTTGCAGCCTCCTTGGGAAAAACATGAACCAAAGTCACCTCGGTTGCGAAATCTGCGAAGCCCTGCTAACAGCTAAAAACTTTTAGTGGTTTAATACGGAAAACCCACCTAAGTGGGCCAAAAGTTCTCAAGTCCCAACATCCCTGGGCAAAATGCGCCAAAGTCACCTTACTGTTAGTTCGGGGTGCCTTCCCCATGGGTGTCAAAAGATGGGGATCGAATCCCGAACCAATCCAACCCGCCAATCCCAAATCTTGGCAAACAACTGGACCCCTTCCGGTAAAAAAACAAAAACAAGTCGCAGAACCTGCAAGAATAAACTCAACCAGCCAATAATTCAACCAGCCCAGTGCTTCCAGTTACCACTATAGTAGGTAGCCAGGGATCCTTACAGTACCTCTAAGTTTTACCATGGATGGCTTCCAGTGGTTACCTACTATACAGGTGGAAACACTGGGTCACTTTCCTGACGTTCGTTGAACATGCAACAAACCAACTTATTGAAATCCCATATCATGTTGGTTCAAAGAAAACATAACTGTTGCGATTTCAAACACGAAAAGAAAAGGGGGAAAAACAAAACAATTAGTAAGAAGAGTTTATCCAAACGCTACCCACAAACCTCAACCAACATACTCAACCAAAGAACCTGCAAACAACCGGCCGCCGGCCCCGGCCTTGGCGCTTTTCGCCTTCTCATAGGCCTCAAGTTGATTTGCCTTGCTCTCTAGGCGCTCCAGCTGCCGCTTCTCCTGAGACACAAAGCTCACTTGTCGTATGGACCTACCTTTTGGTGTCCCTTTCATTGACCATGTTTAGCGGCAACCCAGAAGATGAATCTGATATGTCCAAGTCCTTTGCCCCAGGACCTAGTACATCCTGATGTTTCTCCCGCGTCTTTTTTCAGAAAGAACCCGACAAACAAATGGGCTCCCTGCGATTTGCCATTACTCAGTTGCCCCCTCAGGACCTGGACATATCAGGTTCGCCTTTGGGTTGCCACTGCTAATAATGGACCCAACAAAAGAGACACCAAAGGGTAGGTCGATTCGCTTGCAGCAACTGAGAAACACACGACACAACTTGAAGCCATGGTGTTGCAGTTATTCGGTGGGGTTTTTACCCTTCAAATATTCTTGATCACGCGTATGTGTGTGTTTCCTACAACAAGCTTTATCTTTTTGCGCAGAAAGCCATTAAAAGATATGTTCCTATTTCGAAGCATTGATTGGATTTCAAGGACACATAAGAACATCATGCAAAACACGATGCACATGGAACGAAACATAGTGCGAAACAGAGCATTACTATGGGGGTGATTCCGTGTTCATTCTCTTCACCCATCCTATTTAGAAACCGCCCGTTGTCCAGGGGTTTGGCCCATGGTAACTGAACAGAAAGGGCAAGGACGGCATAGCTTTGTGTCCTTTTTTGGGGGCCCGCGAAAAAGACTGATTCTTCGGTTTGCCTTGAAAGCAGACCAAAAGGAGGTACCCTTCAAAAAGGACAGACCCATATCGTTCGATCATCTGCTCAACGGAAACGGGAGGTGACACCCCTGACAAAACCACAACTGTGGGTAACACCGGTACACTAGAGAATCGGTTAAACCATGGTTGAAACCGTAACGCTGGTTGGCATTTACAGCGGGGAATCGGTGCGAAACGGATTTCGCAACCATCCACAGTACTTCAAGGGGCATGGTATTTAGATGTATTTAGATAAGTGGGTAGTAGCCATGGGCATAACCCACAAAAGCCTATGGTTAGAAGTGTCCTCATTCAGTGGGTTATGAAAAGGCTTGCCAACCACCTACCTGACGTGCCGAATCGATCCCACGCAACTCGGATCGAAACTCTTCGTGCGGCCGGGCCCTCGAAGGAATCGATGCATCCGGCCGAGTAGCACGGATCTGCTGCACACGCTCGTGCAGCGATCGATAGTAGCCTCAATTTGGAGGTTCGTGGCCACCGTTTAAAAGGGAAGGTTTCGGGGGGAAGGCTTGGGTTGGGGGTTGGGGGTTGGCTGGGGGAAAAAGGGGGGATTAGCAACTTGGGAAGCAGGTTATGACCGTGCTTGCACCTTTGGGCAACCGGGGTTGTTCCCCTTGTAACAGGGTTGTGGGATCAAGGGGATTTTCCCCACTTCTGTGATACAAGGGGAGTCCCCTCTTTATAAGGAGGGATAGTCTTTGGGAGGCCCTTTTTGTTAAGTGGTCATTTCCCACAGCCCTGCCTTGTTACCATGGTTATAACCTACTAACAAGTGAGTTGAACATCCCAGAAGCGATCGAGGCTCAGCTTCTCTGGAGGTCTTCCGGGGGTTTCCCGTTTGCCCCAAGCCCAGTGAATCCATTTACCTAATAACAGGAACCAAGGGAAGGCGGGAACCGCCCCTTTGAGATGCAAAAGGAAAACTGTGCTGCCCTCAGATCCCCCGCTAAAAGTTTAACTTTTAGTGGGTTACATGGAAACTGCCACTAAACATTAAAAAGCTAAAGGCTAAGGAACCGGATGGCTGGGAGCCACCAAGACAATAGATGGTTACCTACTGTAAGGTATCCTTTGCGAGGCTCTGTTAGGCTCTGTTAGGTTCACAACGCTTTGCGGGTTGAAAGTGGGCGGGCCCTGGGCCAGGGTCCCCCTGACAAACAACCCTTTACAAGAAACAGAGGTTCAAATCCAAGATCAAACTACCAATTCAAACCACCAACTAAGGGTTAACTGAGTTGCCCAAAACTTGGGCCACAAAAACCGGGGACACAAATTATGTCAAATAATCATATGCTCGGACTCTGTTTCGTATATCAAATATAACTACTGTTTCAGGAAACTCCAGAAAAAAACAAATAAACAAGTGATGAGTGGAAGGACGCTTCAAACCACGGGGAGAAGCTCGGGCATGTCTCAAAACGGAAATTGGGTCGGCAAATGGGTGGTTCGCTTGTGGTTTCCCCTTTACCATCCAGGAGGGTACTACTTGGATGTTCAATTCCCCAAGTTCGTAAGTGGTTAGCCACCTGGATTATAACCCAGGACTAATAAGGTTACCTCCACTTAAAAAGACTTATAAGCGGGATGTAACTTAGCTTACCAACAACGTATTGACTTGGCGAATCCAGTCAGAGGTCTATGACTGCTTTCACCCCAGAATTGGTGAGCCGACATGCTGTGCTGACAGAACTTGCCACCATATAAACGGCAGAGTTGTTGGTTTTGGGGTAGTGGAACCATCTTTTCCCTTTCGCCTAAAATTGGTGGTGAATTCACCTACCAACCAAAATGGGACCCCAAAACGGTTTTGACAACCACAGCCATGTGGTTTGTTTCTTGAAAGCCACCGCTTTCAAAGGGACGATCCGATCGTGCCGGTTCGAGTGGCCCACATCGCGGCCATAGGGCTCCAGTGCCCCTTCAGGAATCGGCAGCGGGGGCATGTTGTCTTCCGGCGGGGGCAGGTCGTGCTCACTGAGGCGAGACGCGGCGAGACTGGCCCAAGTTCTGGGCTGCTCAAAATGGTGTTGGCCAATCCTAATCCTTGGCCCTATTCGAAAGCCACCTAGAGTCTCCATGACCCTTTAAAAATGGGGTCGTCGCCTAAAATAATAGGATCATGGACCTATTTTGAAAGGGTCAGAAGGAGACTCCAGGTACAGAGGGAAGCCGCTGGCAAGGATGAAGGATTGCCTAGCCGTACTTCCAGCTACCACTATAGTAGGTAACCCTTCAGTATTTCTACCTCGAGGGGTTTACATCATGCTTACCCCCTGCAATGAACACTGGAAACACGGATTCATGAGCCCAGAGGTGCTGTTTTGGGTTTGGTTCTTAAAGTTCCTGAAGTACAGATTCCCACTAGAAAGATGGAACTGGGGACCAGGTCGGATGGCTGCGTGTTTTGATGCCTGGCGGTTTGTTTGTGTGATGCGTGTTTCTGTGAAAAGAAGAACTTTTTGGAGTATGGAATCTGCAATTTCGCGCACTCCCGACCCAACACCTAGGTACCGCTTGGGACCCTGTAAGCACCAAAGCGAAATCCTGGGAGTCAGGCAGGTGAAGGGTCTAAGCGCATACCCTGAATTTTAGGCAGGCCACTATTAAAACAAGGACTTCTTCTTTTACTGTTCAGGAGTTCAATTATCCCTTTTTCGGTCCCTACCATTATTTTAATGGGAATCAGTTGGAACCCTAGGAGAACATGGACATCTACACGAAGATATCCAGGGGGCCACCCCCGTCCCAATTCCAGTTTCAGGCGATCTGATACCTGAATAGATCTGAATGCACTCCAATTGCAAGTGCCAGGCTCAGGTGATTTAACCAATTTTCTCATTCTGAGGTTACCTTTTCGTGTGCTAGGAGAGGGCATGACGTGGCCCACGTTGAGCTTGCTAGCGCTGGGTTATAGCCAACCTGGCTAACCATTTACTAGCTTGGCCGAACATTTGAATAAACCCTTAATTTCCCCATGACAATTAATTAGTATGCTCCATGTCATCCCCTTTACGCTAGATGGTAGTAAATACTGGCCTTTGCTCATGTATATAGCGCATCCACCTTTGTTTCGGCCTTTGTTCTGGGGGCGCCACAAGGCCACGTTCTTCTTGATGCCGACGAAGGAATGAGATTGCAGGTCGTCCACGGTGCTGACCATATCTCCCCGGCAGAACTCCGCACGGTAAGGAACTCCTGTCGACCAAAAGTCAAGAGTTGTCTAAGGGTTGTTGTATTACACCCTGGGAGTACACCCTTGGGAAATGACCCGCAATGGTTCGACATAGCACGGTTTTATCCGGAAATATGCCTAAATGGGATCATTTCCCAGTGGGTGTAATCCCAGGGTGTAATACAACAACCCTTAGAAGTTGTGATCCTCTGCATATCTCCCCTATCCAATACCCAGCGTCTCTTGGCACCCTCCAAGGATGTACTTAGGGGGGCCAAAATGGCATTTGGACCCTCTGGCATACTGATTTAAAGCCATAATTAGGAGAATCCGACCTATAACGGTTCCCCGGTTGTTGGCATCCACAGCAAATTACCCCTCGTCTAGGGCAAAGGGATGGGTTCTCATTGTCTGGGCTCGGATGCCTTGCTAAAATTCTAACTTGTGGGTTAAAAATTAGACACCCAACCATTTGAACCAACTAAACACCAACGAAAAGCCTATGGCACCGGTGGCACCGGAGATGACTGGCGGGACCAAACTGAGAAAACCAAAAGGTCAAGACAGTTGGACTGGGGACTTTCCACCAGTTCACCAAGATGGGAAACCAACCAAAAACCTGCAAAACGGCAACCGGATGGCCGGGGGAACCACCGAGTCAAGAACCTGACGGCAAAGTCTCAGTCGCCCCACCCCCAGCCCGGAAACTTAGCCAAACATTGGCCATTTCATGTTGATCCACCCCCAAAAAACTGAACAACACGCCAAAACAAAAAGCAACAAAGAAAACAGAGACAACAACACCAAAACATAACAAATAAAAATAAAACAAGCGCAAAACAAACAAAAAAAACTCGCAACCACGAGCCACGCCCGTTTCGTGAGGTCCAGCAACGGACAAACCCCACGGGAATCGATTGCTTAAAGGGGCGATCGAGGTGATCGAGTACGTCAGGTAAGTGGTGATCGCAAGCCTGGCAAAATAACCCACAAAAGCCAGGATTATAAGTCTCCGTTCAGTTGCATTTTGCTACAAACCGCTTGTTAAATGAAACACGTGCTAAATGGTTAAAGGGGCGTTGTACGTACTAAGTGGGATATAACCAGGCCCCCAAGTGCAAGCCGTCCTAGGTCGTAGTCTTCGAGGCTGGGATAATCCGGGCCAACCTCGATCGCTGGACGTGAACTCAGCTTCGTTCAATTTCTCGGGAACTGGTCACAAACGGATTTCGTCCACCCACAGTAGGAAACACATGGGATGGTTCAGTGGGTCGACCCAACTCCTTTCCTGGCTCAAGCATTTCAAGCTCAGAGGATGGCGACGATAGGAAATGACAACGAGTCCGGGTGTTGGGAATGAACCGGTTTAGGGGATTCCCTAAAGAAAGGAAACCATAGGATGGATGTATTTTTCCTTGTTTGTTTTGGGTCATCAAATTTATCCTTCCCTGCTGAGAACCTGCAGGTTGATCAACCGCATCTCCCCAAAAGTGATCCGGATCCACAATTGGGACACCACCCTAAGGCGGAAGTGTTACCAATTAACTTGTCGCCAGACTGATATGGCTGTGGTTGTCAAAACCCATGGGATCCCATTTTGGGGTAGGTGCACATTGGGATGTTCACTGGGGCTATCCGGGCTTGCTTTTGACCCATGGCCGTACGCTATGTGCAGAATGTGAGGAACCCAAAGACTCCATGCAGAAGCCCGACAAAGGCCTCAAACGATACATGTTGACGCGGACATCAAGCTATCTGGGTTTGTAAAATGGCGATTCCCTTGACATTTCCTGTAAAACAAATCATGGGAGTGGAGTGGCACGGGGTTCGGAATCTGTGGTGGACAGCAAAATTCGGTGGGGAGGCGTATCCACCAACCACTTGTAAGGCTTGATAGCCAGGTACATTAAGACAATTCTGAATCTGTGTGCAGACTGCAATGAAGTGGTCACGCTATACAGTCTCATTTTTGGTTCAGGGGTAGTTAGGGGTAGACACTACCATGAAGACACCACCCACTTGGGGCAATCATTACCAGGGTCTCTTAAGATATGTTTCTCTCTACGTGTCCATCTCAACTGGACTGGATCGCAAAGCGGGTTATCCTGCATGCGTCATCTGCAAAAAGGCTCCCCCGGCGTTTTGACACGGGCGATTGGCCTCACTTCCTGAGTTGACGAGCCAAACAAAGTCCAAACATTTTGTTTACCACTACAATGGTTTTAGATTGGCCTCACTTCCTAAGTTGACGAGCGAAAAGACAAGCAAACTGTTTGTTTACCACTAAACTGGTCTTCCCGGGAAGTGAGTGTGAGATCCTGAACTCTAAGCTCGGCGCCACAATCCAGAAATGCGTGCAGCCCTCCATGTTGTCGCAGATTTTGGCAGCCTCTCGGCTTCAAGCGTCAACCCAGTTGCAACCAGCGCGTGGAAAAGCGGACCAACTGCTTTCCTTGGCTGGCTTTCTGAGCTATGACTTATTTCACTTCCGGGGTGCATTGGCTAACCTAACTGGTCCGAACTTGCCACCGAACTGCTCCAAACCCAAGTGTCCAGCGCTTGTGTCGATTGGGCACTATGGAAACGAGAGGAACCCATTGCCCATGCGCCGTGGCGAAGCCCTGCTGGGTGGCGAAATCTGCGCTTCGCCCTGCTGAAAGTGGCGAACTTTTAGTGGGTTAGTGGAAAACCCATTAGTGGGCAAAAAGTGATTCAGTCCAAACATCCAAGCAAAATGCAACAAAGGTTGTGTATCTGTGTACCTGTTTGTTTGCTTGCTTGTCTCTCTGTCTGTCTGTCTGTCTGTTTGTCTGTTTCTTACAACCAAAGCACATATGCCTTAAACAACATAATGTACTATGAAAACCCCATATGCCTGCCAAGAAGGCTCCCAAGCCCCCGAATATCCAAGAGACATAGGTAAGCAAGGAACCACCCTTCAAACACCATGGGAAATGGCGAAGGGCTACCGAGTATACTGACAAGACGCCTGAAAAGCACTGGGCATGCTCAACAAAACACACACACACACACACATACTTCCTACTAAGTGGCTTGGCCAAAAAAACACTGGTCCTTTGCCACTAAAACGGGTCCAACCCCCCCAAGAGTGACTCAAGCCCAGGAACTCAGGGAGGGAATAAGTATCAGACGTGGACTCGGTTGCCATGGGGTGAATGAGTTTTGTTGCGTAAGCTGCAAACCTTCTCCAACTCTTTAACCATTCTGGTAGATAGTCGTATGGCCATGGGTCACAATTTTTGTACCCCTATTGGTTTTGACCCGCAGCCGTATCTGGGATGCCAGAGGTCATCCCAACTATCCTTGACTATGATGGCTTCAAAGGTGGTGTTCTGGGAATCGCAGCTAGTGGCGCCGGAACCCTACTCGCTTCCTGAGTGGATCCCACGAATTGCTTACATTTGCTTACCACCAAGATGGCCGATGAATGGTTTGGAACAAAAAACACCAGAAAGCCAGCCACTTGGAAGGTTTCAGGAAGTGAGACATGTTTGCCACCAACATGGTCGTCCCAACAACCATGTCCTCAACCATGTCCTTACCTTCATCAAGCATCTTCAACTAGATAACTTCTTGCTGAATGGCTTTACCACGGAGAAAACAAACAAACATGGGAACACAACCAACTAGATACCATCCATAGTAAAACCTAGGTACTTCATGGGAAACCAATCGTTTTTCAAGTGAACGACTCCCCAAATCGATTTCGATTGCTTACATTTGGATTTGGCTTCCCACTTATTGCTTACATTCGTTTACCACCAAAACGGTCGGCAACCAGGGAAACCATCATGTAACACCTAGAGGTCAACATCAAACCATCATATCAAACCATCCATGGTGAAACCATCCATGGTAAAACCCTCCATGGTAAAACCATCCATGGCAAAATAATCCATGGTAAAACCATCCATGGGCAATCCATGCGTTTCTCAAGTGAGACGCCCCCCGACTCCCGACTTCGGGTGACAGGCAAAGTGATGAATCCCCACTGAAACCAGGGAAAAGCACCCCCCCATACCAAGAAAAAGACACTAAACCAGGACACCCCCATATAGAAAAAAATATATATATATATATGTATTTATTTATTTCTAAAAAAGGAAACGGGGTCAACATTTGTCGTTTCAAGTGAGACTCACGTCGATCAGCCGATGGCTTCGCCGCTTCGCCTCCTCCACCGTCCGCACGTTGCGCTTCAGCTCGATGAGCCGCTTGCGGTGCGGCTCGTCCAGCCGGCCCTGGCCCCAGCCTAAGAGAACCGACCACGCGGGGAATTCGTTTTTTATGTCAGGGTACCCCTTGCTTGGTGGTTTTAAAGGAACCCCAAAAGGGCATCACCCATGTTACTTATGTTTTTTGGGGTCCCAGTTGCCACTCTAGTAGGTAGAACATGGGGAAAACACCCAACAATACACAACGTATCAATGCCCCGATGATACCCGCCTAAAATCAATGCCCAAAGAATGGGGGCAAAGGCAACTCGCAAAAGAGCACAAGGCAGCAGCTTCAAAACAGTAAACATTCCCCCCCATGGAAAAGTCATTACCCAAAACAATGGGGTCATTGACCCATTTTTAGGGTCACGGAGAGGTCCCTCAAACAATGCAAAATCTCAACATGGAAGCCTATAAACATGAAACATCCCCTCAAACACTACAAAATCCCAACATGGAAACTCACAACAAGAAGATATCCCTCAGAAAATTGCTACCTGGAGTCCATGACCCTTAAAAACTAGGTCCATGACCCCATTGTTTTAGGTAATGACCAACCATTTTTCAAGGGTCAGAAGGAGACTCTAGGTAGGGATTCCGCAACTGACCCACAGATTCGAATCGAAGTTTCAGCTTGCAGGCCACCCTCTCAGCTGAACCAGCGAAGTTGGCAAAGCGGAAGCTGTACGGGCTGATCGAGAAACGGTCCAACCCCCCCGCTGGAAACAGGACGCTCACTCGCTCCAAGGTACAAACCGCTCGCGTGCCCGGCCTCGGGACTTCGGCCGAGATACTCGCAGCTTGCCGGGGAAGATACTTCTGAAAAGGCTTTAATCTAGGGGTACCTTCAACCCGTTTCAATCCGTTTAACCAAACTCTAGGGGTACCTTCCATTTCCATTCTTTCCAGGGATCCGATCCGAATCTTTCTAGAAAACCTCCGGAAACCCATGGAAAACGGATCCGGTTTTGGGAAAGAACGACGGTTGAAAAGAATGGTTGGAATCAACCCCTAGATTTAAAGAGAAACCCCCAAATTCAATCAACCTTTTTTCAGAAACAAGAAACCTTTTCACAACAAGGCAATTACATATCTCATAACAACAAGAACCCCCCCCAGATTCACAAGCAGGTACCCCTTCGTTGGTGGCTTGGAATGGAGTGTTGCTTGTACCTGGAGTCTCCGAGTCTCACCCTTGAAAAATGGTTGGTCACTGACCCCAAAGTGCTGGGGGCATCCCATTTTTGATTCGGGTCAGACTCGGAGACTCACTCCAGGCACCGGGAAACCAAAGGGAAGCGAATGCCTGGGTTTGGTCCGTTAAAGTTAGCAAGGTGGTGTGACGGCTACCTTAGAACCGATGAGCAAGTCAGCATTCAAGTTGCTTTTTACAGTTTGTTGAATTTGTCCTATGGGGGTCCCCACAGGCCTTCTTAAAAACGCCCAAACTCTTGGTAGCGCTATGTGGCCCTTTTGCTCGCATATGGTGTCTCTACAGACAAGGCCCTGTGAAATGGATCTGGGCTACACCAAAAGGCTCGCCTCCTTGCCGCCTGGCTTCCAGAACTCTGGCGGTGAACTATCCAGAAACTCGGGGGCTCCTACAAAGGCTCATCTACGTAGGTGTCCTTTTAGGGGAAATAGATGGGTTTCCCTGGTGGTTGATTTTCGCCGCCAGGTGAACCAGTGCCATCTATGTTTCGACCAAAACAACCAAAAAGGACACCTATGGTCATCTACCTTCCCTCCCAGGAACATGGCAACTGATACAGGGTACCCGCAGAGAAAACCCTTCTTCCGGGTACCCTCCCACAGGTGCTATGTTTGTTGGAGGGAGGGCAGCAAGTAGGTTTTAAGCATGCTTTTGGGGACCAACCGACCCCCAGTTGCCCTGGTAACCACACTGACAACTTACTAAGTTAAACATCCAACTACCAGCCCTCAAACAAAAATCTACTTAGGACCCTTACCGTGGGGCTTTTGGTCTACTTATCCTTACCCTGGGCTTTTTGCGGGTGATCTCACCATGGGTTGTTACAACCACTTACAAAGTACCGGATCGATCGCCCAACTCTTTTCGGATTCGATCCGAGGCCAGATCCGAGGCCCCCGGCCCCTTGATCTGATACGCCGGGAGCTTCCTGCGCAGCTCCTCCACGTCTTTGGGCGTCCTCGGCACCACCGCCGTGGATGGATCCATTGGATCCAGAGTCATCGCACCACCGTTCAGAGACCAGGGTTGATACCAGAGCGTTGGGCGGGTAATTATATACGTTGGGGAATGGAATCAGAAACAACTGTTTCTGAACAGTGGTGCGGGAGTTCGTCCATCCACAGGTCCCAGTGAGACCATTTCTGATTGGGTTCAGTTTGTTCAACTTGGTGCTCTCATTCTTGACGAATTTCACCCGCGAAAACGAACAACACAACTCTTCACTCATTCTTCACGAATGTCACCTGAAAAACCTGAAAACCACTCTTCACTCATTCTTGACGAATATCACCAGTGTTTCACTCATTCTTGGGAACGACTGACATAAATTCTGGAGCGGAACGAAACTCAATGGGTTGCAACCGGTTCCAGCAAAAACAAATCGGCGAGAGTCCATACTTCCTGAAAAACAAACACAATCCCCAGGTGACCAAGCACTTACTAACTTGGCAACGAACATCCAAGTATCATGTGTGTTTTGTTTTTCAGGAAGAATGGACTCTCGCCATGTTGTTTGCTGGAACTGACATGTTACGTTTTATGTTCGTTGCCAAGTCAGCAAGTGCTTGGTCACCTGGGGGTATAGCCCATTCACAATCAGGTTAACTCTACTGAGGGCCACTTTTCAGCAGGTTATAACTTGGGTTACCAACAACTTACTGACTTGGCCAAACACTCCCCACAATCCACCCAGAAATGGAGAGCACCTCCGCAGTAATAAACTGGTTGGTTGGATTAATATGGGGTCACCATTAGGTCCCAGTGAGCCCAATTCAACTTGGTTTCAGTTGTTCATGTTCACTCAATCTTGACGATTCTCACAAAAAAAAAGCGAGAACAATGTTTCAATCATCCTTGACGGGTCAGCAGTACTCCCGCCGTTCGGCTGCCAAAGGCGCCAGATCTCCTTGTCGTCTTTCTGCACGCCCAAGGGCCAGCCCGGCGGGCCTTTGGGCCTGCCATCCCTGTCGAAGTCCATCCTCGCCAGCTTGGACGCGGCCTCCTTGGCCTAACACCGTAGCACTCGGCTTCCTCCGAATTGGTCATGTTGACCCCATACCAACCAACCTGTTTTTTTGTTTTTTAATAGGGGGGGTAAAATAGATGGGGTTCCCTGGCAAATGCGGTATGAAACCAATCTAAGCCGCTGGAACCCATCTACCTGGAGTCTCCTTCTGACCCTTTAAAAATGGGTCAATGACCAACCAAAATGTTGGGGTCATTGACCATTTTTCAAGGGTCATGGAGACTCCAGGAAGACTTGCCATCGGTGCGAGAGATGCACTGGGGTCATTCTGTTCATTGTTTCTGGCAGGTACCAAAAGTCAGAAACTGGCTTGGTGTCCCTTTAACCTACCATTCAGGGGGTGACTTTGATGGTGAAGTAATGGGACCTGAGGCAGGGAGTGAGAAATGGAATGACCCCGAGAAAAAAAATAAAAAATAAAAAAAAAACATTCAACTGGTGTTGTTGCTGTTCCTATTTTTTGTAAAGGGGACCAATTCCTGGGTTCATTCCCTCATTCCCTACCTATCGCACCAGCAAAAAGGCCCGCCTTCGCCCGCAATTCATGGGCTTCACATCCTGGACCTTCCATTGATACCTTTTTTCTTGCTCGCTTTTTTTTCTGCTCGGACACGCAGTTTGTGCCCGAGTCTTCAATTTCTGCCCGAGCAATGAAAAAGTGCCCGAGGTTATATTTTCAAACGAGCACTTTTTCAAAGTTGCGCTCGTTTGGCGCTCGTTTTGCGGGCCGTTGCGGGCGTTTTTGCACACCATTTCTGCTCGAGTAGGTCATGTTAGGACCTGACAGCCCGCATGCCTCCAAAAACTGCTCGAGGTCCAAAAAAGAGGACAAGCCAAGAAAACAAGGTACGAATTGCAAAAACCAGCCGATTGACAGGGGAGGCAGAAATTTCAGGTACGTTTGAAGGTCCAGGATTGTTTTCCCAGCCAGCGCTTCCAGCTACCTCTACCTGGAGTCTCCATGACCCTAAAAAATGGGTCAACGACCCCAACATTTTGGGTAATGACCCCATTTTTCAAGGGTCATGGAGACTTCAGGTAGTGGAAAAAGGGGGCTGTAGTGCCACTTTGCGAGATTCAAAGGAAGTACCCCGGGCCTTCTTGTCAGCCGCTGCTTGAGCAATGTCCCCAGCAGTTCTGACCGGGCCAGACCCCGCGCAGCCTCACAGAGCGAAAAAAGACATGAGGCTGAGCCCGGGTGAAACATTCATGTCCACCAACCCATTTTGGAGGCGGTGCCCCATGATAATGCGCAGCCACATATGTGGACATCACCAAGGGTCAAAGTACCGTCCGAACATCCATGTCTTCAGGGTTCAGTCAAGCGACCTTTGCCGCTCTTTTGGTTTGGTCCTTACAAATTTGACCCCCCCCCCCAATTTTTTAAGGTTCCTGTCCAATTGGATGAACTGGGTTCTATGAATCAAAGGTCAAGTTTGGAACCCTGCCCAAGTGGAAAAGGGTTTGGGTACTTTCCAACCCACATGGTCCATGAACAACACCGAGCTCGCTTGCTGAATGGGTTGGCCAAAAAGGAGTCCCCAAACTTTCCGTTTGTCAAGACTCCAAAAGTGACTAAAGTCCCGAGCCTTTCATGGTTCAAACCTAAAAAGTTTGAAGCCCGGCTCAGGGCTCGAGCGACTTTTAGGCCATCCTTGGGTTCCAAGGTCTCCGGAGCCCAGACGTCGTTTTAGCCAAGATGCCGTGGCCGAGAGCACAGCGAACCTGGTTGAGAGATGGAAACCTCGGTCGCCCAGACCTCCTGGACCCCTGTTGAACACCACATATCGAAATCTAGAGCAACCATTGCGTTTGGTTCTCCCTGGAGTCTCCATGACCCTTTAAACAATGGGTCAACGACGCCAAAATCTTTGGGCAATCAAGCCCATTTTTCAAGGGTCATGGAGACTCCAGGTGGGGTTGCCTGGAGTCCCCCCTTGACCGATTCCTTTTAGACGAAATGAGCCACAACAACAAGTGAGCAGGTGTCCAGACTTTTCAGGCCACGACTCACGACTTGGACAAGAAAACTAGAGGACGATTGGCCCGAAAGCATTTTTTGCCAGGTGCTCATCCAGCCGCGGAGACACCTTTTTACATCGCTGCGGCGAGCGTGTCTGCACGCGGCGATGCTCAATGTGTATGGTCACATGAGAGCTCCATCTCATCATCCTAGTTTCCTCTCGAACTGCGGCGCGCGATTTCTCACGAAAGTGGTCTGCGCAAGCTGCATTGTTCCAGGCTGCTGCGCGCAAGTTGCTCTCTGCAAGCTGCTGCACGCAAGTGCTCTGTGCAAGTTGCTCTGCGCAAGTGCTCTGAGCAAGTTGCTCTGCGCCAGTTGCTCCGTGCAAGCGCTTTGCGCATGTGCTCTGTGCAAGTTGGTCTGTGCAAGTTGCTCTGCGCCAGTTGCTCCGTGCAAGCGCTTTGCGCATGTGCTCTGTGCAAGTTAGTCTGTGCAAGTTGCTCTGCGCAAGTAAGTGCTTTGTGCAACTGCTCTGTGCAATTCGCAGAGAGCAAGTTGCTCTGCGCAAGTGACTCTGCGCAAGTTGCTCTGCGCAAGTGCTGCCGGAGCTGTGGGAATGTACTTCGCGTACTATAGTCAAACCAGAAGAAATGGAACTAAGATACAGGCACCAACATTCTAAGATACCAAGATTTAGTTTTGTTTGCCAGGCATCCCACCTCTCATTCCCTAAGGGTCCCTCTTGCATCCCCCCTGTCTTGACTACTTGGCGGGCTACCTGGAGCAGCAGTTCACAGGGAGGGAGGGAGGGAGGGAGGGAGGGTTTAAACATAGGCACCGCTGAAAAGCGGGTAGCGCTGAAAAGCGCACCATTTTTTTCTGGGCACATGGTAAAGATGACCAAGCAGGCCTCGCCAGAGAGGGAGGATGGTCATGGGGCACTTTAGCCTGCACCAAGACTGCAATATTCAATGGCCTAGTGGTCAATATATATCCCTGCTTTGCTTCAGAACTGTAACAACTGAAAAGCACTATGCATAGAGGGCACAGCCATTGAGAAAATGCATGTGGGGCTACGTGTGCTGACCATGACCCTAAGTTTCATGCCCTGTACTTATAGAAGTTGCGATTTTCCAGCCGGAGCTGCGGGAGCACGCTCCGCATACTACGTCTGTACTTAAAAGTTGCGATTTTCCAGCCAGAGCTGCAGGAGCACGCTCCGCGTACTACGTTTGTACTTAAAAGCTGCGATTTTCACGCCGGAGCTGCCGCGGACCAGGGGGGAATCGAACCCGCGACCGCGGGATTGCAAAAGCAGGCGGGCGAGCCACGAGACAACTTCCAAAGGCACTTTCGCGAGCAACAAATTCGCACGGCGCCACAGCGAGAGCGCTTCAACACGCACGATCCCGGCAGAGGGTCGCGCGCGGCTTGCAGAAATCGTAAAAAGTCCTCAGTTTTTGAACCTCGACCACGCTAATCTCCGCAGAAGGTCGCGCGCGCATGCTAAAAATCGTAAAAAGCCCTCAGTTTTTGAACCTCGACCACGCGAATCTCCGCAGAGGGTCGCAATCCAGAGCGATGATCAAACTCCCGCCCCGGCGCCTTAGAAACCTAAACTAACTTACATAGCTGCTTACGCCGAAGCTGTACGCAAGCTCTACCTAACCTTGGCTCTGTGCCACCTGGCTCTGTGTGACTTGGCTCTGTGCTCTATGCAACTTGGCTCTATGCAACTTGGCTCTATGTAACTTAGCTCTATGTAACTTGGCTCTATGTAACTTGGCTCATGTAACTTGGCTCTATGTAACTTGGCTCTATGTAACCTGGCTCTATGTATGTAACTTGGCTCTATGTAACTTGGCTCTATGTAACTTGGCTCTTTGCAACTTGGCTCTGTGCAACTTGGCTCTATGTAACTTGGCTCTAAGTAACTTGGCTCTATTTAACTTGGCTCTATGTAACTTGGCCCTATGTACCTTGGCTCTATGTAACTTGGCTCTATGTAACTTGGCTCTATGTAACTTGGCTCTATGTAACTTGGCTCTAAGTAACTTGGCTCTATTTAACTTGGCTCTGTGTAACTTGTCCAAGGGCTCCGCACGGAAGAACCCTTCGCGATGCTTTCGGGAAAAACACTACCTGGAGTCTCCACGACCCTTGAAAAATGGGTTCATTACCCAAAATCATGGGGTCATTGACCCATTTTTAAAGGGTCATGGAGACTCCAGGTACAAGACGGACCAACAAAAATACCAAAAGGTCAGAAGAATATGTGTCCTTTTGGTAACATAGATGGGTTTCTCTGGCAAAATGCGTGGGCGATCTAAGCCAGTGGAACCCATCTATATCTATGCAAACTAACGATCAAAAGGACACCTAGTGTGGATGGACGAAATCCTGCACCAGTTTGAAACCATGGGAAACCATTGTCGGTTGGCATTTACAGGGGATCATCAGAAACCAGGGTGTCGAAGGTGGTGCGAAATGGATTTCGTCCATCCACCTTGGGCAAGCGAGAAGCTCCCAGGAGGGGCTGAACTGATGCTTCGCCAGCAGCGTGCCCGCCAAATCTCGGTCATGGATCCAGTCTTTGGTCGGCAAAGCCATGTCCAGTCAAACCAATAGCCAGCCGCGCATGGTGGCCAGTGTGCGTCTCCGGGTATGAAATAGGGGGTTGGAATAAGCAAGTACCCATCCCCCTTTGGTTTCTCAATTGAACAATTCAGCATGGGCTGCTTAGCAAACAGTAGTCTTGATCAATCGCTGCTACACCAAGCGGTATGCTGGCGAGCGCAAGTCTTCCTTTTGCATCCTTTTGTAGGGCTCTTGCTCAATAGGAGAACTGTAGACTGGCTGTCAGTTGGCCCCCGGCGCATTGCCTTAACTTCCACTGGACACGAATCACAGGAAACACCTGATTGGAGTTCATTTCTTTGCACAGTGCAGGACAAGTCTAGTTGAATCCTTCTGAGTTGTCCAATTGAATGATAAGGATGTACCTTGACAAGATTTGACATCCCAAGTGTGTTCGAATTGAACCTGCGGGAATAGAACGCAATGACACCATTTGTCTTGGCTGAGTTGAACCGAACCTACTGGACGATTTAATCGGCGCTTGGAATCTGTTGTAGAGCCTTCAATTTGGTGGTTTCCTTCGGTTTCCCTTTAACACTGCCAAAAAAAGGAGTACCCTCAAAAAAACATGTTGTGTCATGCCGTCTTTTGTGCAAAGAACTGCCTGCCCCAAAAACCGCCAGCACTCATGATACATAGCGGCTCCCGGGTTGCCTTTCACATTTCAACCAGCTTCCCCTGAATCTAGGCTGTGGCTGAAACGGGTGTATTTGTGTTTGGAAACCAAAAGGACTGCAATTATTTTCTACTATGTCCTAGCAAAGGCTCCCTCGTTGAAAGCAAATTGGGATACCCCCAGCTCCGGGTTCGTCTCCCTTCCAACCTCGAGCTAGTTTGCGGGGTGCCCCGAGTTGACTCACAAACTCCGATGGGCCCTGAAGCTCGAGCCAGAGCTCTTCGCGACGGGCGCACTCCAAAAAGTGTCAAGATGTGAGCCATGGAATTCTCAGCCCAGCGGATCGGCAAAGGTACTTAAGGGGGCAATCGGGTACTTAGTAAATGGGAAAGAACCAGGCTTATAACCCACTTTACCGTGGCTATAAGTCTCCTAAGTGGGCTATGACCAGGCTTACTAACCACTTACCAAGTACCCGCACGCCCCGACATAAACTCCAAAAGGACAATAGCAAAGGGTTACTTGGTAAGCAAGCAACTCTGTGAGTGGACTCGAGGAAACGGTTTGGATGCGGTTGGATCCATCCTTGTAGGGTACCAAAAGAGTACAAAAAGAGTACTAAAGGAGTACTTGAATGAACCAACAGACAAAGGAAGCACAGGTAAAATCCACAAAAAACGCCTCCAAACCGTTTTATGGATGGACACCCCAAGAATTCCAAGAACAGACCCGCTGTAAAGATCAACATCTACCCTCCCACGTTCCCATGGCACCGATCGACTAAGGGTTCCAAGAGGAATTGACCTTCCAGGTTTCCTCCATGCTATGTTACGAAGGGAGGGTAAAAACTCATAGCAAATCAAAAGGACCCGAGTTAGCACTACACAGTAGCCAACCAGCTACATTTGCTCAGTTGTTCAGTGACCCTGGAAAAAAGGGAACCCTTTTTTGGGGCTTGGACCATTTTAGTGGGAAAAAGCCACCAAAAAAAGTTGGAAAAAGCAATGGGTGCCACTGAACACCTGAGTTTTGTCACTGGGTCTTTAAAGGGCTCCCTTGGGCACCTCAGCTAAGTGGAGTCACGGGGAAAGACGAACTTGGCGCATCCAAGCCCAGCTCGCCGCAGCTCCCTTGCCACCAAAATAAGACACCTCTGTTAAGGGTTTGCCTTTTGAAATTGCCTCCCTTGAAAAGGGTTTCTACACTACCAGCTGCATATTCATGGAAAAGGCAAACCATGGCTCTGTTAACCCATCTTCGACCAATTACCAGAAGATCCTTGAGCTATTCGGACCCATCCAAGGGCTCCAGGCGAGCCAAGTGCGCAGCTGCGGCCACATGGACCGGCGCAAGAGGTACGCGCCTCGCGTTTGTGTTTTTTCCCCAACAGCTGAAAGCTTTGGGGTCTCAGCCCAGATAGGCTCCGGGGTGGTCCGGGGCGGCCCTGAGGTCAGGTTCCACGAGGGTTCCACGAGGGTTCCGCCAGGGTTCCACGAGGATCTGCTGCGGGGTGGCGCGAGCGCTAAAAAGAGCACCGCATGCTGTTGGGGATATCACCTGATCTTTTTTTCCCGAACGAGTGGACCACACCCCAAAGGCTTTGGCCTTTGGGAAAGGCTGTGGCTTAACAACATCTGTACGAATTATCATAATTTGAGAAACCCTTATTTCGGACACCACCTCGTAATTCGGGTTTGGGGCTCGCCTCAGGGTGGCTTGCTACAATTTGTCATAGAAACATGTATCAACATGGCCATCTTGGTAAATGGAACCAAAGACTAAAACCGGCGGTTTGCCCCAGCTGTTAAATTTTGAGCCACACCCATGTTGACCCCGCAATACTTGCGATCGGTTCGATAGGCAGGCAATGAGAAATGGAATTGACACAACAACAAAAAACACAAAAATCCCGATGGTTTCTTTTAAGGTCCCTAGGTTCACTGCCAATAACCTGGGTCATTCTTCCCTACCGAGCACCAGCAAGAATACAAAACCCATGCCGTTATTAATAGGCGGTGTTCTTGGGTTTAGTGGGTATGACCAGATTACTCTGGGGTCAACATGACCGTAAACGGGTCTGTCTTTTCTTGAGGGCACCCCTTCTTGGTTGACGTTGAAAGGGGAGCAAAAAAAAAAATAGCAGCCAAGTGGGGATTTCAACCACTAAACCACAATAAGCAAACATGTAAAATGTCTCCCAACAACAACCGAGCCTTGGTGGGGTTCTAAACGGAAACCGTTTAGAACACCCAAAGCCGCTGGACATCCTGGAGTCTCCTTCTGACCCTTTAACAATGGGTCAAACACCCCTAATAAATTGGGGTCATTGACCAACCATTTTCAAGGGTCAGAAGGAGACTCCAGGAACATGCTTTTGTTGTTTACCTATATAAATGGAGCAGACCCCAAAAGTGACTAAAGCCAAAGCGGAACTCGGAGAGCGAGGGGGGGAGCCCCTATGTTTGGTGTTGTCTGAAAGGAAACCAAAGGAACACCTTTTGCCGTGTGGCGGAGGCCAACTTGAAGACAGACGAGGCCACCCCATATGGTGAATTTGGGCTCTGGTTTGCAATGCTCGATGAAGAGCAGTTTGGTGAATGGGTGTGTCTCCTTTCTGGGAACCCCTCAAAATGGTGGATGTTCCTTTTGGCTTCCCATCAAAACCACAAGGTACCCTAACACCCCTATGATTTTTCATGGTGGTTGGCAACGTGTATGACCCCTAATAATTGTTAAATCTAACAAAAGCACTCCCAGAGCAAGATGCAACTGCTAGTCGGTGCCTTGCCTGATCGCATGATCCTGGCTTTGCATCTCAAGGAATGTGTGAAAGAAATGCGGGAATCCAACACAGCAACTGGGCAAACGAGCCCTACCTTAAGGGGGAGGGGAAGTGGGGGGTCCTCCAATTCCATTTATCCAGTCTTCCCCAAGGGAAAATCAAGCTATAAGTGGACCTGGAGTCTCAATGACCCTTAAAAAGTGAGTCATTACCCAAAATGTTGGGGGCATTGACTCATTTTTAAAGGGTCGTGGAGACTCCGGGCAGATCTCCAGGGGTCACCTTCCTCCTCCAATTACATTTAAGAGACCCGATGGCAATGGCAACTGGCAGCATGATGCACAGCTTCTCAGTAGGTTCCCGGCTGAACTGCAGATTGCCTGAGATCGAGCCGCACGCCACAAGAAAAAAATCCTGGACAAGCCGAATGATCCCTAATCCTAAATATCTAGAGGGACACCACTACAAGAAAAACCTACCTCAGTTGCCCGAATTGGACCTAGAAAATGAAAGCCGATCACCTTTTGGGTTGCCACAAAGACTGGACAAAGCCACAAAGGGGAAAAACCAACAGGTCAGATGTGGTCGATTCGCGTTGGGCCTTGAGCTACAGGGCTCGGAGCTCCGGCCACCGGCTGGCCCAATGAAGGGATTCAGATGAAAAACTCAAATAACATGCACAAGTCATACTCACTTCCCGAGGTCAGATTGCCCAGGAAAGCCCAAACGGTCTTGGCAACAAGTAACTTAACTAATGTCCAGGACTCACTTCCTGAGTTCTCGGCAGGAACTCCGGAACTGAGTATAACCAGCTCACCTGGAAGTAAGTAAGAGCTTTCCCAAGAAGACCTTCTAACTAGGGTACTCCTTATTTGTTCAAAGAAAACCTGTTTGGTTTCGGGTGGGATGCATGGATCCTGATGAGCAGAGATGGAATGCGCAGGAATCGTTGCACATTCACAGTCCAAACAGCTGGACTCTAGCTCTACCTTTCTCGATCTCATTCTTCTTTCCAGGGATCCTTCTCTTGAAGAAACGGTTGCCAAACCCTGGACAGATGGGTGGTTTCCAATCCAACCGATGGGTGAATGGGAAATGAACCCTTAGAACTCCAGCAATGATCCCCTCGGCGTGTGCCAGCGCAGAACACTATTGCCACCAGCACACGGTTCAAGTGGCACTTTGTTGACTCTCTGACGGTAAGATGACATGTCCCCCTTCCAAACGATGCAGCAAAACTGACTGACCTGCATGTCCTAGTTAAACATCATGACACCAAGAGACAACTCACTCGTTATTCGCCTAAAAGTGGAGTTCGATGTCAACACAAAGATTAATACTGGGAACCGTGCCATATGGTCATGGTTTCGATTTAGTTCGATGCAACCATTTTTGGTGGTGAGTGTTGGGCGAAACCAAAGGAACACCACCCATCTTTGGAGGTTGAGACAAACCGACATCTTTGGCCACCCCACAAAGCAAAGCCCATTTGTTGATTGCTAAAAGGTTTCCCACCTATTTCTCTAAGTGTCCCTTGCTGCCTTGTGACAAGAAGTCAATTGAGCAACTTGAAAGCGCCTGAAGTACGTCAGGAGGAAGTTCCTTGGAATTTCAAGCTCCGCAGAAAGAGTTCGTGTTCGGAATTTATCCACCATGTTATACTTATATGATCAGCCAAGTTAGTAAGTGGTTCACCAACCGAGCAATAACATGTTTAACTCCACTTAGGGGGCTGTATGGGGGCTCACAATGGGGTTGTACCAGAGGTTGCTAACAACTTACTAATTGGCGAATCGAACACCCAAGGTATGGACCCCAATTCATTCTATAAAACACCCGTTTCAATTCAAGCTCCCCTCAGATCTGGCTACACTCTCGCAAGGAGGTCTCGCGGAATGCGCCGCCCCGCCGCAGCAAGCGATCCCGGCCTGGCGGTCAAAGCGCCCAAAGGAAGAGGCCCAACTGAACATGTCAAGCCACCATTGGAACTTGGTTTCCCCTCATTTCGCCGTGGTTTCGCTTGCCCGGTTTGCCACAACCATGTACAAATTGGGGTTCAGGTGCCAGCCAGATTGAAAACTAGGGTTGGTTCTATCAAACAAAAACACAGAGATTGTTTACCGTTCAGGTGTTTCATCATCTCATGTTGGTCAACCGTTCTTGGGGGTTAAACATGGTTAAACCTAGGGAGGGGTGCATTGTTGTTAACATGCCAAGCGGGCCGTTTAAGTTCTCCCAACAAACCCTAGAACAACCACATCCCTATCTTGGGCATTCGCAGCTTGCCCAACGAACCATCACCTTTAAGGAGGCTGAAAGCCGTCGTCTCCAGTGGGGTCCCTCACTCGCTGGTCTTGCTAAAGCCCAACATCATGGCCAAATACCCAGATTCAGGTCACTCTGGCCCAGGTCTGGAATACCGAAAACAAGTCCAAACTTTTCTGGGCTGCCCTCAGATCCCCCGCTAAAAGTTTAACTTTTAGTGGTTTAAATGGAAACCGCCACTAAACACAAAAAAGCTGAAAGGCTAAGGGGATGGCTGGGAGCCACCAAGTTTTTACTTACCACTAAAACGGAACTCAAGGAGTGAGCTTGAGCCTATTGCGACCAGTTCCAAGCCGGGTGACCCTTCAGGATTACCGGGAATTAGAAATATTGGATTGGCCTAACGTCGAAACTTGACTCATACGTGTGCATGTGACAAAATATGCATGAAAAGGAAGTGATTCTGAAAATAGGGAACCCTTTAGATTCCTTTAGTTTCCTTTTACCCCAAAAAAAAAACAAAACAAACAACTCCTTTCACTCCCCCCCCCCGCCAAAGAAAAACAGACACCTTTAACTCCCCCCCCCCAAAAAAAAAAAGAACAAAGAAAATGAAAAAGAAAAAAGAGGGACACACTCCCAAAAAGGCAACACACGAACAACATCACAACTGTGGCCAGCTTCACTGCAGGTCTCAAAGCTCTGGGCGGCGGTTCGCTTGGAACTGGCGAACTCGATGAGGGCTTGGGAGGTGTAGGTGTTGCTGTCCTCGATTCCCCCCAACCCAGGGAATCGTTTATTTGGCTTCCCTTGAGTTGCACTGGTCTCCCTTGGCTTCCCTTGGTCTTTCTTGGGGTTTTCTGGGTTTACCTTGTTGGTGGCCCTTCTTGATGTCCCTTCTTGGTTTATCTCGGCTTTCCTCGGCGTTTCTTGGTTTGCCTTGGTTTTGCTTGGCTTGCTCCTTGTTTTGCCTTGGTTTCCCTTGGTTTCCCTTGGTTTGCCTTGGATTTCCTTGGATTTGTTTGGTTTCCCTTGGTTTCCCCTGCTTTGTCTTGGAATCGCTTGGTTTCTCTTGGTTTCTCTTGGGTTGCCCCGCTTTGCCTGTTGTGCCACAACCATGAACCCTGGGATTCAGCTGCCAGCCACCTTGAAAACAATGGTTGGGTTCAGACACAACCGCCATTGTTCACCGTTCAGGAGTAACTCATCGAATTTGTGCCCAAGACCCTAGGGTTCAACCGATTTGCATTGAACGCACAGGACACAATCTGAGAATCTGACAATCCTTAAGCAATGGTGACTATATGAACTCCCATTGTTGAATGGGGGGTTGAATCCCAGCTTAAAATGGTGTATATACTACCCCCAAACCATAGTGATTGTATATCCCATAGTGGGTTCTTGTCCAAGCGAATCCGACCCCCTGCAAAAAGGTCACTTGTTGCTGATTACAAGGGAAAATGAAAGACTAGCTCTAGGTCCTCCAGTAGAGAGCTTAGAATAAGGGTACCCTTTTTGTTGTACTCTATTTTAGTAGGGAAACCCTCCCAACCAAAAAAGGGGTGAGAAAGGGCACTACTGGGGGACCTGGACCTGGTTATAACCCAGGTGGCTGCCCACTTGGCCGAACATCCATGCAGGGCTGACAAAACAGACTTGCTCTTGTCCTCAGCGCCAGTCGGCCCGGACCAACCTCGGCGCAAGCTCCACACATCGCATAAATATGGCTGTGGGTGAAAAATATGTGCGCAAAATGGGTTGATTTGGTAAGTGGAAGCGTAAACCAAAACCTACGGTCCATATCCTGGTGGTTTAATGTTGACCCATACCCATATTTGGGAGGAGGAGGACTAGACACCGCCGTGAAATACAAGGTCAGTATCTTGAAGACCAAACAAGGAGGACTTTGGGCAATTGAGAACAGGGTTTCCACACTAGACGCGGTCATTCTTTTTCTCCGAACAGGGGCCAAGCTACCCCAGGCATTGGATTCAGATTTGCGCTCATGCCCCATTGTTTGAGGCCCCTTTCTTGAGTTTAGTGTAAAGCGGCAGGAGAGCAGCCTGCGAATCAGGTTGCTAAACATGGGGGATCTGCAGTCCTAACCCGGAATCTTTAGTGGACACCGCTACAAGGGAAACCACTACAATCACTGCCAGCTGGCATAAGGATCGTGGACATTGATTTTGACAGTCCCAGAACAACTCGCCTTCTCCGAACTGTCAAGGCTTTCATGCTTACTAGGTCCTCCAGTAGAGAGGTTGGAATAAGGGTGCCAACTTGTTTCTGTAATCTATTTCAGTAGGGGAACCCTCCCAGTCATCTTGTCAACGGAGTCTCCATTGGGTTGATCACACGCCTTGCCCAAAGCTCTCTCCGACATTTGGATGTGCACGTTCTTTTTCGAGGGCACCTTTTATGGGTTCTTATAAAGGTGAACCAAAACTGGGCTGTCCTCAAAATTCCTGCTAAAAGTTTAACCTCTAGAGGGTTAAATGGAACCCCACCCCCCCCACCAAACCCTAAACCCCTAGAAGCCTAACGGTACGGCTTCTAGGAACCACCAAGAAAACTCCGTTGCTTTCGGCTCCCCTACTAAAAGATTGACTTTTAGTGGTCTACTGGAACACCCATTAGCTGGCAAAAAGTTAAAGTTCTAACATCCCTTGGCAAAATCCAGCAAAGAAAAGAAAAACGCCTTCTGCGCCGAGCCACTCCCGTTGCCCTTGCAGTAGAAGACCCCCGGGTCCGTGACCGGAAACAGCGCGGTGCTGCCCGCGTGGCGGCAGCAGCTCTCCTCGGAGCGCTGGAAGTTCTCGCAAAGAGACAGCCCGCAGTTGCCTGGGCGTCCGGTTGGGTCATTGACCCAGTTTTAACTAGGCTGGAATTAGAACCCCAACAACAAAACTATGTGTGTTTGCCTGGTTAGTGAAAAACAACGGGAACCCCAAGAACCCCTAAGTTGAAAGCTGCACTGCAAAAAGGTCGAGGAAGAGTAAGTACATATATATATATATATTAATATAGTCATTGACCCAGCTTTAACTAGGCTGGAATTAGAACCCCTGCAAAAAAAATGTGTTTGGCCTGGTTAGTGGAAAACAAAGGGAACCCCAAGAACCCCTAAGTTGGAAGCCGCGCTGCAAAAAGGTCGACAGTTCTTGGAGAAATGTAAGTACACATATATATATATATATGTATGGTCAGCCCCCCCCCCCATGAACTGACTTTCCTTCTTTCTTTGTCCTCAAACTAGGGATATCATATATATATATATATATTGGGATTGTCCTCAGGCTAGGGAACCCAACAGTTGCTGTTTTCCTCCTGGTGTTTAAAACCAGCCAAAAGGGAAAAGGGGATTCACTACCAAAGACACACACAATTCTATCTATAGTATATACATATATGTGCGCATCGGCCACATTCGAATATCTATGAATGCAAACGTATGTGTGTGTGTGTGTGCGTGTGTGTGTGTGTGTGTGTGTGTGTGTGTGTGTGTGTGTGTGTGTGTGTGTGTGTGTTCATGCGTACATACATTATTCCGCCGCCGGAGGTACCAGGCAGTCCCAAGTCATGTAAATTATGTTGTTTGGTTCAAAAAATAAGAAGCGACACTCCCACGAAAGGGAACAAGGGCTTCAGGGGGAATCCAGACAAGGATTCCCTTTGCAACGGCGATCGCGGAAAACAGCCCTAAATCTGTGATATCAGAGTGGGATTCTTATCCCTACAACTTTGTCAATACACAGACCATGGCAATCTGAAACCCAGTTTTCAAATTGGTGTGTTACAGTAGCGGGATCCCATGGTGGTGTTTACTTTGGTCTCCCTTCAAACCAACTTGAAAGGGCAGCCTTGCGAAAACAGAAAACCGAAACTGAAACCAACAACTCTGATTTCTGATTGGGGGACACCCCTTTAACTTTCATGGCGTATCTGAGTGTTCGGCCATGTTAGAAAGCGGTTTGCCACGTGTGGTAAAACCCACCAATAACAAGGTCAACTCTACTTAGGGGGACTTATAAGCGGGTTATAACCTAGGTTACCTTACGAACTTGGCGCATCGAACACCCAAGTACATCCGCAGAATAACATGGGCCTCTTGCGTTTTGTATGGATGCATCAGAATTGGCCGGGCGGAGAGGTGATTTCAAACACATATGAAATAAGGGATAGCCTAGTAAAGGGTCTTTGCCATGGTGACCTCGTTTTACCCCCGAAACGGTGAGCTCGCAATAAAGTTGGCAGACCCATGTTGACCCCCGAAACTCCCTAGCAAACTGCTTGAGTGTTCGACCAAGTTAGTAAGCGGTTGGCAACATAGGCAATACCCCGTGTATAAGTTCCCCTAAGTGGAGTTAACCTTGTTCGTGGGAACGACCATCGAGTCAGTCGCCGTTGTGTTTGCCGCGTGGCAGGGCAGGTCCCAGGGGACCCCCGTGAAGTACTGCAGCTTCTCGCCCCAGCCCCAGAAGGGCCAGCAGCAGCAAATGCCCACCGGCCCGCAGCCTCTCAAGCAGGAAGCCGGCGAGTACCACTAAAACAGCCCGCAGGATAGAAAGCGTTTTTTAATACATATGCACAAATGACACGGGGAGGGAAAGGTCTGTACAGCTCCAGGATAGCGTTATTTATTTGTTAATGTAAACAAATGACATGGGGAGCGAACCTTCCTAGAACGGGTGCTTAAAAGGTTCTGAGTGCACCCTTCCAACAAGAGGCTCTTCAAAGGATCCGGGAACTGAGTACCTTCGGGGTAGGTCGAAAAAGTCCCTCCTGACCAAACAGCGTGGTTGAAAGGGAAGCAAATGAGTACTAAAATGGTCTACCCAATTTAAAGGGCGCATCTCCGCAGCTATTTGTGGATGGGACTCTCTTTACCAACCTTCAGCTACCCAAGATCAAATGAGTGTGTCATTTTTTTGAGGGTACCACTTGCTTTGTGGTTTTGGAGGGAGCCAAAAGGTCCCACCCACCCATCTTTGAGGGGTGCGATTTTTTGAGAAAAGACGACCTTGGAAAAGCGACAGGGCACCTCTTCCTGATGAAGGGCTTGCCGCCCCCCTACCAGACGGGGGTCCCCCCAATTCCATCTTTCAGGGGCTGGGGATGAAGGGCTTCCCAGCCAAGCCAAGCCTAAGTTATATATATATAGTTGGATAACCACCAACTAACTTGGCAGAACATCCATGTGGGCACAAACTCCCCTAGGGAGATGCCACCATTAAGAGGGTTGCTCCAATCCAGGCAAAAGGTGACCTAGCAAACCTAGCAGGCGTGGAAATGGGGTTTGGCGTCCTGCTCCCTTTTTCCACTTGTCTGTGGCTCAAAAAAATGTGCCAAAGTGGCACCATGGCAAATGGAACCAAAAACTAAAACCTGAGTAAACCAAGCTCTTTAATCTTGAGCCACACCCACTGTGGTGCTCGGACAAGTTAGTAAGTGGACTACACCTTATAACCCACTAATAGCAAGGTGAACTCCACTCACAGGGGCTTACACACGGGCTATAGCGTAGGTGGCTAACAACTTACTTGGCCAAACACCCAAGCAGGCACCCAGTTTGCTACCCTCGGGTCTTTGAGCAACCCCAAAAGCAGATTGGAACCTCTGCTACTTTACCCCAAGTCACCAATAGTTCGTTGTTGCATGTGGCTGGTTCGCTGTTCAGCAGTGAGCAACTAACCATGATATTCCAAACGATTCTGCGTCGCGAACCACAGCATCTGGGACGTTGTTGGACGCGAACACTTGGTCAACGGTCAACCCTAAACCTACACTTTATATATCGTTGTTGATTATTTGGGAGTGGGTCAAAAACCTGGTACCCAAAATGGCTCCCTGGTAACAGGAAACAAGGATGTAAACCTGCAGTCCCCTGGTGGTTAAATTTTGACCCATACCCATTTTAGTTCAGGGCAAACATACAAGAGGGTCCGAAACGTTGACCAATTCCTTCAAGGAACCGCCTCGCGACTCCTCACGCCTCACGCGACGAAAGCTCCGCCTGTGACGAAGCTGTCCGCGTCGCACATGGCATCTGCACCGAACTCCTCCACGTAGGGCTCGTCCAAGCACGCCATGGCGCCGATCAGAGGCTCCTGCTGATGGCACGCTTTACTATAACTCCAGGGTTCAGCCGATTCCCATGAAAAAAAAAGCAGCCCAAGGGCGCCCAATTTGGATAATGACAATCCTGTAGGGCAACCACTGATAGTGAAAGATGAACTCCATTGTTTTACTGGTGCTTTGAACCTCAGGTTACGGGCACCAAGAAGCCCTCTGATTTGTTAAGGCATGTAGCTTTTTAGGCCCTCAAAAATTGGTCCTTTGGTCTCCCTTCAAAAATACCCAAAAAGGGTACCCTCAAAAAAAGACATACACCTTTTGTCATGCAGTCTTTTGCACAAAGAACAGTCTGTCCAAAAAAAAACGCCAGAACTCATGAGACACGGGTTCCCATATGATAAAAACAACTCAAAGAAACGAGTTTTGCAGGAGACCCGCCCATGTTCGCCGGCCCGACGCCCGCCTGATAGGCGCAGCTGAAGACCTTCTCCGCGTTCATCCGCAGCCCGAAGTGGCCGCTGCGCAGGCCGTCCCGCAACAGCCGGACATCCTCGGAGATCCGCAGCACCTCCGAGCTACCCGAGAGTCAACAAGGGGCAGGGTACCAAAGGTGAGTGGATTGGTTGCTGTTGACCCTGCAAAATGTTAAAGTCAAAAGTCTAAAAAGATCCAAGCCAATAGCAGTCGAGATAGTAAGCGTGGTTGTGATCCAGGTGTGTAACCATAGTGGGTTATAACCAGACTGACTAACCACTAAGTAGTCTGCAGATTCAACGCAGGGTTCTACTTTTTGACTACAATCAACATGATCCCCTGTTGGTCTCCGTTTGGGATTCGCCCGACGGAGAAACTCGGATCTGAAAATGAAAATCGGATCCCCCCAAATGGGCTTGCTTCGGGTTTCCCTTTACCACCTGGAGTCTCCATGACCCTTTAAAAATGGGTCAATGACCCCAACATTTTGGGTAATGACCAACCATTTTTCAAGGGTCAGAAGGCGACTCCAGGCAATGTTCTGTGGATGTTCGATTCGCCAAAGTAAGTGGAAAGGCCACCTGGGTAATAACCCAGTGCTCGGCTCTATCTCTGAGGGGCTCAATGCGCTGAATATGCAAGTGAACCAACCATCCAACAACAAAGCCTTGATGCATTGCGGTAAGATGCAGGGCTTCCAATCTGTTCTGCTATTCGCAAAATTCAAACATCCCCCGCCCAAGTAGACAAAACAAGACCCTGCTCCCCCCCAGGGAAACATGTGGCATATATTTCGTGTATAGCGGCAAGGTTTTCTTGGTCAGAACGCCCCCACCCCCAAATGGGTGTGTTTGTTTTAGGGGACCCCCCAAGAATTTTGGTTTGTGGTTTCCCTAAACGACAAACGAGGGGACCAACTCAAACCCTCACTTCCGATCGAGTGGATTGGTCAAACGTAACAAAGTAACCAAACTAACCTGTTGGTTGCCATTTTGTGGCAACCAGACCCAAAAAGTGACTAAAACCCAGAAACTTGGAGTGAGAAACAAGACCCACCCGGATCTGAGCTCCCCCGGTTGCCCCTTCCGCGGTTTTTTTCTCCCGCCTTGGCAGGGCCGAAGGCAACCGCCGACGCGTTGCCCTGCAGGCTCAGCAGCTGCTCCCGCAAAACGCCGCCTTGCAGCTCCTCCAAGGGGTGCGCCGTGCCCCACTGGAGTCATCATCAAAACCCATCGATACACAAATGAGTAACTATGTCCTGCAAGAAATCCAAAAAACAAAAACCCAAAAAACCTATATAGTCAAATGCAAAAATCCAAATAGTCAAAAACCCAAAAACCGAATCCTGCAAGGAATCGCAACTATGTCCAGCTAAGACTGCCCCTGAACATTCACCTACCCGGGTGTTGATTGTGCCCCATGTTCCCTGCCGACGGCGACGGCAGGTAGGTTGTAGTTATGACCGAGCACGGTTGGTTGTCTCCTTACTATTTTGATTGAACATCTCAGCAGGGCGAGGCGCCCTTCTTTGTCGGCTTCCCGCCGGTGGTTGGGGACCCCAGTTGAGGCACTGCGCAAAAGTTCCCCAAGGTGCCTAGAAGTGCTCAAGGTGCCCAAAGGAGCCAACGCGTGCCTATATAAAAGGGGGAGAAAAGCGCCGCTGGCCAACTGACTAGTGGTGAAGTCCCTTTGGCTACACGGACACCCCCATGGGCCTACTCTGTGCAAAACTTGATGCGTCGAATTACTATCTGGGTTGAACATGCGGTATTGAACAGCAGTTTCTACCAGAGTGGCTTTAAGGTTGGCTTAGGGCTAGTTCAGGGTGGATATCGGGGGCTTGCTAAGGGTTCATTTGGGGTGGGTTTAGGGTTGGGTCCTGCGTTTGTGTTTGTTTGTTTCTTTGTTTGTTTGTTTGTTTGTTTGTTTGTTTGTAGTGACAATGGTGTGCCACACGCATTGGCTTCTGGTTCTAAGGGTCCGAAGGATAGACTTTGGATTCCCAAAGCAACTCGGGGGTCCAGGCTCAGCCCCGATCCGACTAGGATACGAAAACGGATATGAAGGCATGTGCCAAGCTGGCTGCAAACCCCCATGAAATCAGGTAGTAGAATCACTTTCCGGCTGGTCACATGGTAATGTGACAAAATAGGGTGGTCCCCCTACGACAAAAAGGAAGACCAACTATCTTCCTGTTGGTGTTCGTTTCCAGAAGTACCAAGAGCTCACATAGGGTTCCTTAAATGTCCCTTTGACACATCATCCTACCAAAACAAGGGTGTGTCTTATAACAGGTATCCCCCAAACAAATACATATATATATATATACACATGACGGTTGTCTGAAATTCCTTGTTCCGGAAACCGCCATCTTCGCGAGAAAAAAATAAACTTTCGCGGACCCCATCGCGGAACTTTCGGGGGGCTGTTTTCAGAACATTCATCACAAAAGTAGTACACGAAGTACACTTTCGCAGCCCCAGCTCGAAAGTCGCAGCTCTTCAGTGCGAAAGTAGTACTAAAAGTAAACTTCCGCAGCCCGGCTTGAATACGAAAGTAGTACACGACTAAACTTCCTCAACCTTGAAAGTCAGAACTTTTCAATACGAAAGTAGTACACAAAGTGAACTTCCGCAGCCCCAGCTCGAAAGTCGCGACCTTTCAGTTCCAAAGTAGCACGCGAAGCGTGCTTCCGCAGCTCTAGCTCACAAGCCGCAAGCTGCGCATGAGAAGACCCGTTGGCCTCATGTCCGGAAACTGGCGGGGAGGTCCGTCGACTTTCGCGAAACTTTCGCGGATCTTACGCCAAACATTCGCGAAAATCCGGCTGGAAGTTGCGCTCAGCTTGCCCCGACAGTTTCAAACCTCCCAGAAGCTGGTTTCTGCTGGCTGCGGGTTGCTGTTGCAGCGGCGTATTCTTGCGGCGACCCTCAGACTACGCATTCTACGACCAACTTTAGTCTGCGGGCATTCTGCGGCACTGCCGGTAAATACACATGGTTCATCACTCCAGCTTCCTGTTTGCAAGCCACACAAAACTTTCGCGGAAAAAAACATTAACTTTCGCGACCCCCTTCGCGGAACTTTCGCGAAGGTCAACGCTAAGACCAAAAGGTCTTCCCCTTCATAGCTGAATACAACGACCTTTCGGACGACTCTCACATGTATCCCTGAGTTGGCCTTTGCAACGACCAAAACGGGCACCCAACAAAAAACACACACACCCCACGTCTTGGTCCAGACCTGCGCACATGTTCTGATTCCGGAAATCACATTTAGTTGTATCGTTCTGACTCTTGGAAAGCTCGCGTGCACTATAGGGAGCGGGGGGCTACCCGAGCCCCTCCCCCCGCCTCTTCCGGCACAACCCCCCCTAAGGGTCCATGACACATCGGTTGCTTACCCCAGCGCCAGCTCTCCTGCATCGTCGGCAGACTGGCCGAAGCCAACTTGGCGAATCGGGCGTCCCGGGCCACCCCGGCCTCGATCGCATAAGGCCTCGGACCGAACAACGTTGTCGTTTGGCTGCATGGAGTGGGTTTTCGTCTGCGCCATTGGTTTGAGGGTCCCTTGGTACCTCCAAGTACCTCAAATTTGTGGATTTGAGACATATTCCCCTGAACCACACCCAAAACCGAACCCTATGAGGTACCAAGGAATCTTTTGGGTTTGGTTGCCCTGAAGACTCAAACATAGTGTGAGACCCACAAAGGATATCAGGTCTTAAAGGCAAGTTTGAAAAGGTTTCCCACCAGGGCTCCGCTTTTGAGAAGAAAACTTGGGGAAGGCACACATTTGCTTGCGGCTTCAAAAAAATGTTCCTTACATGCCATCTGCAAAAAGACATATGCATCAGTCAGGGTCATTCCGTGAACTCCTGGACTCCTGAGAGGCATTCCGCATCCAAAAGCCAGTTTTGGACCCTCTTTACACACGCCCCCCCCTCCTGAACAGTGGAACCAGTCAGCTGGACCCTGTTGTGGAAATCCTGAAAGGTCGGGAGGGACAGTACACACTTTAGTATTTCCAATTCTACTTTAGTATTGTCAAGTGCCCTCTCAGATTCCCAGTACTTACTTTAAAATATTGCCAATTCTACTTTAGTATTGTCAAGGTCCCCTCTCAGATTCCCAGTACTTACTTTAGTATTGCCAATTCTATTTTAATATTGCAAGGCTGACTCTCAGATTCCCAGTGCTTACTTTAGTATTGCCAATTCTACTTTAGTATTGCCAAGGACCGTTTTTTTTTCAGCAACCCCAGAAACCAGTTGGACACTATATAAAGAGGACCCCAAAACAGTCAGACTAGAGGATCAGGGGCTCTTGTGGGCACCCCCCCTTTGCGTGACTGAGTGCCCTCACTGTTGTGTAAAGAAGTTCTCTTAAATTTGATGGTTTGGACATGACTTGAAAAATGGATTTCCTAGATCTTAGGCCTTTAACCTTTGAGCTGGGGAGAGCTTAGGATGAGCCCCCTCCTTTGAAAGTAAAAGGCTGAGGCTTTGGTTTTCAATTTTCAGCAACCCCGAAACGAGCTGGACACTAAAGAGGGCCCCAAAACAGTTTGTTTCATTAAAGAGGATCTGGGTCTCTTCTGGGCACCCCCCTTTGTGTGACTGTTTGCCCGCACCTTTTTTTGTAGGGGAGCACAAGAAAAGGATTTCCCAATGTTTGCCAGGAATTGTTTGCTTTGCCCCACTTGTTTGCCAAGTTTGTTTGCCTGCATTTTTCCCAGCGTTGCTTCCGGCATTTTTCCGGCCCAAAAACTTTCCATAATAGAGGACCCCTAAAACAGTCACAAGATCCTGAAATAGAGAAAATTAATCTACAACAGAGAGGACTATCAAATAAAGGAGGTCTAACATTTGCAAACTAATGGAAAAACCCCGTTTTGGCGGGTCCAAGGCCCAAAAGGAGACTCTACCAATGGTGTTTTGCGGAGAAGGGCCCCATGATCTGCCCTAGAGAAGGGCAAAGGGCAACCAAGTCAGGAGCCACAAGTTGTCCAAAGGCTCTCCTGCCCCGAAGAACCAATGATAGTGCAGTGAAACACAACGGACAGAGAGGCAATCGGAAGTCAATGCAGCTTTCTCAATCCACTCTGGAAGAACAAATCCTCTCAGGGTCCGAGTGCATAAGGATGTACTTCGGGGGAACAAACTGGCGCAAAGTACCAAATGTTGGTTGTTGCTTAAAGGAGCAAAAACCAAAAGAACATTAACCTGACGTAGGAAGCCACTATTTTCAGGAGCCCCACATCCTGCACCTGGACTCGGCTAGTGCTGCCTGGCGGCTTTACCCTGGAGTAAACTTCATAGAGGCCGTTGGCATGGGCAAAGTAGTCGTAGGTGCAGCCCGGCTCATCCGCCATCGTTTCCTTTGGCTCGACAAATCGACAGTTTTCGGCCATGAACTCTGAAGGAAACCAAAGCCAATTCTGGGCTGTCCTCAGATCCCCTGCTAAAAGCTTAAACTTTAGTGGGTTACATTCGGAAACAAACAAACCACAACCAGTTTCGGGAATGACGGGATCTTAGAAAGGGAAACCCAACATCACCAATTGGGTGTGTCTGGTTTAAGGGCGCACAATGGCTGTTTTCCTTTTGGTGTCTTTTAAAATCACCAGAAAAAGGATACCCTAACACCATGACAAACCCAATCAATTGAACGGCTTAGAAAGGGGGTTCCAACAAAAAATCAACTGACCGCCATAGCTTCGTTGAGCTTGTAGATGTGGAATGCCGGGTTGTTGGCGCAGTTCATGCGATCTGGCAGCACCACTCTCCTCTTGGCTCCAAATGGGTGTAACTTTCTTTGAGGGTTCAAAGGGAAACCAATTCGGTTAGGGTTCCCCTGTCTCAAAGCGCGGGGGACCGCCTTCAAAAGGGGCTGTTGTTTTGGTTCCTGAAACCAACCCCACAGGGTGCGATCAAAACAAGACACCCATAAATTAAAGCCTCCCGGAGCTTAATCAGTCCCCGCTTGTGCATGGCATTGTTGCAGTGAGTATTGAATTTATGTGGCCAATCCAGAAAAGCAAGATTCTGTGCAGGAAGTGTTTAGAGCAGGCATCAAAATCGAACCCTCTAGGCATAACTTTCTGAATACGCTAACTCTTGGATCAGCTCAATCTAACATGTGCACATGGTTCATGTCCACTCAGGTAAGCCAAATGCAAGATTGTTTCCACTACCTCTAAACCACTTCAAATGCATTTCCAGGGGTGTTGGAGGTATGGACGAGGCAGTAAGTTACGTCGCACATACCCCTTTCCTAAGTGGTATATCATTGTCATGCCTCCAACATGCCTTTGGGCACTACCCTAGACCTTCATTCTTGTCGAGGTATAGGAAAGGAATCTTGTCGAGGTATTGCCACAGAAGTCGTGAGGACAGCTTTTCAGTCGTCTTTACACCCTACCCTCCTACAATAAATGGGCGGAACCCCTAAATGGGGGCCTGACATTTCGTCTCAACCCTTTCTCCTGCGAAAGTAGGCGGCCAGTTCCAAAGCGGCCACCAGCACCTCGAAGTCATCCGCCAGAGAAAGGCCCCTGGGGTGCTCGTAGGTCAGAAAGAAGGCGTCCTTCATGCGCTCGCCCCAGTCATCCACATACCACAGGTTTCTGTCACCTGGGCGTTGGCAAACCGGTCGCATGAGCGTCGAAGGTGTGTGGCTCTACCAAAGGTTTCTATCACCTCGGCGTTTGTTCTGGCGTGGGCAAACCGGCCGCAGTCGCGAACAAGGTGTGTGGCTCTGAAAAATTGCACCTCAAATTGTTGGTATCCCTCCTACCTCCCTGGGAGGGGAGTGGGGGGTTCTCCAATTCCATTTCCCCAGTCTCCCCACAGAAACTGAAAATGGAACCGAGCATGGAACTCCAGGCGTCAACCCGCTCCCCCAATTCCACTTTTACAGGGGGGATGTCGGATGTGTCATGGAACAATATCCCGTTATTGTTTTTTTTGTTTTTGGCTGTTCACCAAGGAAACAATGTCCACTTCAGCACCAGATTTCAAAAAACAAAACTTGGTCAACCACAAAACCATAAGTCGCCAAACAGTTTGGCATGATGCACAGCCACCAGAAAGCCACTGAATAGAACCACTATATGGGTGTCAAACATGGTGCTTATCAACATGCGCGAACTCCGACATGTCCCGACATGTCTTGATTCCTTTTGGTTTCCCTCTAAAACCACCGAACAAGGGTTCCACCATTCCACGAAACCCCAATAAATAGTTGTATATACAATACATATTACATGTGTATGTGTATATATATATATATATGTATATCCGTCCCATATATATATATATCTATATATATATATATATATATATATCCATCCCTTTTTTTCCCTGGGGGCTGTGGTGGTCTGGGGCCTAGCAGAAACCATCGCTTCAGGCGACAGCCGAGCCACGGAGAAAGTACATCTTGGGGTCCACGCCGTTCACGTGCACCACCGGAGGCGCGCCCCCTAGGGTCCAAATCCACTTGCCATGGAGCAACGTGTCTAACCTTTTGATGCCTTTCGTAGGTTTAATGAAGAGCCCTTTACCAAAGATGCATAAAACAAAAACAAACGGGGGGGGTTAAGGAGGCAGTGTACTTACTAGGTGGGAAATAAGGCTGGCTATAAGCCACAAAAGCCTGGCTATGAGGCTTCGTTCGGTGGGTTAACAGGCTTGCTAACCACTTACTAAGTACCCGATCGCCCCTTTAAGTATGCGAAACCATTGGCGAGACTAGGTTTCGGGGTCGTTGATTTCTGGACACCCGCCCGTATTTATGATTCTGTGGGGGTGCGTCAAAGTTCGGGATTTAGACCCCAAATGCATCGAACCCAAAAGAGTAGTGCTTTTTAATATATGTTTCCCCTAAGACAAAAAAAAAACATGGATACCAACTCCGAAAAACACAAGCATGCCCTCTTGCTGGACTGATGTTGGGCCGGACTCGCAACGGAGTCATTAGCAATGGCTCCCCTTCTCTTGGGACAAAGAGATACACACACCTGGGCTCCCCCCAACAGTTTCTCTTTTGGGATCCCCACAGGTCTTTTGGTGATTTCAATTGAGCACAAAAAGAAAACCACCCAGTTGTGGAGTGCCCTAAGAAAAGGACGGTCACCCAACTGGTCTAATATGGTGGAGGACCCGCACAATGGCTTCGGTGTTCCGCACCCAAAAGGGTACCTGCACCCTGGGATTCGCCAACCATAATCTTGGGTTGCAATCCCTGTGGCAATATCTCTGGCCAGGAGTGGCCAGGTACCACGTGGGTGTTCGACTCGCCATATTTTTTACTAGTGGGCTATAACCCAGCCAGGTGGCTAACCACTTACTAATTTGGCCAAACATCCAATTACCCTTCAAACTTCCTGGCGTCTCCTTCTGACCCTTGAGAAATGGCGTCATTACCCAAATTGCTGGGGTCATTGAGCCATTTTTTAAGGGTCATGGAGACTCCAAGTACCCATAAAACTCAACACAAACACACCCAGATTCCTTTCCACGAAATCGGCCTCCGATCCCACCGTGGCGATCTCAAAGCCACGGTCCCGCCTGGCACTCCGCCACATCGAGCCAGCTTGTATGCCTGTCAAGCTTTTCGGGAGCTCCCCCTTTGGACGTGACGAAAAACAAAAAACGAGGAGGCCGAGACAAACCGAAGGAACACGGTTTCAGCCCCTAGGCCCCCAAGCTGACAAGAAAAAACTCAAGGAACCCAGGAAGCACACCGAAAGAAATGGGCGATCGACTCGCCCAAGCCAGCCAGCTGTTAACCGAACCTGGAGTCTCCTATCCGCTTAGTCTGTCGTTAGAGTTAACCCTTGTGAGTCGTAACCCTGGTGTCATTTTCCACGAAATGCACGAACATCCAAGAAGTACCACACCCTGGGGCGTGCTGTCGGAATTGGGACCCTTCCAGCGGGACGTTGTGACGATCCGTCGACATGGCAGGTTGGAGACTCTTCGCCCCAAAACAGAAGCCGTTTAAAAGGCCTGACAGGGTGGATTGGCCAGCATAAGTCTGAACTCCTCGGAAAATATGTTTGTTAAATGGTTCCTACAAATGGTCTTCCCAAAAACGCCGAAAGTGGAAGTGAGACAACGAACCAAGGGGGAACTGTCTGCCTGAGTCGGGTTGAACAGTTCAAAACCCCATCCCCCACGCAGCGGGCCTTGCGCCAGAAGTAGTTCATGCCGTGGGAAATACAAACCTCAGCTCTCAACCCGAAGCATGAGAAGTCCTTTGGCAAGGGTACCCAGGTACCCAATTTTGTTGCTTGTCCTACTGGGTCCTCCAGTAGCGAGGTTAGAATAAGGGTCCCAACTTTTTGTGTAGTCTATAGTAGTAGGGATACCCTCCCCCAAAAGAGGGTAAAAGGGCACTATGGACCTATAGGTTCTGTATACCAAGCCCCGATCGGACCCTGGCGAAAAATGGAATCTTGCCATTTGAGGGTTTGTACACCAGTTGCTCTCAGCAAGCATCGGAAATTCACTTCTCTCGTGTCTTGGACCATGATTGAACAAGCTGGTGTCTTTTGTCTCTTGTCTCAGTGACCCAGCAAGCCTCAAGCTTTGTTAAAAGGTTTGTATGTCAACCACATAGCTGCAGGCTTACGACGGGGTAGTTTGCTTAGTGTGCTCTGTTTTACATGTAGGATATATAGATCTCCGGAGCCTATATGGCTTCTAGCGATGCGTTTCGGTGGGCAAAACCACAGCATGTTGCTGATGTCCACCAATGGGTCCAACGAATGGGTCCAATCAATTAAACATATCGAAGTGGGTTTCCATGGGAAAAATGGCGCCCTTTGCCTGCTTGCTCTTGGGTCAGAATGATGGTTATATGAACACCCATTGGACTGATGGTGGTTTGAACCGCAGGGGACCCCGTGAGGTCAGGAGAATGCCCAAATTCGTCCAACCGCCTATTGTTGCTTTGGTCGTACCAAGGCGCTGGGTCCAAAATCCGCAGAGAGATCGCCCTCAAAGATCGCGCCAACGCCGTCGCTTGTGCGATGCGCCAGGTGGAGCGCGGGGTGAAGCGGGAGGTGCGATTCTGCCAATCCAGGCCCGGGAAGGCGAGGTTCTCATAGCGGGTCAGCACCTGGGTTCTGGAGGGCGCGCGGCGCAGGGGGGAACATTTTTGCCACCTTTGGGTGGAGAAAATTGGCGACCCCCTTAAACAGGAATCCTTCACTACGAGGGGGTCGAACCATTTTCCACAAAAAGGTCGCAAAAAGACCCCCCCCCCTCGCTGGAGGGTGCCCGCGAACTGCCAATATTTGAAGGGCACAAACGAATACCAGGAGCAGGAGGCATCCATGGAGTCTCCATGACCCTCTAAAAATGGGTCAATGACCCCAACATTTTGGGTAATGACCAACCATTTTTCAAGGGTCAGAAGGAGACTTTTAAGGGTAATTGGATGTTAGTAAGTGGTTCGCCACCTGGCTGGGTTACAGCCCACAAATAGTAAAAACAAATCGCGAATCGGACACCCACGTGGTACCTGGACCCTCCGCATGAATTGGGCAACCCTAACATGCTCTTGCCGTTGGGTTCTGGATTGCGTGGTGAGGAAAACTGGAGCCTGCGTGCTAAGACTTGTTTGGTTTCGTCTAAACAAACCCAGTTTCACTCCGATCAAGTCTCATTCCCCCCGCGAAGACAATGGCATTAAGAAGCAAACCGCTAGCTATGCTTGAGGAATCTTCTTTTGCTGGACACCTCGAGGTAGCTTGTTCAATGGGAAGCAAATTGGAACATCACAACTTTGAAACACCCGCTTGTCAGTTGGCAGGGAGATGAAGTCAACCCAAAGCACATACCTGGAGTCTCCATGACCCTTGAAAAATGGTTGGTCATTACCCAAAATCATGGGGTCATTGACCCATTTTTAAAGGGCCAGAAGGAGACTCCAGGTATTGTCAACAAAGACTTCGTAGCGCAGGAAGCCCAAGAAACGAAGAAACGAAGGGAAGGTGGTTCAATGAGAGTTAGGCCATATTCTACTCTCTGCTTCACTTTGAGTCCCAGGTAAAATGCAGATGTATGTCATTTGAATCCAAAGTCTAGCCCAGGTTTTTTTTGGGCGCCCGGGTTCGAGAGCAGAAGTCTGCCCTTTCCCAAGGCCTGAAAACTTGAGGGCCGAAGGGCAAAGCCCAAGCCTCCAAACTCCCGGGCCTGGGGATAGAGATCCACTTCTGTGGATTGCCCCAAAAACTTGCTGCCCAGTGCCATTTCGAAATGGGACATGGGAATTCGACCCCGAAAAAAAACCATCCAACGGGTGGTTTCCTTCCAGGGGAATTTCTGGGTTCATTCCCACGTTCCCTACTGAGCACCGGCAAGTTGAACAGCAACCAGCCAAAAGAAACTTCCCTGTTCCATTCACAGGTACCGAAAAATCCCCTACATTCTCCTCTACCTTTCCTTCCAGGAACTTGAACACACCCATTTAGCTGGGTTGCTCCTTCCCTCCCCGAAAAAAAAAGAAGAAAAAAGCGCACAAGGATCGCCTTCCGTAGGCTTACCTAAACCTATTTTCGGGCTAAATTTGGTCGACCTCTACATATAAATGGATCTGTCATGAAGCCATGCAAGAGGTCCGAAACGGGTGGCGATTCCATCACGACTAGCACCAAAGGAAGCCCTCACGCACAAACGAGAGTTAAGAATACCGAACGGTTACCTACTATACTTTAAGGGTCGGGGGACTTAGACAGTGGTCAGTAAATCCCTTTACCCACAAAAGCCCATGCTAACAAGCCTCCGTTCAGTGGGTTATGACTTACAAACCACTTGACCCACAAAAGCCATGGTTCTCTTCGTCTCCGTTCACTGTGTCATCTCACCAGGCTTACAAACCGCTTAATTACCTGACTCGGTTGCTTTCTGCTCCCCTGCTAGAAGTTTAACTTTTAGTGGTTTAATGGAAAACCCATTAGTTGGCAAAAAGTTAAAGTCCTAACATCCCTTGGCAAAATGCACCAGAGCTGAGGTACACTGCCCCTTTAAGTGGCGAAACGCTAAGCCCTGGGTCGGCTGAACGCGACCCAAGGAACCCGACTCACCGACCAGCCGAGTGGCCTCCGGAGGGAATGTCTCCATCTTGCCCATAACAAACCTCAGCTGCGTGAATCCCTGGAGGTGAATTGGTTTACTGGCTGGTGCGAAAGGCAGGAGTGAAGGAATGAACCCAGGAATTGGTGCCCTTGAAGGAAATCACCAGTTGAAAGGTTTATAAGTGTCCTTCCCTCATTCCCTGCTGTGATATGTGATACATCTCCCTAAAACTTTCAGCACCTAAACGTCCAAGGACATGTCACACATATCTCTGAAAACTAAGCATCTGAAAGTCTAAGGGTATGCCACAAATAATATCTTCATGAGTTTGTTGCCAGAACAAGTCTAAACTGTTTAGTGTTTGGAGGGCTTTCTAACATAAAATAGATATGCCTGGACCATTGTTGAAAAAAGAAGCCAAAACCTAACCAAAAACATTATCCTCATATTTTGAGATTTTATCTCTCCCTGGACTTGTCCTGGATTGGAAGACCATTTTGGAAGCAAGCAAACATTGAACGCCCAAGGGTATGGCTGGGAACTGCCGCGCAACTTGTTGAAGACTCTCTGGTCCATGCCGTCTCGCAGCGTGGGCCCCTCGTAGGCGTGGTAGTGCAGATCGATGAACTCGGTCAGAAAATCCTTGGCGCAGAGGATAATGTCGACCCCGGATGAATAAACCTTCAGAAGTGCTCTCCTCCAGAGGTGGTTATTCATCCTCCAGGTTGAGTTTATTAATCTACACCTTGACTGAAGTAATTTCTACACCCTTGATTATGGGTATTCCTCTGGGTGTTCTCCTTCGGAAGTGATGAACCCCGACCAGACCCTCATACTTAAAAGATGCTCGTTAATTAATCCTGGGTTCACATAACACCGACGTGTTGTTTCCAAACACACCGGCGGGAGACAGGGGAGGCATCGATGGAGTTGCACTAATAAACAGATATAAAACAAAAACAGATGTAGAGGCTGAGAATGGGTTGGCTTGAACCCGAAGGTAAGGGACCCGTCTGGAAATGAAGGCAAGCTTAACAAGCAAAGATGAGGCATGATGAGGCTAAGCATCCAAAAGCCGCCGAGAGGGGCGCGCGAAGAGAAACCCGGTGTTGATGTGTTCGGCAGGTCGCAGCCAAGTTGCCCACCTGAGGTTCACGATTTCCGGTTGGCAAGAGGGCGCTCCTGCGTCTTTGGCTAAGCTTTGCACAGTTGTTTGGACCAAAGCAAGACAATATGTGGACAAATGGGCAAGTTGCACGTGTGTGTGTGTGTTTTTTGGGACAACACCAAAATGGAGGCTTCCCTTTGGTTTGACATGGGCCACTGGTTGGACTTTCTGTTTCAAGGGTTGGACCCCCAAGTCGGACATGTGGTCTGGTTTTAGGGTAACCCCAAAATGGAGGTGTCGCTTTCGGTCTCCCCTCAAAACCAACCCCAGAAGGGGGGCAAAACCAAAAAAAGGACACGGCCATGTCTCTGGGGCACAGCTGTTCTGCCGGGAAGAAGTGGTCTGTCATCGCCTCGAGGTCCGAATCGAAGAAAAACTGCTGGAAGGGGTCGGCGAGGAAGACGATGTCTGAGTCCACCACCAACACCTCCAGGGTCTCACAAGTTGACTGGCCAAAAAAAGTCTGAACTTTTTGTTTACCACAAAAATGGTCTTTCCAAAAAGTTTAAAGTCCATCAACTCAGGAAGTGAGGGGTTGTGTGTTGAAATGGAATCCATGAATCTGCGATACAACAGAAAGGGCTTCCCAAAGACTAACCCCCTTCTTTTAAGAGGGAGATTGGCGGAAGGTATCACAGAAGTGGTTGGAGAAACCTTGTGATCAACCACAACCCTGCCTCCAGGCCTATAGAGATGCAGGTGGTCCTCGCTTGGCTCATCAACTATGAAACTCTACTGATGCGATTAGGACAACATGCTCGCCCCAATGCAATAAAATTCCACAATGACATCCGCCTATCTCGGGAGACAAACCTTCCCCAGCGCAACTGAACATCTCTGCGTCCCTTAAACTAGGTCCTCCAGTAGAGAGGTTAGAATAAGGGTGCTCTTTTTTTTTCTGTAGTCTATTTTAGTAGGGGAACCCTCATGGTCCAAATACTTTGGGCAAAGGGTCAGAATGAGCCACCGCATCTTCCAGATATCATCTTGCAGGTCGGTCGAGTTCCTCAGAAGCCCAGTCGGCTTCCATGGGAAACAGCGTTTTTGTTGGTTGATTCAAAGGGAAACCCGTCCCAGCCCAAAACAGAAACTCATGTTCAACCCAAATATGTCATGGTCGGGGGGTCGAATCAAACTTTGCCAAAAATCAGGGAGACAACACCCTTTTCCAAAAAGGAAAATAAAAACAAGGAAACGCCACTGGCAACTGGGGTGCTCATTCAGAACTGCCTGAAAGCCCGCCGCTTCCGCCCGTGCCACAGCGTCGGGGTCCAGGGCGATGAACACAAAGATCCTGCCAGAAGCTCAGGATCTGTGGTGAAAATCTTTCAGGGTATCCTGGTATCCCTTTTCCTTGGCCCCCCTTTTTTCGGGGTACACAACATGCCAGTATATTACGTATTATATCCCTTTTGCATGTGTTTGTTCTTGGCCCCTTTTTTGCGAACACAACTTTATCTGTTTTGCTGCCCCCCCCCCTTTTTTGGGGGTACACAAACACACACCGTTTGCCGTACGTTTTGTTGGGTTTCGTCTACCCTTAGACGTAGGGCACTAGATTTCCCCATAAGCCGCAATTTACTGCCGGGTTCCACTGAAACCATCGCCACTAGTTGAGGTCCACAGGGAAATCAGGGACCCTAGCGACCTAGTGAAACCCCTGTTTCCAAGGGCAACAGGGGTCCTGTACAGTGAAGAAGCTTAACCGGCTTAACCCCTCTGCCTGGGCGCAGGCTCATGCAGTTGCCATGAGACAAACTCAATGGAAAACCTGCGGGTCGGATTCCCGGATCGAAAGCAAAAGCATGGACCCCTCGGGGGCTATCCCAGGATACACCCAGAATAAGCCCTTAATAAGGCCTACTTCGGGGTTAATAAGTGATAGCCCCCCGCATAGCCCCCGCTTAGCGGTCCATGACAAAGAGCAACAACAAACAAATGCTAGGAACAGGTGGATAACCAGGAAAGCCTCACTGCCATGTGGTTCCTGCAATGGACAACTTCTTGGGCAGAGAACTGCTGCCCAACAAAGTCTCGACATGATCAAAGCCCAGCCCATAGCCCACCCCAAAACCGTTTTCGGTTGGCTGCTCGTTGGCTCTGGCTCGAGCCTCTCGAGCTGAGGCGCGTTCTGGCGCACGGAGAGCGCCAGGTTGTGGGCGATGGCCCAGCGCTTGGGCCCGCCGGTGGTCCAGGAGACCACCAGCCGCCGTCCGGGACCTCGAGGAGAAAACTTGGAGAAGGAGAACTTGAGTCACAATGGAAGCAACAAGGGAAGATATAAACAACAAGGGAAAACAATAATAATAATAATAATAATAATAATAAAAATAATAATAGTAATAGTAATAATAATAATAATAATAATAATAATAATAATAATAATAATAAAACACACTTAAGCAAATGGAAGTTGATAGGTGGTTTGCTCACTTGAGTCACAATCAAAAAATCCCAGAACCATGCTTCAAGAACAAAGAAGGCGGCCGCAACGATTTCTGGCTCGGACTGCCCCTGATTAACCTTCATCTACCCGGGTTTTGATTGTGGCTCACTTGGGTTGGTACCCGTGTTTTTTGTTTGTCTTCTTTTGGGGGGGCCGCCAAGAGGAAAACTCACGTTGTTCTGCTTTGCGTTCTTTCTTTTCTGTTTTGTTTTGGGGGGGCGGTCCCCGACAAAAGACACACCTATACATATATATATATATATATATTTGTACACATGGGATCCGTGAATTCCAACGTCATAACTAGTGCCAGATTTCTTGGTGGCAGGTTCTTTAGAGTGGTAACTGGATCTTCGTTGCCAAGATGGCAAGTGGAAAATGCCACCTGGTAAGTCATAAGCCAATGACAAGGTCGACTCCACTGAACGGGCTCAGAAACAAGTTCAACTCCGCCGAAGTTCGGGGGCTTATAACCGGGCCATAACTTAGGTTGACAACTTACTGACTTGGCGAATCGAACACCCAAGCCGTGACGGCTCGGTAGCCTTTTTGGGGGGTTGGTTGAAAGGAACACCAATAGGATCACCATTTTGTGAGGAGAAAATGTGGGGGATGTCTCTGTCAGGCTCTGCGTACCCTTTTTGGGGTTGCAATGAAAAGGGGAACCAAAGGGAAATCCTCCCCCCAATAAACCCTTGAAAGGCCCCTGAAGTACATCAGGCGCTTTATGGGCTACAGCCCCGAGCCTATCTGGGCAGGGCCAAGAGAAAAACACCGTTTGCCCCAATCCCAGTGCTTTCAGGTGACGATAGCCGGTGAGATTCTTTTATCAGGTCCGGCATCCTGCCTGGAGTCTCCATGACCCTTTAAAAATGGTCAATGACCCAAAAATGGTGGGTAATGACCCCATTCTTCACTTGTCCTGGAGACTCCAGGTATACTTACCCCCTGGGCCCCTGGACAGTTGAAGCCCTGGCTTACAGGGGGCAGACGGGGTTCTGGGGTGATATGCTAATCTGGAGCGCAGCCCCTTCGGACTCGACAAAACTGGATCACTGGAAACCCTCCGGGGTCAGCACGCGGGACCCTTTGGGTTGCTCCAAGCTGCCCGAACGAGCAAAAGGTGGAGAGATTTCTTCAATAGGTCTCTCCTTTTGGGCAATTCGCGATTCGGTCACACTGACATAGCTATAGATACAACACGGGGGCGCTTGAAGGCTTGATGGACCTGGAACACCTCGCTATACCACGAATCTCCGTCAAGGCTTCAACTTGATGTGATGCGATCTCCGCAACAGAAATACGAAACACGGGTTTCCTCAACTCCTGAGAGGACTGGCGCTGTCTTCCCAAGAGTATGAAGTCTGAAAACGGAACTGACCTCCGGAATGAGTTTGTGGTTCGGGCTTTGATGGCTCAGGACATTTGCTAGGTAAAGTCATATGACCCGCGGACAATGTTGCTTGTTCCTGAAAAGGACATGGGAAAAGTGGCCCCCCCTGGTTTTGTATCAACATTGGGCTCATTTGGGTGTTTATATTCATGGGTCCCACACCCTTTGGTGGACATAATTTGGGGGGACACATGTCCACCAGCCACTTTTCAGATGATCCCAACGCCCAAAATCCTCAGCCAAGATTTGGTGTCCTTTTGGTTCCCCTTTAAGCCAACCAAAAAAGGCATCCTGAAACAAAAAGTCTTGGAGCGTCCCGCGGCAAAACCCGGCGAGACGCCCGCCGCCCGTCTCAGCTTCTCGGTGTCCACCTGCAGCGTGTAGCGCCTTGCCTCGCCGTCCGCGTCGGTTTCGTGAAAGCCTCAGGGCTAAACGAAACCCGGGCCGGCAGGAATCGAACTCAGCGCTTCCCTTGCGGCAAAGCCATAGGTTGCCAGGAATTTTCTCACCTCTAGGTACATGATTTGCTTTCGTTATCTGCTACTGTGGATGGACAAAATCCAGGTTCACCACTTTGACACTATATGTGGTGTTGGTTTGTATTTACAGGGGACTCAAATCATTCCATTGGGTTTCCTAGGTGCGACATCGATTTCGCAACCATCTGCAGTATGGCATGCCTGGAAGCAGGCCAGACCTTATTAAAATTTGACTTCCGATGATCAGCCCAAAGCCTAAACCTGTTTCGCCCAAAATGGTGTTAGGTGACTCAAGTGCACGAACTTCGGAAGTGAGACAAGAGAACTGGAAAACTGTTGCACTGAGATTAAAACCATTACAACAGTGGCTGCGTTCATATTCTAAAGCAGTTCATGTACCACTATTGTGTACCCATTCAGGATCTTCATATAAATTGCTGCCTTTTTCCTTGTTTAACATCCCAAGATCTGTCCAAAACGCGGTGGTTGCCGGGTGCTGGTTGCCATTACTTTCATGAAAATCTCGCGCCAAGTGCAAAACCGCTTGTTGGCAGCCCCCCAAAAAAAAACTTCGCGTGACCGACTTCCAAGCGTTTCACCTTACAGCCTGGGAGTACGCCCTGGGAATCACCATATTCTAGCCTGTTCTAGACAAAACCTCGTTATGTTGGCCGATTTTTTGGATTTTACTTGGACGTTCAACCAACTTACCCTCCCTCCCACGTTGCCATGGCAACTGTCACAGGGTGCCCACAACAAGAAAACCATCTTCCAGGTACCCTCCCACAGGTGCTATGTTTGTATGAGGAAGCGTAAAAAACAGATTGTAACCCTGATGCCTGGGCCCCGGATGAAGCAGAACCCCGGCTTTTCTTTAATTGGGCCCGGTCTTCCCCTCTACTCTAGTGAACCACTAACAGGGACACACCCATATAAATAATTATGGGGTCTGCCTTTTGACGCTGGTAAACGGGATGCGTAAACCATGGGAATTCTGGGAATTGTGCCATGTACTTTCAGCCAGGCAATTTGGGCCACCACCACTTGATACCCTAGAAAACCAGGCTTTCAAAAACGCAAAAAAAAGAAACTCATAACAACGGGTATTTTGTAGCAGGGGGTAGGATGGCTTGCCTGGACGGAGACCCCGACAGAACAACCGGCCGGTCACCTCGCATATGAGCCGTCTGAAAACATGCCGTTGATTCCCGTTGGCTTCCCGACATTGGGAACCGCCTCGTGGCAATTTTTGAGGGTGTCCCCCGTGTCCGAAAATGGCCCGAGATGCGCCACACATTGCATGGCCATGTTCAGCGAACCCAAGGGGATTGCCCGAACTGTTTGTTGACCACCCGACTCGACCCAAACCTGGGTAATCACACCCAAAAACAATATGTCCAAATTGCGTTGCATAGCTAGCCAAGGGAGATCCAAAATGACGTCCCGAAAAGTTTGTTCAGCCCAGAAGCCAACATTACGTCTACTCTATGGACAAAATGACATCGTTTTGGGGCTAGGTCAAAGGCCTTGCAGCCCAGGAACGCGAGGGAGACACATCTTTGTCCTCCGCGGACTGCCAAATGCGCGCGACCCAACTCTGCAGCAGCTCGTGTCGGGACTTGGCCTCTGCCTAAGGGACTTGCATCACCAGGGGAAGGGACGAGCTCGAAATGTCCCTCTCAAAGACTAGGGGACTCGCCAATTTCTCAAAAACAGCAGGGGACTCATAATGTCATTTTGACCGAAACAGATATGGATTGATTCGTTTGAGGGTACCCTCTGTTGGTGTAAATGGAAACCAAAAGGGAAACCACCACTTTGGGGTGGCGCAAACCCAAGGAATGGAGGGTGAGCTTCAAAAGAGCGTTCCTTACAAAAGGGAAAAGCACGCACCCAAAAGAAAACCGAGGGACCCCCAGACGCGTTTTGTTTTATTCGTGCCTCGCACATCACCTCGAGCCGTGCCGCGCTCGGCTTCGGCAGAGACACCGACACGCCCCAAGCGCCATGCAGGAGGAAGAGGTAGATGAGCATCCTGGGGTCCAAAAGACCCTGCCAACACCCACTTGTTTCGCCTCTCTAAGGGTATCACCTTCTCGCCTGACTGAAAAAGAAAAGGATATACCTGCAGTCTCCATGAGCCTTAAAAAATGGAGTCATTGCCCAAAATCATGGGGTCATTGACCCATTTTTAAAGGGTCATGGAAACTCCAGGTACTTGCCTTGGCAAACCAGGTTTCTCAAACTATACCCGTGTCCACGTGGCTTCCTGGAAACCTGGAAACAAATCCGTGGGCTCAAAGAAACTGAAAGGTCGGGCACTTACATTTTGGTGGCCAATGGTCAAGGAAAACAAACTCAACTGGTTAAATTATTTGCCCGGTGGTGTCTAATAAGGTAAAGCAAGGAGTTGAAGATCCCACAGCGGAAAAGAAGGGAAACAATCGTGCGGAATCCACTGAATCACCGAAAATAGGCCGGAAGATCTAGGCGATCGGGTATTTAGTAAGTGGATAGCAACCCAGGTGATGGCCCACTTAAAAGCCGTGGTTCTAAGTCTCCGTTCACCCAGAGGCTCCCGACTCATTTAGGGCCTTCAAACAACCTGGTTTTGAGATCCCCAACCACCTCCAGGGTGTCTAATGGAGGGGTCGGGTCTTCCATTGAAAGCCCCAGGAGCCTCTGGGCAGTGGGTTGTCTCACCAGGCTTACTAACCACTGACCTGACGCGCCGAATCGATCGCCCCTTCAAGTAGTTGGACCCGCGTCCTGCGAAAACACAGGGCCGCAAGCGGCCAGATGGTGGGCTTGGCCCATGTAATCGATCAGGCAGCCATCGTGCAAGAAACCTTCGCGCCAAAGGGGGCTGCGCTGTCTTGCCCTTATTGCTTCTAGGTCCTCCAGTAGAGAGGTTAAAATAAGGGTACCCTTTTTTTCTGTATTCTATTTTAGTAGGGGAACCCTTCCCCAAAAAACGGTAAAAGGGCACTACTTGCAGACCTAGGCTTGAACATTCAGGATGTGGAAACTTGAGCCAAAAGCTCCATCGAAACCTGGCGTCTGTCATGAGCTTCCAAGCAGAGCAGCAGTCCAGAAGGGAACCATAGAAGTAACATCCGACCATGTCCGCTCTTAACAGGCTGCTTCCGCGAAGGATTCGAAGGAAAGAACAGGCGTGGTGCTCCCTTCATCACAGAACCCTACGTGGTTGCTTCCATCAAATCCGTTCCGAAGTAGTGCGCTATTCATTTTCCCGCGATATCTCGCCGGCTTGTCTCTAGCTCCAACATGCCTTCACGTTCGGAAGGTGCTGGCCCACACAGCTTGGCCTTGGCAATCGAACCCAGTGATTCCATTTCCCAATGCAACCAACCTTGAACATCCTTCTGTGCTTGGCTTGCCTGGAATCCACTGAAGAACACTTTATACACCCTCCACGGGGGAGGGGCTGTCTTGGCATAGGTCCAAATAAGACCTTCAGGGGGTCATTATGTGCGCAACGTCGACGCGTTTTACTTCGTGCATCCCAAATCGTACTAAAGGAATCCCCAAAGAGGCCTTCATCATGGCAAGCAAGTTTGTTTGGCCCCACAACCCATTGTGCACCCACCTAAGAAACCTGCTGTAAAAACCGACGTTATAGTTTCAACCATGGTTTCGTTTCGTGGTGCAAAATGGATCTCGCAACCCTCCACAGTAGGGTTCTTTGTAGTTCCTCTCAAAGCAGTCCGCCAAGGGTAGAACCTAGGTGATGTTCAACACCAAGAAGGCAATCAGTGTGTTTCAGGCTACCTGGAGTCTCCACGATCCATTTTGTAAAGGTCATGGAGACTCCAGGGAGGTTAAAGGGAAACCAAAAGGAAAACCACCCCCTTGGGTTGTTTCTTTGCGGAGGTCCCCGGTATTGGCGGCGTTGAAGGGAAACCAAACGGACACGCGCCCATTACTTGTCTAGAGGGGGTCCCTCATTCTGACACACAGATCCCCAAAAGCCCCCGCCTTGGTTCGGGGCATCTCTTGAAAAACCCGACGGGTTTTCCCCTGGTAGGTATACATGTTTTCCCTGGTTTTCCCTGGTTTTCCATTTTCGAGTCGAGGGTCAGCATCTGGAGGCCACGGGGCCCCTTTTTTTTGCCGCGAAGCGAATCCCAAGGCGTCTGAGCCCTGAGCCTCGCGATCTACTTCCCTCAGGCGCGGGGATCTGATTGTGGGCGGCACCCAAACGGTAGGGGTCTACTTCCAAGCCGTGGGGTGCACCTAAGATGAACTCCCAGAGGAAACTGCCGGGTTTTTTTAGGGATCTCCGTTTTTTTTTAAAAGGAATTGGAGTGTTCCGTAATGTAGGGATGCTGGCTCTGGTTTGTTTACCCTGATGGGCAGAATGCCTGGTCTGTAGAGCCCTAGGATTCAAACTACAATTAATATGATTCAAACAATGGTTGGGATTGTACAACAATTGGTTACCTAAGAAGCTCCACAATCGAAATTGGGTCTTTGCCATTCTTTTAATGCGGGGTCGATCCCTACGTGGATGTTCGGCCAAGTTGGTAAGTGGTTGGCCACAAATGGTATAACCCGCAACTAACAAGGCTTTCTCCACTTTGAGGGCTTACAGGCGAGCTTCAACTTAGATACTAACAACTTATTACTTCCATTTGGTTAAGACCCCTGGAAAAAAGAAACACATATTGCCAGAGTGATAAATTCCTTTTAAAACCAACAAGGCAAAATAATAAATATTCTTAATCAAATTGAAGATTAACTTGCCCGAATATCCAAGCGGGGAGAGTGTTTTGGGGTTGACTTGGGATGCCATGGTCAAATTCAGAAGCCATGAGATCGGACGACCATCGAGCTTCTGTCATCGAAACCCTGCTGGAGTCTCCATGGCCCGGACAAACATAGGTCATGACTCTTGGCTTTGGGTATGTCCGACCCCATGTTTGAAGGGTCATAAAGATCTCAGGGTTGTCTAAAACGCAGAAGACTTTGAACGACATCCCTACCAAGTCCAAGTAAAAGTGTGCATTGGCCTTGGCAATTTGTACCTAAAGTCGTCCTTAGGAATGTTCATCACCCTTTCGCGGTTTTTGACCCCATTCTTCAGGGTCTCGGAAGCTCTCGTGGTTGTTTTGCTTGCACTTTTTACGGGACCCCAAACAATTGCACCAAAGGACAGTCATACAGTGGATGGGCAAAATACATTTCGCACCAACGTTCAGAAGCCGTGGAATGATGAGCCAACGTTGTGGTTTCAATTCCTTGATTTCTCTCATTTCGTGGTGCGAACTGATTTCATCCACAATATACGTCTCTCAAAAAATGGACAATCGAACTAGCAGGGATGTCGAGGAATCGGGGATACAGGATCCCCCTTGGAACCATTTACCTTCAATCTAAGTCTACGTGCTTGCCAGGGGAATCTTCCCATATCCAGGCTTCCTCATATTGTCCTTGCGCCTTAAAATTGGATTCTCTGAAAGATAGGCCCTAGCGTTCAAGCGATTTCCATTGAAATGATGATCTTGGGACCCAAAGTAGATGACGAGAGCTCCTGAACGGTGAACATGGTGTTGATATATGATCCCAAGCATTCCTAGCCATAAAAATGTGATCCCAACCATTCCCAGTGGTTCCATTTGCCTATATAGTAGGTACCACCCTTTAAAAGCCAAATGAAAATGGCTGGTTCTAACTCGCGAAAAGGACTCAAACAAACAAGGTTCAGCTTCTGTGACCGACACTAACAACGGACCAACAAATGAGAACCACAGAACAGATCCGGTCGATTCGCTTATTGAACAACCAAGAGTTGCCTAGCCATGGATGGTTTTCGCTGATTTCTTTCTTAAAGGGGTAGGGCAGGGTACTTCAGGTAAGCGGGTAACAACCGTTACCAACAAAAGCCATGGTTATAAGTCTCTTAAGTGGGTTTTCGATAACCTTCCTAACTTGCCTTTGGTACCCGATCGCCCCTTGCCCCAGTGGGCGGATTTTTCGACTTGGAAAGCGGGTGCAATATTTTGCTCCAAGGAAAATCCCCCAACACCCCCCCACCCAACCCCAACACACTGGGATGGCCCCGGGTGCCTATTTGCCGCTAGGGAAATCCATTCGTTCGAACATGTCCAAAAAGCCCCAAAATCTGGGTTTCCACCCGGCCAGTGTTCAGCACAAAAAAACCTGGAGTCTCCTTCTGACCCTTCAAAAATGGTTGGTCATGACCCGAAATCTTGGGGTCATTGACCCATTTGTGATTCGGGTCAGAAGAGGGAGACTCCAGGAAGCCCAAAATCTGGGTTTGGAACCATCCGGCCAGTGTTCTGCAAAAAACAAAAACAAGTTGGGCCAAGCAGCGGCCCTTCTTTTTCTTCGCACCCTTGGGAGGTTGCGCCCCAGCGTTTCTCAGCAGATCGGCCTCAGACTCGAAGGGCGAAAACGCCAAGCGCACTCGAACGAGGCGGAGGTGGTGCGGCTCGAGGTGGGAGGAGGTGTTTTTGTTGAAAGATGGGGAAAAGTGGGTGTGCGGCTCAAAATGAGGGAAACCGAAACTGCTCGGGCTTGGCGAAAACGGAAATCAAAGGCACACTTGCCAGTTTGGAGGCTGTCCAAAAACTATTGAGAGACATAGCCCAGTGAACAGACCAGACAGCCCAAAACACTCTTACAATTCAATGCTCTCAGACTCTGAAATTCAAGACGCAACCAACAAACCTGGGCTGCCCGATTTCTGATCCCCCGCTGAAAGTTTAACTTTTAGTGGCTGAAATTCGGAAACTACCACTAAACACTGAAAAGATCTAAAAAGCTAAGGAACCGGATGGCTGGGAGCCACCAAGAAACAGCAGGCATGAAAGTTCAGCCGAAACACAAGATTTGGGGCCCAGCACCGGGTGGTCCGGGAAAAATGCTCTCCCTCCGGAGGAAGCCTTGGCTTTACCCGATAAATTCGTTTGATGGCCATGGGTCAAAACCCCGGTTGCCCCCCAGTGAACATCCCAGTCCCCACTAAAATAGGTTCTAAAATGGGTGCACCTATCCCAAAATGGTACCATTGGGTTTGAACCATGGCCAAATGGATTCCTTGCCTGGCCATAGGGAATTAAAAACCGCCTTTTTGTTCAAAGGGAGTGGGACAAACCATAAGAATCCAGGTTGATGTGTGGCCGTAGACCCCGAGTGGTGGGAAAAAATATCGGCACTTCTGCCTTTGGGCTGAATCTACAGGGAACCCCACAACAAAAAAATGAAGGGAGAATGGAACTGCCAGGGCCTCTGGAGCTCTGGGGATGCCCAGTGCTTCCAGCTACCACTATGTGACCAGGGAAACCATGATCTACTAGGCAAAAATGCGGTGGGTTACTCAAGGACCTACTGGTGGTAACCTGCAAGTGATTGGCTAAGCCGCGGCTAAGCCGATCTTTTTTGGTGGGTCTCCCTCAATCCAAAAAAGGTGGAGCTCAATTGAGCTCGGTTTTCTGGGCTGGTTTCCACTACCCCCAGCCACTTCGAGGGGGTTGCAGTGACAATATGCAGCCGATCAACTATACGTGCGTACTCGGATGTTCAACCAACGTCAGGTAAGTCGGATACCACCATGATTAAAAAACCGGGGGACCAACCCCAGTGATCCAATTGTCATGGTCATAGCCTACTTCAAGCAATGGCTTGGGGGTACTTCAGTGTCTTCACAAAAGACCCCGGAAAGGTGGTGTTGCTTTGCTACCCCTTTCAACAACAGCTGCAAACGGTATATATCCTCACAAAAACAACCTTATATACCCTGGGATTCAACCCACCACCAAAAGAATGGTTGGGTCAGCACAACCAGCATTGTTTTCCGACGGATTGCCATTGCCTCCCAAGGCCATTATTTTCATGCGCATCGGTTGAACCCCAAGGATACCCTTTACATGAGGCAACTTGCTTCCCACCCAGAGGTTCCCGATGTATTTAGGGCCCTCAAACAGCCAGGTTTTGAGACCCCCAAACACCTCCGAGTGTCGAATGGAGAGGCCGGGTCTTCCATTGACCCCAGGAGCCTCTGGGCAGGAAATGGATGGCTTGGCTGCGTCACGCGACCGCCGTGCGGCCAAGTCGCCACGTCTTTGAAGCCCAACTGCTCCGACACCGAGAGGGGACTTTCACCCTTCAAGTTGGCCTGGCGCTGGACTATGTAGTATCCAGTCCAGTGTTTGTCTAGCTTTGTCGGCCCCAAGGTGAGCGTGTGTGTGTGTGTGTGGGTGGGTGGGTGCGAGCGTGCGTGCGTGCGGGCGCGTGTGGTTGGTGGGTGCCTGCCTGCGGGCGGGCGGGCGGGTGCGTGCGAATGAGTGCGTGAGTGCGTGCGTGCGTGCGCGCGCATGTGTGTGTGTGTGTGTGGGGTACCAACATACGAAGCCAGAAAGCATGATGAGAAACCTCAAGGCTTCGAAAGCCCTCCAAGTAACGAGAATATGGACAACTCCGCTAGCGCAGCTTGTCAGACGATAAAACCAATTGCAATGCAGGACTCTTCGGGCCTCGATTCACAACAACGGCTCCATGTATTGCTGGAACAGGAAGTGGGGCAAGGGTGTAGCTGTGTTTAGACATGTCTGTGTATATACATATATATATATATATATGTGCAAACACGTATATATATATACACTATATATAATGATATACAAAATTATTGATTGCCCAATGGGTTTGCCACGGGAACAAAGCACACCCTTCTATGTTTTCTGGCTCATTTCTGGTGAATTTCTAACTTGGCACAACCCAAGATCAGCGACAGCGGCCGCTCACCACAACTTGTCTCGCAATACAGACGGAAAGCGTTGGCAACGATCCCAATGCTTTGAGGATCGCTTGCCGCTACTGGCTGGGCTGTTCAAGTTGGAGGTAGGCCAATCCTAGTCCACAATGTCTGCTTGAAACTGCGGCCAAGCTAGTATGGTTAGCCGCCTGGGCTATAGCCCACTAACAACCTGGTTGACTCCACTGAACGTGAGACTTATCGGCGGCTGTTAGCTTAGGCTACTAACAACTTACAAACTTGGCGAATCGAACACCCAAGTAGTGGGAAGCCACCCTCAATTTCAACTTGAGGGAAGGATCAAGGATTGATTCGCATTGAACGGCCGCTCTCCCAAGGGTCCCAGACTCATATTTTAAGTCCGGTTTTGGGTTTGGTTCTTTCGGGAATTCGTCAAATACAGATTCCTCCAATTCGCAAATAGGAGGTGCCAAGGGACCCTTTGGGCACTGTGTTGGCGCCTTGGCCTCCACTGAAACAATTAGACGCTCCCGCGACTCAAGACGTGTTCGTCTTCCGAGGCGAGCGATGTCCGCGCAACTCTGGGGGTCCATTCCTGGATAGAGCCCCCAGGGTCTCTGAATCTAGCACAGAAGGAGGCCGCAAAGCTCACTTCCAATTGGTCAAGAGATATGACACATACTCCAGCCGTACACTGGCACACGCTACAAAGCGACCCAGCATAATAAGAAACAGGTCCAAACTTTGCCTTTACCACGAACACTAAAATGGTCCAAACCCCATTAGTGGCTAACTGAATTGACAATTGCTGGGGGTTCTCAAAGTCAGAAACTGCTGGGTGGTTTCCCTTGAGCCACTTGGGTGACTTTGAGACTGGTAGCATAACGGGGTGAAATTCTGTGCGACCCTCTGTTCCATCTGTTCTATTCAATCCTCTGTTCCCTCGGTTCCCTCTGTTCCATTCAATCCTCTGTCAACTGAAGTGAGACATCATGCCATCTCAAGGGCTGCGTCATAGCCCCTGCGCTTCCGCGCAGCAAAGAGACAACCCACGCTCATCGAGGCGGAAGCCACCAGCAGGATGGCACCAAGAAGCCACCACCCCACCTGGGCGACACGTATTGCGTCCGAGCTGACTTGTGGTCCTACCAAGCTAAGAAGCCTACAGCAAGATCTCGAGGACATCTTTGGGGACTTGCCCAGTTTCCTGGAGGAATTCCTGCGGATGTCCATGAACCAAGATGGTTATGAAGGCTTTTCTGGCCGTACAACCCCAACAAAACTAGGTCTGTAGTACAACCCCAACGAAACAAGTAGGAGAACCACCTTCACGTACCAAACAACTTGGCCGTTTGGATTTTCGGCTTTGCTGGGTTCTCCCAAACGCAAGACCCCAAGACGAGACAAGTACTGTAAGTCAGGCGCCGCATCATGTGCTGAGGATGTGGAACCCCTCTGGATGGCGTCAAGCCCAGAAGCCCACAAGAAAAACACGAGTCTAGGTTCCCCCCCCATCAGCTGCGTTTTCTTGTTTGCAGGTGCTCTCTTTACCCGAGGGTCCCCCGCAAAAAGAAAAGGACAGAAACCAACCAAAGGGATTCACACCCCCAAAGGAAAAAAGAGAAATGGACCAAACAAGTCGCCCACCCACTTCCTTCCTCAGTGAACTCGCCAAACAAAATCTCCGATGGTCCAGATAAGTCCGAAACACAACCTCAGAACTCAGGGAGTGAGCCCATTTAGCACTCCAAAACAGTTCCTCCACCCTCAAACCCTTGCAAAAGGAAGTCACCCCAGAATTGTGGGTTGCAACAACCCATTTTTAAGTTGGAATTTTGAGAAATCCAGCTTCTTCTTTAGAGCGACCAACCCTCATGAACTCGGGGAGTGAGTCCATTTCGCCCCCGGAAAACCGTTTCTTCTTAGCCCACCGCCTCGCCTGGCTCGAGGAACGCGAAACTTGGGGGACTGCGTCCAGTTCTGCACCCCAAAACCGTTTCCTCTTTAGAGAACACCGCCACCTCCGGGGACAAAAAAAAGGAAAACCAAAGGCCTCCGAACAAAAGAAAAAGAGAAACACAAGAAAAACGTTGAACTTGGGGGGGTGAGACCATTTACCAGAACCGTTTCTTCTTCTTAGCACCGCCGCCTCGCCTGGCTCGTGGGCTCTGGTGGCATTCCCAGCATGGGCTCCTCCGAGAAGAGGCCCAAAGTCGTCGCCGGCTCGCCGCCGTGCTGCAAAATGAACCTAACCGGTTCCAACCAGTGACACTGGCAGCACTCTACTAGATCTATAAATAAAGTATGGCTGTGGGTCAAAAAAAACAATGGCTTGCCTTGGTAAAAGGAACCAAGGACTAAAACCTGTGGTCCATATCCTGGTGGTTGAATTTGGGCCCATACCCATATGGGGGTTCAATATTCCATCTAGAGCCCCCAGCTTTTGACTATGGGTAACTATTCCAAATTTAGTGGGACATATCATCGTTTTGGTGGTTTGCCACAATGGTCATCCCATGTAAAGGACCTTTTGATCAACCCCAACATCCATATCTGTATCAGTGTCTATATCTGTCTATCTATCTATCTATCTATCTGTCTATCTATTTATATTCATGTGTCCCTGAAGAGCCTCCCAAGGGAGGGCCTCCCCAGATTTGAGGAAATATGCCCGAATCCAAATTAAGCCTTGTTAAGCCTTGTTAAGCCCTATTAAGCCTTATTAAGCCTTAATAAGCCTTAATAAGCCTTAATAAGCCTTATCAAGGCTTATTAAGCCTTATTAAGCAGTTAATCCTTATTAAGCCCCTTCTCAATGAAGAAACATTTGAAACAGATTGACTGATTGACCGCTGGCTGGCCAATTGCATCGAATCCTAGAACATATGCCCAGAATTCTAGTTGAGGCACACTTTGAAAAGACCAAAATGTTTTGTTTTTCTTAGAAGTAAGAGGCGTGGTAGAAAAAGGGAAGGGCGGGAGGGAGGGGACGGAGGGGACGGAGGGAGGGAAGGGGAGGGGGGGAAAGAGGAAGGGGGGGAAGGGGGCGGGGTGAAAAGCGTGTCCCTGCGCAGATATTATATATATATCGTGTATGTATACATGTATATATATATATGTATATATATATATATATATGTATATATGTATATATGTATATATGTAGATATGTATATATGTATATATGTACATATGTATGTATGTATATATGTATATGTGTGTAATATATATATATATATTTATATATATATATATATATATATATTCTTGAGTGTTCGGCCAAGTTGCTAAGTTAGTAGTTGTTAATAACCCCCAAGCTATAGCCCGATTATAAGTCCCCTGTTCAGTCAAGTCAACCTTATTAGCGGGTTATAGCCCAGGTGACCAACCACTCGCAAACTCGGCCGGACACCCAAGTAGGAGGAAACACAGCGCAAGCAAGGCTGATTTGTTTTGTTGGTCTCACTTCGAAACTGTTTGCTTGCCACTAAAACTGTCATTCCAAAATGAATAAAGTCCCCAACTGAGCAGGACGACACCAGACAGGAAAGTTGGTCTTCCAGGAGCCGCCTTCTCAGAAGCAGACTCCGGTTCTCACCCGGGTAGTTCTACAGCAGGGCTGTGGGAATTGACCACTTCTGTGATGCAATGGGCTTCCCAAAGGCTAACCCCTCATATGAAGGGGGAGATTCCCAATTGGCCATGGTTCAAAATTCCTTACCCCCAGTGAACATCCCAATCCCCACTAAATAGACTGAAATGGGTGGTGCACTTACCCCAAAATGGTACCATTGCTTTTGACCCACAGCCAATTCTCACCGAAGTGGTTGGATCAAGTGCGTCCGTGTAACCTCGCAAGGGCTTTGGCGCCGGCGTACTGCTCGCGGCCCACGCCCTCTATCCTGGGCGAAGCGGGTCTCACCAAAAGGGGTCCCGAATTCAAACCCACTGGGTCCCGAGTACCTTCTACTTGCTTCCGATGTGGCTTCGCCCTCAGGTTTTACATCCTGGTTTTCCTTGGTTTCTGCACCTAATGTTGACCCCATATTAATCAACCCCAGTCTATTAATAGGTGTCCATTTCTGGGTTTAATTAGTGGGGATTCAGACCACTTTGGAGAGGAACACCCCCATATTCATCAACTGGGGTTGATTTGTCTGGTGTCAACATTACCTTCTACGCGCTGTGGGTTAGTTGAAAAGTCACCGAACTTGTTGATTGCCACGAACATGGTTCAAACCCCAAAAAGCAAAGAGTCCATAAAGACGGGGAGTGAGTTTACCATGATCACTGTAAAAGGATTTGACTAGAAGAGTAAACAAGCAAGTAGAAAGTCCAAAGCAGAACTCAGAATGTGAGCCTCAGGATTTACCATAGGGAATCAAAATGGCTCAGCTTGTCCTAAGGTAAGGGACCCTTTGGGGATCCTGGGATTCTACCAAGACCCAATGGATTTCCGTCAAGTAAATGGCCCGATGATATACTCGATAAAACAAGGAACTAAACGGAAACGAGCGCAACACAGCAAAGTGTGCTATCAAAAAAAAACAGGGGGCGACGAAGAACGAAGGCAAAACCCATACAAGAAACAAACACACAAAACAACCACGGCCAAAACATAAGCTCATATACACAAAACAGATATACAACAAACAACATTATACATGTATATATATATATTATGTCTATATTCTGAAAACACACAACAAGCAAACAAAAAACACGAGAGGACGCAAGCCCTCGCTAGGCCTTCGCATTTGCGAGGCGCTGGGTGCGAGGTAGGCAGAAGCTATGCCCCTCCAGCTCGATGGTCATGGTCGCCCTGGTGCCCAGACGCCCATAGGCCCAGTCCTCGAAGGCGTTCCGAAAGGCGGCCGGCGGCCCGAAATGGACCGGTTTGTTGAGCATACAAACCTGGAGTCTCCTTCTGACCCTTGAAAAATGGTTGGTCACTGACCCCAAAATCATGGGGTCATTGAACCATTTTTAAAGGGTCATGGAGACTCCAGGAAATTAAGGGCTAGCAACGAGCGTATCCACTCAGGAGCGTACCTGGAGTCTCCGAGTCTGACCCGAATCAAACATGGGTCAATGACCAACCAAAATTTTGGGGTCAGTGACCAACCATGTTTCAAGGGTCAGAAGGAGACTCCAGGTATCCACTCAGGAACATAGGTGTCCTTTTTCGTTGCCTTGCTCAAAAAATAGAAGGCCCTGGTTTGCCTGGTGGTTCAATAATCTACCAAACCCATCTATTTGCCAAAAACGGACACCTACAGTGGATGGACGAAATCCTGCACCACTTTGAAACATGGTTGGTTGGTATTTACGTTGGGGAATCGAATCATTCCATGGTTTCTGAACGAAATGGATTTGTTCCATCCACAGTAGGTGTCCTTTTTGGAAAATAGATGGTTTTGGTAGATGATTGAACCACCAGGCAAACCAGGGCCTTCTAGTTTTTGAGCAAAGCAACGAAAAAGGACACCTATGTTCCTGAGTGGATACGCTCTTTGTGGATACGTGTTGCTACCCTTAATTTGTCTTCCCACTTGAGTGGATTGGCCACAAACAAGTCTGAACTTTGTGTTTACAACTAAAAGAGTGGCTAAAGTCTGAAACGGATGTCAGGGAGTGAGTTCTTGGTTCTTGAACCAAAGTGAACCACCCATTGGGGTTCCCACTGGCCGCGCCCTCGGTTTGCCCAGAGCAGGTTCCCGAAATCAGCGCCCCAGACATGGCTGTGGGTCAAAACCAATGGTACCATTTTGGGGTAGGTGAATTCACCACCCATTTTAATTAGTCAATTTTAGTGGTTGGATTGGTTGATTTGGACTTTGACCTATGGCCACAGCGCCCAACCCCCCAAATCGAGGCCGAAGCGGCGGGGCCGGTGCCGGGGTCGGGGGGGAAGACGTCGGCGCCGGCGCGGAAGCGACGGCCCGAGACGTTGAAGAAGGCCTCCGGACGACAGGACATGGACCGGCGGAGGTCTGGGCGCATTCCAAAACGGGATCCAGCTGCCCAAAAAAGAAGACACACCCGTACCTAAAGGGACGATCGATTCGGTACCTCAGGTAAATGGCAGGTAAGCCTAGTTACCCTCTGAACGGAGACTTGCCATGGTTTGTGTGGGTTATAAACATGGTTATTACCATCATACTATTAGTAAGTACAATGGCCAATTTAAGCATCCCAGGATTCAGTTGTTAGCCACCATGAAAACAATGGTTGGGTTCATACTGTGGATGAATCAAAACCATTTCGCACCACCTTCAAACCATTGTTGGTTAGTATTTACGTTGGGGAATCGAATATGTCCGTTGGGTTTCTTAGGTGTGCGAAATGGATTTCGCAACCATCCACAGCATAACCACCATTGTGTACCGCTCATCAGTCAAGTCTTTAGAAGGTCCCCCACTTTTGGGCGCAGATGTGTTTCATGGGGAACAAAGACCTCTCTATAATTGCCACTGGCGATGCAGCTGCTATCTAGTGGCTGTAGATCTTATTAAACCACACGGGCTAGTGATTTGGTGGGTAGTGGAAACCATCTCAGAATCTCAGGCCAATTGAATTCAGGTGAGCACCATGAAGAACAAGTATAGGCAGTAGAGATGCGACTCTTTGAAGGTGATATGATTTGAGTAAATCAAGTTTATGTCATTCAAAACATTGAGCTCTCCAGGAGAGGCACCTTTATCATAGGTGAGGGCTCAAACCCTCAGCTCACAAGAGGTTGCCCTGGGTTTGTAGCCCAAGCCTCAAGCACGGCAACACTCACTTCCAAGAAATGCCCCTGGGCCCCAAGGCCCCGCCCCAACAAAACGTAAGGCCGAAGGCCTGAAGGAAATCGTGGGTGGCTTTGGCGGAGGCCTCTCCAAATTGAAAACATCGTAGTTAGATAGCTGTCACTTTCACCCTGGATGACACCCACTGGTCAATTGCTTGGATATTCGCCCAAGTTAGTAAGTGGTTGACATCTCAAGTATCTGCTAGTAAGTCTCACTAAGTGGAGAAATGTGTGGCTTATAACCCAGGTGGCTAACCACTTGCTGACTTCGCGGAACACCCAAGTACCCCATTCCCGCGCGGCTTGCTATTTGGTGCCTTATTGATTCAGTTCCCAAAGGAAGCCGTCGCGGAAGTGCACAAACCAATCTGCAGATATCCGTCCTATGAAAGAATGGTCATTCCCTTGGAAAGAATACCCAGTGCTTCCGGTTACGGCTACGGTAGGTAGCCAGGTATTTGTACCTGTAGGTTTTACATTATGGCTTCCCCTGGTTACCTACTTTGTCTAGTGACAGTCTAGTGGGAACTGGAACACTGAAATGGACAGTGAATATTCAGAGTGAAGCACGATCCATCAAAATGAAGCAAGACACGGACTTCAACAAGCAAGACCTTCATGGCTGAAATCGATCGCACTCCTCAGCAAATTCAATTTACCCAGACAATTCAAACGGTCGAAGACCCTCTTAAGGATGGCATTTATTGGGGTCAGAAGGGGTGAACAGAATGTGGCAAACTCGGGGGACCCAATCCTTGTGGTTCCTTTTGAAACTGCACGAACTACTCTCCAAAAGGCACACACCATCTCTCCAGCTGGCGCCTCATTCAGGAAGGAAGTCATCTGAGTCTGATACACTCCGTCAGGTCCCACCGGGGTCTCAGCAGTATACGCCCACGGAGGCAACATGGCCTCTGCGTAGGAGTGGTAGTCAATAAAGGCCGCGACGTAGCCCGGGCCGGGCCCGGCTGCCTGAGGAAGACGCATTTGACTTGAGAACGTTCTCAGCAAGAATTCAGCGGGGGTTTTGGGCATGAACCAGAAGGAGATTCCTGAAAGGAAACCACAAAAGATTATTAAAAAAGACCAGCAAGTTGAGGGTACCTCACTGCGATTGAGTTGAGCCCCGCAACAAACCAAGAACTTTTTTTATTTACCTCCAAAGTGGGCTTCCCAAACAATCACTTTCTCCAACAGCCGTACCTCTTGTAGAGCCCGGTTTTGGTGTTTCTTCAAGTGCAGGGACACCAAAAGGAAGCCACCATCTTTCCGGAGGGCCAAAGACAACCCCAAGAAAAGCACCGCAGGTTCCGGGCTTCGACCTTTGAGACCCCGCTCGGTGCGCCCACCGAGCGGGTGAAATTGCCAGAGAGGAACCCATCCTAAAGCCTTAGGAAGCCTTGAGAAACAAAAATCCCCAAAGGACCCAATAACAGTTCTCGGTGGCGAAATCTGCTCCTCTGCTAAAAGTGACTCACTTTTTGTGGTCTGATGCGGAAAACCCACTTGGCAAAAAGCTCTCAAGTCCTAACATCCCTTGGCAAAATGCACCAAAGTGCAATCACATGTTTCCTCAAAGGGATGTTTGACTTGTATCCTCCTCGACGTCCCCATTCGTATCTGGAGGGGTGCTGTAAATAAAAGCTATCAATCCAATGAATTGACTTGGCTTCGACTCAGCAAGTTCTGATCGTGAGCTGCCCGGCAAAGAAGGCCCCCGAGTGGGGTTAACCTTGTTGATAATGGTAGGTCAGGTGTCAACGCCCCCGTTCAGTGCAGTTAACCTTGTTGTTAAGGTGTCTGACTTACCAAGACTTGGCACCAAACATCCAAGTAGCCAACAGGACCATGCTTAAGGAGATGAGCCCCGATTCCGCAAGTCCCAAACTTCCATGCATCTAGAATTCCCCATACATGGGAAAATGGGAGCCAACAATAAAATAAAAAACTCATTGCAATTCCAGGGCTCCCAATGGAAAGTCACTGGCTAAGTGGATGGCCCGAAACAAGTCCAAACTTTATATTCACCACTAAAATGGTCCAAACCCAAAAAAAAACTTCATGAACTCAGGAAGTCAGAGTTTCTGGAGCCCAAAAAAACAAAAACATCATTGCAATTCCAGGGCCCCCAATGGAAAGTACTCACTGGCGTGGATGGCCCGAAAAAAGTCAAAACTTTATCACCACTAAAATGGTCCAAACCCAAAAAAACTTAAAGTTCATGAACTCAGGAAGTCAGAGTTACTGGAGCCAAAACTTAAAAACCTCATTGCAATTCCAGGGCCCCCAATGGAAAGTCACTGGCGTGGATGGCACAGAAAAAGTCCAAACTTCATCTTCACCACTAAAATGGTCCAAACCCAAAAAGTTTAAAGTTCATGAACTCAGGAAGTCAGAATTACTGGAGCCATAAATAAAAATCCTCATTGCAATTCCAGGGCCCCCAATGGAAAGTACTCACTGGCGTGGATGGCCCGAAAAAAGTTCAAACTTTATCTTCACCACTAAAATGGTCCAAACCCAAAAAGTTTAAAGTTCATGAACTCAGGAAGTCAGAGTTTCTGGAGCCCAAAAAAACAAAAACATCATTGCAATTCCAGGGCCCCCAATGGAAAGTACTCACTGGCGTGGATGGCCCGAAAAAAGTCAAAACTTTATCACCACTAAAATGGTCCAAACCCAAAAAAACTTAAAGTTCATGAACTCAGGAAGTCAGAGTTACTGGAGCCAAAACTTAAAAACCTCATTGCAATTCCAGGGCCCCCAATGGAAAGTCACTGGCGTGGATGGCCCAGAAAAAGTCCAAACTTCATCTTCACCACTAAAATGGTCCAAACCCAAAAAGTTTAAAGTTCATGAACTCAGGAAGTCAGAATTACTGGAGCCATAAATAAAAATCCTCATTGCAATTCCAGGGCCCCCAATGGAAAGTACTCACTGGCGTGGATGGCCCAAAAAAAGTCCAAACTTGATCTTCACCACTAAAATGGTCCAAACCCAAAAAGTTTAAAGTTCATGAACTCAGGAAGTCAGAGTTACTGGAGCCAGAAATAAAACACCGCATTGCAATTCCAGGGCCCCCAATGGGAAGTAGTCTCACTGGCTGATTGGATGGCCCAAAAAAAATCCAAACTTTATATTCACCGCGAAAATGGTCCAAACCCAAAAAGTTTAAATTTCATGAACTCAGGAAGTCAGAGTTACTGGAGCCAAAAACAAAAAACCTCATTGCAATTCCAGGGCCCCCAATGGAAAGTCACTGGCGTGGATGGCCCGAAAAAGTCCAAACTTGATCTTCACCACTAAAATGGTCCAAACCCAAAAAGTTTAAAGTTCATGAACTCAGGAAGTCAGAGTTACTGGAGCCAAAAACAAAAAACCTCATTGCAATTCCAGGGCCCCCAATGGAAAGTACTCACTGGCGTGGATGGCCCGAAAAAAGTTCAAACTTTATCTTCACCACTAAAATGGTCCAAACCCAAAAAGTTTAAAGTTCATGAACTCAGGAAGTCAGAGTTTCTGGAGCCCAAAAAAACAAAAACATCATTGCAATTCCAGGGCCCCCAATGGAAAGTACTCACTGGCGTGGATGGCCCGAAAAAAGTCAAAACTTTATCACCACTAAAATGGTCCAAACCCAAAAAAACTTAAAGTTCATGAACTCAGGAAGTCAGAGTTACTGGAGCCAAAACTTAAAAACCTCATTGCAATTCCAGGGCCCCCAATGGAAAGTCACTGGCGTGGATGGCCCAGAAAAAGTCCAAACTTCATCTTCACCACTAAAATGGTCCAAACCCAAAAAGTTTAAAGTTCATGAACTCAGGAAGTCAGAGTTACTGGAGCCATAAATAAAAATCCTCATTGCAATTCCAGGGCCCCCAATGGAAGGTTGAAGGGGGTGAAGTTCACCCCCAAAACCGACTCGCCGAATCGAATCGCCGCATCGAATCCCCGTCCGAGTCTCAGTCTTTAGCCTTACGGACCGCTGCTGCCGCCGCTCCATGTAGCTGGACACGGCCTGGCGCAAAAGGAGCTCAGGAGAAATTGGTATCCAGCAATTAGGTCTCATGACCCTTAAAACATGGGTCCATGACCCCTTAATTCTGAGTAACAACCGCATTTTTTAAGGGTCATGGAGACTCCAGGTGGGGATATTTGACGGGCGGATTTCCCTAAAATTCAGGCACGCCACCATTCAAATGCAAGGGGATTGGGTCCGTAGTTTCCCACCATTTGTTACCGTTCAGGAGTAGCTCATCATATATATATATATATAATATTATTGGATCCTGTTTTAATGGGCTCGGTTAAAATCTAGGGGATTGTTTTGATGACCCCCGCCGCCACAAAACAAAAAGTGTGAAAAGGCTGCAAGCTACACTTGCTTCCATGGCCCTGTTGAAGTCATAAAACAGTTTAAACATGATTCAACCGCCAAGCTGCTTGAGCCGGTAAATTCAGGTTCCCCTACAAGAAAGATGATGCAAACAAGAATAACAAACAAACGCAACCGCACCAAGGCAGTTGTTTGGCTCGGTGCACTTTCTGGGCGTGTTTGAACCTTCCTGGAGTCTCCATGAGCCTTGAACAATGGGTCAACCCCAAAATTTTGGGTCATGACCAACCATTTTTTCACGGGTAGCATTAATAAGCATATTTCCAGTAGTGATAAATTCCTATTAAAGCCAACAAGGGTTTTTTTGTTTAAAGAAAAAACAAAATCAAAAAAAAAACTGATATTCTTAAGCAAATGGAAGTTTCGGATTTCGCCGCTGAACCGCGCGCCTCGGTCTCCGGCTCCGAGAAAGGCCCCGGGCCGATGTAGACCTCCGAGCAAGGGTCCTGCAGCCTCGGAGACCGTCGCGGCGGCGACGGTTTTTGGGTCTCGGGATCCCAAGACGCTTTGGACAGTTCCCCGTTTTCGGGCCAAGGGAAACCAAAGGTCCCCGATTTTTCAGACACATGCATGTGAGTGTCACTAAGAAACTAGGTCCTCCAGATTTGAGAGGTTAGAATAAGTTGGTACCATTTTTTGTTCTGTCTATTTTAGTAGGCGAACTCTCCCCCAAAAAAAGGGGAGAGAAGGGCACTACTGGAGACCTACTTAAAGGGGCAGGGCACTTAGCGAGTGGTTGGCAAGCCTGGTTATAATTAACCCGCTTGGGAGACTTAGAAGCATGTCTAGTGGGTTGTAACCAGGCTTACCAACCACTTACTAAGTACAGTGCCCCTTGAAGAAGACGCGAGTTAATGCCACCTGGAGTCTCCTTCTGACCCTTGAAAAATGGTTGGTCATTACCCGAAAATTTGGGGTCATTGACCCATTGTTCAAGGCTCATGGAGACTCCAGGTAGGGCCTGGCAAAAGATATATGAAATATTTCCAGTCATAGTTTCTCTGGAAAATCAGGGGAAGCAAACAACAGGTTTTCTTCATTTCACACAAATGAGAGTGGTGTTTCGCGGGGCCGTTCATTACACCGCCAAAAGCGCATCCGGATTTCTGTAAAATGGCTTCATGGCATAAAGTCGCGAAGGGTTTAGGCAACAAAACGCAAAGGTCGCAAAGCAAACAAAACACCCAGCAGCTTCTCTATTTTGGGACGGAAGAAACACACTTGCTTCAGCAAAAACAATATACTTACAAAACAAGTTGGTCCTCAAACAACCCAGAAGGCTTTGCCTCTACAAGATAGCGGATCTCGGCTGTTCCCAGCGTATTTTGCAAAAACATGTACAAAACAAGTTGGTCCTCAAACAACCCAGAAGGCTTTGCCTCTAGCAAATGAGCACAATAGCACATCCACATGTTGGTTGGCTTAAAAGGAAAAAAACAAGAAACACAACGATTCAGCATGTGCTTTTGCTACAAGTACTTCCCTGCAAATGAACATGGAACCTCAAATCTGTGGAGTAAGATCGAAGGCTGAGGGCCCGGTTTCCTCCGAAGGTACCAGGGAAGCCGCTGAGTTTTGGTGGGGTAATGCTCAAGGGGAAATATGGCTGTGGGTTAAAAATGGGTGCCCAAAATCGAGCCTGGTAAATGGGACCAAGGACGAAAAACTATGCGGTCCATATCCTGGTGGTTTTAATTTTGACTCACACCCATATGGCTGTGGCTCACAATTAAACAGGAGGGGTTACGCGGGTTTTGGTTTATGCTTCCACATGTTCCACTTACCAGAGTCGATGGTTTTTTGAGCAACACCCATATATTGTTGGGGCCCTTTGTGAATCCCTACCGCTGTAGCATAAGCATACATTTTCCAGTTGGTCCAAGGTTGATGTTATGCCCTAAAAGGCGTTCCCGTAACTAGGCTGGAATTAGGACCCCAGCAAAAAATAAAATATATATTTTTTGCCTGGCGAGTGGAAACAAAGGGACCCCCAAAAAAACAAAAAGCAACAACAAAAAAGCAAAAAAAGCAACAACAAAAAGCGAAAAGGGGAGCTAATTCTGGGGAAGGTAAAAGGAGGTACCAAGTTAGGGACCTGGGGATTGGAATCGGACGGACACGAGGCGAAGAGCGGATGTTCGCCAAGTCTTGGTGAGTGGAAAAGGCCACCAGGGGTATAACCCACTCACAAGGGTAACTCTCAGGAGCACTTGAAAGCAGGTTATATCTTAGGAATCTTAGGTCACAAACAACTTACCAACCGGCCTTGGAGTGGATTTATGGTCCCCAGCCATAATCAAAGCACGCGCGAAAGGGCCCTTCTAAACGGCGGCCATCCTAAAGACATGTGCCCCACGACCCCGACTTGCTTCAGGGTGTTATTTGAAAGGCATGGTTTCCCATAGTAAACATTTACCTTCAATTGCTTGGTTTGGGGGGAACAAATATGGTACCCTCAAAACAAGTCGGTCTTGGGAGTGGGGGGCATTTTCACTTATCGGAAGGGAGCCTGACTTCCATATGCTTAAGCCCCCTGGCAAAAAATAAACATATGTGCAGTAGTGAGAGACTCCGTTTAACACCAACTAGGGAAATTCCAAAAAACAAAAAACGTATTGAGGAAGTGGAAGCTGACATCGGTCCCAAACGCTGCGCCAGGCAAGGCACTGGCGCTTGTAGTAGTAGTCTGCACTCTGGCCGAAGGTCACGCCCCAGTTTCGATTGAGGTCCACTCCAGCCACCTGGTCACAAGAAACTGACGCTGAGGCTTTCAGCCTGTGTCAAGGGGTGCTCAAAGAACCCGGTGAACCTAAGTTACCGCAAGAGGATACGCATGCATTTGCTTCTTGGAGTTGGTACCCCAAGCTTTTTGTGTGGCAAAGGGAATTTCAAAACAAAACACCACCTCTTTGGGGGGTCCGAGACCCCCAAAAAAGCACACACACACACACCCATTCTGTGTCGCGTTTGAAGAGGCTCCCAAAGGGTCACTAGCCCAAGATCACACACAGGCTTAATGTGATATACAGCAGCTATGCACCCTTCCTCCCACTAACATAGCACCTGTGAGAGGGTACCTGGAAGATCAATTTCCTCTTCAATTTCCTCCTCTGTCTTGAAGGGAAGCCTCCCCAGCTGGGTTGAAACCACCATGAAAGTTCAAGGGGTTGGGTTCATATACCACAATTGCTTTCCAATCAGGAGTTTTATCATCAAAATTTGGGTTCCCTTGGGCCATTCTGTTCGGAATCGGTGGAACCCTAGAGCCCCTAGGGCCCCACAAAAGTAATTTTGAGAATGAAACCACCCGTGACCCCACCTTCCCGTTGCACAAGTGGTCCGTGCGGTTACTCCTCGACTTCCGCCACATCCGGTTCACCTGCGCGAGAAAAAAGCAAAGTAAAAACAAGTCTCGCAACCGGTCTCAAGCATGGGTGAAATGATAGCAAACAAGCCAACCAGTCAACTGTTCAAACACGGGTGTGTCAAACAGAGAAGTTGGATCAGTCGGCTTTCTTTTGGGGTCCAAATATTAAAGCGGTTGGTGAATAGGCGGGGTGCTTTTTTAGAAAAATGTCCCGGTATAAGCAGCAACCATGGAGTTGACTTTGTTTATTACTGGGGTACAACCCAGGTGGCTGACCACGAACGTGGCTTCCAAGCAGGCCACGTGGCTTCCAAGCAGGCCACGTTGGCTTCCCGTTGTTAATCCACCTTGGCGCTGTGTTTTTGTCGTTTTGATATGAGGGTTTGCAGTTGTTCCGGGGAGGACCCTCGGCAAACCCTACACGAACTTGGGGTGAAAAAACTCCCAAGCATGTCCGAACCACCAACTACCTGGACCCCCAATGGATCGATTCCATTTTTTGTCGGCTTTGTGCGACTTTGTTGCGACAAAGGCATCGGTTGATTGGGAGCTCAGGCAAGGGGAAGCTGAAATGGCGTTCAGCGCCCAAGTGAATACTCCGTCGCATTCAGTACACAGATTCACCTCCGAAAGACATGACACGATCTGGAGTCTCCACCCTTTGAACATGGGGTCAGAATTCTGCAACCTTAAGGGATCATGACCCAATGATTGTGGGGCCAAGGCTCCACGAATCCAGACATGTTAGAAGCAACAATGGATCCAACCAGCTGTTGCACTCTTTAAAAATTTAGCACTCTGTCCTAAAAGTTCCATAGGAGAACCACAGGTGAATCCACAAAATTCGGCATCCAAAACCGGCCCCATGCACAAACCAAGTTTGGTCGCGCGGTCTTCTGAGGGCCTCCCAGGTGTAGACATAGCCATCTGGGTTCACCGGCACCACCAGCGTGAAGAGGAAGTGCCTCACGGCATCGAGTTGAAGAAAAACCCTGTGAAACTCATGGTGTGACTGTTAGAGGGTCCCAGAAGATTGTCTTGACCAGGATGAGCGAGCCGTTGCTGCGCCACAGTCCAGGAAAAGTATTAGCCCATGTCGGCAAAGTGCAAAAAGGAGCCAGCGTTGCCTGTAGGATCAATATCTTCGACAGGATCCATGTGAATGTTGGAGGGTCCCAGAACTCTTGATGGGCATTTTTAGGATTCAACTGCACCCACCATGGAGGCTCAAATACTAAAGCTCATGGAAACGCGAGTGTGCGTTTCAGCCACTCTTTTTGGAGGGGGTCGAAAGGGAATCAAAAGCAAACCAACCGCCCCTTTTTTTTGGGGGGGGGAGGGAGGGAATCTGAATCATTGCTTTGCCACACATGCCACGCAGGTTGGTGCATGAGTTTGGTTGGAACCCTGTGCAGCTGAGGGTTCCTTCAAGACATGCAACACTTAGCTGCCTATTTCCGGGTCTGAGCTGCTCAAATGCAGTTTATACGCGGCTCGGTTCAGGGACCCCGGCGGCAGGGGTCCGTCCCCCCTCTTGTCCCCCCAATTCGCCGAGGACTGCCCAAGTTTTGAGCGAACCTAGGACCCCTGCAAAAAGGGAGCCCGGAATTACCGAAATGGTCCCTTAGGTTCGGATTTACCCCTGAAGTGCCCGGAACACAGAAATGGTCCCTTAGGTACCTCATATTGCTTTGGATTTCAGGAACCTGTATTTGGAAGGATTCCTTAAACACCCAAAACCGGGGAACAACAAGCAATCTGAGGTACCGTTTCAAACCCTCTGGGGAAGAGATGACAAGGGATCACAAGAAGGACACTGTGTAGAAGCCAACATCCACTTCGCACCGGGACACCCTCGGAAACGGCCCCACTAACCACTGAGATAGTCCCACCCCCCGGGAAAAACAAAAACCGAGGAGTATAGGAGCCGACCCCCAAGCGCCCAACCACCCAGGTCCGGCTTGAAGCAAGTACGAGGGGGGGGGGGGAGGCAAAAGGACTTCAATGTCTCGACCCCACGGCCAGAGCGGACCTTTCCTCGGAAAAGGACCTGGAGTCTCCCTGACCCTTTAAAAAATGGGTCAATGACCCCAACATTTTGGGTGATGACCCCATTTTTTCAAGGGTCATGGAGACTCCAGGGACCCAACGACCGCGTCACCCGCGCGCTTTAACTTTTCCGAGACCCCCCAGATCGATCGATCGATCGATCCGTCCTCAACAAGCGCTGCACCTCACTCGCCGAATCCGCTGCGTCCTGCAGCAGGGAGTTGCCGATGTAGAGCACCGAAGAGGTAGCAATCCACTCCCGCGCGTGGATGCCACCCTCCTGCCACACGTACCCATGTTGGCCTCACCAAGTACATGCTTATGTACCACTTGGCACAATAGCGACTGATCCTTTTGATCCCTTATCCCTTTCATCCAGCATCCCGGTTTTGCGCCCCAAAACCCCCCAAAACACGCGTCTAGAGTGGATTGCATTTGGGTTTCACCTTTTTGCCGCAAGACTCACTTCCTAAGTGGATGTGCCGAACATATTGTGTTGGACACATTCTCTGGAGGTGCTAAGAAACAAAGGGACAAATTCGGGAATTCATGCGCCGATTGCATCGTTTGCGACCCCTGTCCAAGAAGATGCACGGCTTATCCGCCGGATCGGTGCCATCCGAGTAATCGGTGATCTCCAGCGCATGCAGCGGCCGGCCCTGCACATCTGCGGGTCCGGGGGAAGTTTGGAAGTTTCTTTGAGGGTCCTTCGGGTTGCTGTAACCCCATCGCCACCTGTGAGGTTGATTTGGGTGTCTTCTTTTTGGGATATCTCCTTTTTTGGAGCATTTGTGTTTTCGTCAGGCAAGTGGTTGGTAAGCCGGTTACAACCCACTATTCATGCTTATAAAGTCTCAAATTGGTGGATTATAACCAGGCATACTAACCTAAGTACCACGCCCCTTTGAGTATAGCAACCAAGGGGTTCCTCGTCCTAAAACGGTCTTCCTAAAACGATACACTCTCTCCAACTAACATAGCACCTCACAGAGGGTCGCTTCAAGAGGAAATTGATCTTCCAGGGAACCTCACGCAGGTGCTATGTTAGTGGGAGGGAGGGTAAGACAATGCGATCTTTCCACCACGTGTGATTTTTGCTTGACGCCCAACCCGCCGAACAAGTTCTTCCTAAACCCACCGCCTGGAGCTGGTGATTTGTGTCAAAATTGGGAGGGCACGTTAACATGGATTTCGATTTTCCCTATGGGCCTCCATTCAAACCAGCCTGAAACGGGAACCCTCCAAAAACCCACAAACTGCCTTGGTCGTCGTGGGATTCGTGTAGTCTCTGAAAAAGCCGGCTTCTCTGAGCAAGTGGTCCGACCTTTTGAAAAAACAAAAAAGGTGGTGTGTTTCCAGAAAGTCGCGCCGGGGCCATGATTTCTGTGAACTCTTCGTTGTTGCATCTGGTGTGCGGTAATTTCATGTGGTTCTTCAAAAGGCAAAAGCCTTGTCGTCAGAATCAACCCATGAGTTTAGTGGTAGTTCTCCTGCCTATGCAACACCAAAATGTTGCCCACGTTGCCCTGAAGGAATCGAGAGGGACCCTGAATACCAGGCCCAGAAGTAGAATATACAGGAATACTGTGGATGGTTGCGAAATCCATTTCGCACCACCGTTCAGAAACCCTAGAATGATGATTCCCCTGTAAATACCAACAAACAATGGCTTCCCATGGTTTCAAAGCGGTGCAGGATTTCGTCCATCCACAGTATTGTTTGTTCTGTGCTTCACTTTGAGTCACTGGTCGAATGTACTCTATCAGTATCCTAAGTCTACCCCATGAACCCTGAAAGAAACAACATTCATCAAGCGCCAGTTCGAACAGTTCAGGGGCCGTCGCTTGGTGCCTGTTCAAGTGGGCGCCATGGCTGACGGATTCCTTTTTTGTGGCGAAATGACCCACCAAAAAGTGGCACAAAGCTTGGTTGCTGTTGACCTATCTGCAAACAGTGTCTCACTGTTTGTGGGTCCAATACCGGTCCTTTCTGTTTTAACAAAGAAGTTCAAGCCCAAAAAACCGATCAAATAATGTTTACCCCATATTCACCAACCCACTGCTTATTAATAGGGGGTGTTCCACTGCAAAAGCGGTCTGAATCCCCACTAAAACTGGGGAAACAACACCGCCCGTATTGATAAAAAGGGGTTGATTAATCCGGGGTCAACTTTGACCTAATTGCTATAACTCGCATGTAAGTCTTTAGTGGGGTTCGCCTTATGTTGTAACCCGGGCAGACCACTTCCAAACTGAGCCCAACATTCTCACAAAGCAAAGGGGTCTTTTGGGGGTCCAGGCTGGTACCCCCTCACAAACCGACTAAGCGATGAATCTAAAAGGGACACCCCCATATTGATAAACAGGGGTTTATTAATTTAATCCGGCGTTAACACTAAAGCAAAGGGCTCCTTTGGGGGTCCAGGCTGGTGCCCCCTCACAAACCGACTAAGCGATGAATCTAAAAGGGACACCCCCCATATTGATGGGGTTTATTAATTTAATCCGGCGTTAACATTAAAGCAAAGGGGTCCTTTGGGGGTCCAGGCTGGTACCCCCTCACAAACCGACTAAGCGATGAATCTAAAAGGGACACCCCCATATTGATAAACAGGGGTTTATTAATTTAATCCGGCGTTAACACTAAAGCAAAGGGCTCCTTTGGGGGTCCAGGCTGGTGCCCCCTCACAAACCGACTAAGCGATGAATCTAAAAGGGACACCCCCATATTGATGGGGTTTATTAATTTAATCCGGCGTTAACATTAAAGCAACGGGCTCCTTTGGGGGTCCAGGCTGGTGCCCCCTCACAAACCGACTAAGCGATGAATCTAAAAGGGACACCCCCCATATTGATGGGGTTTATTAATTTAATCCGGCGTTAACATTAAAGCAAAGGGGTCCTTTGGGGGTCCAGGCTGGTACCCCCTCACAAACCGACTAAGCGATGAATCTAAAAGGGACACCCCCATATTGATAAACAGGGGTTTATTAATTTAATCCGGCGTTAACATTAAAGCAACGGGCTCCTTTGGGGGTCCAGGCTGGTGCTCCCTCACAAACCGACTAAGCGATGAATCTAAAAGGGACACCCCCCATATTGATGGGGTTTATTAATTTAATCCGGCGTTAACATTAAAGCAAAGGGCTCCTTTGGGGGTCCGGGCTGGTGCCCCCTCACAAACCGACTAAGCGATGAATCTAAAAGGGACACCCCCATATTGATAAACCGGGATGTTGTTTTTTTTTTTTTTTTTTTTTTTTTTTTTTTTTTTTTTTTTTTTTTTTTTTTTTTTTTTTTTTTTTTTTTTTTTTTTTTTACGGCGTTAACATTAATAAGCAAAGGGCTCCTTTGGGTGTCTAGGATGGTACCTAGGCCGGGTGTTCAACAGACTCACCGCGCCTGCCAGCTGCGCCCGATCTCGGTCAGCCTCGCGAAGCGCGGATGCGCCGCCGCCAGGTGCCGCAAGAAGACCAAAATGTCTGCGAGGGGGCGGTAGTCCTGGAAGAAGTCCGTGGCTTTACCCGACCTCAGTATGGAGTGGTCGCCAATTCAATCCGATGTTCTATCCCTGATTGTATGGCACATCAAACGGGCTTCTTGCTTCTTTTGTTTGGCAGTGGCGAATTGAAGTGGGCCAACTACTTGAAGGGCCGATCGATTCGGAGCATTCAGGCAAGTGTTTGTAACGCCTGGTGAGATAACCCACGGAAGGGAGACTCACAAGGATAGCTCTTGTGAGTTACCACCATGGTTATTACCCACTAACTACCTACATTGCCCCTTTAAATATGGCTTCAAAATGGTGTGCTGGCCAATGGAGTCCGATGTTCTATCCCTATAAAGAACTTCACCGGTGCAATCCCGGCTTGCCGTGACGACGGCTTAATTAATCCACACATGGCCGGGTTCAGTGGTCTTTCGGAGCGGCCAAAGCTCCGGCTGCTTCCCCGTCTGCGAGGGGTCCCTGCAATCATTCAAAGGGTTCTGCGCGAACAGCCGCCGATGCGACGCCATGGCCGTGCGCCCAAGCCCCGAGCAGCGCGACAAGGGCTCGAGCCAAAAAAAGCAAGGTCTGGGGTTGCTCCCAGATGCACTGCTGAAAGCTTAACTTTCAGTGGGTTAAATTCGGAAAACCCCTCTAAATTCAACACACAAACAACTAAACACCTAAGGCAACGGACAATTCGTTGGAAACCGCCAAGACAAAAGAGAGGAAAACGCACACGCGCGCAAAGCCTTTGCCCCTACCCAGAACGAACAACCGCTCCAGACGAGAAGCGTGGGCTTCCAGGCATGAACAGCACAAACTTAGAAGTGAAAAAGGACCATACAGTGGATGGATGCGAAATCCATGAAATCCACCACCGTTCAGAAACCATGGAGTTGAAACCAGAACCTTGGCTTGTATTTACAGGGGGATCGAATCATTCCAGAGCTTCTGATAGTTGGTGCTTACTAACCACTTTCTAAGTACCCTGCCCCTTCAAATATTGGCAAGCCACTGGAGAAAAAAGAATCAAAACAACACACATGCCCCTTCAAGTATTGGCACACTGAGACAAAAAAAAATCTTAAAACAACACATCAGAAACAAACACAGAAAACCACTGAAGAAAACAAAAGAAACAAAAACGGAAAACCACCGGGGGGGGGAAGAAAAGGAAAGCAACAACAAAAAAACGCGCGCTCGGAAAAGGTCAGGTGCTTTGAGCCGCCTGGTTCACATCCGCGTTGCCCAACACCAAGGTCTTGGCCACCGTGGGGAAGTCGTTGGAGGCCGCCATAAGCATCGCCGTCTGGCCCTTCCTCGAACCCGTGGCCGTGGGCGTCGCTGGGTCGCTGGGTTTGGCTCTGAGATGCCCGAAACGGAGCGCAAGTTGGGCTTTCCTGGGGGTTCCCTTTACAAACAAGTTGCTTCTTGGGCTTCCCCTTTCCTTGGGATTTTCTTGAAGGGGCGATCGGAAGCCTGGTTACAACTTAGGAGACTTCTAACCATGGCTTAGGTTCCCCCCACCAAAAACGGATCGCAAAGGGTAGTTTTACTGTGGTTTTCGCGTCTTTGCTTGAAAAAGGGGCGATCGGAGCAAGCCGGGTTTTTTGGAAGGTAAAAAAAAGGCGATCGGAGTAAGCCTGGAGTTTTCCTTGGACACCTTAGATCTTGGGTCCACTCCGCCCGACGAGATCCAGGTCGCTCCCGGGCTTGGCAACCAAAATTGATTGAAGCCAAGGAACGGAACTGTTCGACAATCAACCCCCAAATGGGAAACAGGAGGTACAAACTCCAAAAAACAAACAGACCAGTATCCGCAGATTGGTTCATCTTGAAGAAACCTTTAGTCTCTGGTTCTGAGGGGTGAGGGAATAAACTGGAAGTCGAACAAGGAGTCCAAGAAAAAGAAAACCACCAGTTGGATGGTTGACTTCCGATCCAAGTCTTTCCCTGATCGAATCTTCAAGTCTAGGGAACCAACCTGGACTTCCCCCCCCCCCCCGCCCTCCAAAAAACAACAACAAACACACCCCGCCAAGCCGGAAAACCCCCAAACCCAACAACACAAGAATCCCGGCCTCCGGCCCCGATGCCCAACTATGGACTCATTCGACTGATTTGAGCTCTCGTCGTGTTGACTCGTCGAGTTCCTGGAGTCTCCTTCTGACCCAAATCAAAAATGGGTCAATGACCAACCATTATTTTGGGCCATGCCGAACCATGCTTCAAGGGTCAGAAGGAGACTCGTCGAGTTCTGCCAAAGAGCGCGCCAGTCATGTTGACCTGCGCTTTGGCTTCCAGCAGCTGCTTCGCAGCGTGGGGCCGATCCTCGGATCAAACACAACTCGATCCGACCAAAGACACCCTGCGGGTGGAACCGGAAAAACTGCGAGAGGTCTGGGTCTGTCCCTTTTTCGGGTGCTCAATTCTTGTTTTATTTTATGGTTGTTTTGGTGGGAGGGGGTCTTAGGGAGACTGGTGATAACTGTCATGCACTGGGTACTGCAAAAGGTATCAAGGATAACCCACTCCCAACGCAACGGTTTACCGTCCCCTGGGATTACAACCACCATTAAAGCAAAGGTAGAACTAATATAACCACCATTGCTTGCCGTTCGAAAGTAACTCATCATCTAAGTTGGGTCCCCTCGGTTGCAATTGTTTTCTCAGATGCCCAGTGGCCATGGGGCAAAGAAGAGTTTAAAGGGGAACCCTTACCCAAAACAAAAGCTGAAAAAAGGGCGACACTGGGCAACTGGGATCAGGTGGAGAACTATCCCTGGTAACCCCAAGTCAAGGAGAGTCTGCTGGGAAAAAATGGGCACCACCGGGCAACAGAGTTTTCATGTGAATCGGTTGAGGAAGCTTCGTGGGTAAGGCCGCCCAGTGCCTCCAGCAGTTCGACTGGAAGGGCTATGGCTCGGACTGTTCGGGTGGAATGTGGCTGCATGTTGTGACACCCAACGTTAGGTCCTCCAGTAGAGAGGTTAAAATATGGGTACCCCTTTTTCTGTAGTCTATTTTAGTAGGGGAACCCTCTCCCAAGGGTTAAAGGGCACTACTGGGTCACCTAGAAAAGGTGATCACCTGTTGGGACCTTGACTAAGTCAAAGACCAAAAAAGCGAAAAGCAACAAGTCAAAAGGTCGATTCGCTTGGAACAACTGCTTATCTGCTTCTGGGGAAACGAAAACGCATCTGGAATCTGCTGCTTTGATGGCTGGCCTTGACTTTTAAGGTAGGGGAAGCGAAAGGGCACTTCAGGTTCGGCCACTGGTCAAAATGTGTATCCTCACACCTTGAACACCCGCGAGCGCGGTTTGGTGAGGCACTTTACAATGGAGGGGGTCTGGAACCATGTGCAACGGTGAAAGGCAAGAACATGCCTTTGTTGGTACAAGGGCTTTCCATTTTGGCAGATACCCTTGGGATTCTTTAGGATGCCTTTGAAGGAGCAGGGGGGACTCTTTGGTGAGCATCATTTGAGTTCTGAGGGTGACCAACCACTTTTCAGGTGGTCCCCCCCCAAAAAAAAAAGCCGCTTGAGTCATAATCAAAACCCGGTATTAAAATGGTCGACCCAGAACCATGCTTCAAGGAGTAAGAAGGCGGATATCCGCAGCTATTTATGGTTGGGATTGTCCCTTACTAACCTTCATCTTGGAGTCTCCTTCTGACCCGAATCAAAAAGGGTTGGTCAATGACCCCAAAATAATGGTTGGTCATTGATCCATTTTGACTCGGGTCAGAATCAGACTGCAGGTACTTCATCTACCCTCCCTTACTAGCCTTCATCTACCCATTTTTTGAGTGTGGCTCAGTTGGTACTTACAGCGGCGATCGATTCAGCAGGTCAGGTAAGCGGTTGTAATATGCATGGCTCCGACCCACGCCAGCCATTTCCCCCGGGTTTTGAGGACGTGTGGCCCACTTCAAAGTACCAGCACCCCTTTGGGTATGGCAGAGCCGGACGGTTCTGAGGCAGACGCATGAGCCGACACGATGATGAGCGGGCTGAGCCCGTCAATGGACTGTGCCTCAGAGTCTTTGCCCAATTGGGACACTCATATCTGGGTGTGGCTCAAAATTAAACAGCTATTACGCAGGTTTTAGTCTTTGGTTCCATTTACCCAGGTGCCATTTGAGTACATTTTGTTGAGCCACAGCCATCTGTTTTCAGGCTGGGACTTGGTGAAAGGCAGTTGGAAAGAGACAAGGAAAAAGGTTTGGTGCCCTTTTGCCTAGTTGGATTGCAACCTGCCTTCTTTTGGAAAGCATATCCCAACCCGATGTCTCAGCACTGGGGTGTTCGACCAACTACTGGGTGAAACCATGACCCACTCAGTTGGCTCGAAATGGGAAAACTTGCACATTGCCCAAAACCAGACCGACCAGTCGATTGGTTCTGACATGCCCAACTTTCCAGAATTCCCTAAGTATCACAAAGGACCCGCAGGAATCTGGATCGACATTGAATGGGTTTGGACCTCCAAAAGGCCTTTGTTGAGGTCCCAAGATTCGTAGGGTTGTTGGCCAATAGATCTTCAAAAGACCTAGGAAAACTGACTCCCAAAAGGCGAGCACACATGTTTGTAGGCAAAGATGTACTGTGAATGCCGAATCCTGCCAAATTGCAAGTAATCCATGCCAAGCACAAAACCTGGAGAAATGTTCCAAACAAGTCGACGAGTCAACAAGTATGAGTTGCAGGTACTTCTATGTTCGAGACAGCAATTGCTGTGTTTCTATAGTTTCACGAACCATTATAATGCTGTATACAGTTGTGAACATGGCTGACTACCTATGTCTACATTGGGGAAAGGCAGGGAAAATAGAGAAAGAGCGAGGCAAGATCGGATGTAGAGAGAGGCGGAAAGAGGGCGGGGGAAATAGAGATGGAGGGATAGACAATGAGAGCGGTTTCGAGCGGTTTCACATGCACAAGTCCATAGTTGTCCTTGTTACTGCGAGGGATTCATGCTTTTGTCATGGCTGCGTGTGTTTGCCTTTGCACTCAGGACAGACAGACTGGTTTACCAGTTGTTTGAAATACCGCATATGAGAGGCTTCACATGGGTATACGATGAATGCTCTGTATACTCAGTGAGGGAACAGGGAATCGCTCTCGTTAACCATAACTTTACAGGTATCCTTCCTTGCCTCACTTCCCGAGTGCACTGGCCCAATAAAGCTTCAAGCGTTTTGCTTGCCGATACCATGGTTTTCCCAAAAACGGATGAAGTCCAGGGGGAGTTGCCCAATAGACGCTTTTTGTGCTTGTGAGTTACATATCAGTATCTGCGTCCCTAACTGACATTGGATTTGGTGACTTACCCCATCTGCGAATGATATATTGGTGAGGGCGTCCCTTTACCGTAGATGACAGTATATTGGCAGTGTGTGTGATGTTGAAGCCTGCCTGGGATCCAATGGTCTAAGGGTTGACCCCCGCCCCACTCTGTTTCATATTTGCCCCCCCTTCAACGACATCTGGCCAACAATGCGTACTAGATGCAATTGGGGACCCCTTGGTCCATATAACTTACATGGGCATTTCTGTCCGGTCCGCCAGCCATCTTTGAGGATGTTTCCCATGAAGCAACACGACACAAACTCAAAGCACAAACATACAACAACCTAGCCGGTGGATTTTTGAGTGATTGAATTGAAACCAAACAATAAGTAAACACAACGCACCAGCCGACAAAGCAAAACAAAACAAAACAAACCAAACAAAGCTCTCTGGACATGTCACGCGCGATGTCGATGAAACCGTTTTGGGACCCGCATGGTGTTTTGGTTTCTCAGGGCCCCGCATTCACATCAGCTTTGTGGAGTAGCAGCAGCTCCAACCTGGGACATGTTCACGGATTGTTTGTTCGTGAGAAATCAGCCCCCGTCTATCATTTATGTGTTTTCATCTGCCTAAGCCCCCTGAGAAAAAAAAAAGAACAACACGACAATCTGTCCAGCAGTGATAGATTCCCTTTAACACCAACCAGGAAATAAAAAACAAAATAAAAACACATCTTAAGGAAATGGAAGTGTGTCAAGTAGTTCCTGGCATCTCCAGGGATTGGATTGGTGGTTTGGGGATGTGAACCCCTGGTTTTTGTAGATTGTAAATGGGAAACCACCCCTAACCACCAAAGTACCAATCCAAACCACTAAATAACGGGAAGCTGAACCCTCAAACAAAGACACACTCATTTACTGGTTTGGCATGAGTTGGAAGCATCACGGGAGCCAGTGCAAGCCCATAGTGACTAGACCTTTGCGGGGCCACAAATGACCAGGCATGATTTGTCCCCGGCACTCCCTTGATGCTCTGAATCACTAGATCAGTACCGGGCTTCCTTGGTGGAGGACCTTCTTTCAGGAATCCGAAAAGAAGAATGCTCGGGCTTGTTAACCCGTCGACAGTGAGAGGTCCCCAAATTATGTAAGGACCTCGGACCGCGCCTCAAACCGCCGCGACCCTTTTTTTCTTTGCACGTGGGAAATCCATGGAACAGAAGGCCCTGCAACAACCATTCTGCCTGGGATTCTGTTGCCGCCAGTTATTCCAATGGTTGGGTTCAACACGCAAGCATTTTCAAACGGGTCCCTAGTTAAAACTGGCAGCCATGGGATTCTCTCAAAGATTCACTCCCCCTTGAAACAAGCAAGACCTCAGCTTTGGCCAGAACAAGTAAAGGATCGCGCCATATTAAGCAGACCAGTACGTTGCCCCTACTCCCCCCTACTCCCTATACACATTTATCGGAGGATGTGACCATGTTAAGCCCCGAGTATAACAGGAAGTACTCTCTATGGCAACATGCTTTTGTATTTTACTGATTTTTTTTCTCGGAAATGTACCCTAACAACAAGTCGGTGTTTGGAATACTTTTGACAGAAACTGCTTTTTCAAAACATACCCCAACAAATGTGTTTTCTGGAATGCTTGTCATAGAAGCTGTTCTTTTTATTATTACTATTACTATTATCATTATCATTATTATTATAAATATTATGTCAATATACCCTGACAAAACAAGTGGTACTTCGAATAGGGAGTAGTTTCGCACCCGGGACACTCACAGACTAGGGCTCGCCGCGTGGATTTCCTGCCAATCACACCATCCACCTGCACCTGGCGACTGCAGCTATCGGTGGTTGCAGCTTGGCTCAGCGAATCCCAGCCAAGCAGCTACCTCACTTGGTTGCTGTTTCACTTTTTGTGGGTCCAATGGAGAAGATCCCTCTGTGCTTGATGTTTGTTCTTCTCTCCAAAACAACTAGAAGTTTCTGTGGGTCCAATGGAAAACCCACAGTTTCCCAAAAAGCTACAGTCCAAAGATCCAACCAAATAACCATAAAGCTCCAAATTGTCCCCTTGACCTGGCACATGGAAGAGTGGCGATCAAAGCAAAGCGGCCGCACTTCCTCACATTGGCCAAAAAGCGTCCAGATGGATGGATGGACGGACGGATGGACGGACGGATGGACGGATGGATGGATGTGGGTGAATAAATGGATGGCTGAGTGGCCGTTCCGGCACTGCAGCTTAAGGTGACCGTCCCTCCCGCCACTAGGGTTGGAGGAATAGGTCCCCGACACTGGCTGCCTCCAGCAAAAGGCGTCCATGTGATATGTGTGTTTTTGCATCTAAAACCACCTTCCTAAAAGCATGGCCAGTCCACGAACTCGGGGAAGCAGCTCAATCGCACAATGCTTGCACTCGATTACAGCTACCGGGGGTTCACCGGATTTACATGATGGTTTCCTCTAGACCGTGGCCTGAAGAGCGCGCACGGGCCCCAAGATTCTCTAAAAAATGGGTTGCTCTCCCCAAAATCATGGTTTGTGAACCCCTTTTTCAGGGAAGTTTGAGGGTCCAGGTACCAACTCCAAATAAGACGGCCCCCTATGGGCCCCCAAAATGGTGGTTTTGGTGGCCCTGCGGTACCAAAAAAAAAGGAAAGGAAAAGGATAAAAAAGGTGCCAACCCGAATAAAGATGAAAACACATCTGAAACTGACAAAGGCCCGGCGCTTTGCAACGCAGCTTTGGGCACAACTTTGAAACACACAACAAAATGTCCAAGACGATAAAAGCCTGGGACAAACTGAACAACAAAAAATCCAAAACCCAACACAAAGCCCCAAAAAACAAAACAAACACCTGACACTTGAAAAAAAAGAAAGTCCAAAACCCAAAAACAAAGCTCCGACTTGCCGACACCCGGACTCGCCTTCCGCTCGCCCAGTTCCGGGCGGGGGCCTCAGGGCCAAACACTTCGAAAAATCCGAGAGTCGGATCCGAAGTGACAGCTGCTTGGCCGGTTCAAAGGGAAAACTGATTTCTTTTGTTGAGTTCAGACTTCAGACCCCTGGAAAATATAATCATATTTCCAGTACCTCGATTCTCCTTCTGACCCTGGAAAAATGGTTGGTCATTACCCAAATTAATGGGGTCATTGACCCATTTTTAAGGGGGTCATGGAGACTCCAGGTAGTGATAATTTCCTTTTAAAACCAACAAGAGAAAAAAACATCTTAAGCAAATGGAAGAGGTCAAGGGAAAACGCGCACGAGAATGGTTGGCCCAATTTAAATAATGACAATCCTTAGGCAAACAAAACATTGTACGAATCCCAGGGTATATCAGGGGGAGACCTCCCCCAAAAAAGGGGGTAAAAGGGCACAACTGGGGGACCAAGAAAATGGATGGAAAACCGCAGGAAAAAGGTTCAACCAGACTGCTAGCTGCAATGAAAATTGAATGGAAAACCCTTCTGGTCCACTGGGATGTTCCAACAACTAAGTACCTGAAGTCTTAAAAAATGGCTCGTCACTACCCAAATAATGGTTGGTCATTGACCCATGTTTGATTCGGGTCAGAAGGAGACTCCAGGTAGCAAACCCCAGGCAAAAGGTCCCTCCAAGGCTTCCATGCCCCGCGGACACAGTGGCCCTTCACTTCCGGAGGCAAAAATCACCTGAAACCGGCTTGCTACGTTGCAATGACCAAGTTGGATGGAATTCCAAGGCGAAGGGTTAAAAAGGTACCTGGAGTCTCCATGACCCTTCGAAAATGGGTCAATGACCCCATTATTTTGGGTAATGACCCCATTGTTTAAGGGTCATGGAGACTCCAGGTAGTTTAAGTCTGGCAGCGGGGGCTGGCGTTGCCATGAAGAAAAAATTGGGGGGGGGGCATGTATCCAGTGGATCCTAGGCGTGGCAAGCCCCTAAGCCTTTGACCCAATTTCTCTTGGGAACCCTTGATTACCCACACAGGTATCATGATTGGAGTTCGGCCTGGTCACAGATGTTTTTGCTTGCTTCACTTTGAGTCGCTGGTAAAACGTAAAATGCGTCGTACGTCTATTCCAAGTAAATGGGACAGCGGGTTGTAGGGAGTCAAACATGTGACACAGCCAGATGCGGGCGCCCGTTTCCTGTATCACGCACACGGAACGAAACAAAGCAAAAGCCTTAGAGAAAACTCCTTTTGGGCATCGGACCCCCTAGTTGTTGATGTGTGTCCAGTGGCTGAGCCTTTGCTGAACATGTGCATTTTGCCCCCCTTTCCTTCTTGTTTTTTCCCGGTCGTGGGTCCATTTTTGGCGGATTGAAAGGGACCCAAAAGGCAAACTACAAATCCTTTTTGGGGGGGTCCCTAAAAAAAACGTCTACCAGCATACTGTGGATGGACGAAATCCTGCACCACGTATCAAACTCGCGAACGATGATGTCCATGTACAGTAATTACCATGGTTTGCCATGTTTCAAAGTGGTGCGAACGGATTTCACACCCATCCGCAGTCTGGGAATCAAACACACCGCCCTGAGCGGCTGGCCATCCGACACTGCGGCGGGCGAGTTCGTTGCATACCTCGTGCGGAGCGAGGCTCGCTGCATCGGGTGCCGCTGAGTAACATACCTCACTTCCTGAGTGGATGGGCCAAACAAAGTTCAAACTGTTGGTTTGCCTCTACAATGGTCTTCCCACAACTTCAAGTCCACGAACTCCGGGAATGATATATGGATAATTTGCCGACAGAATTATGAGAAACAAACAACCCAGCCAGGGTGTCATAAATATATGACGTCTTTTTGTTGAGGCTGCGCTATAAAGGGGTTGCTTTGAAAGGAAGCCCAAAGGAAACCACTCATTTTGGAGGTTGCCTTATTTTGAGACAAACCCACATGGACCCAGAACCAAGTCAAGAATCACAAGGACGGATTTTCGCACCGATTTCTGGCAAGGGGATTGTCGGATGAAATACCTGGAGTCATCCATCCAAATCACAACTTGCTCGTGTGATAGGCAGGGAATGAGGAAATGAACTTGGGAATTCCCCTAAAGAAAACCACAAGTTGGATTGTTTATCCCAGGCTCATTCCAACTCATTCCCTGCCTATCGCAGCAAGACAAACGGGCGTGTCTCGAGAAGCGGTTCAGCGTGTTGGGCTGTCTAAACTCGGCTGCTTTCTGCTCTGCTAAAAGTGACTAACTTTTAGTGGTTTAGTGGAAAACCCATTAGTTGGCAAAAAGTTAAAGTGCTAACAGCCAAGCAAAATGCACCAAAGTAAAGCTTACTTCCAGGGGGGGATCCGAACGAATCCGAATGTCATGGCCCCAGGCGCACATGTTGACCAACCTCTTGGAATGCCTTTGTACCGTAGACCTATAATACATCTCTAATACGCAAACAAATACAAGCAAGTGTATGTATATGTGGAAACATAACCTGTGCACGGTGTGTACGTGTATACCAATTTGTATGTGTACAATCTACATGCACAAGTCAAGCCACCATAGATCAGCAAAGAGGAGGCGAGCAAACGATCGGCCCGGGGTGCATTAGAGGCGTCCAGCCCTCGCCGTCCGCAGCGTTCACCATGGACTTCCTGAACATCCAGATGAAAACAACGGGTGGATGCCCTAAATATTGCAAGGCATCCGCCGTATCCCAGGAAGGCCTCTGTAGATAATCCTTCGCCTTTCCCTTTCTTTCTTTTTCTTTTTCTTTTTTTTTTAAGGCGGTTCCCTTGGTGGCCCATCCAGAGAAATGGCATCACTGACTAGGCGTAACTCTTGGGTCCCGGTAAACATGGCGTCGAGACGGGGCACCGTCTCATGCACCTCAGGGTTCAGGGAGTCTGGAGCCTAGACCCTAGACCCCAGACCTAGACCCCAGACCCTCCATGGATGCTAGACCCTAGACCCTAGACCCTTTCTGAGAAGTCTGGGAAAGCTGTTCCTGAAGTCTCCTTCTTCTGACCCTTGAAAAATGTGGTCATTACCGTAAATGTTGGGGTTGTTGACCGGGTCATGGAGACGCCAGGTTAATTATAGTCCCCCAACCGAGAATCATAGAAGCAAAAAAAGACCTTCAAGGGGCAGCAGGATTTTCCCCGGGAGCTCGGTATGATTTGCCCAGTGCCTTCTGAAACCACAACAAAAGGGGGGCGTGTTGTTTTGGCCTAGCTCAGTTTGTTTCCCAGCACTTATTGCATCCGCAGCATGTTGGCTCTGATTCGGTGGCAGTTGGGGGTTGCTCGGGGCTGCTTTCATGCTGGGTGGTCATAGCTGGCTTGGATCGTACTGAGTGTGTGTTGAGTTGGTTTGGGGTTCATTTAGGCTCAGCACAGCTGACCTGCTGTGGGGTCGGGTTAAGGTGTTGGGTGTGCTGTGGCTTCACGCTTGCTTTAGGGTGTGGTTGCGTGAGTTTTTGGGCTAGTTTTGGTGGTTTGGGGCAACGCTGCAGAACCAATCCTTAACCAGGCCTAAAAAAACCAAGCCCTAAACACCTGATCCCAACACGGGGAGTCTTCTCAAATAACAAATTGCAGCAGGGGGATTGGTACTCTTTGAGTATGTTTTTTGGTACCGCCTCAAGTTGGCAACGAACATCCACGGCCAGGACCCATTTGTCTACTCGCCCGTCCTGGCGAGGAGGAACGCGACAATCTCCACCTCGCACCTAAAAGCGACTAACTTTTAGTGGGGTAAATACGGAAATCCAACCACTAAAAACCAAATGGATCTAAAAAGCTAAGGAACCGTGGGGAAAAACAAACTGCTTGCCCAAACGCAAAGGATGCCCAAGAATGATGTGCTTTTGTTTTTTTTTTGGGGGGGTTCTTTTCAGGAGACCAGCATACACCCTGCCAATGGAGTGGTCAACGCCTGGCGCTCTTGCCTGTTGCCACCCGAATGGTCTCAAAATTGGTGAATGAACTAAAAATGGCGGGCTTCCCTCTACCTACCCACAAAACACAGCTGTTGCCCGAAGGTTTCCGTTTGTTGTTCCCTTAAAACCAGCCAAAAGGGGCTTCCTCCTAGGTTTCCCTTGTGCTTTCCTTTGAAACCAACCAAAAAAGGCTTCCCACATATTTTTTAAAGTTGTCCTTCAAACAACTACCAACGAAAACGGGGTTCCCAACACACGTTTCTCGTGGGTTTGCCAGTAAAGTTAACTTCAAAGTCAGATTTTATAAAATAACGACATATCTAAATGGGTTTGTGTCAAATTAGGGGGTACCCCAAAAACGGCGGGTTTCCTCTGCTTCCCCATTAAATAAGCAACCTTGAAAAGGGTACTCTCAAAAGAACAATGAAAATGGTTGACCCCTCAAAATGCGCGGTTCGTTTCCTTTCAAACTCACTGCACAAAGGATGCCTAAGCGAGGTACTCAAATGGGATCCATACAATCGTCCGCCGAACGTCCGATTCCAAGCGACTGATGGGCCGCCGCATGCAGCGGAGTGCTGCCGTCGGCGTTGGTCTGGTCGACCCTGGCCTGTGGAATCCGAAATGACGGGGGGGGGGGGGCCTTCTATTGCAGCCTGACCCTGTGCTTCCAAACCCTGAAAAGTCGATAAAACCCGGGTTTGTCACGAAAACATTGGTTTTCTGTTTCAGAACCCATGCCAAACCCGTATTTAACCCGTGCCAAACCCGTATTTAACCCATGCCAAACCCGAATTTTTCGGTACTGCTTTGGAAGACCTGGGTTTTGTCCGAAAACCTCGGTTTTGTCCGCTGACCCTACGTTTTCTTCGTGTTTGGAAGCACAGGGGAGGGGTGCACTGGGGTTTGTGTTTGTTTTTGTGTTTTTTTCTTCGGGGAGGGAAGGTAGGTGAAGGGCTCACTGTTCATTGTGTTTGTGGGGGAGGGGGTGATTTTCCTTTCATTTGGGCATGTGTCTTTTGTTCTGGGGCTCGGACCTGCAAACTGCCGCGGCTTTCCGTTTCGTTTCCACAACAAAAACTACCAAAAGATAGACGGGCGTCCCTCAGCCCATCGATGGCTGCGAGTGCCCAGTGGCATTCTGTGCTCGGTGGGCACACAACTTGACCCAGCAAAAATACAGAGCACCAGACCCCGGAGTCTCCTTCTGACCCTTCACAAAATGGGGTCATATAAGGTCGTGACACCCATTTGCAGGGTTGGAAGCAGACTCCAGGTTCTGGTGTTCTGTTTCAAATGTGTCTCAAAATTAGGCACCCGGTGGTTTTCGTTTGGTTTCCCTTTACATCCAACCGACAGTATCTGGGATTTTGGACATGGAACAAAGCAGTAGGGGGTGCTGGCAGGTTTGCTGTTTCAGATTTACCCCACCCTGCTGGGCCGCGCTTGTGAACCAATTCTGTTTTTCCACCCAAATGACCCAGAAAGGTGTTGCACACAGGCAGAACAAGGCGTTGGTGCTTGGAGTGTCCAGGCTGAAATATAAAAATGTTTGCAGTTTCTGGCGGTAAGTTTGTAGAAAGTGACTTTCGTACACCCAAACGCCCATCCCCCCCCCCGCTGAATGGTTGAAGTATGAGAGCTCTTCACCAATCCAGTGGTTGAACCGTAGTGGGCAGCGCCCCAAGCCAATTGGCTCGTATTCTTGCCATTGCATCTACGTATCAACCAAGAGAAGATGTAAGTTGAAGGCCTCCTTTATTTGGGAACGCTTCCCCTTTCCGTACAGTACTGACTCAGGTGTTCGGCCAGGTTGGACAGTTGTTAGTGACGCAAGTTGAAACCCGCTTATAAGTCTCTCGAAGAAGAGCTAACCTTGCGATTTGTAAGTTTATATCCCAGGTGGCCTTTTCCAGGACAACTAACTGTTCAAGTCTTCGCGAAAATATCAACAAATTTCCAGCTGTAAGTTTGATTTCCTTTGAAACCAACAAGGGGAACATAAACAATATTCTTTTCAGCAAAAGGAAGCCTAACAATGCGGGGGTTCCGACTCCTGAAATTCATGGCGTGGCCCATTGAGGGTGTTCCCCAAGCATTCAGGCTAAAACAAAAGCAAGGAACCTTCAAAGTTTGGCCACCCACCGAAATGTGATTTCCTAAAACCAAAAGGGGTTTTAGATAAACATATCATTTAAAGGCAAACAACATGTGATTCCCTAAAACCAACCGGGTTTTCATAAAACATATTCTTGCAATGGCAAACGTAAGTTTAATTATGTGAATCCCTAAAACCAGCCGGGGTTGCAACATCAACATATTCTTGCACAGGCCAAGGGAAGCGAGTCGCTGGGCGAATCGACGTGGCGTTCTCTCCGTCCTGCTTGGCCAACAGCAGCTCCACCACCTCCATGTGCCCCCGCTCCGCTGCCAAGGAGAGCCTTGGCTCGCACAGGGCGACGCGAGGCTCGTCCTTGGGGCCGTTGACGCCACGTTGGGATTCTGCGGAGGAAGCAAAACGAACACACACCTGCCCAAAGGACCTGGAAAATAACAGGTTTCCAGGGATCCTTCTTTCTAGGAAATCACCAAAAACCCTCGGGAAATGGCTGGTTTTTGAAAAGAACGATGGCTGAAAAGAATGGGGAATCAACCCCTAGAAGGTTCGTTCACTTTTTGGGACAATTACCAAACATTGCCAAATCACAAAAACCAAACGGCTATAAGGTCGGCTTTGGGCAAGTTAGACAATCAAATGGATCTTTGTTTAAAGGGTGTCACGTTTAAAAGGGGAACCAACATGAAAACCGAAGCAACTTTTTGGGGAGACCCTCAAACAAATCCAACCATACTTCTGGGGGCAAGAACCTTGCGTTAATGGGTGCAATGAGGGGTCCAGGTACGTTTTCTTTTGCAGTTCCAAAGGAACACCATTTCTGGGGGGGGGGGGGGGCGGGGGTTCTCCTTTGGGTTTTCCAAAAAAAAATGACAAACTCTAAAAGAACGGGGGTCTCCTTTGGGTTTTCCAAAAAAAGAACAAACACTGAAAGAACACGATAACAATAATAACAAAACAGACGTTTTCCTTTGGGTTTTGCAACAAACACATCACAGTGGTATCTTCAACATGGCCTTCCTACAGGCCTAGAGGCGGTGTCTTCCCATTGGAGCTGGCAGCTTCCTCGATGCTGGCGTTGGCCTACGCGCTTGGCCACGCCCAACCTTCCATTTGCGATTTTTGCCCCCCTGGAAGAAATGAGAAGTCCAGTAGTGAAATTGGTTCCCTTTAAAACTAACTGGACAACATAAAACTGATTAATTTCAGCAAATGGAAGCAACAAGCTCAAACAAAGGCGCTAACAAAATGCGCCGAGATGAGTGGAGGAACATCTTTCGGTGCAAGGCCCTTTTCGGATATGATCTGATTCAGCTTCATTTAGTCTAGCCTAAAAATGATGATCAGCCTCAGAAAAGGGCAAGCGCCGTCTTTCAAAATCAAAGGATGTGCCCTTCAACTTCTGGAAAAACATGTTTGTTTTGTGTGGCGCCGGGGCCTGCTTTTGTTGGGCCCATTTGAGGAAACACCCACAAGAGGGGACATGAGGGACATGCGCAAACAGCAACATGCTCCATGCTGGCCAGCATCACTCTGTGTGTGTGTTGCTTTGCTGTACGCCCTGTGTGTCCGAAACTTGGGCCATGTCTTAAGTGTTACGGTGGATGCCCTAAATCGCCCTAAATATTGCAAGCAAACCAGAGCTTTGGTGCCTAAGGATGTACAGAGTGACCCATTTCAACCCTCATCCTAAGAAGGTACCACCATCCCCCTGGGTGGTGGTGTGGAAGGGCGAAAGATCAAAATCCCTATCAAACACGTCAGTGAATAGGTCCGCCTTGATGTCTTTGTCGCAGTACTGTGAATAGGACGAAATCCTGCACCACTTTGAAACCATGGTTGAAACCATGGTTTGAAACCACGGTTGGTTGCAGAGGGAATCATCATTCCATGGTTTCTCAGGTGGTGCAGGATTTTGTCCATCCACAGTAGAGATCTCTCAACACGTCCCTCCTCTTGGAGTTGGCTCCAACATGGCAAACTGCAAGCAGAGAAGCAGCTCCAGCCCGATAGGGTATCCAAACAAAGAAACAACTACAACAGAGTACAAACAACGAGCAACTCCAACCGGACACACTGTGCAGAGAAGAAAACAAAACAAAAAAAAACGCTCAGGACTCAGGACTCACCAGGCAAACTTCGCCAGGCAGAGAGCGTCTTTTGCTGCGCTTTCCCTCAGAAGCGCGTGGCCAGGCCTCGAGCAGAATCTTGACCACCTGCAGGTGGCCCTTGATGCAGGCCTAGCTTGCTCAGATCGGAGGATTCTTCAGAAGTGGGGGTTGATCAAACGCTTCTTTACATGGCTGTGGGTCAAAAATAGGGTACCCCCAAGATGGCTTGCCCTGGTAAGTGGAAACATGGACCAAAACCTGCGGTGCCCTGGTGGTTTAATTTTGACCCATACCCACATGGGCTGGCCGTTAAAGGACACCACCCAGAAAACGGACTATTCATGTGGCTGTGGGTCAAAACCAATGGTACCATTTTGGAGTAAGTGAATTCACCACCCATTTTAGAACCTATTTTAGTGGTTGGATTGAATGGGATGTTCACTGGGGGCTAACCGGGCTTTTGATTTTGACCCATGGCCATTTGGCTGTTCCAAAAATAGAGTGTTGGCCAATCCCATAGTCCCTATTGGGAAACCACGACCACTTTTGGAACTCAAGGTAAGGATTCAGGATTGCCTGTAAACGGCCCAGCCAAGAAACAGTAATCTTAACCCCGGAATAATAAACCCCTGGTTGATTAATAGGGGGTGTCCCCTTTAGTAGGCATTCATCACTTTTAGTAAGGATTCAGGATTGCCTTTGAACGGCCCAGCTAAGAAACAGTACCCATGGTCATTTGGGGGCCAGGAATGTTGATCAACCCCCAAGTAATTTGGGGCCAGGAATACTGACCAACCCCGATGTAACCACCCGGGTTTTGGGTGTCATGCCTGTGCTTAGCAGGTCCAGGTATCCACAAGGATCCACGTGCTATTTGGGGATGCATTTTAACTGGAGACCCTTTGGTGGACATCATTCACATAGGGAGTCTTGTCCACCAACAACATGTGAGGGTGTTCCGCATTGCATTTCGGAAAGTGGTTAGCAACATAAGTTAAATTCCGCGTATTTGCTCCCTCAGTGGAGTTAGCCTTGTTTGTCGGTTTTAGCTTAGGCTACTATCAACTTACTTACTTGACCGAACATCCAAGGGTCGTCTAGCAGTAATTAGGACCCCTTCCCCCCACCCCATTTTAGCAACCCAGGGATCCGCACATACACACTTGTTTTCATCGAACCCTTAGACCCACTCCGTGTTTTTGTGGCTTTGAGGGCACCTTTCTCACCTGTGTTTCAGGGGTAACCCCAAGGGAGACCCACCCATGTTTGTGGTTCCTCATTTTGACGCATACCCACCGAATCTTCACCTCCAGAGTCAAGTGTTGGCGTATAGTTCCACCACAATCCTACCTCAGTTGCCACCGAAACCACGGAAGCTTGATTTATGATGCAAGTGGCTTTTAGGAAAAGCAAAACAGAAAAAAAAATAAGTTTTGCCAAACCCCTGATGCACGGGTCCTCTTTGTTTGAAAAACGCTTTGCCAAACCCTGGAAGCGGCAAGCTAAGCTTTGCTCGCCGCCCGGTCCCCGGCTCGATGGTGTTCAGGTCCCGGCCCAGGTCAGGGCGTGGTAGCCGTCCCCTGATTCGGAAGGTCCAAAGGGCCATTAGACACCCCGGGAATTGGTGTTTGGGGGTCGCAAAACCAGGCTGAGGGCCTTCAAAAAAATCGGGAGCGTCTGGGTAGGGGTGAAAAAGGGGTCATTTAGTGAATCCTCACAAAGTAACAAGGGACGCTTGGGGGAAAATGAAGCATTTGGGCAAGAACTCGTTGCCCAAAGAACTCGTCCTGTAACAGGAGGAAGCTGTTGGTACTCCTCGGAAAGATGCATGATTCTGTCATCGTTCGAGTGCCTCCGAAATGCGTGACATTCAAGACTGAGGGCGTGTTTTGGAGTGCATAGACATGAGGGGTGTATTCCCTCCGCTCTTCAAAGTTGAACGCTTTATGATTAATGGGAAACACAGATGTTCAACCGACAGGATAGAGCTGAAATATCCAAACAAATAGCATTTTTTTAGAACTCATGACCCCTAGAAACGGGTCGTCTCCATACTGCTTTCCTTCAAAGCCGGGTTCACCATTCTGGGGGAACCCCAGCAAAGGCTGACTTAAATGGCAACCCAAAATAGCCAAAACTCGAATATCACTCAAAGCATTTGACAGCCAGACCGGGGTCCTGGTATGAACCTCCAACATAGTTGTCCCAAGGGAAGTGGCGGCACTGCTCTGCCGGATGAGTCGCGCACCGTCCTTGGCGGCACAGTTCGCCTCGGAGGATAGAGAATTGCGAGGATTACCGGGCCGCATACATAGGATGGAACTTGGGGATAACCAAGAAAGATGAATGGGAAACGTTAGCCATGGTCATTTGGGGGTCAGGAATGTTGATCAACCCGCACGTTGGAAAGCACATGTTCTGGTTCTCTTTCAAGTTTAGTCTACCATTAAAATACAAACAACGTCTTGTAGGAGACCCCAGTTGTGTTGCAAAACCGGGGTCCAATGTGTCAACGCTTTGGCGCGAAAAACAAATAAATATACAAATCTCCCGAGCTGATCCAAGCGAAGCGGCTCGGACTCTCGCACGTAAGCACCGGGTTTGAGAGAACGCAAGATGCTGCCGCTTTTACTTGCATGGGTATACGGACTCTTTGGTGGACAGCATCGCAATTGCTTTGGGAATGGCACTTAATATAAATGAAGGATACATGGAGAAACTGTGGCGTCTAAAACAAAATGGAACCACTGACGCAGGACAACTGCAATTGCTTCTATACCAGGGGTCCGGCGCATTTCGGTCGGCCAACCAATCAGCTTTTCAGGGGGTTCATTAAAATTCATAGCCACATACCAGCAAATTCAAGCCAGCGAAGCAAAGCCCAGACTGGCAACTTGGCAGTCTCGCTCATTTGCCCAAAGCCGACCTTTTGACTTGTTGTTTCTTCCTTTTCGGCCTATTTTTGGTCATGGCCACAAAAAAGGTTGACCTTCTATTTCTGAGTCCTTTGGCCAATTGAGAAAAGGATGTCCTACTTCTCCGAATGCGAGCTTTCAAGAGGTTTTAAACTGTTAGAGGAATCCTGACAAGAGGTCCGAACAGCGTCTTCTCTAGCAACCATCAAAATCCCATGCATGGTTTTCCGTTAGGTTGTTTCATTTTCCGGGCCAACACCGGGGCCCTAAACCCAAATTTCTTGCCGAGGTGGTATCCCCAACCGAACTGTTTTGCCCAGAAAAATAGGCAAAGACCTCATATCAGCTTCCCTGATATTGGTCGGTTGGATTGGTTGCTTGGAGGTTAGGGGTGGTTTACCCATACCACGAATTAGGGTGTTGCCTCAGTTTTCTTAGATGTTCAACCAACTTATTAAGTAGGTTATAACCGTGGTTCTATTCGGGTAACTGAGGTTGGACCCCAAAAAGCCATGGTTCTAACCTACTTACTAAGTTAGTTAGAACATTCCAAGTTGGGTAAAAACATAACCAACACACGACCAACACTTACTTACTAACCATGCTTCTAGCCGACTTGCTAACTTGGTTAGAGCATTCCAAGTAAAAAAAAAAAAAACACTCAGATGCCCAGTGACCATGGGAAAAAAAGGGCATCCTTTTCTTGGTTGGTTGAGTTGAAGGGGAAGCCTTCCCAAACAAAAACAAGCAAGGGCGCCACTGGGCAAGTGGGGAAACACTTGGTTGCGGTAACGACCCCCCCCTGCACAAACTGGACCACTTTTTTGGGGTTGAGTGGAAAACCCAGCTTGAGTTCAACCAAAAAGTGAAAGTCTAAAGATCCAAGTGAGTATGTACCAACCAAACATGGTCTTCCCAATAGTAGTCAAGCGGGGAAACAGGCATCACCGAACGAAATGGGCCAGGTACGACACGAAACTTCTTCACTCAGTCCGGCACCCTGTGCCGTAGGAGCCACGACACCGTCTGTGGCATGTTGCGAGTAACCGCCTAAGGCATGGCCGGAGGACTCGGGTTCGAATATGTTTGCTTGGGATTTTGTAGGGGCTGGCTTAGATCCCAGTTCTTGTTGGACTGTTTGGTAGATCCCAGTTTTAGATCCCTGGTAGATCCGGCTTAGATCAGGTTCCTTGTGTTCCGTTTGTGTTTTGGGAAGATTTGGATCAAACTCTGTGCGCCGCCTCCATCATGAACAGGACTGCTTGCTTCACTTTGAGTCACTGGTAAAATGCGAAATGTATCCCAAGTCTGCTCCAGTTATGTGAGGACTTATGGTTGGTGGTTTCGGTTGGTGGTTTTGGATTTGAACCTCTTGTTCTTGTGGACAAATAGGACACTATCCGGGTTGCTCCAACCCTCCCTGAGCAAAAGGTCGTTAGACTGGTTTGCTTTTGTCTTCCAAAGGCCTCTCCGGGGCGAGTCGGTCACACGTATCTCACCAAAGACCTGCATGGCTGCCCCATGAATAGGGGTCTGGACAACTAATACTCCTCCAGTGGAGAGATTGGAATAAGAGTTCCAACTTTTTTCTGCAGTCCATTTTAGTAGGGGAACCCTCACCCGAAAAAGGGGTAAAAGGGCACTACTGGGGGACCTGGAACAAGTCCCCGTCCCCTTTTGGCTTCCTTTTGGGGCAAAGTCTCCGTCCGAGGCGCCCCTTTCAGCCTACCGGCCTCAGCGTTGTCAGCTGACACATCAAAGTTCTGAAACTGGGAACCCGAAGGTTCTTTCCGGAATCCGTGCCTGGAGTGTCCCTCTCATCCTTAAAAACCTGCGAGCCATGACTCGCAACTTGGGTCTTCTCAGAAAGAAAACCAGACTCCAGGCATACAGATTCAAACCCGCCACGAGGTACCAAACACCTGGCTTGGGGCTGGGGAAGCTCCGCTTCTTTGGGGAAGCTCCGCTTCGTTAACCTCGAGACTCCCCCAGCGGCCCCCAGTCCGTCAACTCGGCGCGGGGCAATGTGCAAGGGAGTGGCGCCTGTTTCGTCCTGAAGTCCGACTTCAGATGATGGCTTGATGGCCCCCACGGGAAAATGTATGAACATAGGACTGTCCTGTTAGGGGAAATAGATGGGTTTCCCTGGTGGATGATTAAAGCACCAGGTAAACCAGGGATCGCCATCGATGCTTCTACCAAAACCACTAAAAAGGACACCTATGTGTATGAATCTTGGCTATGTCAAGAGTTGGAACCAGCTCAAAGGTGGTGGTGACCTGAAACCCCACCGAATTGTGATGTCAACTTGATTTCAGGCCCCCGAACTGGAAGAAACGCCCTCAAGAAACCCTGGCGGATTTTCCGGGTGGGTGAAACCCTCAGCTCGGAAACAAACAGATGCCAGCTGCTCCGACGCAAAAACTCACCATAAATAGGGCGACGGGGCGAAATAATTAGAAATATGGTTCTCAAAATGTCCCCTACCTTGGCGCTCACTTTACTTCAACGTTTGATAGCTGGACCTGCCCCGGGAGAAATCTGATGCCCCGCAATCCTAGATGAATCGGTGGGGAGGAATCTGAGAATTCGGACCCCAAATTAGTCCACCCATCCTACTTTTTTCGGGTAAACCCCTCCAAAAGCGATGGATCCCCACAAAATCAGGCACACCCCCTATTAATAAACACATCGCTTTGTTCATCCGTTTGTTTTTTTCGTCATTCTCCCCCATGGATCCCAAAATCCGACTCCAGAAAGAAATTGGAGGCCAAGAGCCCTCTCCTTGGACTCCAGGTTCGCCTTCTGTTTGATCAAGTGCTCCAGAGTCACCTCTTGAACTCATGCAGCTTGGTGGCATCCTTCTGGGCTTGTGACCCCCTTTTTCTCCGGTGGCGAAATCTGCTCCTCTGCTAAAAGTCACCAACTTTCAGTGCTTTATGGAAAACCCGCCTAAGTGGGCAAAAAGTTCTCAAGTCCCAACATCCCTTGGCAAAAAATGCACCAGTGTTTTTGTTTGTGGAGGAAAAAACCCTTGTGGGCATACCAAAAGTGTCCCTGCCTGCACTCGAAAATGAACAGATGAAAACTCAAGACAAAACCAAATCGTCGAGTCGAACCACAAACTACCAAAAAAGGCGCGGCGACTTTTCGCGCTTTCCAACAAGGGAAAGAGAAGCACTACCCTGGAGCTCGCTTGAGTGGATTGCAACCATTTCCAGGAAAGCCATAGGTGACCCTTCAACTACCGTGCTTTGGAAGCATTTGGTTGGCTTGACCACTTTCCTTTTTTTTTTCCGAAAAGAATGTGGGCTTGTAAAAAAGAAAAAAGAAAGGAGCCCAAACAGCGCTCTCAGTCTGAACCACATCGATGTGGTTCGAAAGTCGCGCAGCGAGGGTATCACTATGGCGACCTGCCCAAGTGAGAAGAGAATCTCGTGCTGGGATCTTTTGGTGGACATCATCTTCCATTTGCTTAAGGCCCCTGAAAAAAAAAAAAAAACAACTATATATGTCCAGTAGCAAAGCCAACAGGGAAAACAAATTAAACAAATGGAAGTCATTTGGGTGGTTCCCTACTTAAGCATCCACAGCCTTTTCAGGGTGATACAGCTAAGGGCGGCATGAGCATGAGCGCAAGACCGGCCTTGTGACCCCCACTTTGAGCAGGGTAAACTTGCGTGCAAAGTGACAATTTGGACTTTTGGTGGCAAACTTGGCCGAAATGTCAACTTGTTCTGACCTCTTGAAAAACAAAAACTAACCCTTGTGAATGGAATAGAACTAATCTGAATAAGTAGAAGCATCAATTTCTACCCAAAGTAACATCCAAAACTGACACCTGTGCTTGCTCTGTGCCGCCTTCTTTCTGGGCATGGTTTCTGGACTCTTGTGCCCTACACGGTTTGCTGGAAGGTTTCTGGGGAGGCTGCATATTGCACTTGTCGGTCACCCTCCTTCAACAACATGTCTGCCAGTTGCGAAGGAGCAGTGCACAGATCAACAACTTGATGCATGCTGGCATCTGAGTAAAACTGCTCTCGAACCTGAATGTGTAACCTCTTCATGCTGACCCCGGATTCATCAGTCTGCTTCATGAATAGGGGCGGTGTTTGATCCGGATAACCCTGGTTTCCCACTGGTCGGGTTATTTATGCGTCCCCTTGCACGGCACCCGACCAAAGACACTTACTCCAAGATGGCACATCATCGGAAAAACAAATAACAACACAACAATAGGAACAATGCATTTTTTGGTCACTATCAGCACATCCCCAAGAAACGCTCTTTCCCATGTCCAAACTCCCGTCAGGTTTTGTCCCAAAAGCAGTGGTATGGAATTATAGCAAGGTACCCTTTAAACAGTGCCGCTCCCATTCACTGCCTTGTGAGCAGGTACAAACTAACTTATTTTGACCCCCTCTGTGCACCTTTTTCTAGAAACCCCGGACTAGTAAACTGCTGGTTGACTCCCTTTTAGTGGCAATCACTTGAGGGAAACACCCCTATGAATAGGAGGGGTGTAGTAATCCATGGTCAATGCTAGACTTGGCTTTTCATCCATGCACTGCAAATAACACCTTCAGACTCTGCTTCATATGTTGAGCACCCTAAGATATAACCCTATTCTTCTGGCGGAGATCCTGGAAGCTACTCAAAGGGGCGATCGGGTACTTAGTAAGTGGGTAATAACCATGTTTACACCCCACTTACCATGGTAAGTTTCCTAAGTGCATTGTAGCCAGGCTTACTAGCCACTTCATGTTGACCACATAAAACTAAACCAACCAGTTTACCAGTAAAGCCGGCAAGCCGGGTGGCGGAAGTTTCAAAAATATAAAAACTATAGTTATCTTTCTCTTTCTTTTCTTGACTCTTTTTCTCCGTCATTCTTCCTTTCTTGCTTTCTTTCCTTCCTTCCTCCCTTCTTTCCTTCTTTCTATCTGTCTTTTATTTCTTTCTTTCGTTTGCTTGTCTATCTATCTTTCTCTACCTATCTATACCTAACTACCTGTCTATCTATCTCTCGTGTTATCTATCTATCTGCTTATCTATCTATCTATCTATCTATCTATCTATCTATCTATCTATCTATCTTCTCTATCTATCTCTCTATCTCTCTATCTATATATCTACCTATCTCTCTATCTCTCTATCGATCCATCTCTCTATATCCCTCTATCTCTGTCTCTCTCTCTTTCTCTATCTGTCTCTCTCTCCCTCTTTCTTTCTATCTTTCTATCTCTCTATCTCTCTTTCTTTCTACCTATTTATCTCTCTATCTCTTTCTCTATCTCTTTCTATCTATCTATCCATCTCCCGCGTATCTATCTATCTATCTATATATCTATCTATCTGTCTATCTCTCTATCTATCTATCTCTATATCTCTCTGTCTACCTATCTATCCATCTCTCTCTCTCTCTCTCTTTATCTGTCTATCTGTCTATCTCTCTATCTATCTATCTATCTATCTATCTATCTATCTCTCTATCTCATTATCTCACGTGTATTTATCCATCTCTTATCTCTCTATCTATCTATCCATCTGTATTTCTAATTATCTATAGATCTACCTATCTATCCATCTCTCTATCTACCTCTCTCTCTACCTATCTATCTATCTATCTATTTATCTATCTATCTATCCATATATGTATTTCTCTATCTATCTACCTATCTATCTATCTCTGCTTCTATCTATTTATCTATCTCTCTATCTGTCTGTTTATCGTTTATCTATTTGTTTATTTATCTCTCTCTCTATCTCTTTATGTCTCTCTCTCTCTCTGTCTATTTATCTATCTATCTTGCTCTCTGTCTCTCTCTCTCTCTATCTATCTATCTATCTATCTCTTTCTCTATCTCTTTCTATCTTGACTTCACGTACTACTTTCGTACTTAAAAGTTGCGATTTTCGAGCCCCAGCTACGAAAGTGGACTTCGCGTACTACTTTCGTACTCAAAAGTTGCGATTTTCAAGCCCGGCTGCGAAAGTGGACTTCGCGCACTACTTTCGTACTTAAAAGTTGCGAGTTTCAAGCCCCAGCTGCGAAAGTTGACTTCGCTTACTACTTTCGCACTTAAAAGTTGCGATTTCTGAGCCCCGGCTGCGAAAGTTGACCTTGCAAAAGTGCTGCGCCTGCCACGAATTCTGCACTTGACCTTGCGAAAGTGCTGCACCTGCCTCGAAATATGTACATGACCTTGTAAAAGTGCTGCGCCTGCCACGAAATATGCGCGTGACCCTGCGGAAATGCTGCCCCTGCCACGAAACGTGTACTTGACCCTGCGACAATGACGCCCCTGCCACGAAATCTGTGCCTGACCTCGCGAAAATGCTGCCCCTGCCACGAAATCTCCACGCGCCGCCTTGCGCGTCCGTGCCAATGGGATTTGCGATGCGTCCGTGCCAGAAGTAAGAAAATGCCGCGCCTGTCACGAAATCTGCACTTGACCTTGCGAAAGTGATGCACCTGCCACGAAATCTGTACCCGACCTTGCCAAAATCCTGCGCCTGCCACGAAATTTGAACCTTGCGAAAGTGCGCGCGTCCGTGCCAATGGTCCCGGCGCGAGCCCGTCCCGAGCCCGTCCCGAGACCGTCCCGAGACCGTCCCGAGACCGTCTCCGTCAGACGCCGCGACCGGGGTAGCTTTCAGCCGGCCGGAGAAGCCAAAACCCGCAGAGGGTTGCACTTTTTGCAGATTTCTATTCCCCCGCCACACGTATACGCACGTTTTCTCGCATGCATTCATTCTTTCTTCATCCCATCTTTGCGCAGAGCTACCTTTCAATTAGTTTCCGTAACTCGGAAGTTTCCTTCTAAACTTCCTTTGATTAGTAGGGGGGTGTCGCTGGGTGTGGGGATTCAGAGCACTTTGGGACGGGCCAAAACCCACCCCCTATGAACAAACTGGTTGGTTTATTCATATGGGGTCAACATTACTAGGTACCCTGCCCCTTTAACATATCTTAGGTTGTACCCCAGGAAAAAAAAATGGCACAAAGCGAAAAATAACATCATGCGAGCCTAGAGGTAGGTACCCCATCGCCAAGGGACCATTTGGCCGTGGCTCAAAAAACCGGTAAAAGGAAACATGGACCACAACCTGCCTAACCCCTGCTGTTTAATTTTGAGCCAAACCCATTTCTCTCAAATGTGGGTCAATGACCCCAAATTTTTGGGTAATGACCCCATTTTGCTAGGGGTCGGAAGGAGACTCTAGGTAGGTACTAGGTACCCTGCCCCTTTAACATACCAAGGGGGGGGGGGAAAAACAAAAAATCATCCGAGCCTAGAAGTTCCCCGACCCCTTCACCAAGGGACCATCTCTCTCAAACTGGTTGGCCCTTGGAATCCACGTTGCCTGGTCCTCCATGAAGACCGCCTGCGCACCCGATTCGATCACCAACTTCCAGGTATGCCAATGCGCCCTGGAAAAAAAATAAAAACCTCCCTCAGCCTAACATGGAAGCTGCCAAAAGGCCGATATAAATGGAACCAAGTCTTTTCAAGGGGTCCTGGAAGCTTCCATGTTAGAATAATTTGGTACCCTATATTTTTTCAGGACGTCTATTTTAGTAAGAAACCCTCCCAACCAACAAAGAAACGGTAAAAAGGGCACTACTGGGGGACCTAGTTGCTGTAGTGAAATCGATTCTCTTTAAACGCAAACGGGGTTTGAACAAACACATATTCACTGCAGCAAATCGAACGCCAATCCTGCCCCAAGCGCACAGGTCCAACCTGCTGACTAAAAGCTGATGCGCCGATTCGCTGATTCGATTTGGAGCTTCCTGAAATCCCAGGCTTTGAAAAGTTTAAGGTTCCAGCCTCTAAATGGAAACTTTGAAAGGGACCTGAAAGGGGGAGCTTGGGAGTTGTTGGGGGCAAAAAGTTTGTTGTTTCCTTGAGAACCCCGCTTTTGAAGAAAAGGCCAACCCGATCCAGGGACTTGAAAACGGCTGAATTGAAACATGGTGTGGCATTTGCGGGGGACCCCCAAAATGGTGTTCCCTTTGGTTTCCCTTTCAAATCACTGTTAACAAAAGGGGCACCCTGACAAAACACACACACACGTAAAATTCGGGCTTGAACCCCAGGCTGACGGTTTCATCAATCATGAAAACTATTGCTTAGCTACAGGTTCTCTCCACAACACGGAAACCTGTGTTTGTGCTTTCTTTCGAGAACCCTGAGAATAAAAAGGGGACAACCGCTGAACACCTAGCTGCAACAAAAAGATGACCCAAAATGGGTCAACACCCAAAATGAAGGGGTCAGAACAGTCATAACTTAACCGCCCCATGTTTCAAACTTAAAAGAGACTCCAAATACCTTGTTGAAAACCTGTATGGCTCCGCAAGTGCTTGGAAATTGATTGAACCCCTCTGGATCCTTAGGTGCCAAATACAAAGCCTCTACCTGGAGTCTCCTTCTGACCCTTGAAAAATGGTGGTCATTGACCCATTTTTGATTCGGATCAGAAGGAGACTCCAGGTAGGCTTTGGTAGGCTTCCTGGAGTTGTGTGCGCGACCTTGCAGGCTGCTTGGGACATGTTGGACCCCCAAAGGACCGATTCCTTTTTTTCTGCCGAAACGACCCATAAAAGAAAGGGGTACCAAGGCAGAAATAAGTCTAAGCCACACTTCCCCATTCTGAAGAGCTAACCCAGTTATCAACTTTTGGGGAATCAACCCTTAGAATAAGGGGTCCATTGGGGGTCCATGTTGGAATCTCGGTGTTGTGCACCTTGGAGAACATGTGATTTCCCTAGCCCAGTGTTTGCAGGCAAGCCATTGCAGTGCTCACTTGCCCAAAGGACCCAGAAATAAAAGGTTAACCTTTTGGGGTAAATGGACCAAAACTGGAAAACCAAAAGGTTAAAAGGTCGGCTTTGGGCAACTGAGAGTGGGTAACCAGGGGAAACCATCAGGGAACAGTTTGGGGGAAAAAACACACCGAAGATTTACCTAAGCAAAAAAAAACCGAGGTCAAGTCTAGATGACCTCGAAAACGACCCCAATATTTTGGGTACTGACACCATTTTTCAAGGGTCAGAAGGGGATATGTAAAACAAACAAGCAAGCAAATGGAAGGATTTACAGGGATCCTTACATTATACACCTGAACATTGCCTTGTAAATGGTGGTTTCCGTTTATTTTGGTGGAAAAAGCCACGTTTCAAATGGGCAAAATGTGTTTTTAAGGAGCCCTGATTTAGGTCCTGGGACCAAATCCCGGCAGCCGAAACCCGCCTGGAGCAGCATTTGGCCCATCTCCTCCTCCTGAGACTTCCGGATCCGACTCGAAACAAAGTCTCGCAGCCGGCGACGCGGTTTTCACCCGAGCTGACTGGTTCTAACATGGTCATAAACGGTTGATACGTCCATGGAGTCAAAACTCCTGATGTGGCCCGTGGTCTTCGTTCCATCTATATAGGAATCATTATGCTGGTTATTCAGGATCCTTACTAGCAGGTGGATGACCGTCCAACTAATAACCCTAAGTGGGCCTGTCTCCCAGCCCAATCAGACGGTAGAGCCAACCAAATGGCCAACTTTCGGCTTTTTGGCACTCACGTGTTGCCTTTTCGGCTTCCTTCACTTTACCGCTCACGCGCCCATCCATTCGGCCTGTCAGACAGAGCTGCATGGCTGCATGGCACGGACATGCGCAAGTAACGAAGACTCAGCAAGTTTCAGGGCTTCATGGCTTTTGGGATTCAGCCGCCAGCTGTGGTGCCCATGTGGTGCCCTGTTGGATCTCGTCTTTCTTTGAAGTTGGTGCCCTGTTGGAGCTGAAATCCAAGAGAAGGGGCATGTGCAGGGATCCCTAGAAATCCCTGCTGTGGATGGTTGCGAAATCCATTTCGCACCACCGTTCAGAAACATTGGAATGATTAGATTCCCCTGCAAATACCACCCTACAGTGGCGTCGCATGGTTTCAAAGTGGTGCAGGATTTCGTCCACCCACAGTATGACAAAGAGGTGCAATGGGTATGAACATGTGTATGAGACTTAGTTGGCCACTTGGTGGACATTATTGCAGGGGGGCTTACGTCCACTGACCGGTTCACTCATTCCAACTCGCGTCGCCTAGACGGGAAGCAGCTGTAATCATGGCCATTCCGCTTGTCCTACGAAAGGGACCAAACATGGATTTAATGATGCTGCTCCATATTAGCAAACCTTAACCTCAAACATGTAAACAACTCAAAGACGATTCCAGTACAGTGAGATCCTGAAATGGCCCTCTCAAGGCAAAACAACAAGTCATTCGCCCTCTCAACGGTTGTTTCAAGGCACACCCCAAAAACATCAGTATGAGGAATGAGGACCGCTTTCCTTGGTCCATGTTCGACGCGACACATAGGATTCAAGCCACCATTAAACCAAGGAAGGTTCATATAACGACCGTTGTTTACTACTTACCGTTCAGGATGGCCATCTAAGCTGAGTCCCCTCGCGCCATTGTTCAATGGGAATTGGTGGAACCCTGGGGCTAAGGGTTCAATCAACTACCTTCGTTTGGAAAAGTACCAAACAACACCTTTTAAGCCCTACAAGTCCCATTTGGAAGGCGGTACTTGGATACCCTACTTGGATGTTCGGCCACGTTAGAGAGGGGCTCGCCACCTGTGCTAAAACCCGCTACCAAGGTGAACTCCACTGAATGTGGGACTTCTTGACGCGGGTTACAACCTAGATTGCCAACAACTAAACGTTGACCCCAGACTAATCAACTCCAGTTTATCAATATGAGAATGTTCCCCTCCCAAAGTGGTCTGATTCCCCACCAAACCCACTGATGAATAAACTCAGGTTTTGCTTTCTCCGCGGTCAACCTTGGCGAATCAAGCGCCCCCAAGTCCTCCAGTAGAGAGGAGTTTAGAATAAGTTGGTACCGACTTTTTCTGTAGCCAATTTTTGTAGGGGAACCATCCCAACCAAAAAAGAAAGGGTAAATGGGCACCCTTCCGCTGGGGGACAAGATGGCCCAAGTAGGTTGAGTATCATTTTCGTCCGCCAGCCATACAGGGATCCTTACATTGTACACCTGAACATTGCAACTTGTAAATGGTGGTTTCTTCTCCCTTAGTTTGGTGTGGAAAAAGCGCCACATGTTTCAACCGGATGGGCAAAAAATGGAGATCGCTTTTTCAGGAGCCCTGCATCATATCTCACAAACATTTCTCCGACGGGGGCCCGGACATTGGGACTCCAGCGGAACTGCTCGCCCATCTCCTGCAACGATCCGAACCAACGCCCCCATCGCCCGCGAGCGGGGCGAGCGGGGCTGGCTCGCGCAGGTGGTGGTGGGGGGGAAAGGAAACAAATTCAGCGGTTTCTGACAATGATTTGGACCCCCCAAAAACAAGTGCGGCTTCCGCTTGTCCTGTAAGAAAAACAAAAACAGCTAAACCGCAAAAGAAGACGGCCAGCTCAAACTGCAAAAGCGCTCCTTTGGCTCCGTCTTGCCGCTTGAACAAAAATAGGAACTAGGTCCTCCAGTAGAGAGGTTGGAATAAGGGTACCAACTTTTTCTGTAGTCTATTTTAGTAGGGGAACCCTCCCCCAAACAAGGGTAAAAGGGCACTGGGGGACCTAGGGAAGCTACCCGAAAGGATAGCGGTTGCTCAGAACCGCGCACCTGCTCCCCAAACCTGCGTGCAGGGTTGTTTATCTGTCTCCGCCCCTCACAAAGAAATGGCCAACCACTTGGCCGAACATCCAATGTGGGTGTTCAAAAAAGGGGGAGCCGGGCAACTGGATCAAGGGCTTTCTGTGCTACTCCTCACATCCCCGCTAGAGCAAACTCGCTTGGCACAGTGGCCCAGAACGTGGCCAAAACAGGCAAGCGCGCCAATCTGGCGTACTTGATGGGTCCAGTAAATCCAGTTACTTTTGGGTAACCACAGCCCATCATGCCGCACCTGGCAAATTCCTAGCTACCTGCTGCAAGGAACTTCTCCTTGGACAGCGGAAGATGGAACTGGGCGCTTCCCTGCAAATTAAAGGGCTCTCCAAGAGTCTACAAACCGGGGTCTTCTGGGTTCTATGTGTTTAGCTAGGGGTCTGAAAACACTGTGCTACTTGGCGCGGGAAGAGAGAGGCATACGTCAAAACATAGGCACGAGTCAAAAGGGTGGATTCCACTGAACTACTCCCAGAGGGTCCAAGTAAACTCTGTGTGGGGCTGACTGCTTTCATTGGTTTGCTTGTGGGGGGGGGGTGACCTTGCCACCAAACTCAAAGGCGAAACGGATGCCACTGAATGCCGGCATGTCGTTACCTTTTGTATTAGAACAGAAGCAAAAACACACACACACACCGCCGGACCTGTCCCTGCCTCTAAGTGCAAAGCTGACGCGGGCTCATCGGGGCATGGATGCAGTTTCGCGGATGCACATTGAGATGAGGTGAGCTGCTATTTTTTGTATTCGCAGTCGATCAACAAGTGCCACCGTATTGTTGCTGCAAATGTGCTCCAAAGAATTGCCAAACAGCAACTTTAGAAGCGTCTTGCCAAAACTGGGCGCTTCAAGGCTCATGCGTGCGATGATTGTTGCTCGACAACCTGTCTTTTTCCTCTGCGGGCTCGGCTTCTCTACAACAGATTCCGTGTATTCCGCGCTTCTCATGTTCTATGGCTGGAAGCTTGCGCGGAAGCCTTGCAGGCCATGTCATGACGAAGCTTCGCTTGGACTATTGGACGTTTTTTGTGAGAAATCCCTGGGCAACTCCGTGATTCGGCTTGGATTGGCCTTCTAAACCCATTGAGGCTCAGGGCCACTTGTGGGCAACCCCCCCTTGCGCAAATGTTTGCCCTTACTTTTTGTAAAGAAGCCGTCTTAAAATTGAAGGTTAGGGGCGTTTTTTTGCCCGAATGTTTTCCCGGCATTTGGTCCAGCAAAAAACATGCCACAATTGAGGACCCCAAAACAGTCACAGGCTCCTGAATTGCGAAGCCAAAATGCTATGATACAGGGTACTACTGTGGATGGTCGAAATCCTGCACCCCTTTGAACCATGGGAAACCATAATAGGTTGGTATTTGCAGGGGAATCATCATTCCAATGTTTCTCAGGTGGTGCGAAATGGATTTCGCAGCCATCCACAGTATTAATAAAGGAGGTGTAACATTCAGAGGGGGTGGTGGCCTTCCAATTGGCGAATCCAGCAACCCTCGTTCTCACGGGCTTGGTGGTTTCTTAATGGTCACCCCATGTAAAGGGCCCTTTGAACAACCCCCATTTCGAGACAGACCCATATGCAACAAGGTGAGCCTAGACGTGTGCAAGAGACAACGCGCAATCGATTTTCTGCAAGTGTCGGGATTTGCCCAGCTCCCCCCCCCCTTTCACTCTTCGGTTGACAACTATCGGACTCAGCGTGGAATTGGAAAAAGGGGAAACACAAAAAAGGACCCGATTCGATCCGATTCCTGCTTTTCAGAGCTTTTCCTGCAAGGGGCAGCAAAGAAACGCCCGCCGCACGGTGTCCTGCTCTCAGCCCCCCGGCTACTTGGGCCTTTTGGATTGAGCCCGTCTAACTTGGGATCGTTTGTCTCAATTCAGTGACCCGGGAAAAAAAGGGAACCAATTCTTTTTGGGCGGAAAGCGCTGCAAATCCAGGACAAGTCAGTCGATCTTCCATGAGTCGCAATCAAAACAAAAATGCTCGGTACTGAAGTGGACGATGCCCAGAACCATGCTTCAAGAATTCGGAAGGCGCCATTTATGCTTGGGACTCTCCCCAACCTTCATCTACCCGGACGTTGATTCTGGCTCAAACGGTGAAAGTGCAACCACTGAGGCGAGCTTCTCCCAGTTCTTTTTGCTCGCGTGCACGAGGCCGGACAGCCTGTACCCTTGTCCGAAGCTTGCCAGCATGCCTCAAAGTGGCAATACTACGCCCAATGCCATCCTATGGTTCCATTCGCCAGTACTATAACTAGACCCAGACCCACCCTGTAAACAGCAAAGAGCAAGGATCAGGTCGTCTCTTGATTATGGTGGTAGCGGGGATCCACTGGATGCCAATTCTTTTGTGCGTCCTTCCACAGTGTGTAGAGCTCTCGTATGTCTTCAATCAGGATCAGGACTGCCATTGATGTTCATAGGACCCCCAGTCTGAGCAAATGATGTTATCTCATGCAAACATATGTGCAAACTGCCTAACTCGATGCTCAATGCAGACTGCCGTGAGGGACTAGCGCAAATGTCAATAGGTTTACTGGAAGCTCCCAGGCAAAGATGACAGCCGCCCACTCAGGTAGCGGAAGGCTTGTATTTCAAGCCCTCGAGTGCGGACAGCGCGTCCGCAGCATGCCCATGCGCAGAGCTCATAGCCTCGTCCTTGTCTTACCGCAGAAGCCAGCCAAATCGCATATACTAGGACCTCCAGTAAAGAGGTTGAATAAGGGTACCCTTTTTTCTGTAGTCTGTTTTAGTAGGGGAACCTCCCAACCACAAAAAGTTGGTCAAAGGGCACTACTGGGGGACCTAGGCATACAATTTCCATACTGATTCAGACCCATAGCTCTTGCTGAGCCATTGGAAGCTCATGGCTGTTGAGGTCCTTAAGGCTGAGTGACTAGAAGTTGCTGCAATAGCACCCTTTGCTACGACTCTGAACCAGTTTGGTAGTATCACTCTGGGCAAATTAATCCCCAGGGAACTTTATCCTCCTTGTTTAACCCCCGCATCGCCGCTGGGATCGCTCGTAATCTGCCCGGATTGGCTGTATTCTGTATTCTTCCATCTGCTCAAGCCCCTGAAAAGGACAAACATCCAGTTCAGCAGCGATAGATTCCTTTTAAAACCAACAGCTTAGACCAAAACGAAACATAAGCAACTTGCAGTATTTGTCCAGGGGTGCTTGTGCATACACTTTTTACATACCCCTTGGGGCAAATGAACACAAGAGACCTGCTCATGTTCAGACCCCTCTCCCTAAAAGGGGTAAATACTTTGTTTAAGTGGGTTGGAAACCAGAGAAGCCAAGGGGTATGAACGAGGGCTATGCCGCACTACGGCAGCATCACCACTTCATGCTCCCCGAAGCTCTGGGTGTAACTCCGACCTGCCGACTTTTTCGGTAAAGCCCGGTAAAACCCAAGGCTCCCAAATCCTCGGACGGCTGGGCTTGTCTTTTGCGAGTCAAAGGAACCAACGAAGCCATTGATCCTGTGGACGGCATTTCCTGCCATTGAAAAGGAACACAAACAAAAAAAACAGGACACCAATTTGTGGCTGCAACTAAAATGGTTTTCTCCAAAGGTTTAAAGTCCATAAAACAAGGGACACAAGGGGAACTCTGAATGGCTCATCACATTGTCTATCAGAGGAATCTGAGCCCTCATAATGGTTGGCGTTCCTTTTGGCTTCCCTTTAAACCAGAGTCTTGTATGAAAGGGTACCCAGGGTTAAAACAAGCCGGGTTTTAACATGCCAACCTCCAAGCGCCCCCAACAAATAAGACAATGACCTGTTTGCTCACTTCCTTGCTGTTCCTTTAAATGATCGCCACCCAAACTGCTTGAATTCCGATCGGAACCTGGCCATCAAGAATGCACAATACCCATTCACTATGTTTCTGTGCAACTAGAACGGCCCAAACCCAAAAGTTGAAGAACAAAAAAGAAAAGCTACAAGTCCCAAAAGGAACTCAGGGAGTGAGTTTGGGTTTCTGAACCCATGGATCTAAGGATATGACCACTTGTATGGACTCCTGGACTGCATGTTGCCCAGCTTGTATTAGGTGCCTCCCCTCCAAAACCCCCTAGGTCCTCCAGTAGACAGGCTAGAAAAAGGGCACCAACACTTTTTTTCTGTAGTCCATTTTAGTAGGGGAACCCTCCCACCCAAAAAAGAAACGGTGAGAAAGGGCACCCTTTCGCTGGGGGACCTAGCCCCTCTCTCTGAATCACTGAACATGCCCAAGGGCCCCAGGGTTGAGACTCCAAGCTATGAGGCTCCTTTCAGCCTCCCTGGTATTTGGTGATTGGTGGTTTTCCATTGGCCCTCTGCAAGAACCTGGGGTTCTTTCGGTTTACACCAAAAAAATGCCCCTGTTCGTAACAGAGTTGTCCGGTTATGAACACCGTCGCCGTTGCGGTTTATCGCTTTTCTTTCCCGCTGCTCAATAATTTTGCAGATATGTCTGTCTGGGGTGCTTAAAAGGGCTCAACGTAACTCCCTGGATCTTCCTCCATTTGCTTAAGCCCCCTGGAAAAAATATATGCTTTTTCAGCAGTGATAGATTACCCAACATTTTGGGGTCGAGGACGCTATCGAACCAGCATGTTACCTATGGCAACTGGCCGCTAAAATTCTGCAGCGTTTCTGCGCCTCCGAACTGGTAGTGAATCTCCAGCACGGCAGCATCTCCAGCCTGCGAAGTTGTGGAGGGGGACTCGCCATTGCTTTTCCCCTTTTCGTTTGCGCAGCTGACAGTGACAAAGAGACTCTGCAAAAAAAGACCCCCACCTAGCTCCTCCAGTAGAGAGGTTAGACTAAGGGTACCAATTATTTTTTCTGCAGTCTATTTTAGTAGGGGAACCCTCCCAACCAAAAAAGGGGAGAGAACGGGCACCCTTTCGCTGGGGGTCCTAGCCACCCTATTTCAGCTGAAGCTTCTTGGAGAGAGGGGGGGGATTGAGGGAACCAGGAGCAGACAGTGAAACTTCGGCCACCGACCTTGGACGCAATTCATGTACCGACCTATGGACTTTGTCTCAAGGGGGAACCCAGACGGGTGTTCTCGCGTTGGCTTCCCTTGAAAACAGCCCCAAAAAAGCACCAACTCCAAACTCACTTTTCCAAGAGGACCTGGAAATAAAAGGTGATCACCTTCTGGGACCTTTACCAAAGCTCGGTTGCTTTCTGCTCCCCTGCTAAAAGTTTAACTTTTAGCGGTTTAATACGGAAAACCCAACTAAGTTGGCAAAAAGTTAAAGTCCTAACATCCCTTGGCAAAATGCACCAAAGAAAAATGGGAATCCACATCTGCGAATCCAAAAGGCTAAACGCTCAGCTTTGGAAAAGTGAGCCAAAAGACACACACGCACACACACACACACCGCACAGATTCCACAGGCCTGGGCACAACAAAAAGCGCCGCTGGTCAGAGAGAATGGGTTTTTCCCTACGGATCTAGCGCAGTGCTACAAAGTCGGGGTCCCTGCCTGTGCCCCCAAAGGCTTTTTGGTTGGCGCGGCATTGGACGCTTGAAGCGAAGTATGTTGTCTGAACTCATCCAAGCGAAAGGCGTGACAAATCACCTTGGAAGATCCACGTATTTGGGTGTCTGTCTCTTTTCTAGGCGACACCCAAATTGTGGTTTTCCTTTTGGTTTCCCTTTCAAACCACCAACAACAAAAAAACAGGTACCTTGACAAAAACGCACACACACACACACACACACACACGCACATGCAGTTACACACACAAACACACCCTTTCCCAGCCCACTTAAGCCACAATCAACACCCGGGTAAGTGAAGATTAGTATGGGACGATCCCCTTGCCATAAATCGCTGCTGATCTCCGCGTTAGTTCTTGAAGCATGGTTCTGGGTCGACCATTGTTGTACCGAGTTTTGATTGTGACTCACTTGTCCGCCCCTCGGTCTCCGAACCCCCCTCCGCGACCCACCTCTGTGGGCCCAAACCCGAGTAGCCGCGACTTGGGGGCATCCTCACGGAGCTCAGACGCCCGTGATGGGACCGCAAAAATGGTGGTACACACACAAAAAAGAGGTCCCGAGTGTCTCCATGACCCTTTAAAAATGGGGTCATTACCTAAATTAATGGGGTCATGGACCTATCTTTAAAGAGTGGTTCAACAAAACACTCGCAAAAAAACAAAAACAAGGTGTACCTGGAGTCTCCTTCTGACCCTTCAAAAATTGGTGAATGACCCCAAGATTTTGGGTAATTTATGGAGACTCACTGAAAAAGACACACCCACATTGGGTTCAGATTGCTTCGGGTCGGAACACCCATCAGCAGGGTTCTCATTTGTGCATCAGATTGGTAGGTTCAGACGCCCATGTGGCCAGGGTAAACATTCATCATTTAAGTCACAATCAACACCCGGAGCCCAAATCCCCAATGGCCATCAACTGGCTTCCTGGACACTTCATGGATCTCTTTTTTCTGCCTTTGACCAGTAAACAAGTTGTAAGGCACAACGAAAGGAATCGGTCCACAAGGGAGGTCCAGGTTGTCAAGTGACCTCGAGTCCTGGTTCAGGGCAAATTGGAGACTCCAACGCCCTTCAACCCTCTCCGTCCCTGCATCCTTGGGCAAAACCCCTTCAAAAAACCATGAGCCAAATTTGGGAGAAACACATAGAACACCTCCCCCCCCAAAAAAAACAGTGGGCTACAAATTCTAAAAGACACAACAAACTAAAACAAAACAAAAAATAAGCTGAATCCAAAGACACAAAAAACGACTAAAAACAAAGACAACATGAAACCTGAACTGACTACCAAATTCCAAAAGACACACAAAAAAACAAAAACTATCAAGCTGAAACCCGAACTGCACAAGGAAACACCACCCCAAAGACAATCTCACACGGCCGGAGTTGAATTCTTCCGCCGGGCGGCGCTGAGCTGCAGCGAGGAGTTTTTCACCCGCGCCATCAAGCAGGGCGTCACGTCCTCGGCCCAAGTGGGGCGCTCGGCGCCAGCCGTGGGAGGGTCCAAGCTCTGGGTTGTGGACCTTCCCTGACTTGGGAAACCATGTTCTCTCTTGCATCAGAAGGAACAAAACACAAATTTAGGGTTTCCGTACAAGCTTGTGTTTGTTTTTGTTTGTGTTTTGTTGTTTTTTGTGTCTTTTTCTTACCAAAAGGAAACAGACAAATTTAGGGGCACATGGGTGGCTTGCAATTGATCATTCCCTGGCAAGCTTGGCCTTCAACCTTTCTGGGAAGATCATTTTAGTGGTGCCAGACTTGTTCTGATCAATCCACTCAGGAAACGACTGGGTTAGTTTGTATTTGGGTGTTCGGCCAAGTCAGTAAGTTGCCAGGGACCTATGTTATAACCGGGCTGCAAGGCCGGTGCAATTGATTTTGTTGTTAGTCACTTCCCCACTTGGGCGAACGGCCCGTAGGCCCTCACTTCCGATCGACCCGCTGGATGGCCCTAGAAGGCCACCGAGCTGTCGGTCGCCAACGTGGTCCAGACCAAAACTTGCCACGGGGCCCATCCCCAACCCAAGGCTTCCTGAGTTGATTGGCCGAAAAAAAATCAAACTTTTTGTTTGCCACCAAAATGGTCCAGACCCAAAAAGTATAAAGTCCATGAACTCAGGGAGTGAGCAACCCAAGGGGTCCCAACCCAAAAAAAGCCACATGGTCTCTACAGCCACTCGGTTCATGACCATGCGTCCTTCATTGTACAGGGCTTGTTGCCGCACGGGAAAAATGGAAATTTACACCGTGTCTGCCCGCCCAAGGCGGTGGCGTTGCAAAAAAAATCATGATCATCCCTAACCCAAGGGGCCCTTTGAACTTGCAAAACTGAGAACGGCTGGAGCCAACTGGGGCCCCAAGGCTCCAAAGCCGAGCTTTCCCGAATCCTGTTTTGAGAAACATTCATCTGGAGCGTTCGGGACGCACTTCTGAGGTCGCTTTCTGCCCAAAGCCATCCCCGCCCGGAACTGCTAAAAACACTGTGTATAATTTATGGTAAACAAGTTTTTGAAAGACCCCCAGTGGCCATGGGGAAAACGTTTCTTTGTAGGTGTTTGCATGCGTTTTGCAGAGGGGCCCACCCTGGGTGTTGGAAGAGACCGCAAATGAAACATATATGAGTGTGTCGCCTTTTGGGCAGAAGCTTGGTCCATTCGAGTTCTAAAAAAAAGCACCCAGGGCCCCGATACATTATTGGGGGAATTATAGCCCAAATAAGGTCACTTTGCAAAAACATGTTTGATGGCCGGTGGGTCTGCTTTGATTCTGCTTCATTGTTCGTCTACGCCATATACAAATATCAAGTTCAGATCCAATATCTAAATATCTCCTCGAGAAACCCCAGGAACCGCCTTTGGAGGAACCCTTGAATGTTCAGCCAAGTTAGTGGTTCCCACTTTTGGAGGACGTATAAGCGGGTTAGAACCTAGGCTACCCACAACTTGATATCTTGGCCGAACACCCAAGTAATGTTGCCCCCCAATAATCAACCCCTGTGTATGAATAGGGGGGTGTCCCTGGGTGAAATTTGGGGGCTGTCCCTGGGTTTTGTTGGTTTCTAGGTCCCAAGTAGAGAGCTTGGAATAAGGGTACCAACTTTTTTCGCTGGTCTAGTAGGGGAACCCTCTGGGAGAACCAGGTTTGGGGCTGTCCCGGGTGAAATGTGGGGCTTTAGGGGGGTGCCCCTGGGTTTAGTAATTGAACCTCCCTGGGGCACAGGCCACGCGCTTGCCGACCCCGTCGGATCGCCTGCGGTGGCGCCAAAAGGCCGGCCCCGCGTCTGGTCAGCCCGTATCCCACGCCGTGGATGACCCCAAATGGCCGTGGCTCAAAAATATGTACCCACAGGGCACCTTGGCAAATGGAAAAGACCAAAACTTGCATAACCCGAGCTCTTTAATTTTGAGCCACACCCATATTGCAGGTAAACTAAGCTGCAAAACCATGGTGAATTACAGTGAACCATCCGTGCCCAGCCACAAAACCCGGGGAGTTCTGGTGAACCAAGCATACCCAACCACAAAGCCGTGCGGTAAATCCACCGTACCCAAACACAAAACGCATGGTCAGTTGCGGAAACATTCAGTGCAACGGATACCCCAGGCCCCATTCAGGGTGATCCATTCAGGACTAGGGTCCTGATGAAAATTGGGGCTTCAGAATAGATCCTTTTTAGGTCCTCCAGTAGAGAGGTTAGAATACGGGTACCAATTCTTTTTTTGCTGTAGTGTATGTAAGCTAACCAAACGGCACCAGGCCACAGGGGGGTCTGCCACCAGGGGAAGTGAGTCACCCACCGGCTCCGGTCACGGGAGCATGGGTGGGCCCACGCTAAGATCAAATGCATCTCCATTCAGGAGACGCGGGAGAAAAATGAACTCCTCGCAGAGTTCCTGTTTAGGAACTCTGTGCAAAGGGTCGAACCCAGAGAAATCTGGGTGCGTCAGCTCATCGGCCCACTGGTTGAATTCCCGGGGCACGTGGTTGGCCGCCAGCGAGCAGCCATGGGTGTGGAGCAGGAAGACCAGCTCCATCAGGATAGCCGCGGTGTAGGGCTTCTTGGATCCAAGGTTGAGCATCGCCATGACGTTGCCCTGATTGTCACTGCCCACCGGGAGTCGGACCCGGGAGGACAGAGGGCCTTGGTGCGTGAGGATCATGTTACAGAGGAAGAGCGTGCCCAGCATTTCCAGAGCCGCAATCCTCCGCTTGGGATCCCCATTCTTGAATGCCCACGGGTACTCCTCCACGTGGATCTGCTCGTGGAACCAGTACACCTCCTTCTTCTCCGGCTCCACTTTGTTGGCGCACCAGCCTCCCACAAATGCCAGTCCTTCATCCGAGGCGCTAGCATCGCTGCAACCCCACCAAGAGGACTTCGGCAAGTAAGGGGAGTACTGGACGAAGGGCGTGTTGAAGAGGAACCGCAGCATGAACGCCAGCATCCTGACCACCTTAGGGGGTTTCCCCACCGTGGTGGTGGCCATTTTCCAGGCCCACAGTGGCTGAAGCATCGACTTCGCCAGCGGACATGCAGCAGTTGCCCATTGGATGCGGCCCAAACCCTTCTCGATGTCCTTTGAGTGCATCGCCTGCCCTTCCACCATGATCTGCAAGACCTCCATCACCAGGATGTGTTTGTTGGCGGCCATGAGAACCTGCGGGATGTTCGGGTGGACCACGAAGCCCAGCCACGTGTTGACCTCCGCCAAATGTGTCTTCTTCCAGCTAAGCGGGGTGCCTCCTGACTCCCGGCTTGGGTGCCCCTGGCCCCGCCGAGGAGGGCGACAGGGACATGGGGTATGCGGACGGCACGGAGCGGGCCACACCACCGGAGGAGGCGCAGACGCCACCCACGAAGAGACTGAAGGGCTTTGTGGCGGCTTCTCAGAAGGCTACGTCTCAGGCCAACAAACCTGTCACCTTGGTGCCGGTGGACGGAAAACCTGGGTACTTCAAGCTGGTGGACCTCCCGGACTTGTTTCCAGTCCTTCCAGCGTCGGCGGCCACCTTGCTGAGAGACATCACGGTGGAGGAGGCGGTCTCCCAACAAACTTGTAAAACAGGGAGACCGCCTCCTCCGCCGTGATGTCTCTCAGCAAGGTGGCCGCCGACGCTGGAAGGACTGGAAACAAGTCCGGGAGGTCCACCAGCTTGAAGTACCCAGGTTTTCCGTCCACCGGCACCAAGGTGACAGGTTTGTTGGCCTGAGACGTAGCCTTCTGAGAAGCCGCCACCAAGCCCTTCAGTCTCTTCGTGGGTGGCGTCTGCGCCTCCTCCGGTGGTGTGGCCCGCTCCGTGCCGTCCGCATCCCCCATGTCCCTGTCGCCCTCCTCGGCGGGGCCAGGGGCACCCAAGCCGGGAGTCGGTGTGGCAAATGCCACTTGGAGACGCTCCAGTGCGCTGGAGAGGTCATTCATCACATCGGTCGCCGAAGCTGACGGGGGGGCCTCGGGCTCGTCCAAAACCAAGCCGGCCGCCACTGCCGCCTCCCGTGTGCGAATGTCCTGGGCCTCCTGGCTGGCCATTTCAACCTCCTCCACGGTGAGTGTCTGGTCCTCAATCAACTCAAAGGAAGTTGCCGAGGTTGCCGAGGAAGCCATTGCTTGGTCGGGGTTAAGTTCGAAAATGCAAAAGATCAAAGTTTTTCAATCAGCTTGGGTTCCAGGAACCCAGAACAATGCTTGAGCCAAAATGGCACATGCCATTATGGTCAAGCATTCCACACACAGTTCATGTTTCCACATGCGTTTCAACATTAACAAAGTCTATTTTAGTAGGGGAACCCTCCCCCAAAAAAGGGTAAAAGGGGACTACTCGGAAACCTAGCTTTTGACCAACCCGGTTCTCACACCAAACCGCACGACCCTTAGGGCGGACATGATTCTGCCTGGATCCCGTGTAAACTCTTGATCAGGCTGGGGCATACACGCTTGCCTTCAAGGCTCTGACACGGGGTCCTGTCACAATCTGCTGTGGCTTTGGGCTTGGGCTGGCGACAACCATCTGGCGGCAATGCAGAGGACAGTGAGGAAGACACGGGACATCAGCCAGGTTGGCTGGCGTGATGACTTCGTCCAGCGCTACGGCTTCAAGGTTCACTCTCGAGTGCCGGTTTTTCTTCGGCTGCTTCCACACTGTGGATGGACGAATCCTGCACCACCTCAGAGACCCTGGAAGGATGATTCCCTGTTACAAACGGTGGTTTCAAAGTGGTGCGAAACGATTTCGTCCATCCACAGTATGTGGCCATCAGGTGCTGCTCCGGCTTCCTCTAGAGTGCATTGGGGGATATCCTTAGGGCCCTACGAATGACCGAGGAGCCTTCACCGGGAGCGCGGTTGCCTACGACATGACCTCGTTGTCTTTGCGGTTTTCCGGAAAGAGGAGCATCCCCAAAAAGAAGGGGGAAGCCCCTCCGGAGCAATTCCGCATCGATCCGGTTCGTACCCGGTACCCGTACCCCGCCTTCCGAGCGCCTCTGCCGGAGTTTGGATCGCAGCGCCATAGGTCGCGGAAAGGATCATCAGGCCATTGACCGCCTGCGCCGAACTTCGCAATCGGAAGGCCTTTGTTCAGCTCCACTCCTTGCTATTTGCACGTAGCCAAGGAAGCAGCCTTACAATGAAGTTGACCATAGGTATCCCGTCGCCATGTCTCCTTTTGAACTTGTAAGGCTTACAAGGTCAAAAACAAAATGGCGAGGGGATACCTATAGTCAGCTTCCCTCTCGGTTTGGGTTGGTGGTTGGAGCAATAAAAGTATCAGAAGTTCCAATCCAAATCCAAACCAATCCAAAACTCATTTCAGATCGAGTGTGTTGGCCAAGAACCAAACCTTATATGTACCACAAAAAAATGATCCAAACCCAGAAAGTTTTAACTCCATGACCTCGGGAAGTGAGAAAGCAATAATTCAAAATTACAAAATGTGTTTTTGTTGTGGACACAAGCGACCCTGTCTAGCGAGCCCTCATACTCAAAACCTGCTGAAAAATGTGGGCGGGCACATTGTGATAATTCGTCTGAAAACAATTCCCACAAGAGTCATATTGATCATGGGTGTTTGGATGAGCCCGGTGGCTAAGATTCTATGCCAAAAAAGTGGATTGCAATACATACAATAGCCGCACATGTCATACCGTTGCATTGTGTCTTTGAACATATTCCTTTCAAGGGAAATCCGGAAAGCAAAGCTACCCCGCTCCTTCTGACTTGTTTGGGTCCCTGTCTGGCAGGTTCACTCGTGCGATTCTGCACCCCCAACTGGTTGAATATGGCAATGCTCCGCCCGAACCAGTGGAATCACGATGCTCTGCTGCCACTACTCCCCTGCAGTTGAAAATGGATCCCAAAAAACAAATATCATGTGTCAGTATCTGGAGTCTCCATGACCCTTTGAACATGGGTCAATGACCCCATTTTGGGTAATGACCCCATTTTGGGTAATGACCAACCATTTTTCAAGGGTCATGGAGACACAAGGAGTAGAGAAGCTCATGGCGGGGTACCCTTTTGCGTTCCGTGTTGCAGGGGAGTAGTACCGTCATCATTTGTCATCAGGCGAGTCATAATCAAAACCCAGTATCAAAATGGTCGACCCAGAACCATGTAAAGAATTAAGAAGGCGGATATCCGCAGGTATTAATGGTTGCGATTGTCGCTTCCTAGCCTTCATCTACCCGGGTGTTGACTGTGGCTCAGGTACGGACAGTCTCATTTTCCACCTCGCTAAGGTAAGGGCCCCTCGAAAAACCAAGCTACCAAGAAGTTTGGTCGCTGAACCAGCTCTTTTTGACTCCACTCTGTAGCCTCCCTTCAAGGAGGGGGGGGGGCTGGCTGGCTGGCTGGGGGGCTGCCCAAAGTCCATAAGAGGTGAAACCCTCGGATTCAGGCAGGCTACCATTAAAACCATGGGTTCATAAACCATGGGCTAGTTCACCTAGGATAGTCGTCATCATGTAAGTTGGGTCCCTGCCATCGTTTTTATGAGGGTTGAGCCCTAGAAAACATGAACTAGGAGTGAAATTCCAAGGACGCCCCCTTCCCAATTGCCACCTGATGGTGACGCACCTTAGCAGGAACAAAGGGCCCAAAGCCCTGGTGGCCATGCAAAAACGAGCACCCCTGTGTTTGCTGCCTCCAATAGACGCTCCCTTAAACATAGAAGTTTAACCCCATGGATTACGGCAAATTGGAGGGTTTCTTAGTTTCCTTCCTTGCAATATTTATCAGCTCCAAGTCAGTTGCAAGTGAAGCCAGCGTGGCATCTTCAATCGCATCAAATTCCGGCTGGTAGGCTCGAATACGCAATATGTAGGGTAGCCACCACCTTCGCGCGCAAGCCCGCAAGCCCATCTCGAGTGGCGCGGCGACTCAGTCACACCAAGCAGCAACTGAATTAACTTCCTGGGTTTGGGTTGGACAAACCCACCATTTTGACACATACGCCTTAAAACAAGTGACACTCAGGTTGTTTTTTCTCGCAATTTTCAGGGAACCTCCATTCTTTGGGTTGGAAAAACCTATGTTGCCGTGGTCCCCTACCGTACCCCTACCCCTTAAAACAAGTGACGGGAGCCTCCATTTTTTGGGTTGGAAACAAAAAACAACCATTTTTTTGGGGCGGGGAAAAACCGTCCCCGCCCCAAAACGGAGCGCTTTCCCCGCGTCCTGCGTCCTTCGGCCCCCGCCGCCTCCTCCTCCTTGCGCCTGCGCGCGGCCTCCTCCGCCAGCAGGGCGCGCTGCCCGGCGGCCTCCTAGGACTCGCCGCGGCTCGCGGCGCGCGGCGCGCGGGAGGCTTGGAAGAAGCCACCGGACTTGGATGGAACGAAGCAGCCGGTAGTAAAGTGGTCCTAATCCCAGAGCCATGTATAAAAGAAGCAAGGAGGCGGCCGCCACGAGTTCTGTATTAAGAAGAGGCACACTAGGACCTCCAGTAGAGGTTGGTTAGAATCAGTTGGGGGGCAGAAAGGGGTGAGAAAGGGCACGACTGGGGGACCTAGTCAAAGTGGGAAACAAGACAACTTCAATAAAGCACAACAAACAAATCCGAGTTGGATGGGGACCCAACAAGAAATCGACTTGGATGAAGGGGTCGAACAAGAACCTGATTGGGATCAAGGCCAAGAGATCGAAGTGGGAAACCAAACGGCTTGGATGAGGCCAAGGGGTCCTCCGATTTGGAGGCCCCACAAAAAAAGAGAGATTTGGGGGCCCCCGAACAGAACCTGATTTGCAAGGCCCAACACAATGGATCGGGCCCAACATAAAGAGACTCGGATAGGGGCCCCTAACAAAGACCCTGATTTGGATGGGCTTGGAGGCACATCAAACAAACAAAAAGCCAACAAAAAGAAAGAGTTGGATGGGGCCGCCATGCCCTCTGATTGAGCTTCCATCCTTTGAGAATGGTTCGGTGAATATGACCATTGTTCACTTTCAGAATGGTCAACAAAATCCTTACATTCTACACCTGAACATTGCCACTTGTAAATGCTGGTTTCCAACTATACTTTGGTGTTGAAAAAGCCGGCAACATGTTTCAAACGGTGACGCAAAATGGCTTGATCTTTTCAGGAGCCCTGGTCAACATTGGGTCTTGACAAAAAGCCTTTTAAAGCAGGCTGTACCCAACCAGGGGATGAAGATCGCAAATACGAGTGGGCCACGTCTCAAGCTTATTGCCATTCTTTTCAGGGATCCTTTTCAAAAACATGGCCAACCTCTGGCATGACTAAGCTAGGCCCAGCTATAGATTTGAAATTATTTGCTTCACTTTGAGTCACTGGTAAGATGCAAAATGTATCAACATGTCCCCTAAGTCTACCACAGCTGGGGAGAAATGTGGAACTTCTGAAAAGAACCATGGGTTTTGCCAGAATGGGATCCGAATGCCAGGTTGCTCCTTTTGCCCCCGCCCCCCCCCCCCCCCACCCGAACGCGCAGAAGGTCTAGTCTAAAACTTTTGTTTTGGAAAGGCATTCATAAACCAAGGCCTTTGCGGCCCTTGCGATCTGTGACACCTACAAAGGTCCTTTTCCTCCATTTGCTTGAATCCCTTGAAAATCAATCATGCTTCCAGAAGTGAGAGACTCCTTTAAAAAACCACCAGGTCTTAAGCAAATGGACGTTTTGGCGCCTTCTTCGGTCACTCTTCAGATGGACCGAATCGCTGGCGACTCGCCCCCCGCGACTCGGACGACTCGGACGACTCGGACGACTCGGACGACTCGGACGACTCGGACGGCTCGGACGGCTCGCCTGCTGTACAGCCAGGTCGTCCTTCGCGTCTTTGGCAGAGCTATCTGAGCCCTGATCCTCGGAGCGCGAGATGCGCTCGAGGCGAAGGGGAGGTACCTCAAGGGGCGATCAGGTAAGCGGTGAGCAAGCCTTGTTGTAACCCACTAAACAGAGACTTACATGGTATGTAAGTGGGTTATAAACATGGTTATTGCCCACTTACTAGGTTGTGCAATGCCCGTTTAAGTACTTGTCCGACCTGAGATAGAATTTCCTGCTCATTTTTGACCCAAGCCTTGGGTGCCACCATCAAAGTACCCTTACCCTATGCTTCCAAAGCCTATTTAAAAAATAGTCGTTGTGACAACCCCGGACTTTTGATAAAGACTATTTTTTTGATGACGAGCGGCAGCCTCCGTTTTGGACTGGAACAGGGACTAGGAAAGACTTGACGCTAAGGCCGCCTCATAGGATCCCAAAGCCGAATATGTATTTTCATATGCAGCAATATGTGTTACAATCTTGAAGGCTAGTTGCTTGGATTTTTTGCTTGGTTTCTTAACATGGCCATGTAACGCGTGAGGGTGAATCCTCTTCTGACCGTTTCTGCCCTTCTTTTGCCCCACCTTCTTAGCCAAACCAAACAAAACGGGACAGCAAAAATCTTTACCCATCGCAGCAACCATTCCAGGATGAGAATGTTGATCTTCTGGGTCCCCTGCAAAATTTGCCCATTCTACGCCAAAAAATAGTGGTTCTACGCCAAAAAATAGTGGTTCTACGCCAAAAAATAGTGGTTCTACGCCAAACAATGGTGTTTCTACGGTTTTTCTACGCTTTGTCTACGGTTTGTCTACGCTCACGTCGTTTTTGGAGCTGTGTGAAAATTGGAGCGGAAAAAACTAGCACAAAATTGCTTGTTGTTCGTGCCACCTGCGCAAATTGCAGAGGACAATTCTAGAATTTGCTAGAATGAAGGCTCCGTCTACGCAAGACTGTCAGCAGGTGTATTGCGCAAACACGAAAGGGCGCCGAGGACCCTATCAATAAATAGTAATCTACTGACTCCCAAGGCTTCTTAAGAGGTTGCAATAGCAGGTGTAATTTCGGTAAAACAAAGTAACAACCCAAAATGGACCCCAAAGGCCAATGTCAAAAAATAGGGGTTGTCAATGCAAAAAAATAGGGGTTGAACAACCCCTATTTAAAAAATAGTCGAGGAAGCATAGGGCTTAACCAATTGCTGACATGTACCAATGCGTGTGCGGCGAAATATCGCGTCTTTTGGGGTAAATTTCAACCACGCGTTTCGCGGGGCGGGGCGGTGCTGGCAAATCGATTTTGCAGAAAATAATTAGACCTTTTGAGGATGTACTCGTTTCGGGGAAGGAGTCAACGTTAGATGCTCACATGTTGCTGGTGCCTTTTAGCCTCTTGCCTCTTTAGGCCTCATACCAGTATCTCGGTTGATCCGTCCAATTTTGAAGTCCCCCTTCTGCACAAGGAACATTGAACACCGCCTGCGTCCATCCAAAAGAACACCAAACAGACGGCATCTCAAGGCGTGCGCTCAGTAACCGCGCCCCAATCTTGAAACCAAATGATAATGGAACCACGGGTCCCTTTGCATTCCAATGGTCCAAGCATTTTTCCATCACCGTGCAACCCACTACAAGGCCCCTTTTGCAGCGAACTAGTCCAAACCAGGACTCAGGATCCATGCGCTCCCCACACGTCTGAGGCTCGACCCCTGTCTGAGGAGCAGGCGCTGTTGAGGTTGGATAAGAAGAGCCAGCCTTGTCGAAGCAGCGAAATCACAAAGGGCGCTGCCTCAGTCATTGCGTCGAGCGCAGCACGGCGGGCGACCGTTTTGTTTTTTCCCCGTTTCCGAACCGGTGCCAAAGATTGACCCACCTAGAGTCCATGACCCTTAAAAAATCGTTGGTCATTACCCAAACTGTTGGGGTCATTGACCCATTTTCAAAGGGTCATGGACACTCCAGGCAGAAATGAAGGCAACCCCTCCAAGAGGCTTCCGCACCAGAAAGGCAACCGGTCACTGGATATAAACAAAGCAAGAGTCTAAAGCTCTCAACGTGCATCGGGCGCCCGACTTCCATTACGTCCACTGGACGTAATAAAAAAAAAAAAAAAAAAAACATGTTTCTAGCAGTGATAGATTCCATTTATACAAATGACAGTTGTTCCTTTGCTTAACTCAATTGAAAGGGCCCCAGAAACCAAAAGGTCATCACGAATGGTTGCCAACAAGCGAAAACCAAAAGGTCAACAGGTTGGACTTCCCGAATGGGTGGTGTTCCTGTTGGTTTCCCTTTAAAACCACCAAAAGGGGGTATACCTCAAACAAAAATCATACCCAAATATTCATTGCAGCAAACTTATCTTTGCCCAAGGTGCCTGAAAAAAACATGTGTCAAGAGTGATAGTGTCCCTTAACTCCAAAAAGGAACAATACAACATATTATTAAGCAATCCTGTTAACTCAGCTGAAAGGGAGGTCATCCCCTCTTGGGAAGACTGAACAGTGACCAACATGGGCAAGAGAGGTTAGAACAAGGGTACCAACTTTTTTCTGTAGTCTATTTTAGTCGGGGATCCCTTCCCCAAAAAAAGGACCGTAAAAGGGCACCCTTCCGCTGGGGACCTGGGCAGAGTGGTCGGGCCCGGCGACGAGTGAGCGAAGCCAAATGGATCAAAGCGACAGCCTTGGGTCCCGGGCCGCCCAAAGGGTCGCCGCCATGGCCAGCTCTGAGGCCGGCAGAGGGCCATCCGACTCAGAGGCGTCCGAGGTGTGCGATCCGTGGGATGGATGGATCCGTGGCAGGGAGATGGGGGGGGGGTGCTGGAGGGGGGGGGGAGAGGTGGGGGTGGGGGAGGGGTGCAGTGGGGTGTGTAGGGGTGGGGGCAGATGGGCCCCCTTTGGATCTGTCTTTGACCCAAAAATAAGGTGTACAAGGGCAGAACAAAGCTCTCCTTTTGGGTTGGGGGTTCAGAAGAAGTCCAAGTCCCAGTTTGGGATGGATGTGCTTACCGCCCGAGTTTTGGGAACTCAAAGGCCTTTTGGTAGGTTCAAGACACAATGCAGATCCATTTCCCCTTTCAATGCTTTCTGATGCCTAGGGCAGGTCAAAACAAAGCGGGAAAAGCTGGAAAGCTTGGTTGCTCGAGGACCGGGTGAAGGACACAAGTAGGTGAGCATATATAGTGACACGTCTATAGGTCTGTGGATATATGTAGGTATATAAGCATAGATCAGATCGGATCCCCAACCAAAGCCCGGACCCTTCTCAACTATATAACGGGAATCTCGGATCAACAATCACCAGGGTTGATATTTGCGTCAGCTTTGGGCTTACTTGCGACTAGTGAAGGCCTATGGAAAGCAAGGGACGCTTTTGGGTGGTTGAGCTTGGGAAACTCTGTGAAACCCAAACCAGACCCAGAACCTAGCAGCCACTTGCCGAAAGAAAGAATCGCTATGTCATCCCGATTTGGTTGTGTCCAAAAATTGGGGACCCCCGGTTGTCCCAGTATTTTGTTGCAACCAAGCCCACGAAGACCTAAAAACAGACCCATGTTTGCCCCCCGGGCAACGCTTTGTTGCTTTAATAGGACAAAAGTAAATGGGTTTGTCTGCGCGGGGAACTCCGGTAAGCAAAACCCTCTGGTTGCCAAAGGAAAAGAACACAAGCCTTATCCAGGGCGAGTCACACAACACAATAAGACAGACACACGCCCACCCTAAGAACTTGAAACTGTTTGTTCTGTACGTGCCACAAGAAAGAAGCAAGCCCGCAAAGATGTTTCTTGCCAATACTCCTTTCCCTTCCCTAAAACAACAAACCTATACATGGGTTTGTGTCAAAGGACGGAACCCGTAGACAGGCCTGTGTCCTTTCCTCCCTGTTCCTGGACGCTATACTTCTTCGAGAAGAGCATGTTTATAAAAACACAAATCACAAATCCACTCATGCTGGCCTAAGTTTTTTACCATCAAAATCGCCCGCTAAGTGAAAATTGGTAGGTTAAAGGGACGCAACCCCCCAATTTATGTGTAACTTTGATAACCCCTAACAGTCAAAACAATGACCCATCTAAGGTTCTAAGAATCGTTTTCGGGTGTTGGAGGTTTCAGTGTCTAACGTTGACCCCTCCCGGACACGGTCAAAATCATGACCGGAAGCACCCCCCCCACAAATTGTGCAACTTTGATACCCCCTAGAAACAATGAAAACAATGACCCCGTTAAGAACCCTTCTAAGGTTCTATCAATCAAATTGGGTGTCAAACTAATGACCCCACTCATGTCGGCGACAACTTGCCACCGCCTCCGCCCAAATCTCCAGCGGGAGCACGAAGCGCAGGCCACACCTTTGGACCGAAGAAGCGGCGGTGGACTTCTGGGGCGCTTGGGGCGATCGATTCGGGACGTCAGGTAGGTGGGCAATAACCACTAGGTCCTCCAAGAGGTTAGAATAAGTTAGTACCATTTCTGTTTTCTGTGGTCTATGTATCTATTTTACAAGGGGAACCCTCCCCGCAAAAAAGGGTAAAAGGGCACTACAGGGGGATCTAGACCATGGTCCCCCCACAGAAGCCATTGTTGGAAGTCTCCGTTCAGTACTGGATTATAACCAGGCGTACTAACCGCTTAGGTGTGGCACCCCATCGCCCCTTTAAGTGCGTCATAATAGCTACAATCGGTATTAAAATGGTTTACCCCAATCCATATAAGGAAATTAAAGGCGGCTGCACGTCTTTTCTGGCTGGGAACACAAAAAGGAATGGCAAGGTATCCTGCTCTTTTCTCTTTACAATCCACCAAAAGTGGACCCCCCCAAAAAAAAACAGGTCCGGCGGGCGGGGGTGGTCCGATTCGGAAGGTACCGAACCACTTTAGGGGGGTCGGGTTCAAATGAGCCACAATCAAGACCCCTGGTCGATGAAGGTTAGACAAGCCACAAGGAATGCCCCCTCTCCCCATGGGGTCAATGACTTTTTCATTTGACATGGATCAGATACCGAATGGAATACCCTTTTTGGGGGAGTCGGTAAAGGGAAACCTCGCACCGAACGGACTCACTCGCTCCGCTCGCTCCGCTTTTTGCCAAAGTTCGGCGCCTGCAGATGGTGAGCCGCAGCCCTAATCCTCGTAGTCGCACCTCAGCACGGGTTCGCCCACCCCTTTGGCCGCAGATCTGTAATTCTCACCACACGAGCAATTCTTGTTTTTGTTGCAAGGAGCCACTTGTGTTTCTTGTGTGTGTGTGTGTTTTTTTTGGGGGGGGGTGGTGGTCCTTTTGTTGGGAGTGGCTTCAAAGGGGAACTGCTGAGAGGATCCCCTTTTTCAGACACACCCGCATCGCCTAATTCAAGGGATCCTCAAGTAAAGGACCTACATGGTGACAGAAAAACGAAGACCGGGGGATATGGGCGGGGGCGTTTTGAGGGTACCCAGTTTTGTTTCATGACCCTTTAAAAATAGGTCCATTACCTTCTTTTAAAGGTAATGACCCCTTTTTTCAAGGGTCATGGAGACTCTAGGTAGCCTTTTCGGGTAAGGGAAGCCAAGAGGAGACAAAGGCCAGTTGCATGTGTTGTTTTCTCCGTTGCCCCAGAGACGCAGAATAAAGAGGTCAACCTGTTCGGGGTCCATGACGAAACATGGATGCCAAAAAGGAAAGCCCAAAAGGTCAAGAGATCGATTCGCTTTGGGCAAGTGTTGCCTCTCGTTGGGGGCTGCTCCTTTAAGTCACGGCAAATGACTTCTGGTTCGGGGGCCGACGACCAGCTCTTTGGGGTTCCTTACCTCATTCTGCAACGAGGCCCCCCCCAGTCAACTGAAGATTTCTTAAGGATGTTCAAAGAGACCCTGCAAAAGGAAGTGCCGAAACCAATGTAAAGAATCAAAAGGGGCCGGCTAACCTTCACTTTCATTCACTTTCTCTGGCTGCTGACAGGACGGTGGAAGACTACTTTCTTTTCGGGGAACCTCCCAATCGTTGGAACAAGGGTGTCATCAGCCGAGGAAAAACATGGCCATGAAGTTTACCTTCACGTGCCGAGCAACCTTCATAGCTTAACAAGGACTTATTTAGGATTTTTGGGCTCCTTCTCCCTCCCCCTCCCCCCGGCCCCCCATGAGCTACAGCCTTTAAAGGCAGAAAACCGAATCGGTACATTGGGGGTCCAGGCAGCACAAACTTGCCGGCTTCTGCGCGTCAGTAGCTCGGGGTCCCAGGACTGGCATGACTCTATGGCACCGTCCACTACCCCCAATTGACTTTTGGTCCCGGTGGGTCCCGGAAAAGTGGGGGGGAGGGGGAGGGGGGGAGGGGGCAACCAGACAATTACAAACATTATACCATGATCATGAGAAAAGTTTGTCTATCAGTACCCCACAACTGACAACCTTCCATTTGCTTAAGGCCCTTGGAAACAAAACATTCGGTAGCGATATATTTTTGTATAAACCAACAGGGGCGATAAAACATATATTAATTTCAGCAAATGGAATCCGATTAGTTAGGACGATAAAGCACATATCAATTTCACCAAATGGAAATAATCCCAGTCCAACTAGCTGAGCTCTTACTGGATCTCTTAAAATTGGCATTTTGCGGCATCCTCTACAGTACTTTTGTGTGGATGGACCTTTTTGAGGATGCCACTTAGGCGTGTCTCTTTCAATTCAGGTTGGACCCCGCAAATCCTTTTGGTGTCCATTTTACCCCTTTTTGCTTTCCGTTTTTGGGTGTTTATTTGGTTTCCCTTCAAAGCCCCAAGAAAACCGGGTACCCTCAAAAACGCCACACTTGCAGCGACTCTGCTGGGACGGGCGCATTCAGGGCCCAGTGCAGCTTGGTCAAGCCGTCCCTGCTCGCCTGCGTTCGTCTCAACGCGTCTCTCTGAATTTTATAGTTGGCTGTGGGTCAAAAATACATACCCAAAATGGAACCCTGTTAAATGGAAGCAAGGACCAAAACCTGCCGTCCCCTGGTGCTTTAAATTTGACCCATACCCAGTTGGAGGAAGGAGACATGGGCGCGGCCTTGTTTGAAGTTGGTACCCCCTTTGTTTAGCGGTTTGAAAGGGCAAACCAAAAAGGAACCAAGGTAGATGCAAACAAAAGAACAACTATGGGCGTGTCCTTGTCTGACTTTCGTGCTGCTACTACCCCTTTTTTGGTCGGTTTCAAAGGACATATGTTCGGCGAACCCGCCCTGTTGTGGGTCCTATTTTGAGACAAACCCACATTGACTACAGCAACCCCCAATATTGGCGGCTGCAATTCCCTAAATTGAATTGCTGCTGTATCAAGTGAAGGCACCACGCGGGCAGGGAAAACTTCTCGCGTGTTACCTTTCGCACAAAGTTCCTAAAGGCAGGCGACAACAGAGCCCTTTTACTTCCATTTGCGTTTGCGCCCCCTGGAAAAAAAACATATTTGAAGTAGTGATCGATTCCCTCTAAAACCCAACAGGGGAAATAAACGAATGGAAGGTTGGGAGTTATACTACAGGTGGCCTTTGCCCCTTCGTAACTCAACGAAGACCCAAGATCTTTGGCAGGAATGTTGTCTGTTGCCCTGCGAAAAGTTTGACTTTTAGTTGTTTCATTCGGGGAAAAAAACATTAGTTGGCAAAACAAGTTAAAGTCCTAACATCCCAATTCCCACTACAATAGGTTCTAAAATGGGTGGTGAACTCACCTACCAACCAGAATGGGATCCCAAAACGGTTTGGACCACCGCAGCCAGATCTCCTATCAACCCAAGTGCAGCTTTGAAGATTCTTGGAAGAAACCAAAATGGGATCCCATTGGTTTGGTACCAAAACGGTTTTGACCTGCAGCCAGATCTGCTCTCGCCTTGCTGCAAGTCATCTGCAAGCCCGGGCCCTGCCGCGCCACTGTGGGCGACAGCTTCAAGGAGAAGCCTCCGCTTCGGCTCGAGACCCGCGCCGATTGTGGGGGGGGGGGGGGGATTGGTTCTGCAGCCAACTTAGTAGCTTGATGACCAGGGTTATCTATATATATATAATATATAGCGCCACAGGGTAACTGAGGTTGGTCCCCCTCATGATTATAATCTAAACTTAGCACATCGGTTGCAACTCTGACTATATTGTACCTATAGTATTTGAGCTGGTCCCCTTGTAACGATGGCTATAACCTACTTACTAAGCTGATCATGTTTCCTGCCTTCTCCAGCTGTTCTGAGCTGAAACGAGATGTTCGTCGAAAGCCGTTCACATCTACAAAATCTGCACTCTCCAGTGCAGTTTTGTCGATGTGGGCAACCAGACTGGGACAATACAACTCCAGCAATGTGAGGAGACACGCATGTGGGTCGAAATTCGCCTCGGCCCCAAAGAGGCCAAGGGCGCTCAGATCTCTTCTCCGAAGAGAATCTTCGCTTTTCCCCTCCCCCAACCCTCCCCCAAAATTTTGCCGGCCCGCCCCATTCCTCGGATGCTTTTTTGTCCTGAAAAGCATGACCTCCTGGTGGCCAGGCCTGTCTGACGTGTCTGAGACGAGGCTCAGGCCCAGCCCAACCAGCAACCCGCCTGCTGGCCAGGCCTGTCAGCCCAGCCCAGCCTCAGGCCCAAGCCTGGAAACAGGCCTGGCGCATCAAGCATGCCAGCCACTAGGCCGGCCCCCAGCTCCCAGCCCACCAGTCTAACGTGTCTGAGACTGGCCTCAGGCCAACGACCAGTCTACGTGTCTGAAACTGGTCTCAAGCTATGCCAGCTACTAAGCCTGTCTGACGTGCCCCAGCCCCTCAGTCCGGCTGCCCAAGCAACTAGCCCAGGCTGGCCAGTCTGGCCCCAAGTCATCCAGCAGGCCCGCCCCTTTGGCGCAGTCTGAGACTGGTCTCAAAGTATGCCAGTCGCCTGTTGGCGTGTCTTACGTGTCTGCGACTGGCCTCAGGCCCAGCCCAGCCAGCAACTCGCCACCCAGCCTCAGGCCCAAGTGTGTATGAAACAGCCAGCAACCCGCCCACACAGCTCAGCCCAGCCCTGCTCAGCCCAAGTTCCAGGCGTCCGGCTGCCCGGCCAGTGGCTGAGACTAGCTTCAGGCCCAGCCCAAAGCCTGCCCAGCCCAGGCCCCGGCAGCGCATGCCAGCCAGCTCAGCCCAGCGTGCCAAGGTGGCCTCAGACTGGTCTCAAGCAAGCTATGCCAGCTTCTGAGCAGCCCAGGCTGACCAGGCCCCTTCGGCGCAGTCTGAGACTGGTCTCAAGGTATGCCAGCCTGAGACTAGCCTCAGGCCCAGTCCCCGCCTGCTGGCGTGTCTTACGTATCTGCGACTGGCCTCAGGCCCAGCCCAGCCAGCAACGCCCAAGTGTGTAGCCCAGCGTGCCAAGGTCAGGTTGCGCCGAAAAAGGGGCCTACCAGTCTCAGACACGTGAGACTGGTCGTTGGCCTGAGGCCAGTCTCAGACACGTTAGACAAGTCTGAGACTGGTCTCAAGGTATGCCAGCCTGAGACTAGCCTCAGGCCCAGTCCCTCAGCCCGCCTGCTGGCGTGTCTTACGTGTCTGCAACTGGCCTCAGGCCCAGCCCAGCCAGCAACTCGCTACCCAGCCTCAGCCCATCCAGCGACCCGCCCAAGCACAGCTCAACCCAGCCCGCTCAGCCGAAGCTCCAGGCGCAACCAACAGCGTAGTCCGGCTGCCCAGCAGCCAGCAACCCACCCATGGCTTCGCAGCCTCGTGGCTGAGACTAGCTTCAGGCCCAGCCCAACCAGCAACCCGCCTAAGCCAACCCCAACCAAGCCCACCCTGTTTGAGACTCGCAGGCCTCAGCTATCTAGCGCCGAGACTGGGCCACCAGCCTGGGCTCAACTAGCGTCTAGCCCAGCCCAGTCCGCCTGCTGGCCAGGCCTGTCTGACGTGTCTGAAACTGGCCTCAGGCCCAGCCCAGCCATAGCCCAGCCCCCTCAGTGCGGCTGCCCAGCCCGCCGTAAACTAGCTTCAGCTCAACCAACAACCCACGCAAGCAAGGTCCAGCCAAGCTGCCCGAGACTAGCTTCAGGCCCAGCGCAGGCTTATCTGATGTGTCTGAGACTAGCCTGTGGCCCAGCCCAACCAGGCGAGGCCGGCTTGTCTGACTTGTCTGGAGCCAGCTTCAGGTATTCGGACCTTCCCAACACTGGATTTCGGTGTTCCTGACCCTTCCCTCAAACTATAGGCTGGGCCGAGGCGGGCAACGCGAAGCGTTTACAATTAAACCATCAGGGGACCGCAAATATTGGTCCATGTTTCCACTTACCAGGGTTCCATTTTGGGTACCTATTTTTCACCCACAGCCACATGGCTTTGCGGCAAAAGAACGCACTTTCTCCCAGGTCATTGGATTCTGGTCGCAAGCATCCCGATCTTGGCTTCCAGCATGATCCTCTTGTGCGAGGTCAGCTGACAAGATCGATAACAGGGCTCCGGAGTCCATGCCTTTTCCAGAGTACTCCCTGTGCACTGCCAACAACGGTTCTCTGATTGAGTCTGTTGCTCAGGTTGAACATAACCAGGGTTCTATCTTTAGGGCAACTGAGGTTGGTCCCCTTCATAGTTATAATCTACTTACCTGACGTTGCTGGAACATCTAGGTTGGGCGTGGTTTTTGTTGAACTCGGCGCACTTGCTTGTGTCTGGTGCTTTGGGGGAGCCCAACAATTTGGCTGGCGTTCAAGGGATGCCAAAAGGAAACCAACCATTTCGGGGAGCCCCGAGTTTGCGACCAGACCCAAATCATGCTTTAGTTTCCCAACGAAACCAAAAGGGGATGTGTATGTGTGTGAAACTGTCAAAGGGTCCAAGTAAGGGTGTACTTTGACCCATGTTGACCTCCGTAAGCACATCCCTATAGGGTATCAAGGGGCCCTTGGTGTTTTTCACACCCCCTATCCCTCTCCATGTGGAATACATGACGAAAAGAAAGGATTTGTTTGGGTTGCAGCATGCTTCCGATGCTTCTAGGGTCTCCCAATTTATTTTACATTTTGGAGTAGACTGAATATAAAGCGGAGTCTGAACATATCCCTTTTGGCGGGCCCTGTTGTCGCATCAACATACGGGAACCCCAACAAGTGGCTTTCCCGCAGTGTTGGTTTCCCTTCAAACCAACCTGTACAAGGACCACCAATCCAAAAACACCCAAAATCCCAGCAAGCAACGCGTGGGTTTTCTTCCCCTTTTGCTTGCTCTTTGCAACAACCGACACCTGGCTCCACATCAATCCTCGCAAAATCGCGGCCTTCAGTTTGTTTTGGGTTGCCTGTAGGTACTGAAGGGTATAGCAACCCCGGATGGTAGATTGATACTATGGATGGACGAAATCCATTTGGCACAGTTTGAAACCATGGGAAACCACGAGTTGGTATTTGCAGGGCAATCGAATCATTCCGGGGTTGCATAGGTGCTGCAAAATATCTTCCATCCACAGCAACGTGTCCCCTTTTAGTGGGGGTGAAGACCACTGTTGGAGGAAACCTTTCAGGGCTGGTTTATTCACCCACATTCAACAATCTGTCTCAAAAGAGATCCTTCCTGCCCCTCGAACTCAAAAAAGTCCAAGTTTTCAACACAGGGCTGCAACAGAAACACCCCAAAAAAGTATCCACCGGTCATGCATCTACTGGGGCATAACCCGCCAATAAGAAGGTCAACATCCAATTGGAGGGGTTATGGCTTAGGTTACTAGCAACTTACTAGCTTGGCGATTCGAACACCCAAAGTAGGTCAAGAAATCGTCCGACTGGTCGATCTGCAAACTTTGGGGATGTGAGAAGGAAACGAAGCACTTCGCATTTAAGGAGCCCTCATCCCTTCATCTCTCCTATCAACCCAAGTGCAGCTTTGAAGGTTCTTGGAAGGAACTGACCCTATCGACCCAAGTACATCTTTCAAGGTAGTTGGAGGGAATCCCAGTGCAGCCTTGAAGGTTCTTGGAAGAAACAGACCTCCTATTGACCCAAGTACATCTTTGCAGCTACTTGGAAGGAACTGACCTCCTATTGACCCAAGTACATCTTTGCAGCTACTTGGAGGGAATTGATGAAGCGCATTGTCTTGAAAGCGCTCGCAAGATCGACCCGCCTTTCACCGGCTTGTACTTGAATCTAAAGCCTCGGGTACAGCCAGCGCATAGATCGAGCAACATCTAGGTCCTCCAGTAGGGAGGAGTTGGAATGAGGGTACCCCCACTTTTTTCAGGACGTCTATTTTAGTAGGGGAACCCTCCCCCAAAAAAGGGGAGAGAAGGGCACTACTGGGGGACCTAGACATATATCTTGGAAGCACGAGCTACTATCACTCCGGCAGCAGGCAGATGGCACGCACCCTAAGCTTGCGAGCTTCCGGGTGAACTTTCTCACTTGCCCAGAGAAACTGGAAATAAATGTTAGTCTTCTGGGACCGTTACTGAAAGTTGACCAAACATTGGACAACCAAAAAAGGTCAAAAGGTCGGTCTTGAACAACTGAGGTTTATTCCCCTTAGCGAATCCAACAAATTTCGCCGCCAAGGTGCTCATGCATACAATTTGGCACTGCCCTGCACGCAAATATACACGCCGACCCTGGCACAAAGACCTCGAAAACAAAAGCTTCGCCGATCGGAACCGTAAGCAAACCCAGACCATTCACAAAGCAAAAGCTCCAAAGGTGGATTCGCTTGGGCAAGCCGGGCACCCTTTGGAGTAGCTTAAAACGGAAGCCAAGAGGAACTCCAAACATGTTGCAAGTAACGGGAACAAGGAAGCCCTCCAAATTGCCGTACATTCTGGCATTGCTCTGTGCTTTTGTTGGATGGTGGGTGTAAAAGGCAGTCACGTGGATTGATAACCCAATTTGTTCAAGTGTTTCTTGGAGGCACTACAAGGGGTGCACGTGTTTTGTTCTTCCAAAGGCGGCTTTGGGGTACCGGTGCCTTTTCGGTTAAGGTGGCGAGCGTTACCATTCTCAGGCACTTGAACTCTCTAAGCCCAGTGGATCCCAATTACCAGTATGGTAGGTAGATAACCATATTCCGTTTTTGAAGCGTGGTTCCCTTGGTTGCCTACTGTGTGGGTATAATGGAATCACTGGGAAAGCTTAGCCACAAGATCTGTTTTCCGATCCCAAATTAATTGGTTTCCGTTTAATCCAACAAAAGGGTCGACCTGCCCTTTGGTTTAGCTAACGCAACGCAAACACATGTTCTTTTCTTTTGGCTGGTTACCTGTCAACACAACCAATAACCAAAAACGACACCATACAGCAGCCGACGGGCTTCCATGCGAGACCCAAGGTATTCAGATTCCGTTTGGAGGTTGCCCTACACCTTTCAAGGCTTCAAATCCACATCCGAGCCACCAAGCAGAGGGAAATCTAACATATGGAACCCTCCAAAAGACAGGCCTCCGCTTTCAGAACTCCTGTCGCGCCGCTTCAGCGCCCCGGCCGACTTCGCCGACCCCGGGCTGCAGGTCCGTGAAGAAGCGAACCTGGCGGACCCGTCCGACTGGTCATGCAGAGGACTCTGTCTGTGGTCAGTTTGGGCAAAAGTTGCCTTGCCGGTCTTGATTCCGAACGCTCCTGTTGGCAACAACATATTGAGAAAAACTCCTGGCGCCAAGCCGCAGTTGATTTGCTCGGAAACAACCAGAAGCAAGGGTTTTCCGAAGTCTTGGAACCTTCCAACGCTGTACTTGGGCAGTCAGCATGAGCATGGGTGAGTGCGTATGCCGCTACGAGCAACTTGGCCGGCAGAGGGCTGCAAATGATGAGCCAGTCGGAAGGGCTGGTAGGGATTCAAAGCAAGGCTTGTAGAATGAGAACCTGCATGCAAGCTGGCGACACACATTGCAAAACAAGAAACCGGTGAAGCAGAACATATCAATGACATAAAACAACATATAGTTACATAAAACATGTAGAACAAACACATCCACCAACTGTTGGTCACCAACCGATGTCTGCGTGACTCACTCGCCACGCGCCGAATTCAGTGGAGCCGTTCCGCCCCACGTCGAGTCAAGTCGAGTCGAGCGGCCATGGGGCCCCGGACGCTGTGCCCGCAGGAGAGGCTCGTCTTATTCAAGAAGAAGCTCAAGCTCGGACTCAGCACGGGCTTGGAGCATTGAGCGCTCCAAGGCGCGTGTTTTGCCCAAAGAAACTCAACTCAGTTGCCCCTTGACCCCTGAAATGGTACTTATCACCAAGTGCAAACCTCCCCCGCCCAACACTCCCCCCCAAGAAGTTAAGATCATGTTGGGGCTGGCAAAAGTAGTTGCACCAAAGTGAGCCTCATTGAGCCTAATTAAGCCTAATTAAGCTTAATTAAGCTTAATCAAGCCTAGGTCAGCAAATCTGAATGTTGCTTAATTAGGCTTAATTAGGCTTAATTAAGCTTTGTTGAGCCTGCCCAGCCCAAGCAACTGTGACATGCGCTGGTTTCGAGGGCAGTCAGACCTTGCAGGTGAAGGAAAAGATTCAATCAATTGACGTCAATTCCAGGCAATCCGAGCTCTTAGGCTCAATTGAGCTTAACCTGCCTTAACTTTGGGGGGGGGGTGCGTTCTAAGCGACCCCTCTCAGCTTAGAACACTCAGCCAAAACGGCGTAATCCGGCTTGTCCGCAGGCCTCACTACAGCTTCTGTCGCTAATTGCTGAGCCCTGCTGTGGGTGCAATGCCTCATTTGAGCCCCCAGTTTGGCCCCGAATATGCTCAGCAAGACAGAGACTGCCTTATGATTTTTTTGGGGGGAGTCTTGCACTTGGTGAACTTAAGATTTGACAGTACCGTTTGAAGATGCGATGCCGGGGGCGTCATGTGAGACAACTATCAGTTGCCCAAAAAACCTGGGCAACTAAGAGAAAGCAGCCTTCCCGAAGGGCCCGAAAACACCGAACATCATGCTCGGACTTGAGCTGACTTCTACCTGGACCCTCAAAAATCACCCTGGCCCAAAGGGAAGCCATGGCCAAAAAACGGAAACCTTCGGTCGTGAGGGCCCGGGATGGCAGGTCTCAGCATTGAGCTCTGTGGGAGTTTTTGTTTTTAGGGCATAATGTCAACCCCGGATTAAGCAGAACCCCTGGTTGATTAATAGGGGGGTGTCCCCTTTTAGTGGGGATTCATCACTTTTGGAGGGAACACCCCCCTAATAATAATGGGCCGGGTTTATTAATCCTGGGTCAACATTACCCCATTGTTTTTCAGGCTGGCAACTGAATCCGTGAGTCAAAAAAAGGTCGGGGTTCCGAGTTGTTTGGGAGAAGTCTAAAATGGGCGTCGGTGTTCTTTTGCGTTTCCCTTTGAGACCAACCAAAAGAGGGGCCCTAAAAGACGAGCCGATATCTCGATGCATCCCTACGGGGCAAGCGCCCTCCAAAAAGCCTCGGCTGGTCCCAGCAAAAGAACAACAACATGGGTGTGGCTCCAAATTAAACGATCGGAGAGCAAACCGCAGGTTTTGGGGAACCCATATTTCCACTTACCAGGGTTCCCTTTTGGTACCGGTTTTTTGAGCCTTCAGATGCGTATTCGCAAGCTCTGCATTCAAACGCCTAGCTGGAACTCTGGCCCCAGAGTAACTCACCCCCAGCGAAGGTCACTCAACGGCTTACATCAGAAAACCATTTGATCGCCGGGCCGGGTCCCGGGGTCTCCCGGGGCTTCCTTTCGTTTTGACATGCCCCATACCTCAGCTCCTCGCTCGCCCGAGAAGTTCCAAGTGAGGCCTGCGAGTGACGAGGGCCTCTTTCCTTGGGCCAAAAAGTAGCTCAGGTAGGGTCCCAAACGCACCAAACCAAGTTTCGGGTTTGGTGCTTGGATGTTTAGTGCCAAGTTAGTGTAGCCACCTGGGTTACAACCCATTTGCTTATAGTGGATTAACTTCACTTCGGGGACCTGTATACAAATATACACATATGTATATGAGAGGTTATAACTTGATTTACTAACAACTTACTTACAACTTACTTACTTGGCGATCATGAGCTACTTGGACCAACCCACAGCCGAACCGAACCGCTCCGGCGCCTATCTGGGCCGAGACCCCAAAGCTTTCAGCTCGGGAAATCCCAAAGCTTCGGCCAAACAGACACACGAAGCACCGGAACACAGGCAGGACGCTTGGCTTTGGCTGGAAATCGGGTTGAAACCGCTGCCAGGTCCGGACTCAGAATTGAAGAGGTCAGCTCGTCAGGTTTCGGGCTGCTTCCTTCCTTGCTTTCTTGCTTGCTTTGGTTGGTTGGTTGGGCCACTTGGAACATGGAGTCTCCTTCTGTCCCTTCAATCATGGGTTGAATGACCCCCCACATACATGTATATATATATGGTACAGCGTTGCCGCAACACGGAACACAGTACCATACATACATACATACATTACATTACATTACATTACATTACATACATACATTAATTACATTACATTACATTACATTACATTACATTACATTACATTACAATACATTACATTACATACATACATACATACATTACATTACATTACATTACATTACATCACATTACATTACATACATACATTACATACATACATACATACATACATACATACATACATACATACATACATACATACATACATACATACATACATACATACATACATACATACATACATACATACATACATACATACATACATACATACATACATACATACATACATACATACATACATACATACATACATACATACATACATACATACATACATACATACATACATACATACATACATACATACATACATTACATACATACATACATACATACATACATACATACATACATACATTACATTACATTACATTACATTACATTACATTACATTACATTACATTACATTACATTACATTACATTACATTACATTACATTACATTACATTACATTACATTACATTACATTACATTACATACATACATACATACATTACATTACATTACATACATACATACATACATACATACATACATACATACATACATACATACATACATACATACATACATACATACATACATACATACATACATACATACATACATACATACATACATACATACATACATACATACATACATACATACATACATACATACATACATACATACATACATACATACATACATACATACATACATACATACATACATACATACATACATACATACATACATACATACATACATACATACATACATACATACATACATACATACATACATACATACATACATACATTACATACATACATACATACATACATACATACATACATACATACATACATACATACATACATACATACATACATACATACATTACATTACATTACATTACATTACATTACATTACATACATTACATTACATTACATTACATTACATACATTACATACATACATACATACATACATACATACATACATACATACATACATACATACATACATACATACATACATTACATTACATTACATACATTACATTACATACATACATACATACATACATACATACATACATTACATACATACATACATACATTACATACATACATACATACATACATACATACATACATACATACATTACATTACATACATACATTACATACATTACATACATACATACATACATACATACATACATACATACATACATACATACATACATACATACATACATACATACATACATACATACATACATACATACATACATACATACATACATACATACATACATACATACATACATACATACATACATACATACATACATACATTACATTACATTACATTACATTACATTACATTACATTACATGCATTAGGTCACATTACATTACATTACATTGCATTACATTACATACATACATTACATACATACATACATACATACATACATTACATACATACATACATACAGTACATACATACATACATACATACATACATACATACATACATACATACATACATACATACATACATACATACATACATACATACATACATACATACATACATACATACATACATACATACATACATACATACATACATACATACATACATACATACATACATACATTACATTACATACATTACATACATACATACATTACATACATACATACATACATACATACATACATACATACATACATACATACATACATACATACATACATACATACATACATACATACATACATACATACATACATACATACATACATACATACATACATACATACATACATACATACATACATACATACATACATACATACATACATACATACATACATACATACATACATACATACATACATACATACATACATACATACATACATACATACATACATACATACATACATACATACATACATACATACATACATTACATACATACATACATACATACATACATACATACATACATACATACATACATACATACATACATACATACATACATACATACATACATACATACATACATACATACATACATACATACATACATACATACATACATACATACATACATACATACATACATACATACATACATACATACATACATACATACATACATACATACATACATACATACATACATACATACATACATACATACATACATACATACATACATACATACATACATACATACATACATACATACATACATACATACATACATACATACATACATACATACATACATACATACATACATACATACATACATACATACATACATACATACATACATACATACATACATACATACATACATACATACATACATACATACATACATACATACATACATACATACATACATACATACATACATACATACATACATACATACATACATACATACATACATACATACATACATACATACATACATACATACATACATACATACATACATACATACATACATACATACATACATACATACATACATACATACATACATACATACATACATACATACATACATACATACATACATACATACATACATACATACATACATACATACATACATACATACATACATACATACATACATACATACATACATACATACATACATACATACATACATACATTACATACATACATACATACATACATACATACATACATACATACATACATACATACATACATACATACATACATACATACATACATACATACATACATACATACATACATACATACATACATACATACATACATACATACATACATACATACATACATACATACATACATACATACATACATACATACATACATACATACATACATACATACATACATACATACATACATACATACATACATACATACATACATACATACATACATACATACATACATACATTACATACATACATACATACATTACATACATACATACATACATACATACATACATTACATAATATACATAATATATGTGGAATAAACAGTCAATGCTGTACAGCCACGGGAATGTGGCAAGTGAGTACAACCCTCCTCCCCATTTTCTGGTAGTAGTTTGCTCAGCGTGCCCAATATCGTCTTCTTACTACGTCAAATGCCAGTGAATATTGACCATTGCACATGTGCGTGTTTAAGAACAGGCAAGAAACCCGGGTGTCAACAAACTGGCCACTCTCATGACAATGAGAAACACAACATGATTCCCCCAAAACCCCCAATGTTGGTAAAGTCCTTCTGAACACCCTACAACTTTGGATGGACCCGCACATTTCAGATTAAGGTAGTCTAAAACGGCCATGAAACAAACAACCCTGAAACCACCCAACTGCAGCGCAAAAGTCCTCATGCGGTCTGCAGGAGCTTTGTGCAACCAATTGGGAGCACATGTGGCAGTGCGTCAAAATAAGGGTGCCCCCCAAAAAAAAACAAGTTTTCCTTTTGGTATCCCTCCAAACCATTCCAAAAAGGGTACCCCAAGAAGCAGAAGGCCAAGTGTGATTGGGTTGCCGTAGCAATTAGACTTGTCATGCTTCAGAACCGCGCCACAGAACGGGTTATAGTTCCTTTCAAACATTTAACCACAAACGTCTCAAAGGGTACTTGGACCCTCATCCACCCAACAAAAAAATGGACACAAGGACCCTGGTGTTTTTGATAGTGGAATTCAAGTGCAACCCCTCCTTCCAAGGAGACACAACAGTACCACCAGTTGCTGGCACCTCTCTACCACTCCGTTCCCGCTGATCACATCGGCACAAACCAATCGAGTCGTGCCTCCTCGCAAAGTACCTGCGATAGGAAGGAAGCAGCCCGAAGTCGGTCACAAAAGTGGCTGAATTCCCTTCACTCAATGGGTGTGTTTGTGTGTGTTTGTGCATGAGCCACGATCCTTCCAAAAGCACACGCCGTCACCTGTACATGGGACTCGAACATCTTGAACATCTTTGGCTACAACCCGAATTTCACCAGCCCGACACGTTTCGCTGCACGTGGGGCCTGTGCCGACCGGAGAAACAAACGCAGAGATCCCTTGCCCTCACCCCCCGCCCCCCTCAAAGAACATGGGTTGTTGCGGGCAAGGGTGCTCGAGCGCGGCCACACCCCGGGGCAAAGCGTTGTAAATTGTAACCCCTTTCTGGGCGGGTTGATCCCACGTGTAGCCCTGGGTCCCTAATGGTAATTCGCCCCCAAACCATCCGCCGAGGGACCCATCTGTAGTCCTCAGAGGTCATACCCTCCCACCAGCTAGCCTGGAAGTGCACAGACTCCTGTAGAAAGACTACTTTTGTCTTGGAAAGGGCCTTTTTGCACTTCCATGTTAGTTGGTGAGAGGCTAACACCCACGCACCCCAGAAGCCGTCAGATGGCGCCAAGGCATCATATAGCCACGAAACGGAGGTTGGTCTTTGCCTACACCTCCAAAACCCCATGGGAGTGGATTGGGTTCACCGGCCAACTTGTTTCAACCCAACAGGTCCACCTGACGGTTTTTTTGGGTTTAAATGTCCACCATCTGATGGCTTGGGACTTGCATTAAGTCGTGATTGGACTTGGGCCCAGTTTCGGAATAGTTTATGGTTTGCTTTACCTTGAGTCACTAACATGTAACATGTATCAGTCTACCCCAAGCCTTACCTTAACTGCCCTCAGATCCCCTGCTAAAAGTTTAACTTCTAGTGGGTTAAATTCGGAAATCCAACCACTCAACCCTAAAAAGATCTAAAAGGCTAAGGAACCGGATGGCTGGGAGCCTCCGAGAAATGTATCCTCAGACCCCAAGCCTTACCTTAAGAGACCCAGAAAGGGAACAATTTGTCCAAACCCAGCAGGGATCCTTACATTATACACCTGAACATTCCCTTGTAAATGGTGGTTTCCCTTTATGTTGGCACTACAAATAGGTCCATGACCAACCATGATTTTAGGAAATAGCCCCCATGTTTAAAGGGTCAGAAGGAGACTCCAGGTATAAATCCCCTCTTTTCTTGGTACCTGCGAGCTACAGACAACAAAGCTACTGGGGCGCTACTGGGGGACTGGGATTGGTAGCTCAACCACCTGCTAAGACCCTTTCAAGCCCACTTTTCTTTTGTCCAACTTTTTTTTGCTGTCTATTTTTTTCCCAACTTTTCTGTACCAACTTTTTTGCTAGTCCATTTTAGTAGGGGAATCGCCTCCCAACCAAAAAAGAGACACGGGTGAGAGGTCGGGCACCGAGGGACCGAGACGAACTGAGACCCTTTGGAACCGGACGCTTCGGGACCCACAAAGTCCGACGAGTCGACAACGAGTCGACCGGCGCACGGGAGAGCCAAGGGCTGAGCTGCAGGGAGAAGTGGCGGCCGTCGCGGGAGAAGCCCAGCTTCTGCTGGACCTAAGCTCAAGCGGGAGACTGAAAGGGGCACGGTACCTAGTAAGAGGTTAGGAAGCCTGGTTATAACCCACGGAAGGGAGACTTAGAACCATGATAAGTGGGTTGTAACCATGGAAATTACCCACTTACTAAGTGTCCTGCCCCCTTAAGCAGGTAGCCTATGCACATGGGGTAGCTTCTGCTTTCCCTTTCAAACCTACCGAGGGGTTCCGCCAAAAACAGACATACACATATGGTCAGTATGGCTTCATCCCTAGGGTTTCGTACCCGTCTCCTAAACGCTACCCCATCTGGGTGGATCGTCTTTTTGTAAGGATACCCGTTAGACACAACTTGTTTGGTTTCCCAGAGCTAGGTCCTCCAGTAGAGAGTTCTGTATTGTAGTTTAGTAGGGGAACAGGGTAAAGGGCCACTACTGGGGGACCTAGCAAGAGGCACTACATAGATAAGTAGCCGGTTTCTAGGGGTTGATTCCTTTTCCATTATTTTCAACCATCCTTCTTTTCAGAAACCAGCTGTTTCCCCAGGGTTTTAGGTGGGTTTTTACAAAGAAGGATGCCTGGAAAATAGATGGTCCTGGTAAATGGAATAAAACTCATCTATATAAACCAGTGGAACCCATGTATCTTCAACGAAACTAACCTGAAAAGGGCACCTATTGCGGGACACAATTCTGGGTTTCCCAGAGCTAGGTCCTCCAGATTTGAGAGGAGTTAGAATACGGGTACCGACTTGTTTTCTGTATTCTATTTTAGTAGGAAAACAGGGTAAAAGGGCACTACTGGGGGGCCTTGCCAGAGGATCCCGAAAAATAGATGGCCCTGGTAAATGGAATCAGACTCATCTAAACCAGTGCCATCTGCTTAAGCAAACAAACCTGAAAAGGGCACCTATGGCGGGACACGTTGTTGGTTTCGCAGAGGCTCCCAAACGCTACCCGGTACCTCATCTGGGTGGATCGTCTTTTTGTGAGCATACCCGTTCGTTTTGGGGGGTGGTTTTAAAGGGAAACCAAAGGAGCAACCACAATTGTGTGAGTTCCTTAGGTCCTATTTAAGGGCATAATCCATCTTTACGGGTTTGGGCTTGGTTCTTTCCAGGGAATTCGTCAAATCTCAGATTCAAATCTCAACGCCAAACATGATTTCGGTACCAAGGGACCCCTTAGGCTTGATGTTGAGTCTTGGCTTTGATTCGAATCCCCGAAGCTCGGTTGGCCCAAAGGCTCGCTTGCTGCCTAAGGATGTACAAACTGACCCACGTGCTCCCATGTTAACCCCCTGCAAATTGAAGCTGGCCTCATTTATGATCAAAATCAGCCCCAAAGTGGTGGGTTAAAGGGAGCCAACCGATTCCATTTTCTGACTAACCCCCAGAAACCCTCAAAATAATGACAACAGTTACATACTGCTAGTTTCCCTTGATTTCCCCTGAATACCCCTGCCTGGAGTCTACATGACCCTTGTAAAATGGTTGGTCATTACCCAAAATTATGGTTGGTCATTGACTCATTACCCAGTGAAGACTCCTTGGGTTTCCGCCGGCCGAGCCGAGGTGCCCCCGAATGGCCAACCAACTTCGCGCCCTGCGATGTCTTCGCGACGCGCGATTCGCGACGCGGGACGCGGCCCGGGGGCGAGTTCTGCGCTGCCGGGCGGTGCAGTTGGGCGAAAGGGATCGCAGCACTGACAGCTCCGCTTCAGGCGAGGAGCCTGTGACCTCACGCAGGACACAGATTCAGATGGGTGCGTCTTGGTTTAGCTCCCAAAACGGCGGTTTTCCGCGTGGTTTTCCTGTATCACCTCCCAAAAGGATATAAAATAAATAAATAATATATATATATATATATAGAGAGACCCAGATGGGTGTGAGTTTTAAGAGTTGGAGCCATTGTAAATTGGGTGGACGTCACCGTATAGGAGCCAGCAAGCCACCCAGCAAGAGAAAACTGTCAACAGGACATAGGACCAATTCAGGTCCCGTGAACATGTGCTGGATTGCTGATTTCTTAGACTTCGCGCGACCCCCTCCTAAGCACGCATATGCACGCCCACGTGGGGAAGACTAACTTAGACCAAGCCTGGCGATGTGTTGGGTAGCAGCTTTACTTGCTGTGTCTGGTCGTCGAACACTTTTGTTTTGTTTGTTGCAGCCCTCTATATACTGCACATGAACAGAACCAAACAACCTAAAGATCAAACAACATGATCCAACAACGCGTAAAGATTCAGGAATTATCATTCGGTTTGCCAAGATGAGTGTAAAGTTGCTGGGCTGCGATCACTCACAGAGGGGCCCGGCCTGGTGCCTTCGCGAAAACACTGAAGAATCATAGACTGACACCCCCGAGAAACCATCAACACTGTGCCAAGAATCGGAGAAAGCGACGTACTCTGGGCAAATGTTGGGCAAGCGGTTGAATCAAAAGCCAGAATCAGTGGTTGCATCGATGGCTGAAGCCATCAAACAATCCCAACTCTTTTGGCTGGTTACTTTGGGCAATACTGGATCTGCAAAGGTAAGTCTAATCTACCGAATGCTGGTTGACAGGTGGTTCCCTAAATATTACAAGTACACTCAGGACGTGTATTGGTTCGTGGAAGTAGCAGGAAAACCACTGTGGAACAGTAAGTCAACGCTTGATGAGATTGAAGAGGGCCCAACCCCAATAGTGATTCTTATTTGTAGAACTCGATTCCACATCCTTCAACATCATCATGGCTGCTTCAATTCTAGGGGACACCCGCAAAAGAGGTGGTTGTTCCTTTGGCTTGCCTGTAAAACCACAAAACGCCCACAACCCACATTGATGATGTTAAAACCGAAGCTGTGCAAAAGGACGGCCTCTTTGGTTGCTCCAAGCCCCCTGAGCAAAAAGGCTTACTGGAAAAGCAATTCACCCCAAAGGTCGCTTTGCCCGACTCGGTCTGATGTTGTGTGGGCCCAACACAGGGCTGTGGGAAATGCCCACTTCTGTGATACAACCCTAAAGTGCTTCCCAAAGACTAACCTTTATATAAGGAATACTTTTTTTGTGTCACAGAAGTGGGGGATAAACCCCTTGACCCCACAACCCCGGCCCAACAAAAACCCATGGGTTTCAGTCCACCACAGCGTGCAGGGGCCCCGCTTCACACTCGACTCAGGCGCCAGCATTCAGCATGGTGCGCACATTTGTCCCCGGCACCACCTGAGCTCGGAATCGAATCCGTGGCGAGGTGTGCCGGGTCTGAGCGTCCCATTTAACCCTCGGAGCCAGCAAGCCAAACCAATGGCTGCTAACCTGAGATTTCATCCAAATGTCAAATAGCTTGGGAGGGAGGGTGTTCTTTTGCGGTTTTTCTCAGTCCCTTTATTCCCACGCCGCCAATCCTAACAGTCAAGAACCTGAGGCGATGTGTTGACACCGAAACCAAAACCAATGCGGTTGGTTCTGCCCACCCGCAGGCGTACGACAAAACATTTTTGAGACTCACCTTTTGGTTTCCTTGGTTTGCTTGGTTTCCTTTTGAACCCATCCAAAAAGGCTTCCCCTATTTTGAGACTCACCCTTCCAAGAACAACACACACACACAAACCTGGAATCAGCACGCTGTACGCACAAGATTGCTTTCCATATAGAGTAGTCTGTGGGCACATGGCAAGAAGCCTGATGGAATTTATGCACAGCCCAAATGAGTCGCAATCAAAACCCGCTACAACAATGGTGTACCCAAGAACCATGCAAAGGATTAAGAAGGTGGAGATCTGCAGCTATTTATGGTCGGGATTATCCCTTACTAACTTTCATCTACCCAGGTTTTGATGGTTGCTCAACCAACAACCTGCAGTCTCCATGACCCTTTACAAATAGGTCCATGACCCCATTATTTTGGGTAATGACCAAACATTGTTAAAGTGTCATGGAGACTCTAGGTGCTGTATTTTCTTCAGGGGACTTCAACAAAAAGGGAGAGGGGGGGTTCGAGCTGACATGGCTTTTGGGGCCCAAATGAGACTCGAAAAAAGAAAGACTCCAGCCCAACCCGTTTGACCCGATGACCGCCCGCGTTCGAACCTTCGAAGGCCCCGGACGCTGGTGTTGGCCGCCAGCATCAGCTTCGCGGCTCCCGAGCCGCTGCTGGACTGCACGTGCGACGCCTCAACCGGCCGCGGAGCTGCGTCTCGACGCCGGCCGGAAGCTTCCGGCCGAGTTGGTGTTCCGAGTCGAAAAACCTGAGGTGCGCGTTCCAGGATGTGAAATTCTGGTTCCAGAGGGCAAATGGGGAAAAAAAGACACCAAGCGCCAAATAATCTAGGGGTTGGTTCCTTTTCCGTTCTTTCCAACCATCGTTGTTTTCAAACACCAGCTAGTTTCCCGGGGTGTTTGGAGGTTTTCTGGAAAGAAGGATGCCTGGAAAGAATGGGGGAAGGTACCCCTAGAGAGATGGGCGTTTACCTACCCCAAAAAGCATAGCCCAGAGAAACATGGGACACCCTTTCTTGAGCTGGACAACTTTACCACTAAAATGGTCCAGACCCAGAAAGTCCCTCCCACCCCATGAGTTGTCTTGGAATGTCCCCCACGCTCACGGCAATTTGGGTGGACTTCCATGGGCAAAAACGCAGCCTCGGTGCTTTGCTGGGAATTGAAGGTTTCCTTTGTTAGGGGACCCCTCCAAAACAGTGTTTTGTTCCTTTTGGTTTCCGTTTAAAGCCTACCAAAAACACGTACCATCAAAACAAGAACAGACCCATGTGCAGCCAGGCCATCTTGTGTACAGGGTACGTACCCTGTTTTCCCCGCTAGTGGTGTGAGGGATGTGTGGGGGTGGAAAAGCAGTTGTACACAAGGCCTTCACACATTCCACAGGTCATAGAATATTATCCTGCAAATGAACGTGACAAAGCCGTCCAGTTTCGGAGAATCTCTTTTTTGGGAATCCCGCCGGTCGTTGCGGAATGTAGCCGACGGTTCAAATTGTGTGCCTTGTGCCACGCAGGTGACTTGTTTCAGGTCGGACCCCAACATGGCGTTGGTTTTCGTTTTGGCGTCCCTTTAAAACCAACAAAAAGGGGTACCCTCAAACAAGGGACACACCACAATAGTTTGGTGTTCCCGGTTTGTTGACTACCAACAAAAAGTAGCGCCCCGAAAAAAAGAGATGGGAAACCAAGAAACGCCTTGAAATTAAGCCGACTACCAAACAACATGAGCACCCCGGAAAAAAGGAAAAGAAAGAACACACAAAACGGAGTTCCCTCAAGCTCCAAAAAGGCAAAAGCATGGCCAAAAAGATTGGCACATCCGCCCCATGCTCCGAGGCGGTGGCACAGCCGATGGACACCTTGAACCGCTCCTGAGCGGTTCATCACGCGCGAGGAATTGCCGAAGACTGCGATGAAAGCGCGAAGGGGTGGTTTTGAGCTACCTCGGTGTGTCTCTGTTTTGGTCGGAGCCCCCAAAACATGTGTGTTGTTTCCTTTGGGTTGCTCATCGAAACCTACCAAAAAAAGACGGTACTAACTCCAAAAAAGACAAGCCACCTGAAGGTTGGTTCGACCGGGTTGCAGAAAGGCCGCATAGGGTTTCTGCGATACACGTGTGGGAATCACCATTACAACAAGGGGGGTTCATTTTTTCCACCGCTGTTTACCTATCCGTATGGGAGTCGGTTGAGCCCCATCGCTTGGGGAACGCAAAAGACATTTTTTGGGCACCGCACGACGAATGAAGTGAGTCCCCATGCCATGTGATTTTTTAGAGAACTTCCCCTGCGTGTGCCCCCCCGAACCAACCCCTTTTGAAACAAAATACAAAAATATATATATGCCATTTAGTGGCTATAGACTACCATGTTCTTGTTTGACCGATCCTCATCTGAGCAGCCAAAACCTGTTGACGTTTGGTTGTATCATGGCTGAAGTCGTGTCTATGGGTTTTACTATGAGCCGAGAAACACGGGGAAGAACCACACCACATGTTTTTGTTCACATTTAACCAGGTAGCAACCAAACCACATGATCGGGGAACCCTGCACAAACAAAACCATCGTTATTGTTGACCGGAGATGCTGCTGCCATGATACAGCAAACATCACCCCTACCTCAAAGGTAACGGGGGCGTCGGGTCTAGGTTCCATGTCTTCCCCAAGAAAGTTGGAACATGAGCAAACAACTGAAGATCTCCAGCAAGTTCCCTCCGCCAATTCCATTTTGTGCCTGGGGATCACTCGGGAGTAGATTGACCATGATTACAAGGGGACCAACCCCAGTTGCCCTGCCAGGTTACAACCATCATGAGAACCTACTTTCCCGACGTTGGTCGAACCTCCGAGAACCAACTCATTCTGAGCTCCCGGCGGAAAGTTGCACTTGGACCGCATAGGAGAGGGCGGAGTAGTGCAAGCGAAAACGGCCTCGAGCCGTGTCTCGCTTCCCACGCGGACGTTCGGTTGGCGGGGGGTTGGGGGGGGGGGGGAAATTTGGGGGGGGATTGTGGCGGGGAGGGGGGAGGGGATTGTGGCCACCTGCCGCCATTCGACCTAGTTTTGTCGTGGTTAGTTTGTGCCAAAGGGTCCTTATGTACCAGATGTTTGCGGATCTGAGCCTTTTGGGTCTTGGCCCCGTGCAAAGTTAGGCTTTCAGACTTTGTCTAGGTCCTCCAGTAGAGAGGGTAGAAATAAGGGTACCCTTTTTGCTGTAGTCTATTTTGGTAGGGGAACCCTCCCCCAACAAAGGGCAAAAGGGCACTACTGGTTGACCTGGTTGTCATGTGGCCGCAACACCAGAAGAGCTCCCCACTGCACCCGAAAACTGCATCGGATCGGCATCGCCCGCTCCGAGTAGCGCGCGGTTGAAGATTGAGGCTGGTGTGGCCGGCGTGGCTGCCGAGGACAGCAGGAAAGAGCCTGAGGGGCAATGTCAGGTTCTGCATACAGGATATATCTGCAACAAAAAAAGTAAGCTCACCGGGGGGTAAAACAAGCTCACCATGGTAAAGTAGACATCCTTTACTTGACAAGCCCTTGCTTCAGGTTGGAATTATTGTAGAATTTGCAGATAGATTACACAAAACATATGCATGAAATTGTGAGTGCATCAAGAAAACAAATACGGGCTGTTTGCAGCCAAAGCGAAGAGCTTGTGTCAATGCAATATGGGCATGGCCCAAAATGGAACAGACTTGAATCGGGTTAAAGCGAAAGTAATCTTGGGATTGAATTGTGGCCTCCCCAAACTGCAATTGTCCATCAAGTACGTCAATTTATAGGTAATGTTTGCTGGGAAAACGACGAAACAACCATTTGCAAACAGTTGTTTCGGCTTCCAGGTAAAACCCAGTGGATGTGCATGAGATTGAAGAGCACCTTTTTAGGTCTGGTTACGGAAACTTGTGCCATCTACTTTCACGAATAGGGTGCTGGATCCTGAACTTGCGGACACCACATTTGCGGATTTGCGGAATCTGTACTTGGATGTTCGCTGCCAAGTTAGTAAGTGGTTAACCGCCTGTGTAATACCCCGCTAATAACAAGCTTAACTCTACTGAACGGCGGACTCGTAAACGGGTTGTAGCTGGGGGTAACAACTTACTCACTCGGTGGGTAAGTAAACCCCAGTACTTTACGAGCTCCCAAAAGTGCGCTTGGCCCAGAAATGCAAGTAACTCCCTTCCAATCAAGCGAATTGCCGAACAACTGTCTGAACTTCTTATGTATCACTCAAACGCTCCAAAACCCAACAAGTGACCAAAGTGCAACTCGCTGGTGCAAATTACCAACACATACCAAGTCCAATGCCACTCACTTCCGATGTGGATTGGCCAAACACGAGTCCTGAAACTTTCTATCAACCAAATTGGTCTTTAAAAAGTTAAAGGTCCAACTCAGGAAGTGAGGTATGGCTAGGTCCTCCAGTACAGTAGCTTAGAATAAGGGTACCAACTTTTTTCTGCCTCATTTAGTAGGGGAACCCCCCCCCAAGAAAGAAACGGGTGAGAAGGGCACCTAGCTGGACCATGACTGGAGTCACAATCCAAACCCAGTACTAAAATGGTCTACCCAGAACCATGCTTCAAGAATTAAGAAGGCGGATATCCGCAGCTATTTATGGCAAGGGGATTGTCCCTTAACCTTCCTCTACCCGAATCGGCTTTGAGCAAGTGGCTCACTGGGATCCCACGACCGGCCGGCGAGCGGCGACGCTCCGCGCGGAGTTCAGTCGCCCGCCGTTGAGGCCCAGGAGCCGCTGTGCTCTGAGCTCCTGCGGTCCCGTCAGGCGTGCCGTTGGAAAACCCCCGGCCGAAAGGGGGAACTTTGAAAAAACTTATAGACAACTGGGAAACCTTAGGAAACCTGGAAAACCTTAGAAAAACCTTAAGAAAACCTTTAGGAAGCCTGTAGGAAGCCATTAGGAAACCTGTAGGAAACCATCAAAAACCTGATGAAAACCTGTAGGAACTCTTTAGGAAACCTTTAAAGAACCTTAGAAAACCTGGGAAAACCTGTAGGAAACGTGTAGGACACCTTTAGGAAACTTTAGAAAACATTGAGCACCTAGGAAAACCTGTAGGAAACCTGTAGGTAGGAAAACCTCAGGAAACCTTTAGGAAACCCAGATAAAAGAAGAGGAACCTCAAACAAAATCTTGAGGGTACCTGTTTTGGATGGAACCAGGAGAACCTTCGAAAACCCTTGAGACACCCTGCCGAAACAGGAGCAAACAAACTGCACCAGAGTCACAGGCGTCAAAGTACCTGGAGTTTCCACGACCCGAATCAAAAATGGGTTTAACCGACCCCACTCTTTTGGGCCATGACCCCATTTAAGGGTCATGGAGGAGACTCCAGGTATGCGCTTGACCACCTGTGACGTGGCCAGCCCGAAGTGAGCGTCCAAAATCGTTCCTCATGGTTTCGAAGGGAACCCAAGAGGGGAGGGCGATCATCATTTTTTTGCACACTGCGATCATCTAACAGCAAAGCGAAACATCCTAGCCGGACGTACCTCCTGATTCTGTTCACGAATCCTTCTGATGGAGAAAAACATGCCCAAAACTCTGAGGGAAGTGGGTGGTTTCTAAACGAAAGTGCCAGAACTGAGGGGATGCGCGGCTGGTCTGCGATTCACAAAACCGCCAGCCGGCAGTCGCGACAATCCCCGTCCTCGTGCTTGCGGACCAGGCGCCGCACACGGGATTCCAGGTCCTAACGCCGAAAAAAACGCGTTTCGGTGGGTGTGCAACTTCTCCGCTTCGTTCGGACCCAGAAACTCATCTGAGTCACAATTAAAACCCGGTATTAAAATGGTCTACCCAGAACCATGCTTCAAGAGTTAAAGCGGAGATCCGCAGCTATCTATGGGATTGTCCCTTGCTAACCTTCATCTACCCGAATCAATTGAGCAAGTCGCTCATTTCTTGAGTGGATTGGCCGGGAAAAGTCGGAAGTTGTTGTTTACCACCAGAATGGTCCAGAACCAAAAAGGATCAAGTCCAGGAACTCATGTGAGCAGAAATTTCACCAAAAGGGGAACAACGAAAAGCCCGCTTCAGGTCACTTCGCTTTGGGCAACTGAACAAATACATATATATGTATAAATGTATTTATTTATAATATATATATATATATGCGTTTGTATTTTTTTACGGGGGCCGGGCAGGAAGGTTTGAGTACGGGGTATGATTCGCAGGTATGATTCGCGGGTATGATTCGGGGTATGATTCGGGGGTATGATTCGTGGAAGCAGCAGCAGCTGCAGCAGCAGTAGTAGTAGCAGCAGTAGTCGTCAAAGTAGTAGTACTAGTAGTAATATTGTAGTAGTAACAGTAGTAGTAGTAGTAGTGGTAGTAGTAGTAGTGGTAGTAGTAGTGGTAGTAGTCGTAGCAGTAGCAGTAGCAGTAGCAGTAGCAGTAGTAGTAGTAGTAGTAGTAGTAATAGTAGTAGTGGTAGTAGTAGTAGTGTTAGTAGTAGTAGTAGTAGCAGCAGTAGTCGTCGAAGTAGTAGTAGTAGTAGTAGTAGTAGTAATATTGTAGTAATAACAATAGTAGTAGTAGTAGCAGCAGCAGTAGTCGTCGAAGTAGTAGCAGTAGTAATAGTAATACTGTAGTAGTAACAATAGTACTAGTAGTAGTAGTAGTAGTAGTAGTAGTAATAGTTAGTAGTAGTAGATAGTAGATAGTAGATAGTAGTAGTAGTAGTAGTAGTAGTAGTAGTAGTAGTAGTAGTAGTAGTAGTAGTAGTAGTAGTAGTAGTGGTGGTAGTGGTAGTGGTAGTGGTAGTAGTAGTAGTAGCAGCAGTAGTGGTAGTAGTAGGAACAGTAGAAGCAGCGACTGTAGTGGCGCGGAAGCTTTGAAAAGACTTGGCGCTGGCCTTGGCAAGGTTCATTGCGCGGGTATGATTCGGGTATGATTCGCGGGTATGATTCGGCTAGGTGCAAAACGGCACTGATTACAAACTCAGAATGATGAATGTAGTAGTAGCTGCAGTAGTAGTGGTATTAGTAGCAGTAGTAGTGGTAGTAGTAGTAGTAGCAGTTGCAGAAGTAGTGGTAGCAGCTGTAGCAAAAGCAGCAGCGGCTGTAGTGGTGCGGACGCTTTGAAAAGGACGTGGCACTAGCCTTGGCAGGGGAAGCTCATTGTCCGGGTATGGTTCGCGGGTATGATTCGGCTAGGTGAAAAACGGCACTGATTACAGACTCAGAATGATGTATGTAGTAGTAGTGAGTAGTAGCAGCAGCAGCAGGAATAGTAGTAGTAGAAGTAGTAGTAGTAGTAGTAGTAAAGGTTGTAGTTGTAGTAGTAATAGTAATAAAGGTAGTAGTCGTAGTATTAGTAGTAGTAGCAGTACTAGTAGTAATAGTAGTGGTAGTAGTAGTGGTAGTAGTAGTAGTAGTAGTAGTAGTGGTAGTAGCAGTAGTAGTAGTAGTAGTAGTAGTAGTAGTAGTAGTAGTAATGGTAGTGGTAGTATTGGGTAGCGCTGGTGGTGGTTGTTGTGGAGGCAGTGAACAACACAAAACGGTAGAAGACCAGTAGCATTTTGCAGCGTACGTTTTAAGGGGTATGATTCGGGGGTATGATTCGGGGGTATGATTCGGGGAGGTCCCACCTTCTGCCTTTTGAAGCAACTCAACACATCAACAAAGGACAAACCCAGATATACGTATCAATATATATGTATATATATATGCATATGTCTGTATGTATATATGTACACACTATATATATGTACACACTATATAACATATATATATATATATGTTTATATTACATGTGTATATATATATATATATATATATATGTATGCGTGTCTCTTGTCAAAACACCAGGACCCAAAATGGCTTCGAGCTTCCTAGTGGTTTTTCCCTTTAAAACCACCCGAAAAGAGACTCAAGCCACCCAAGAAAGCTCATTTTACATTGGCAAAAGGCAACTTTTGGATCCTAAAACCTGGGATTGAAACCACCATTGAAATAATGGTTCGGTTCACCATCGTTTCAGGATTGTAATCATCTAAATTGGGCCAACTATTCTCTATTGGGGTTTAACCCTAGCCTGGAAAGCGGGGCAGCAAACAAGCGGTACATCAGTAGATCAGGTCAATGTGATCGTGAAACAGGTCCTGTTTGTCGCAAGCCCGACCATGCAAGAGCTTGGCAAGGTTGATGATGTCACGCTGAGGCTCCCCCACCACGAGACAGGGCTCGAAATCTTCGTCATGGCGTAGGCGCCAGCACTTGGCGCTGCCCTTGGGAGTGTCTGCGACCGTTTGCAACCGGAGGTCTGACCAAGTTTCGCAGTACAGCCTCTGGAGCTGCTTGCGCTACCCTTAGAAATTGTCCGTCGCGTGGAAGGCCGGCACACTTTCTTCTAGGCAGCCTGCAGCCGATCCGTCCGAAAAGCAAAAAAGTGAGTCCAAATCCTTGCAAGTGACCTAGAAGCTCCCTTGCTACCTTCGTGTGGGGCTGTCTTTGGGCTTCCTTTCAATTCCTTCCCCAACTTCCACAACCCCATGTTGGTCAATCCTGCCCTTGCTTGGTACCTTGCAAGGATGTACGACCACCAGCAAATCCGTGCAAAAATACTAAGGGACCCTCAAGCAATAGACTGCGACTATGGAGTTCCACCAGAAGTCTGAGCCTCTCGCTAGCCCCACACCCACCCCACCCACCCCAGACCCCAAACATCCGAGCAGAACGCTCCGTCCTTGACCCGATCGTCGTTGAGCGCCACTTGTCCTGCAAGTCTGCCACCCTGAGAGTCCCTTCGAAGTCCAACACTTGGCCATGTGGTGTACTCCTTAGGCTCTTAAGCAATGGACATCTGGGGTGCTCCTTAGAAATAACAGGCGGGATCTATGGGTCACAAACCCCGTTTAGAATGGACCTGGACCATTCAAGCTGGGTAATCCAGAGATCTCATGTATGCCTCAACATAGAGGACCACCCAAGGCCCAAAATGGTGCCTTGGCGGTTGATGTCCCTTTAAACCATCCCCAACATGGAACCCTAAAAAACACACACACACAGACTTGTTCCGTGACACTCTGACAGAAAAGCATTCAGGGCAAAAAGGACATCATTTCGCTCGAAAAGCGTTGGTTTTGCTCAGCGTGCGGACAATGTGTTGAACAGGGCTGTGCGTCAAGCAGCAGGGAACCTTCTCATTTGTTGTCATGACCTATCGAAGTGGAACATGCCAGTGTTTGTGGAGGAACATTCCAACATTCCAACCCACATTGTTGCTTCCAGTGATCATCACAAGTTTGTTATCATTGGACCTCCTTTGCACTCACCAGCACTGGCACCCTGGTTAAATGCTGTAGGCCTGTTCTAAATGGTGAAGAGACTCACAATGGGTATGTGTCGCTATAGAGGGGCCTCTACAATTACGGCTTTCCAGTTGGCTTCCCTTTAAACCAACTTCAAACGGGCACATGGAGGTTCGGCCAAGTTAGTAAGTAGCTAGCCACCTGGGGTATAACCCGCAAACAACAAGGATAACTCTACTGAACGCAGGGGCTCAGGAAACACTCCTCTACACAAGGCAGCCTGTTTTCTCCGTTGAGGACAAGCAAGTACCAAGTTGCCGGTAACCAGGGCCCCAGGGCCTCTCACCCTTTAAACACCAAATGAACAATGGCTGGTTACCTACTTCTATTCGGCTATGGGCTGGGATCCACTGGGAATTGATGACCAAGTGCCCAGGAACCCACGAGGAGGAGGAGCTGGTTTCCTACACTGGCTTGCAGTGCATCCACTTACCGGGACACGCAAACAAGGGCTACGGGTCCGAGGTGTGTCTCGAGACGCGCAGGGTGGAACTGGATTTCCCTCGGAAAACAACGCGCAGCCGCTTTCGATCGTTGACCTTGACAGGGGCCCAACCCCGAAGGGAGAGCACAAGAGGGAAGCACCGGTCGGACCTTGGAAACTTGGAAGGTACCTTTGGGGAGCCTTAAGGGAGTGAATGTTGGTGGCCAAGCTTGTAAAGTGGTTAGAAACCTGAGTTACAACCCAGCGGTAGCAAGGCCGAGTACACTTGGGGAGCTTGTAATCGGGTTATAACTTGGGTTACCAACAACATACTGACTTGGCCGAACACCCATATATAGTTGATCACCCTCTGTCTGAAGAGGAACCATAGGATAACCCGACACAGGGTGCCAGCTCGGCTTCGCTCCTTCCGCCCCGTCGTCTGAGGCCATCTCGGCCAAACGGACTCCGGGCAAGCCATACTTCTCCTAAGCATGCGAAAGCAGGGTGCCACATCCATTTTTTGCCCCCTGCCTTTGTTTAATTTATATATATATATATATACATAATCTATGTGGTCTTATACTCAAGGCGTGCATAAAGCGTCAAAAACTGGTTTGGTCGGAACAATGGGGCCTGCGACAGCAGTGGACCTACCCTTAGGTTGGGGTCTTTAGAACATGTGCCTACAGCTCTGACACGCTTGAAGGTAGCATACAAGGCATAGCAAAACCACCAAACCACTTTCCTGCCGGGAAAATATAGTGGCTATGTAGCGGCGGTATATCCCATTAACCCCCATCGGGGTAGAGGTTTGGGGGTAGTGGAAACCATCTTAGAGTGTTCGTGGCCAAGTTAGTAAGTTGTGAGCGTAGCCCAAATAGAACACGTTTGTAATCCCCCCGTTCAGTGGAGTTAACCTTGTTAGCGGTCATAACACAGGTGGCTAACCGCTTAACTTGGCAACGAAGATCAAAGTTGGCATGCTGCAGGATGGCTACATGCCTTGCAAAGGGCCCCTTAGTATCTTTGAATCCTGGAATGTTTGGGGAGTCTTCAGTTGCGCTTGAAAAGAGATGTACCTCCTCTAGGATTTTTAGGGCCAACAAAAAGCTCAGTTCGACATCCATTACCCAAAGTGAAACTGATCCTTTCAGAGGAAACCAACAGGAAAACCACCAATTTGGAGGTCCCCTAAAAAAAGAAACGTGTTGAGTCGGCAAGTACCAATTCTCAGCCGGGTTTGCGTCTCATGGGGGGAAACCTCACGTGTGTTTTCTCTTTGGTTTGACTTTAACACACCCAGCAGGCACCCAGCGTCCCGCATTCCTTCAAGTGGGTCTCCTTGGGCAAGAGATCAAAAGGCAGCAACATCTCGCTGCCAAAACAAGGAGAAGCTCTTCTGAAGGTCTTACCCCCCTTTGAAACATCCTCAAAAGGAAGGTGTTCACCACTGAGCTACTTTTCGCAAAAGGTCGTGATCAACCTTTTGTAGCTGAAATGGAAGAGTAAATTGTTTCCCTAGAGTCTCCATGACCCTTTAAAAATGGTTGATCATACCTAAAATAATGGTTGGTCATGTTACCCTATTCTTAAAGGGTCAGAAGGAGACTCCAGGTCCAAAGGGTCTAGTGACTAGTGGACTAAGGCCAAACCAATTTCAGCCATGTCCCAGCCCCAAGCATCCGTCGAATGGCTCGCTGCGAGGCTCGGCTGAGTGCCGAGCGTAGAAGCCGCGATACGTCTGCGAGCGGGGCGCCGGGTGAGGATTGGTAGCGGATCCTAGGGGGTCCCTGGGCACCTCCAAAAAGATATACTCTAACACATAGAAGGGACGTCTCAAGCAAGCGGGAGGGGGTACATACATGTGCACATACATATATATATATATATATACATAAATTGGAATATAAATACAATGTACATCAATATATATATATATATATGTATGGGCCCATGTAAGCAGCTGCTTTTGTACCTGAAGTATAAGGCTAACCACGTTCTAACCTGGCTGAACATCCAAGAAAGGAGCCTTTGGGTGAGGGGCGTCCTCTCATTGCGGGCGTCAAAATCACGAAGGCAATAGTGTTGGACTCCTTGGGACAGTGGCTTGTGACAAAACCATGGCGTCAACCTCCATTTGGGTTGGTGTTTTGTGGGGACACCTAGAATGGTGCTTGTCCTTTCCCAAAACGGGTTCCTCAAAAAAAGACACGCCGGGTTCATGGAAGAAACCCAAAAGGGCACAAAGGAAACCCAAACGAGCCCAGGAACCCCCAACGGCTATCAAATGGTTTGTGATTTGACTCTTTTCGGGTTTTTAGGTTGCCATTTGGCAGAAATCCATTGCGAGGTGCTACTCCAAGGGGCGATCGGGTACTTAGTAAGTGGGAAATAACCATGGTGAGATCACCCACAAAAGCCATGTTTGTAAGTCTCCGTTCAGGTTATCTCACGTCTGGTTGTTACCCACTTGCCTGACGTACCCGATCGCTCCTTTCAGTAATGACTCTTACAAAAATTCGCTGGCTACTACGTACCCTGCCCCTCAAAGGCAGAAATAAGGAATCGGTCCTTTGGGGGTCCTTTGGGGGTCCTTTGGGGGTCCTTTGGGGGTCCTTTGAGGCCTCTGGGGATGTCTCAAGATTCATCCGACCGCATCCCTTGCGATTCATCGCCGCATCCGCGCCTCGTTGCTGAGGACCTGATAGGCCCGGTGCACCTGAGTGCGGAGCGCAGGACTGGCAGAGGGAAAACCAGAAAACACAATAAACGAACCAGACATAGTCGAAGAAAACAAAAGAAAGAGAGAAAGAGAGAAAGAGAGAAACAGAGAAAGATTCATAGAGAGAATACACAACCAACCAAGCATGCAAGCAAGCAAGCAAGCAAGCGAGCGAGCAAGCGAGCAAGCAAACGAGCAAGCAAACGAGCAAGCAAACAAGCCCACGACCAAACCAAGCCAAACAATGCAATCAAACCACGTAATAAACAAGCAAACCAAGACACACACAAACCACCAGCCCGAAGAATTTATTGGTATCTTCTGAGGATCTAGGTCAACATCCTCAGGTATGAAGGGGTTTTTTGGGCAGCAAAACTGCCATTTCACCAACGGAGCAATCAACTAATCAAGTCATCACCCAGACCAGCCAGAGCCAACCCACACAACTCCAAGGATTGTTTCCCAATTCTCTTCACCCATCAACCCTGGTAAGTGGAAACATGGACCAAAACCTGCGTAACCCCTCCTGTTTAATTTTGAGCCACAGCCTGCTCTCGACTCGGACGCCACTCCTGGGTGTCCGGGCCCTTCGAAAGGCAGCCTCGCCTGCGAAGGGATCGATCCCGGGCGCCGAGTTTTGAGTGGAGTGGCCAGGAGCTCAGGGAGTGAGCGAGGCAAAATTCGGTAATTGGGAAAGAAGAAGAAACACAAATTCTTAGTTACAGTTAAACAAAGAGATGGAACAATACCTCGTATACAATTGATCAATTAATTAGCTATTCCACGGCAGTTGTTTCACTGCAGCTGGAGTGGAGGGAGTGGGATCCCAAAATAGGCCTTGGAAAAGCTTAATAAGAGCCCTCCCTTCCCCCCCCCCCCCCCCCGCCGCGACGCCCTGGCACTTGTTACGAGTCCGCCAGAATCAGCTTGGGAACGGCACGCCGGCCCCGCCGCCAGTTTGTGTTTTGTAAAGGGAAGTCAACCGGATACCACCACTTCCAGAGGTCCAAATCCTAGCTAGGCGCAAGCTTTATACAATTCACCCGTTGGTGAAACACACGGCACATACTGTGGATGGTTGCACTTATCTTTTTTTGCACCACCAGTATGCTTCCCCTGTGAATACCAACCAACATTCTTATGGTTTTCAAGTGGTGAGACCCGGATTCGTCCATCCACGGTAGGCTACCCTTTTGGCTGGAGGGAAGTTAACAGGGTTCAACATGGGGAAACCAAAAGGTCAAAAGGTCGGGTTTTTGGGCAAGCGAGAACAGTTCAACTTGTGAAATGCCCAAGCACGAAAAGTCAGCCAAAAGAACTAAAAAGCCAACTCCTACCACTAAAAAGACAACTAAGACCACTAACAAGCCAACTGAGAAACCACGAAAAGCCAACTAAAACAACTCAACACCACCTACGCACCGGATGGGACCCGCCAAGTTCAACAGTCCCTACAGAGAGAAGACTCTTCAACTTGGGAACTGGAACCATGGCAACCCGGCAGCAACGTGGCAACGTGGATTTCAAATGGGGGTTCCCGCAGGAAAGGGAGAGGAAAGGTATAGGAAAGATTAGATCCCCACCTAAAAAAGGAACACACACTTCAAGCGGAAACAAAAAAATACTTGCTTGCTTCCGCCAAGTTACAAAGTGGAAAAAGCCACCAATAGCCAAAGGCGGAACCCAATTATATGCCCGGAGTCGGCCTTGTTAATACTGGGTTCTAACCCAGGCGGCCTTTTTCATATACTAACTCGGTGAATCGAACATCCAAGCAGGGAATTGCTTGCATTCTTACCAACCTACCGACCTACCATAACCTGCAAACCAACCGAAGTACATCCTGAGCGCTATCTCGCATTCCCAAAAAAAAACCAAGGAAATTTGAGGTTGCCTCTTTTGGGTGTAAGGAGGGTAAAGTACCAAGTTGCAGCTTGGTCCCTAGGTACCCCTCATTTACGTTTCTTGGGGTTGGTCCTTTCAGAAATTATCTAACCCTGAGGGTCTCGATTGTTTTTGGGCCTTCAAGGGCCCTTGAGACCCTCGGGGTTCTCCATTGGAGGGTCCGGAGGTGTGGAGGTGTCACGACCCTTAGGGAAGTACACTTTAACCAACAGAAACCCTCAACCGAGTACCTACCTTTATTCAGGCCACATTTTGCCTAACAGGTCTGTTCCATGGCCTCCGTTGGCTTGAGTTCCCGAGCCCCAGAGTGAAACTGATTGATGCCCAAGGCCAACAGGGGAAAATCAAGAATAAGAAAAAACAAACAAAAACAAGTACCTGGGGTCTCCATGACCCTTAAAAACGGAGATCATTATCCCAAGAACTTTGGGGTCATGGAGACTCCAGGAAACAGTATTCTCAAGCAAGTGTTTCAGGATCGTCTGACAACACCTCCTCCACCTTTTTGGGCGTCGTCTCTCGTGTTCCGCCTCCGGTGGCCGAGTTCTTGTCCGGGTGGTACACCTTGGACAGTTCCCGGAAGGCACGGCCCACCTAGCCGAAAAGCCGCCGGGCGTGGGAGTTTTTGAGAGGGTTACCTCCAATTTGCTGAAGTCGCCCGGAAACCAAAAAAAAGAGGAAAACAGAAGAAAATAAAAGGGTGTCAACCCCTTTTTGGTTGGTTGCTTGGTTGGTTGGGGTGGTGGGTGGCTGGTGGGTGGCTGGTGGGTGGCTGGTGGGTGGCTGGTGGTTGGTTGGATGCTTGCATTGATTGCCCAAAGGGGCTACTGCCTTCTCAGCATCACTTTAGCCCATTTCGACCCTGCGCTGCATTCTTAGAACGGTAGAAAGATGGGTCCAAGGCCCCCTTTTTGTTCTGACCGATTTCGTGTCCAAGAGATAACCCAACACCGTCAACTCGTGCGCTCTGGGTTCACCATGAAACGAGGGGCCTGCAAAGGCCCTGGCCACGCCAGGTTCGCCCGAAGCACGAAGTGGCTTTCTCACGGTCCCTCGCACCTGGAGTCTTCTTCTGACCCTGTAAAAACGGTTGGTCATTGCCCAAAATATTGGTTGGTCAGGATACCCTTGTTTTAGAGGCTCAGAAGGAGACTACCCAAATGGTTGGTCATTGAGCCATCAAAGTGTCATGGAGACTCCAGAGATGTAGCTCGCACCTCGGTTCGAAGCCGACATTCAATGAGACTCTGGGCTCTCAGCTTGTCACTGACCCAAGTTGACCCGTTCGACATGATCAACTTTACATCAAAGGTTACCCTCTAGACGTTGGCGAGGGAACCCGCCCAGAAGTAGCTTTGACGCCTAATGCAACTTTCAGGGCATATGAGATGTTTCGAGGCGGAAACAGCTCAAATTGGCTTCCTCACTTCCTGAGTGGATTGGCCAAACAGAATCTACAATTTGTTGGACCCCACCCAGAATGGTCTTCCCCAAAAGTGCCTACTGGAGCTCAGGGAGTGACTTTACCTCCCCTCCGAGAAAAAAAAAAAACACAACAAAACTCCCAAGTACCCTGGACGACGGCCGCTTCAGCCAGCCTGCCTCGTCCACAGAGGCCCCGGGCTGCAAGTTGAGAGTGTCCCAAAGGTCGTCGTCGCCATCGGCCATCGCGCTCGATTTGCCCAATCGATCGAAACGGGATCGAGTTGAGTTGGAAGGAAGCTGCCACTTCCCGTGTGGATGTCAGAAAAGAAGGGGCCAAGCTCATTTGGGCAAAAAAAAGTGCTCCTTTGCTCTTGAGGTGCCGGGGTCAGCCCCAGATCAGCAAACTTAAGTTGTTTACAACTAAAAAGCTCCAAAGCCCAAAAGTGACTAGGCTTCAGGACGGGAGTGAGGAAGCTTTAAGGTAAACACGCTCGCCCTTGGCGGGTGCTTCCTCTATGCAAAACAACCCGCCCGAAAAGGGAACTTTGTCAACGTTCAACCAGGTATACTTGGTTGACGTTGGAAGGGGAGCAATAATTTAAATTTTAGCAACTAAGTGGGATTTTCCCACTAAATCACAATAAGCCAACATGTAAAATATTTCCCAACAACAACCATGTATAGGCTCCAACCAGATTAAGCGTGTAAATGTGGTCTTGTTCATAATTCTGGTCAAGGGAAGAGGTAAAAGGTGTCCGAACATTGACCCAGAGAAAACGGAATCACGCACGAGCGCCGAAATGGTAAGGTAGAGTGCACAAAATTGATCCTTAAGTTGCAACTTCAAGAGGCCTCTTAAAGGGCTATGTTGGAAGAAATTAACAAATCCGAATCGATTGCATTCCTAGTGGTTTTTCTTCCAAATCCGAAGCAGAAGGGACCCTCACCATTGACGAGTTGTTTGCTCACTATTGGGGACTCTGGCTGGTTGCTCCCATCTGGTCCGTCAGATGCAAAGCAGCGCCCATACACAGAAGAGCACAGCTATGAGGCTATGGGGGCTGACAAAGCCGTTGTTGGGCTTCAACCTCGCTGACTCCAGGCATATCCAGCCCACCCTTCGCTTGTCTTATAAGCCTTGAGCCAGACCGAGCGAGGTCAACAACCGTTGCCACCAACGAGGTCAATCTGAAAGTTGCCATCTGATATGATTCAACACAGCGTAAGCATTTGCAAATGACCCCTCTAGGAATGTGTTACTAGCAAGAAAGCATAGATCCTACAATATCATATACTGAGAAACATACAACCCTAAGGGTCCTGGGGCTTGGTATGAAGAACCCTGAATTCCCTGCACCACAACCCGAGTTGATTGGGACCTATTTTGAGGCCCAAAATACCCATCAGGACTGTATGGGAATAACTACTCAGCAATGGTCTCGTCTGGTTGGGAAAAAAGAGGATTTGACTTGGTTACTTATCTGGACTTAGCAGCCGCAAAATCTTTGATTGCTCAGCCCGAAACTAGTTGAAAGCCAACCAGCTAATATATTGTCACACAATGGCTCTTTCCTAAATAGGAAAAAACAACAACAACAACAAATGGATGGTCCTTGGTTTCCCTCTGCAAACCATCTAAACAAGGTCTTTGTTATTTTTGTTGAGACAAACTAGTGCTCATGAGATTTGCCCGTGTTCTAAGCTCGCTTTGAACAATCAGCAGGATAAGCCGCAGAGCCGCATCTGGAACACGGGTACCCCTGTCGGTGATACCAAACTGTGGAGGTCCGTGCTCATGACTACTTTATCCGTTTAAAGGGGATCTCATGCGAATAGGCAACATGTTGCACCATTTGAGATGTGTAAAACCCTATGAATTGTGGGATGCAGACTGGTGCAGGTTCTTGACCATCCACACTTTGCAGCAGCAAGCTTTTTGTTCTGGATTCTGGCCCTGTCGCTCGACAAACCTCCGCGCCGAGCTCACAGGAACGCCGCGTTTCGTGAGCGCGCGATGGCGTGCCGACTTTGAGCACGGAGAAAAATATCCCCCGGAGCGTCCAAACAGGATTCGCCGTTGCCCCCTGACAGGCGTCGGATTCCTGATCGAACAGTTGCGTTCCACTGTAACTGCCACTTGTGAAGGCCGGCAAAAATCGAAACCGAGGGACCCTTGCCTGCTCGTTTTGGCCAAAAACATAGGGACCGTCAATTGTAGTCAGACTCTTGAAGCAATGTCCTTCTGTTCCTGTCCAATCCTACCCACCAAAAATACACAGAACCCAACAACTTAAACAACATGACTGATTGAGGTGGTTGGTTTCCTGATATCATGCCAAAAGGGGCCCCGAATTTCCCAAAGGGGGTCAACAGGTGAACCCTGCAATGAAATACCCCGCCTCTCAGCTGGGTTGAGTGACACGTCTGTGGTCTTGAACCAGAAATTCCTCCGGTTCGTATGCTGCCAAACAAGAGACTTAATGGATTCCAGGGTTATGAGTTATAACAAATGGGCATGGGTCAAAACATTCAAAGAAAAACCTCAGGTTTTAGTTTTGGGTTCCATTGACTGCCCAGTTTTGACCCCCCGGATGCCAACCGGTGTCAAGTACTCGTGGAACCCAACCGAAAGTCTTCTAGACCACATCCATGTGGGACCGCGATCCAAGAAATCGGGTCCGCCTAGCTGCCAGCAGGCGGCCATACTAGCCGAAGCGGCCAGATGGGCCCTCCGGGGTCGGAACTGTTGCAGTACTCCAAATACCCGTGGTATAGGGTAGTTTCGTGGCAAAGATGTGTCTTTTCCAAATTGTATGGGTGCTTTCTGGCAAAACATGAGCTTCTGCCGCTTTGTGTAGGGTAGTTTATGGAACATATGTGGTTTTTCCAGGGTACATTCCGATCCCATGTTAAATCAAGGGTGAACATCATACTCTATCATACCCTGAAAGGCGGGTATTTGGAGCAGGGGGTACTTTCAGGCAACCCGCGGAAGGGGTCTAAAAGTTTGTCTCTAGGGCGGGTTTGTGAGAGGTAGTGTTGACCCAGGATTTTTTGAACCCGTCCCATTCTTGGCGGGGTGTTCCCTGCAAAAGTGATGAATCCCCACTGAAAGGGGACACCCCCCCTATTAATCAACCAGGGAACCTGCTTAATCCGGGGTTCACATTACTGTCGACTCAGTACGAATCACTCAAAATGAAAGCAGGTTTAAAGGTCCAACAATCCGCGTACGAGACCCCCCCCCCCCGAGACCCGAGACCCGAGACGGGTTGACGGGTGGCCGGTCAGTCACTTCCTGCCCGCCAAATAGACCTGCGCAGCGAAGCTGCGAAGCTGGGACCAGCAAGAGGGTACCCGGATCCTCAAATCTTGCCCCAGCAAAACAAAATCTCTTCTTTGCCTGGCTAGTGGAAAACAAAGAAAAAAAAAAAAGGCTCAAAAAAGCAAAAAGGGGAGCTAATTCTGGGGAAGACATTTCCCTGTAAAAGTTGGCACTAACCTGGCACACAGAGGGTCCCTACAAGAGAAAAGTGATCTCCCAGGTACCCTCTCACAGGTGTCTTAGTGGAAGGGAGGGTAGTGCCCCAAAATTACGAGGTGAGTTCCCATTTTAGGGGGGTAGTTTGAGAGTCCATAAGCGGATAGCCACGTGGGTTGTAACCCACAAATAGCATGGCAACTCCATTTGAACTAACTATAGTTAACTTGGCTGAACACCCAAGTACCTCCTCAGGGACTTTGCCCCTTTAAACTTCAAACCCCTGAGAAACCGTCCTCGAAAAGAACTTGGACCCTCTCGGGGTGACATTGGGTTAGCAAAATGCAGAAGCCTGAGCTTTTGTAGGTTTCCCAAAAAACACATTCATGTCGCGTCCAAAGGTGGTTTGGATTAGTGGTTTGGATGAGTGGTTTCGATTGGTCGCTTGGATTGGTGGCTTGGGAGATTGAGCCTGCGTCTCTGTTTGTGTCCAACAACTACCAATCTGAACCACCAATAGTTCAGGAAGCCGACCAATGGCAATCCACGTTTGGGAAACCCCTTTTAACATGGAAGGTACAACACATTCCCGACTGAACACTGGCAAAACCAGCCGAGCGCAAAAGCCACAGTATATCTAGCAAGATCCCCAATGCGCCGCCCTGACACCAGGTAACCGCGGATGCTGGGGATGCGGCCGCCCAGCCAGCGGGCGGGGTTTTTGGTGGTGAAAGACTTCACCCAGCGCAGTGGGTTGCGGTGCCCTTGTTCAACTTGTTTTTTGCAGGGGGATAAAACCCGGAAGGGGTGTTTGCTTTACTAGCCACGGTTTGGGGCTTTGCCCTGGCCAGGGGACTGGTTGGCTGGTTGGTTGGTTGGGTGGTTGGTTGGTTGGTGGGTGGGTTGGTTGGTGGGTTGGTGGGTTGGTGGGTTGGTGGGTTGGTGGGTGGGTTGGTGGGTTGGTGGGTTGGTGGGTTGGTGGGTTGGTGCGTTGGTGGGTTGGTTGGTGGATTGGTGGGTGCTTTGCAGCGATGCGCGAGCGGAGCGCCTTGAGTGCCCTTGAAACCGCTTGGCCCACGAAGTCGTCGCGTCTGCGAGGCGCCACATGGGGTTGTCTCAAAATTGGGGTTCCCCCACCCACCCGAAAAGAAACAACTGAACCTTTCAAGCAACCAAACCAAATTATTTGTTTTTCTTCGGCGACCCCCCCACAATGAGAGACAATCATAATAACTGTAAATAATGACAATAATAATAAACCCACACCCACATGCGACTTGTGGCAAATGGTGGCGTTCCCTTGTTGTACTTAAAGGGGCATTGAACGTAGTAAGTGGAACATAACCATGGCGAGACAACCCACAAAAGGCATGGTTGTAAGTCTCCGTTCAGTGGGTTATAACCAGGCAAAGTAACCACTGACCTGACGCACCCTGCCCCTTTCAGTAGTGCTGTCCCACTAGGGATTAGGATTAACTTTGAACAGCGACTGGATCATTTGTCCCCCTCACGCGAGTGCCCGTTTCGCTTGTCCCGCGAGGCAAACCCAGGCCAGCCACGATGAAGCTTAGAGAAGCAATGCTGGGATAAAGGCTTGGTAAGTAGGGTACAACCATGGTAACTCACATGCCCAGTGGCCAAGGGGAACCCTTCCCCAAAAGGTTGAAAAGGGCACTACTGGGCAACTGAGATAAGGGGACCAACCCACTTACCCCAGTAACCATGATGATAACCTAAGCCGCTTGAACATCCGCACAGAGCACCTTCAATACCACATCACCCCGACCAGCACCCTCGCACGACAGGGTGTTCCTATGTTCAATCTCCATAGTGCTGTCCAGAAAACGTCGCTGGTGCTGGTTTAGAGTACCTGCACCCTCGAACTACCCTTGAAAAAGTGAATTCACCCGATAAAAACTAACAATAACCCATCTTTAAGATAATTTTGAGGGTCCAAGTAGTTGTGTCACAACCCCTCACCCTGCTTTGTTGAAGGGTGCTGGAATCCAACCCCGAGTGGCCGTGGAAAAAAAAGGAAACGTGTTTTTGGTCAGTCGACTTTCCGTTGTGCTCACACACACACACACCCCGGCAGTGGCCATGAACAAATAAGCCCAAACAACCCTTCAGAACCCTCCCTGAAAGCTCCAACATATTTGGGCAAGGGTTTTCAGGGGCCCACCTCGGGTCTTGTTTTAGACCCAAGATTGGTTATTGTCCTTGTCCCTTTTCCTTTTGACCACAAAGAGAACGGTTGCACCCTTACCAAAATAGACTCAAGCTGGAGAAAAGCACCGCTGAAACTTGGGGTCTCGGGCTCGCCCCAAGAAACCAGCTCAAAGGAACACAGAAGCCCAAGCAACCCGAGGAACTTGCTCCGAGCTTTCAGGAAAGTGGGCTCCTTTTGGGGGAAAGTCCCCCACTCCTTTTTGACACTTGCTGCACTTTGGAAATGGTTAGATCCAAACTTCTTGCAAGAACGACGTGGGAAAATGAGACGAGGGGTTCACCCTATGGATATGCTATTTCGGTGCAAAAAAACATCGTCCAACAAAACTGGAGGCCCACCGTTGTTTCCTCTAGTTGCCAAGAAATGCTTGGTTGTTTGCTTGCTTGCTCGCTTGCTTTCTGCTTGTCTGTGTGCGAGTGTGTGCTTGTTTGTTCATTTGTTTGCTGTGCTTCCTCCATTTGGCTGGTTCGTTCCCAGGAACAGCAATAAAAAGCATATGGTTGAATGGTTTACCCCGAGAGTAAAGAAACCAAAGGCTTCCTTCTTGGTGCTCGGAGCCCGGTAGTTTGAAGTTTGAAGGCGGCGCGAGATGATTTCCCTCCCATTTACCCTCTACAAATGCCGGGGGTTCAACTCAAACTACCAGCCCCAACCACCAACTAAGGGCTGCCTGACAGGAGCCAACAAAAAGATCGCTAAGCCCAACTCTGAACCCCCCGGATTATAAGGGGGTGCTGAACATCGGCGTGTCCTTTTTCGAGGCTCCCCTTTTCAGGGGCGGGGTGTACTCATTTTGGGGGTCCCGCTCATGACGCCTCCACGTTTGCATAGGCATCCCATGCGGAAAGGACACCGGACTCTGCCCCAAAGTAGGACACTCGCCCAAACGCATGAACGATGGAAACATATCCTCGTCCAGGCGCCAGCGGGCGCGAGCGAGCGCATTCGACTCGCGCTCGGTTAGTCGGGGTTGGGGACTCGGCGTCGAATCGGTTGGAATCGGCGGCGTTGGGATTTTCTTTTTGGGGGTTGAAGAGGCTGGTTGGTTGAGGGTGGGGTGAGGTTGGGGGTTGAAAGGTTGGTTGTGGGTCAAAAATAGGTATATACCCAAAACCCAAAATGGACTCCTGGTAAGTGGCAACATGGACCAAAACCTGTGGTCCATTTTGACCCACACCCATATGGTCCAGCGGTCCCCGTTTTTTGTGTTGTTTTTCTTCTTCTGTGGCTGATATTCAAGGGAAAGGCCACGCAAAGACAAACCTTGGTACACACCACACATGGGAGGTGGGATGAGAAGTTGAAATTCTCTGTCAGAAACAAACAAACAAACAAACAAACAGACAGACAGACAGACAGACAGACAGACAGACAGACAAACAGAATAAAACAAAACAAACAAAACAAACAACATTTAATCAACACACCCCACCAACCTCCAGAAACCCAAAACCTTTTCGGCAAACCCAAGCTAGGTCCTCCAGTAGAGAGGTTAGAATAAGGGTACCCTTTTTTCCCCAACAGCTGGAAGCTTTGGGGTCTCAGACCAGATGGGCTCCGGGGTGGTCCGGGGCGGCCCTGAGTCCACGAGGGTTCCACCAGGGTTCCACAAGGGCACCACGAGGTTCTGCGAGGGCTGCGGGGTGGTGCGAACTAAAAAGAGCACCGCCTGTTGGAGATATCACCTGAGCTTATCCTGTCTATTCTAGAAGGGGAACCCTCCCCCAAAAAAGAAACGGTAATGTTGACCCAGGAATAATAAACCCATCCCGAATTAGGGGGTGTTCCCTCCAGAAGTGATGAATCCCCACTAAAAGGGGACACTCCCCATATCAAAATCAACCAGGGGTTCTGCTTAATCCGGGGTTCGTGGAAAACCAAGAAACCCCAAAAAATAAAAAAAATAAAAGCGAAAAGGGGAGCTCATTCTGAAGCAAAAAGGAACGGTTTCTGGGCACCCTTTCGCTGGACCTAAGCAAAGATCCGCAGAGGCATCGATCGTTTCAACGAGTTTCCTGGCCTTGCCGGGTCCGGGCAATCCGCGAGCCAGGCGACCAGAGTCTGGCGAATGTCCTTGGGGAAGCCCAGGGAAAGCCCCGGAAAACCCGATAGACCAAAACCTATATCCCTGTAAAACCCGATAGAACCTCTCACCCCTATGAAACCCCAAAAAACCCATGAAGCCCTTCAAAGGAAACCTATAAAACCCCCGTAAAACCCTATAAAACCGGGAAACGACTCTGGTTAGTTGAATCCTTTAAAGACCTGGATCTAAGCCCTTGAACCATCTTACTCTTTGAAACCCTAGGCCTGTATACTTAGACCCTGGGCAAGCATGTGCACCATCTGGCTGGGGCAAAGGGCCGTTTTGGAGGGATCTCGGGGGCTGTTGGCTGGGGCTGACTGGACCAACCAAACGCTCCCTGTGGCCTCCAAACCGGAGGGATCTCCCCTGCCATAGAGGCTCAAACCGGGCCAGTTTGGGCATCAGGTACCAAGAAACCCTTAGGGACGTATTGGAAAAACCCAAACGCGACATAAGCTATAGCTGCTTATAAGTGCCCCCCTGGGAGAGTTAACCTTGTCATTTGTGGGTCATGCCCAAGTAGCAGCCGTGTTTGAGGGTGTTTCCCCTAATTTTCATCGCCCCGTGAAAAATCTAAGGAATGTGTCCAGCAGTGATAGATTTCTTTTAAACCTATCAGGGGAACATAAAGAATCTTCCTAATCACATGGAAGATGCATGGAAGGGTTCCTGAGAAACCCACGGAGACAAAGTGGTGATGCTGTCCGCCCTGAGGCACAAAATAACCACCAAAAGCGTCCGCGGGTTGTTGAAGGCCTCTGTTTTGAACCCGGGTTGCTCCCTCCACCCAGCGCAGAAGGTCCAGTTTGACCTTTTGTAGGTGTGAAGAAGGCAATTGTTTTCCCAAAACATCGGTCCCAAACGGGTACACCAAAGACCAGCCATCCGAGTGAAAACTTTCCGAGATCTTACGAGTAGATGACCTTCATCAGGGCTGTGGGGAATGACCATGTCTGTGATACAACAGAAAGGGCTTTTCCCAAAGACCAATTTGATCATACAAACTAAAATTCCCTTGCACTACAGAAGTGGTTGCATAAACCCCTTGATCATCCCACCACCCCGGCCTTGGATGAGCTCTTTTCAGTGGGAAATTCTTGGTGGAGACCTTCTCGCGCCTCGACCTTTAAAACCCGTCCTCGGTGTCGTTGGTGGAGCAGATCTTCTCCACGAGCTCGGCCTGCGTCTTTCGCAGGGCCCCGCCGCGGGACGCCCGCGGGGAGTTCCACCAACTTCTTCGGCCAGGAGCTGTTGCTGATGGAACACCGTCACCCCCCCGGCCCCAAAAAGGCGAAAAAAAAACGCCTTTGATGTAGCTTTTGGTTGGGTGGTTTCCAGTGCCCCATAAGTCATGCGTTCGTTGATGTACCCCTCCTGGAGGGCCCCCCGAAGATAGAAGCTACTAAGGCCTAATAGCTCTTGTTAGCTTGTAATAGTTGCGAACATACATTTCGGGAGCTCAAAACTGAGCGGGCGGCTTTGCTTCCCAACTGCGGGTTTCTTGGCGAATGAAACCAGGAACGGAAGACGGTCCAAAAAACCTGGGTGTTCGATTCGCCAAGCTGGTAAGTTCTTACTAGTTCAAGTGCTTAATTCGATACCAGGAAACGCGCCCCCCCGTTCAGTGTCTTTGGTTACAAGCCAGGTGGCCTTCTTCAAGCGTCCTTTGATCAAATCAGAAGATGCATCAGGGACTCTCTGGTTGTGACTTTCCTTCAAGGGGTATCTTGCCGAAACATGAGGCAAGATCCCCTGGGCAAGTTTCTAAGTTTCTTCAGGGCTCCAGGTGTCATCTTTGAGTTGGACCCTTTTTGAAACGTTGGGAACATACACTCCCACACAGTAACATGGCTTGCCCGACTGAGGGATACTGGAAGACCATGTTCCTTTAGAAGGGTTTCTCTCTTGTGGGTTACTATGGTGGGTTCCATGGTACTGTGGATGGACGAAATCCTGCACCCCTTTGAAACCATGAGAAACCATTCTCAATTGGTATTTGAAGGGGAATCGAATCATTCCAATATTTCTAAGGTGGTGCGAAATGGATTTCGTCCACCCATAGTAGTGACCCAGAGGGAAACAGGACCCCGGCTCAGAACCTGTGGGTCAAAGCCTGGTACAATTTTGTGGTGGGTAAAGTTACCGCCCATTGTAGTCTATCTTAGTAGGGATTGGGATGTTCTCTGGGGGTATGATTTGGATTTTGACCCATGGCCATATGATCAACTTGGGTTTGCTTCTCCAAGGGTTGCTTTTGCTTGTTTTCGGACTCATTCTCCCTGGTGTCCCTTCCTTACCCCTTAAAACTCCAAGCCCTGGGGAAGTTTTCATCTTTTACAGACGTATTAGCCCATGTTACCCCAACAAGCTGAGAAAAGTTGTCTGTGTTTTTTAAGAGGCAAGTCTCAGGTGAACCAAACAACAGCCACCCACTTTGAGGGCTCCCGATTTAGAGGGACACCATACTTTCCAGCCCCTGTTACCCAACAAGTTGAGAAAAGTTGTGTGTTTTTTAAGAGGTGAGCTTATCGTCATGGACCACCCCCCGAATTTTTTCGGAGCGCTGGATCTCGCCGCTCGATCCTGGGCATCTTCTCGCAAGGACTCCGAGAGCTCATCGGAGTCCTCCACGCCAAAGACTGCAGGGACGGCCTCCATGAACCACCTGAGCGAACAAACGACCAAGGCTTCCATGGGTTTTTTTTCTAGGCCCTCCAGATTTGAGAGGTTAGAACAAGGCTACTCACTTTTTTCCTGTGGTCTATTTTAGAAGTGGAACAAAATGAGCAACATATGTACAGTAGTGCTAAATTCCCTTTAAAACCAAGAGGGGAATATAACAGGTATCCTGAAGCAAATGGAGGAAGGGTATCAGCCCTGTTGGGTGGGTCTTTTTTGAGGGGACCCCTCTTGGAGTGGCTTTACAGGCAAACAGTAAACGAAAACAACTAAAACCACCAGAATTTGGAGAGGCCATTTTTGAGACAGACCCGAGTGAGTGATTCAAGGATCCTGAAATTCGTTCTGGGGAGGGTCCCGGTCCAAAACACACACACACACACATAGGCCCATAGGGCCCTACTTGAAGGGGCATTGTAAATAGTAAGTGTGCAATAACCATGGTGAGATACCCCACAAAAGTCATGGTTTTGTTTGTCTCTGTTCAGCGGGTTATCTCACCAGGCTTACGATCGCCCCTGACGGACCCTGCTCCTAATCAAAGTGCTGACCAGGGAGTCTGGATGACCCTTAAAATATGGGGTCAGTACCCAAAATAATAGGGTCAATCGCCCATTTTCAAAGGGTCATGGAGACTGCAGGTGGGGATAACCCCCGAGTGATCCCGCAACCCTAATGACTCATGACTCTTTCGATCGCTGTTCGCTGGGCTGCAGGCATCTCCATGTCCGTCTGCAGGTTCTTTTGCTTGAAATTAAAGACCGCCTGCGCGCCGGCCGAAGGATTCTGCCGAGTTGCCAGGTTACGGGTTGGTGCTTGGTTGTCCGTCCAAGTTAGTTGTTAGGAACCTAGGTTAAGCCCCCGAAGTGGAGTTATGCTTGGTACTAGTTGGTTATGGTGGCCAAGCACTTACTAACTTCGCCGAACAATTCCCTCAGAAGCGCGATTCATCCGTGGTGTCAGAAGGGTCCCAGTACCTTCTAACAATGTACCGAGGAAGTCGAGTCAATCATGGGTCAAAGTACATCCTGACAGGGAATTAAGCGATTGTGGGTGTTGTTGTTGTTATTGATGATGATGATGATCCAAGCAAATTGCTCTGATCCCCAAGCGGAAGAATATATGCGCATCCAGCAACGGACATTCATGGGTGAACTCGTGTGATTCGCAGGTCAGCTCGCTGATGGTGACTCGCACACCGTGACGCACGAACTGCACGTCCGAAAACGTGCCGCGCCTCGTGTTGGTCCATCTTGCCCCTGCATTCATGCGTGAAGTGGTCATCCTGGCGCGGAGACCCCATCCACCCAAGGCCCAACCAGAGGTTCGACACCCCCGTTCAAAACACAACATAATCAAGGACGCCGCTGGACGTCACTGGGTTTTAGAGAGGCACGGTTCACACAAACAAAAACATGGATTGGCAGCAGGGAGAAGGGTGCCATGAAACCCGAAACCTAGAGGTTTTTGTCTTAGAGGTTCCCTTGAGACCCCATACAACATGGTGTTGGGTTTGGTTCTTTCGGGAACTCGTTGAGTACAGATTCAACGTGATTCAATATGATTCAACCCAAATCCGCACATACAAGACTTGCTGGTGCTCAGCAGGGAATGAGGGAATGACCCCGAAAAGAACCATCCCCGATTTGGTCTCCCTCTTTCGGGAATCCCTAGGTTCATTCCCTCTATCGCACCAGCAAGATACGATCAAGAAGATTCCCCTTTCTCCGCATCGATTTTGAGGCGGCAGGGACGGTTTTGCAACCTGGTTGGGCGGCGGCTTCCGGGCCGCGAAGCTTCACAGGACGCTTCGAAAAATTTGTTCGGCCCAGCCGCAAACCGTCCGCTTCCAGCGGCGCCATCACTTCGGCCCGGGGCCGCGCCCGTGTTCAAATGGACGGGGTTGGGCTCCAAAGAATGTTCTGGCCAATGGGCTCCGAAATGGGATCCGCTGCACACATGATATCGTCCTTCAAGCTGCAACTCGCTTGCTAGAACCTCCCCTGAACAAGCAATACATGTGGGTATGGTCAAAATTAACCCACCAGGATATGGACCACAGGTTAAATCGTCCATGTTTCCACTTACCAGGGTTCAATTTTGGGTACCTGTTTTTGACCCACAGCCATGTGCTCTGTCGTCTCAAACTTGCTGTGTACACCGGTTTGCACGGAGCAACACAAAGAAGCTTTCAACGCCCTCGAAGGACTCCATCTCGTGCACAATTTTAAAGACCACATTTGACATCCTACGCCGGGAGGCGCGTTTTCTGCTCTGCGTGTATGTGATACCGGTTGTTCTAATGCCTCCCAAAAACGGGGATCACGATACGCATAAAAAGAAGCATCCTCTTGGCTGCGCTATGTTCCTTTGTTTTCACGCAAGCCAGAACAGCATGCCACGAATTCAAGGTTTCTCTACTGCCCCCACATGTCAGCCTCAAAGGCAAATCTGGGCTGCCCTCAGATCCCCCACTAAGATGTTTAAATAAGTTTTAGTGGGCTAAATGGAAACTCTCACTAAACACTAAAAGCTAAAGGGCTAAGGGGATGGCTGGGAACCACCAAGAAATATATGCCCTGACAAGCAGGAGTCCAGAAGCAACCGATGGCACACGGCGATCGCCAAAAACCAGCAGCCAAAGTTGACAAAAAGGTGGCTCTCTCTTCTTCCATTTGGTTAAGACCCCTGGAAAAAATACGTCCAGTAGTGATAAGTTCCTTTTACAACAAACAAGGGAAAATAAAATAAACAAAATAAAGACATATCTCAAGCAAATGGCAGTCTTTGAGAGAGAGTCAAGGCTCAATGTGGAGGCTTTTGGCCGTTTTGAGATTTTCTAGTACGCCAATCACGCAAACAACAGCCTCTGAAAAAGGGAAGTATAAGGACGCCTGTTCAATGGGACACCCCCAAAAAAAATGGGACACCCCCTATAAATCAATCAAAGATATCATTCAGCCTTGGCTCCCGTTCACACCCCTCTTAACAGTTCCGAAGCATAGAATTGGAGTGAGCAATGAGCTAAATATGCTTCTGTCGCATCAGGTAACAAAGGCCCTGCTTGCCTTCGGTTTCCGCACTCCAAAGGAACGAGCCGTATTGTTTTTCGTCCTTTTGAGGGCCGCCTTGTTGTTGCTCCTTTTATTGAAACACCCAAAAGGGCACCTAAAGGGCACCTATGCTTGGGGCTCAAGACGAGCCCTTTTTCACCCAGTGGGACCTGTCTCAGCCCCAAACAAAGACTTTTGTCTTGGTCCTTTGGGACCCTTTGGTAGTTCCCTTCCTTTTGCCTGCTTTTGGCATGACTCCCCTGTGGCAAAGGCGTCCAAGTGGTTTAGCCCAAGGCAAAAAAACACCTTCAAGGAACATCAGCAGATGCTCAGCGGCAGCCCAGCTGCAAATACTCAGAACATTCTTGACATCTGGGCAATCTTCACACATCTCAAAGTAGGGCATGACTCCAAGACATAAGAGTATTTGCGATATGTCACACCTGACAGAAACTCCGAAATTCCTCAAACAGTTCATGGATTTTCGGTCGCCCGGTTGCCAGAGTTTGCCCAGTCTCATTCTATAGATTGACTTGCTGGGTGGGGCACACATTGTCCGCAAGCCCCCTGCCAGTATCTGCGTTCTTGTATTCCTAGAGTCTCCAGGACCTCTTAAAAATGGTTGGTCATTACCTAAAAGAATGGTTGGTCATGGACCTTGGAAAGGGTCAGACTCGGAGACTCCAGGACAAATTGAGAGTAAGCTGACACCCTGACCGCCGAGGCCCAGTGGGTTCTCGGAGCTGCAAATATTCAGACTATGATTGACATCTGGGCAAACTATCCTCACACATTTTAATTCAGGGCATGACACCAAGAGCATTTGTGAAATGGCACACTTGACAGGAATCCCCCAAGCCTTCATGTTTTTTTGTCGTAAAGTTCATAGCTTGCCCAGTCTCATTCTATAGATCGATTCGCGGGCTTGAGGTCATGTAGACATGTACAGGACCGCATGTGGTTTTCACATCACAGCGAGAAGAAGCCTTCAAACATGGAGGGATCTTGCACAGCTATGTGGACGCGTAGACTCGACATGGCCTCTTGGATGTGCGTGAGCTGGCTGCAGGGACATAGATCAACCAACTGTCTGAACTTGAGGTGGCTCAGGCTCCGATTCAGACTGTTTATCTTCTGGCGCTCTAGAGCTGGCCTCGCTGGCTGCGGCAAACTCGCCAGGTGCAGCTCAAGCAACGCAAGAACCTTGCAGGGCCGATTTTCCGGGCAACCAGTGACCATTGGCTCCAAACTCCCGAATTGCAAACAGGACAAAACCACGTTCGCCATTCCAACCTGAGCTACAAACATGTTTCCCCTAGGCACCATTTCAACCAGGACTGGTTCCTGAAACACCTGGAGTCTCCGTCTGACCCTTTGAAAATAGGTCCATGCCCCTATTATTTAAGGTGATGACCAACCATTTTTGAAGGGTCAGAAATAACAAAGAAAAAAGACTCTAGGTTTCCAGGCAAATCATCCTTCCCCAAACTTTGGGATAAATCAGGGCACTAGTTGCAACCGAGTGAAACCGATCCACGGGAGCCGGAAAACGGGGAAAAAAAATCGCCGCTTCAAGGCCCGGAGCTCCCGCCACTCCAACTTCCGCCGCAAAAAAAAATGGAAAAAGTGACTAAGTGGATTAAAATATGGAAAAATATGGAAAATATGGGAAAATATGGAAAAACATATGGATTAAATTGGGGACACCCCAAAATGGGGTCACCATATCTTGGTTGACAAGTTCGGTTTGGGGAGCAAACATTCTCAAATTTTAGCAGTTCAGTGGAATGGGATTTTCACCACTAAACCACAATAAGCAACAATGTAAAATGTGTCCCAACAAGAACCATGATATGGGGTTCTGAAAACTGGGCCCGATTTCAGATCCGCTAAAAGTGACTAACTGTTAGCGGATTAAGTTCGGTGAAACTGCAACACCCAACACCAAAAGCATTTCTAGGCTAAGGAACCGGATGCTTGGGCTTGCCGACTTCAAGACCCCGAAAACTCCGGGGCTCCAAAATCGAGTGGAGAGCTTAACCCTTGTTTCTGTAGTCTATGAGGGGAACCGAATCTCCCAACCAAAAAAGAAACAGTCAAAGGGCAAACTTCCGCGGACCGAAACCGAAAATCCTTCCGCCTCTTCTGTCCCCGGAAGGTCTTTGGCCCGTAGATGCGGCAGCACCAGCGCCATGCGGTCTGCCTCTTCCAGGCTCCTCAGGTCTTGCCGCCGCAGCAAGGTCAGCCGCGACTTCGAGGAGTGCTCCGCGTGGCAATAGTTACCTTCGTTACGGCAAAACCATAAAAACGAGAAAACACTGGACCTGCAGTCTCCCTGAGGACCCTTAGGAAAAGGTGGGTCATTACACAAAATAATGGGGTCCTTACCCCATTTTTGAAGGGTCATGGAGACTCCACAAAGCCCATGATCAAAACTGGAGTCCATATGACCCCATAGCCCCCAAAGCACACTTTAAAAATGGCCGTTGGTACAACCTAGAGCCTCCTTCTGACCCTTTCAAAATAGGTCCATGACCAACCATTCTTTTAGGTAATGACCCCCATTTTTTATGGGTCAGAAGGAGACTCTAGGACCGACCGCAACGACTCCCTCATGTGGATCGAGCTACCCATCGCAGAATATATTCAAAAAACAAAAACAAAAAACGAGAGCCATTTTTGCCGACAAAATTAGACAGGTTTTAGAGTCTCCATGACCCTTAAAAAATGGGTCAACGACCCCAAGATTTTGGGTGATGACCAAATTTTCAAGAGTCCTTAGAAAAAACTTCAGGAACGAGCCAAGTGACATGCAGATGCGTTCGGACACGGGCACAAGTGCAAGAACAGGCAGGGTTTGGAGCAGAGCTGCGGGTGCCCAAACGTCCCAGTCGAGATGTTCGACATTGCCATAGCGGAGACCAATGGAACTTGGCCTTCTAAAATATACACCCGCTTGAGCCTGCAACATGCCAAGTGGAAAGGCGTTGGGACCCAGGAAAGCTGTTTCTGTCAACCCATGATTTGGTCTTAAGTTCTACAATCCAAAGCATATGCGTACAGCTGCTGTGCGGAATGAATGAACCAGATTTCCGTATCTGGCAAACTAGAAGGACCCACAAAATGCTCTTTGTCCTTTCGGTTTCCTTGGAACACCGAAAGCATCGCCAAATCTACCCCTTGAACGACGTGCTCGCGGCTTCTGCCAATCGGGATTGAATTCTTGAATTAAGCATGTTTGATGGATGTCCACTGGACTGCGTCAAACAGGGATCCTTGCATTATACACCTGAACATTGCCTTGTAAATGGTGGTTTCCCTGTATTTTGGTGGCAAAAGCCATGTTTCAAATGTGCAAAATGTATCTTTTAAGGAGCCCTGCACCGTCGTCAAGATAGAGCAAAAGCATTCTTGCCCTGCTGCTCTCTCAAAGGGTGTGATTCAAGCGTAACGCATACATAAGATGTCACAGTATGTTTGTACAATCTTCGTTCATTGACAAACAACTTCGTACAACAGCGCAATAGCGAAACCGCAAAGCTTCCAAAGCACATTTAGTTACAACCTGGAGTCTCCATGACCCTTTAAAAATAGGTTCATATGACCGACCCATTATTTCAGGTAATGACCCAGTTTTTCTCAGGGTCATGGAGACTCTAGGAAAGCACATATTTTTGGGGAAGGTTATTCATTGCAATAGCCAGAGGTCAACTCCAATTTGGAGGGTTTTGGCGCCCCAAGTGCTAGCAGAAGCATACGAGAAAGCCTTTGCTACATTACATGTGTTCCTCCACGCCTGCGCCAATGCACGGCTCCCATGCTTGACTCATGAACCTGCTGGATTTACGTCTAGATATCGACAAATCAACCGAGAAACACTCAATTGCCAGAGGGTGCCGAGGCAACAAAACTCCTTCCAAATCACGTTTGCCTAATTGCGCGGCTGACATTCACTACAATCTCAGAAGCTGCTCCAGAGAGTTGCATCAGCGATCTCAGCTTCCCAAACAGCTTCATGGTCCAAGGGTCTACTTCAGAAAATGCCCGTTCTACGGTCTACGGCAAACAATGTGGGGCCTATGGAAATAAATGTCCTTTCTGCGGCTTGTCTACGGGCATGTGTTAAAGAGAAAATCAATGAACATGTGCGCAATGATTGTTCCAAATGCGGCCCCGGGAATTTCAGGGATTGCAAAACAAGTGGTACGAATTGTGTTATAATTCCGATCCTACTTCAGGGGAAAGTTTTGCCCCGCGGCTCTGGTGAACATATCTTCGGACAGAGTTTACTTGGCCTGTGCGGCGACCACGTAACACAGGTACTTGCGATTTAAGGGCACACGGCTAGCACGGAAGTTGACATGTTCCTTGTTCCCCAACCAGTAAGACTTGAGAACCACCTTGTTTGGGTTGGGGTAATTACATGTTTATCGGCTAGCCTACAAAGCGGGCTTCGACCATACCCCTGTGGAATCTTTTAGCCCTACTTGGATGTGGCAAAGGACAACAGTTGGTTCCTTTCTTTTCCAAACCATGGTTATCACTTCGTAAGAGTCACGACCCCAATCCAGACTTCCCGGGTCCAATGGAGAACTCCAGACCCCTGTCGAAGGGAAACAAGACAAGTTCTGAGGGCCCAAACATCGTCGAATCGGACCCTCCAACGGCACGTACAAAATGTCGACCCCAGATTGATCAACCCCCCCTGATCAAAATCAACCACATGGAGTCTCCATGACCCTTGAAAAATGAAGTCATTCCGCCAAATCTTGGGGTCATTGACCCATTTTTGTTTCGGGTCAGGGCTGAGACTCCAGGCACCGCTCGCGTGTTTCTTCTTTTTTTCTCCGGGCTGAACAACCCCCAGCCCCGGAGAAACCGCCCCAACGGCTGTGGCTCAGCTCGCTGGGACTCTCACCTCCTCGCCCAAGGCTTGGAACCTTCAGCTTTCGGCTCCGGCCGCTCGCTGAATGAGCATCCCATGAACTTGAATGGAAGGGTTGAGGGGGGGAGGGGGAGGGGGAGGGAAGGGGGAAGGAACTTGAATGGAATGGTTGAGGGGGGGGGAAGTGGGAGGGAAGGGGGAGGGAAGGGGGAGGGAAGGGGGAGGGAAGGGGGAGGGAAGGGGGGGGGAGGGGTGGTGAATGTTTTACGCACTCGAACATGTATATGTTTCTTTCTGTAACATCGTCACTTTAGCTAAGGGCATTCCGAAATAGTGGTTGCAGACATGCCAGCATGTACAGTTCGGTGAAGGCAAATAGCTCACAAGTTCAACCACATTTCGGGAGGGGTCACCTCCGCACAACAAAAGCATCTGAGGATCTCTTGGCACTCGATGCACCTGGTGTTGAACCCCAGGTTGTTGCTAGGCTGTCCAACGAAGCCGAGGGCACCGGCAAACCGCACAGTTCTTTCTGCCAGCCGAGGACGGGTCAGTGCAAGCTGAGCAGTCCGTTTCAGATCTATGTCAACTACAAAGCTAACAACCTAAGTGGCTGGCTGAGAACAACCAAGGAGCTACTTCCGTATGCCAACTACAAAGCTAACAACCTAAGTGGCTGGCTGGGAACCACCAAGGAACTACTTCCGTATGCCAACTACAAAGCTAACAACCTAACCGGCTGGCTGGGAACCACCAAGGAGCTACTTCCGTATGCCACCTACAAAGCTAACAACCCAAGTGGCTGGCTGGAAACCATCAAGGAACTACTTCCGTATGCCAACTACAAAGCTAACAACCTCACCGGCTGCCTGGGAACCACCAAGGAGCTACTTCCGTATGCCAACTACAAAACTAACAACCTAAGTGGCTGGCTGAGAACAACCAAGGAGCTACTTCCGTATGCCAACTACAAAGCTAACAACCCAAGTGGCTGGCTGGAAACCATCAAGGAACTACTTCCGTATGCCAACTACAAAGCTAACAACCTAACCGGCTGCCTGGGAACCACCAAGGAGCTACTTCCGTATGCCACCTACAAAGCTAACAACCTAAGTGGCTGGCTGGGAACCACCAAGGAACTACTTCCGTATGCCAACTACAAAGCTAACAACCTAACCGGCTGCCTGGGAACCATCAAGGAGCTACTTCCGTATGTCAACTACAAAGCTAACAACCTAAGTGGCTAGCTGAGAACAACCAAGGAGCTACTTCCGTATGCCAACTACAAAGCTAACAACCAAACCGGCTGGTTGGAAACCACCAAGGAACTACTTCCGTATGCCAACTACAAAGCTAACAACCTAACCGGCTGGCTGGGAACCACCAAGGAGCTACTTCCGTATGCCACCTACAAAGCTAACAACCCAAGTGGCTGGCTGGGAACCATCAAGGAACTACTTCCGTATGCCAACTACAAAGCTAACAACCTAACCGGCTGCCTGGGAACCACCAAGGAGCTACTTCCGTATGCCAACTACAAAGCTAACAACCTAAGTGGCTGGCTGAGAACAACCAAGGAGCTACCTCCGTATGCCAACTACAAAGCTAACAACCTAAGTGGCTGGCTGGGAACCACCAAGGAACTACTTCGGTATGCCAACTACAAAGCTAACAACCTAACCGGCTGGCTGGAAACCACCAAGGAGCTACTTCCGTATGCCACCTACAAAGCTAACAACCTAACCGGCTGCCTGGGAACCACCAAGGAACTACTTCCGTATGCCAACTACAAAGCTAACAACCTAACCGGCTGGCTGGGAACCACCAAGGAGCTACTTCCGTATGCCACCTACAAAGCTAACAACCCAAGTGGCTGGCTGGAAACCATCAAGGAACTACTTCCGTATGCCAACTACAAAGCTAACAACCTAAGTGGCTGGCTGAGAACAACCAAGGAGCTACTTCCGTATGCCAACTACAAAGCTAAAAACCTAAGTGGCTGGCTGAGAACCACCAAGGAACTACTTCCGTATGCCAACTACAAAGCTAACAACCAAACCGGCTCCCTGGGAACCACTAAGGAACTACTTCCGTATGCCAACTACAAAGCCAACAACCTAACCGGCTGCCTGGGAACCAGCAAGGAACTACTTCCGTATGCCAACTACAAAGCTAACACCTAAGTGGCTGGCTGGGAATATGAACGAACTACTTCCGTATGTCAACTACAAAGCTAACAACCTAGCCGGCTGCCTGGGAACCACCAAGGAGCTACTTCCGTATGCCAACTACAAAGCTAACAACCAAACCGGCTCCCTGGGAACCACTAAGGAACTACTTCCGTATGCCAACTACAAAGCTAACAACCTAAGTGGCTGGCTGGGAACCCCCAAGGAACTACTTCCGTATGCCAACTACAAAGCTAACAACCTTTCTTGGCTGGCTGGGAACCATCAAGGAACTACTTCCGTATGCCAACTACACAGCTAACAACCAAACCGGCTGCCTGGGAACCACCAAGGAGCATGCAAACTACAAAGCTAACAACCTGAGTCGCTGCCTGGGAACCATCAAGGAACTACTTCCAGATGTCAACTTTAGAAGCTACGGTGGAAGACCAAGACCCACGCCCGCGCAACCTCTGGATCACTCGAAGTCGAGGGTGTGGCCAAGTAGCCCTAGACGGCTATCCTCCAAAAGAGCATACAGGCCTCGTATGAGCACAGCTCCCACAACTCAAGGACTACACGCTTGGTTTGTGGCCCCTACATGTATCTTCGGAAGGTACTTGGGTGCGTCTTTGAATAGAAAAAACCCGAAATATATACTAATTATATGTTTACCGTTTACCCGTGGTTTCCCTTTCCACCCAAAAACGTTACCGTCACGCAAAAATAAAGCACTCTCTTTTGGTGCCTTTTTGTGGACTTGTTAACGGGAAACCGTTCCAGACTGTCCTCAGATCGCCTGCAAAAAGTTTGACTTTCAATGGGTTAGATGGAAACCCCACCACTAAACCAACCAAAAAGCAAAAAAGAGGCCACCCCTGGAGTCTCCATGATCCTTCCAAAATGGGTTACTGACCAACCATTTCTTTTGGGCAATGACCAACCATTTTTTACGGGTCAAAAGGAGACTCCAGGACCGGATGGGCTTAGCCACCAAAAAAACGAGACTTGAGCCCGAAACCCGGGACGTGTTCCGCGCGCAATGCCGCGAGCGCGCGTTTCGAGCCGTTTCGCCGCGAGACTGAGGGAGGGGCGCTGCTCTGGACATGACCTGCGAGTGTCTCAGATCTGATCCATTGGTCTCGTCTTTTCTCCCAGTGGCGTTTTTCTGTCCTGGGAAAATGAGACCATATGCCAGTAATATATAAAACCGATTCACTTCAAAACCAGAAAATAACAAATATTGTTAAGCAAGTGGAAGTATTGGGTGTTAGTTGATTTTACAGGAGTCCCTGGATTTGAAGTTGCAATTGACTGGTTGGTGTCCATTGAAACTGCCACTTTTGGAGGTTCCAAAAGGGAAATATCATTACCCAGAATTTGGGGGTCATTGACCCATTTTTAAAGGGTCAGAAGGAGACTCCAGGTAGCAACCAAGGGCTTCCCCCCTTTGAGACTCAAAGACACATGGCTAGTTGGCAAAGTTGGCAACTGGGAACCACTGGGTCAAGAATCCAGCAGCAAACGCGTACTGACATCATGACCATGTCAATAATTTCGATCCCAAACTGACCGTTTCCAGATCTCTTGGACTTGCACATCGGGTGGAACGTGACCTTCAGTTCCCCTCTAGGCGGTTCCTGTACCCCCGAACCAAGGTGAACCAAACTTCCGAGGCGCCCAAAAAGGCCACCCGCCCGGCACAGCGGCCCCATGGGTCTGAGTGCTACTTGGGGAGAAAAAAAAGGGTTGCTACTTCCCCAGGACCAACCCAAAGGAGTCCTTGGAGCCTGATGCGGGACATGCGGAATACGTTGATCATCCCTTCAAGAACCAAAAACCGGAAAAATCTGAGGTACCGGTTCGGAATGTTTTGGGCAAGACAACCTCTCGACTCTCACTTAAAGCTTTCCGGCCTTGTGCAAGTGGCCAGAAACAGATCCGAGATGTATCCTACTTTTGACAGACGCAAAGAGCGCCGCTTCAAATGTTCAAACAGGTTGCCGCCATGGAGTGAGGCACTTTGCCCTTAGGTTTGTTGTTTCTTGCGTTGTTTTTGCTGCGGCCAGGTCTGTTGCAGTTGTGATTGGCGCGTCGGTTTTGCGAAGCATCGATTTCGTGGGATGCCAAACAACATCTGAAGCTCGAAACTAAACGGCCGCGGAAGGGTGATCTCTACTGACATGAATCGACCCCTTGAGAGTTTCAGCTGCTGTCTGATTGGAACGGGCGCCTTTGGGGCAAATCTTGTGAACGCACAGGGAGCAGAACTTATTTCATGATCGACAGGCAGGCGTCATGCCCAATCCTACGCGAGCTTTAAACAGAAGAGAACAAGCGTAGCTCCTGGAGTCTCCATGACCCGAATCAAAAATGGGTTGATGACCAACCATTCTTTTGGGCCTGACCAACCATTGTTTAAGGGTCATGGAGACTGCAGGTATATATATATAAATATGTATGTATATATATATATATATGTTCCGTTTTGGGCTTGGTTCTTTTGCGAATTCATCAAGAAGATACCACGACACCCCTTCGGAACAAAGCGACCAGATTTGATTTCCAGCAGTCAGCGATTACTGAGCTGACACGACATGGACGTGTCTCAAAGTAGGGGACCCATTTTTGGATTAAAATAAATAAAAAAAGGAAACCACGGGTCCCCAATTTTGAGAAGTACCCATTTAAATCTCTGCTGTAATTACATTGCCATACACTCATGTACGTATGGTACGGAACATGTGCCTGCATCCTTGAAACGGCCTAAGCGATCGCAAGATTCATCGACGTGCAGCAGCGGGGATGCACCTTAGCAAATGCTGGAACATGGGTATTGTCCGTTTCCTTCCCGTCTCTTTGGCTCGATGGAAATATGTCCCAACAACAAATCCAGGATCCATCAAGCACTTGTCAATAAATAGAAGGTGTCCCAGGATGCGCATTACATTTGGGGAGCTCAGCCCCAAAACAATACCTGCATCGACATCAAAGGGGGATGTGTGTGTGTGTGTTGTTTGGGGGTGCCCGCTTGTGGGTCTCTCAAAAAAGAATAATAGGAAACCACCAGTTCTCAGGGTCCAAATCCTTGAGAAGCCCAAAAAAAACCAGCCCAAACCAGTGCGCTTGAAACGCGAAGACCGCCGCGAAATTTCGCTTTGGTGTCATCGGGCCGTGTCAGCCCATCACTACGCCAAGGAAGCATAGCCTGGCGAGCGCAGGTGCGAGGGTGCGAGGGTGCGAGGCTTCCGCGCGAGGAGAAAATCGAGGCCCATTCCCTAACCGCCGTGCCCTCTGGAAAAGAAAAGATCCAAACTCCAACCATTTCCATGGGAGAATGACTAACTCTCCGAGAAACAAAAAAAAGTCCGAGCCTCTGCGTGTCCTTGACCCGAATCGGACAAACAAAGGATGGAATGGATGAAAAGGAGCCTAGTAGGCTAAAACCATGGGTATAAGGGGCGCGGAAATGAACCTATGTACCTGACGTTGGTTGAACATCCAAGTAAAGGTACTGTGGATGGACGAAATCCATTTCGCACCACCTAAGCAACCCTGGAATGATTCGGATCCCCAACATAAATACCGACCAACAATGGTGCTCCCATGGTTCAAAGCCGCGCAGGAGTTCGTCCATCCACAGTATGGTAGCAAAACCACCTTTCTTTTTGGCCCCCTACACGATTCACAGAACCAAGCAACCTAAAAACCTAAAACAACTTGCCACAAACTGGCAGTGAAGGAATGGCACGTTACTCTCCAGTTGAACGGAAGCAACCCAAAATCCCGACCCAAAATTTTCGGGATCGGAGTCTTTCGGGGATTCAAATCGGACGCCTTGGGTTTCATGTAGCCCTCGCTCGCGAATTTCTGGAACAACGCTCGAGTTCAAGAGCTCCCTTCGAGGAGTTTGGGGCTGGACAGCCTGAAGGTGCCGGGTTTGGTTTGGGTTTGGTTCTTTCGGGAGTTCCTTAGGTGCCAAAGGTCAACTCAAATGCGAAAGGATTTTGAGTGAATTGGTCGACTGGTCAAATTTACCCTTCAAATGGTGTCCCAGAAAGTAAAAATAACATCCGTAAACTCAAATAGGAGGCACCACTTGTATCTTCGGCCAAGTCAGTAAGTGGTTAGTACCCCAACTTGACACCCTCTGCTAGTCTCCCCAAGCAGAGTTCATCGTTATTCGCGGGCTATAACCCAGGTACCAACTTGCCCGAACATCCAAGCAAGGGACCCTCCGGGCCCAGCAAACTCTACTAGGTCCTCCAGTAGAGAGGTTAGAATGAGGGTACCCCTTTTTCTGTAGTCTATTTTAGTAGGGGAACCCTCCCAACCAACAAAGGGGTGAGAAAGGGCACTACTGGGGGACCTAGTCCAAGCAAGGGACCCTCCTGGCCCAGCAAACTCTCCAAAATATCGACCGCGGCCACTTGCCTTCCGTTGGCTCCGTGCCATTCTTGCGGGCCTGGCAAGTGACGATGCAAACCGACCGTGCCCATCTGGGCAGCTGCCTGCCCCCTATGCTACTTGGCGGTTTGGGTTGAGCTGCGGAAAAAAGAAGAAGAACAAAACGTGGTTATTGTAGGGTACATTTTCCGGGCTGCCCTCAGATCCCCCGCTAAAAGCTTAACCTTTAGTGGGTTAAATGGAAACTGCCACTAAACAATAATAAGCTAAAAGGCTAAGGGGATGGCGGGAGCCACCAAGATTTAAATGGTATCTGGAGTCTCCTTCTGACCCTTTAAAAATGGGGGAATGCCGACATGATGGTCATGACCCCTTTTAAGGGTCACAAGGAGACTCCAGGTAAACATGGGGAACCTCGCCCTGGCCACCTCCAAAGCCAATCCAAAACGCCAAGAGGGAAGCTGAATGAAGCTGAAATACATAAACCTGATGTGGGTGTGCCCTAATTCGGAAAGCTCTGTACCATGGCATCGTAATGCATCAACGCACAGTCTAGAACAAATAACAAAAAGTTGTGTGTGTGTGGGGTGCAAGTGGCAGGTTGTCGTTCTGTTCCTTTGGTGTTGCCCTCAAACAACATCCAAAAGGGGGCTGCCACTTGAATTGTGGGATGTGCCAGCAAGCCCAAGTCATTTCGAGGGGACGATTTTGATTTATCCCACCTCCTGTTTGTTCACTAGTCCTTCGGCAGACATGGGGCTTTATGGTCCACCAACCAGTGCCCAACCAGCTGAAAGCTTCAGGGTCTCTGCCCAAAGGAATCGAGCTCTGAGGGGTCAGGGCAGCTCCGGCGCTGGGATTCCCGAAGCACGGAAGGAACCGTTGCGGAAGCTCAGATGAGTGGATTTCCATGGGCTAAAAAGGGCAAAGCCTTTTGTGTTGAGTGTCAAGGAATCGGAGCCCCTTGCCCAAAAGGAGGAGAAAAAACCATTTCACCGAGCAAAACAAAGGCCGCGGAGCCGCTTCAAGGGGACCTATTGAACGTGCTAAACCCAGCTGAGAGAGCGAGACACATCCCAAAGCCCCAGCTGACGTTTCCAGGCGTCAATGGCAACTTACTCGGGAAAGGCTCGACTGGCCAAGTTAGACTTTGTGGGAAAGCCCATCTGGGGCATAACCGCCCGTCAGGTTCCTCCAGACCCCTCAGGAACCTACAAGATCTGGGCGGGGGAGCGGCACCCAAAAAAAGAGAAACAAACACTTCGGGGTAAGCACGCTGATGCCGGAAGATGCTTGCACCGGCGGCAATGAAAGGCGAGTCCATGACACTCCAGGCGCGTGCATTGCCGCATTGCCCGGACTCCGCTGCCCCGCCGGCCGCCAGCTGCAGGATGGCCGCTGTGAATCTGATTTCTGCGGAGGGATCCGAATCTTTTCAGGAAATCATCCGTTATTTGGCGGAAACCGCCTTTTTTTGAAAAGAGCGATGGTTGAAAAGAACGGGGAATCACACCTTGGAAGGCTACCAAAAACTTTCTAACTTGGCGAATCGAACACCCAAGCACCCAACAACAAATCCACTCACTTGCGGATTGGCCCAAACAAGACAAACCATCTCACTGTGTCTTTACTATTTCCCACGTACCTAAAGTGAACCTCGCGTATAAGCGAGGGCGTGTCACAGCAAAAACAAACATCGAGTCAAAGACCTCGGGAGTGAAGTAAGTTCACTTCCTGCGTGGACTGGCCAATCCAAACACGAAAAAAAGTAACACGGCCATGGATCAAAACCCCGTACCCCCAGTGAACATCCCAATCCCCGCCTAAAATAGGTTCCAAAATGTGTGGTGCACCTATCCTAAAATGTTGCCATTGGTATTGAACCATGGCCACATGCAGTCCGAAACGTATCGAACTCGATCGGATCGCCGGACCTTGAAGTACATCACCGCGGAGGCCCCGCACAACAGGAGGCCCAGCCAGTTCACCAGCGAGATGGTGGTCAGAGAGTCCAGCGACTGAGCAACAAGGAGGCTGACTGACAGGGGTCCCAAACAAAAAATGGTCCCCCCTATGCATAAAAATCCGAAAACAAGGGGTACGTACTTGGCTTCATGGGTCCCAAAAACCAAGTCCCCCCCTACCCTCCCAACATGGGTTTGTGCATTCAGACCCCTGAAAGACGACTTTCCTCTTGGTTAGTTGGCCTTTTTGCACTTCCATGTTAGCTGGTGGGAGGGTATGAATGAAAGTCCGAAAACAAGGGGGCCCTTGGATGTTTCGGCAGTTTCAATGGAAACCACCTGCAACTTAATCAACTTTTGATGGGGAAATCCAGTGACCCCTGAGGGAGTACCTGGAGTCTCCATGACCCTCAAAAAATAGGTCCAGGACCCCATTATTTTAGGCAATGACCAACCATGTTTAAAGGGTCAGAAGGAGACTCTAGGTACGTTTAGGATGTATATCTACCACTAACACGGTCTTAAGGCAACAGCCTAGGACGGCCTAGGAGCTAGGGGAAATCCAGCGACCCCATGTAAAATCAGCTACCTCCCACAAAAGATACCTGCATTTGTTCCGTGGCTGGGCGATCAAAACGGTTTGCCAATGGGGATGCTTGGGCGATCGGCCAAGTGCGTTGTTAGTAACCTGAGTAACCCAAGTCGCAACCCGCTTCTAAGTCCCTGGAGTCTCCGTGTCCCGTTACACATGGGTTCATGACCCCTGTATTTTGGGCAATGACACCATTTTTTGAGGGTCATGGAGATGGCCTTGGTATCCTGGCCGAACCTCCAAGTGATACCCTGCCGCTGACTCCGAAACCCACCGGTTGCCTCACCCTCGCTCGCTCGCGTTTTCCGCGTTTCTGCGTGACGGTGTCTCAGGCGCCTCAACTGGGAGGACAGTGACGGTGTAGAAGGGCACCAGCAGAGCGCCAAAGGCCGCGGAGGTGATCTGTATCAGCCGGGTGTGTCCAATGACCTCAAGACTCGAGACGGAAGCACCGGCAAATGGGGGAAAAGCGAACCAGGAACCAGGCGGGTGTCGTGCTTTTTCTTTGAGGGTGTGTATATACATAGTTTTGTTTCATTGTGCATCTTGTCTTATCTATGTATTCAAAGTAATGACTTATCAATGTATGTGTTTAGTTGTGCATGCATTTGTGTGTTTAGTCTTTAGTCAATTTGTCTGTTCAGTTCCATCGATGTAGTTGCTTATAGTTTTGCTCATATATTGATACAGTTACTGTTGTGTTGCATTCTTATAAACATTCTTATTGTTGTTGTTAATGTGTTTGCATATTTAGTTGTTTTTAGTTATTTCATGGCGTTGCGTATCTACTCATGTATTTATACACACGTATACATGCACATAGACATGTATATATATATATATGCGTGCATGCAAACATATATAAATATATGTTCTATCTATTCATACATTTGTTTCCTTTGGGGCGGTTTAAAGCTCGTAAGATTTAGGGTATATACCTGTTGCGGGGTGGTGCGAGTATATTACAACCCGACTCATTTTGATACCCATAATAATGTCCTTAGGTGCTCTGGAAAAAACATAGGTCTGGATTGCCGCTCCGCTCTCACCTCTCGAGGATGTCCTGCACTGGAGAGTCCCTTGCACCAGATCCTTGGGTGTTCGTTGCCATGTTTGTCAGTGGAAAGCCACCTGGGTGATAACCCACTAGTGTAAACTTAGGATTCAGCCGGAGGACCCTACTGGTCAGAGGAACCCTCTAGAATTGATGAAATCCTTACTCGAATAGGAGTCACTCCTCATTTGTGCGGTCCTCCGAAAATCCTTGAAGTTACATTAACTTCACTGAACAGGGGGGTTGATTTTTTGGGGTCCTCCGTAAATCCTTGAAGTTGCATTAACTTCGCTGAACAGGGAGTGTGTTCCTTTGATGCCTTTTTGGTCCTCCGTAAAACCCTTCAAGTTGCATTAACTTCACTGAACAGAGGGAGGTTGAATGATTTCTTTATTTATATTGTTCATCCAGGTGAATCACTAACTACGGAGCATGAGTAGATACCCGCCAGAGGTGGGAAAGACACCCGCGGGAGGCCCCCTTTGAGTGTCAAATCCTTGAGCTAGCGGCCAATACCCTTTTTGGGCTGGTTGACCCTACCTGTAAAGGGAGGCCTTTTCTGAAAGAAGCCTTCATGAAACAAATCGGCTGCACTCTGCTTTTGCGAGGTCGCACTCTGATTTGCCCAAGGAGACGACTCGAGACAAGAAGACAACTAGGTCCATCGGTAAAGAGGTAGGGGTGCCAACTTTTTTCTGTAGTCTGTTTTCGTAGGGGAACCCTCCGCAAAAAAGAAACGGTAGAAGGGCACCTACTGGGGGACCTAGACAACTCTGTAAGAAAAGCTTAGACTTTGGATCCGGGATAATTTCGGAAGACTGACGAATCATCTTTTTTGGGGGGGGGCTCCTGTCCACCAGGGACAAGAACACATTTTAAGGAGAGTTTTGAGGGTCCAGGTAATGTACTTCAACAACACACAACCACCACCGACAAAACCAAACACCGTACCTGGAGTCTCCATGACCCTTAAAGATGGGGTTTACCCAACATAATGGGGTCATTAACCCATTTCTGAAGGGTCGTGGAGACTCCAGGTAGAAACACAACCAGTTGATACACACCTTTCGAGGAGGCCCACGAGCTTTCACACAACCTGGACTAGGTCCTCCAGCAGAGAGGTTAGAATAGGGGTATCCGATTTTTCAGGACGTCTATTTTAGTAGGGGAACCCTGCCAACCAAAAAGGAAACGGCAAAAGCTTGGTTGCTGTTGACCCCCCTGCAAAAAGTTTACTTTTTAGGGGTTTAGTGGAAAACCCCTTGATTTCAACCAAAAAGTCAAAATCTAAAGATCCAACCCAATAGCAGTCAAGAAAGGGCACCTAGTTGGAGGACATGGCTGAGCTCCTGGCCATGATGGCATCACAAATGCCTGCGATACGATTTCCCGATTTCAAACCTGAACCCATCGACGAGGTCTTGGTTGACGTTGGAAGGGGAGCAAAAATTAGGAGCCTGGACCCCCAAAGTACCCCTTAGTTCTGCCTTTGTACCCCTTTTTTTATGGGTCAAAGGCAGAAAAAAGGGGTCCTTTCAGGGTCCAGGAGTTAAGTGGGGATTTCAACCACTAAACCACAAGAAGCAAAAAATGTAAACATGTTTCCCAACGACGACCATGTATTGAAAACCCATACTTGGAGGTTCGTGGCTAAGTTAGTAAGTTGTAACCTGAGTTTAAAAACCGCTTGTAAGTCCCGCGTTCAGTGGAGTTCACCTTGTTCGTGGAACACACATGGCTATTATCCACCTACAAATTTGGCAACGCACAGCCAAGTCACAAACCGCCTGCACCCTCCAAACTCCGAAAATGGCGATTTCCCCCAGACTCTGGTTGGTGAGTTCACCTTCTTTTCGGGTAACTTGAGGGTCCAGGCGCCATGAAGACTTGAGCCATCTCCAAAGTTGCAGGCTGCAAAGATGGAGTTTTTTTTCCGCTGGAGGCTTCGCTTTGATGGGGCGCCTTCGTTTTACCAAGTTTTAGCCCTAGTCCACCCGAAAAAAAGTGGTCCTGGCAAAGTATTTTGGGTCCCGATCCCTCACATGGGTCCGTCCTTTTCTGGGGCGGACCCCACGAAATGGATTTCGGGTTTGCTGCGATTCCCGAAGAGGAAAAAAACAACGACAAGGGGCTACCCTCAAAAAAGCGACACACCCACCTGGGGTCATTGACCCACTTTTGAAGGGCATGGAGACTCCGTCGCTGGCTCTCGCTCCGGGCCTATCACGGTGACTTGCTGGAAGACTCGGCCGGGAAAAGGCAGCCAGGGGAGCGACCAAAAGCCGTGCCACCTCGGGGCGGAAGCGGCAATGGGCGCTGCCCCAGAGGGAGCTTGACTTGCTCCAGTAGAGGTTTGTTAGAATAAGGGTACCAACTTTTTCGGTATAGGCTATTCCAGTACGGGAACCCTCCACCGAAAAAAGGCGAGAGAAGGGCACTGGGGGACCTAGTTGAGTCTTAAATGCACCTCCGGGCCATAGGAGGCAGTAGCTTGTTCGGCGCAACAAGTTGAAGAAGGAAAGCCCTGGGCCTACGAAAAGGTTGCCTAAGTCCATAGGAACGTCCGGGCCGTCAAGTCCATAGATGTGCTTTTGTCGTAGAATAGATGGCAACCTAGAACTACTTGCAGGGCGATCGAGTCGGTACGTCAGGCGTCTGTGGGTTGCAATCATGGCTATTACCTAAGTACAACGCCCATTGGAGTGGGGAAGAATCGGCACCCGTTTAACGTACCTGGACCCTCAAAATGTCCCTTGGACCCCGGGGTGAATTTTTTATTTTTACTAGTGTGAGGGTCCAGGTAGCTGATTTTAAAACCAACAGGGGAAAATGAACCCTGAAGGCCAATAGGTAAATCAGCTAAATGGTACCCTCCCATCAATTACATGGAACCTGACAGGAGGGTCCTGGAAGACAATTGCCCCTTGAAGGGGACCCCCCTGTCACGTTCCAGGTGAATTGATGGGAGGGTAAACCCGTGACTCCACTTGCCTGCATAAGACGCCAAAACCCACCCTTGTGGATCGAAGGATAATGGCAACACAACAGGGGTAGCTGGGATCCACTGGTCGCAGATACCCTAGAATCCTTGTTGCGAGAGTTGCCCTTGGTCGTTCAACCCTAACACCAACACCACAAACCCTATGGTTAGAGGACACTCCTTTTGGGGACCTCACAAGTTGCGGGCTCCATGAAAAGTGTGCGGGGGAACAAACATGGGTGGGTCGAATGTTTAGGGGACCACAATGGTTGTCCGTTTGGCTTGCCTTCAAAACCACCCCACAAGGGTAATTCGACTTCAAAAGAAATATTTGGAGTCTCCATGACCCTGCAAAAATGGTTGGTCATTACCCTAAATCATGGGTTCATTAACCCACTTTTGATTCGGGCCAGTCCAGGTACTCTTAATACCGGTATCGTCCTTTGCGCATCATTACACAAAGTCCACTGCAACGATCTCTGCGATGGTCCAAGTCACCGGTCCCAGAGGATCGTTCCTGCCCTTTCTTGGTGCATCCCAGCGGCTCGTAAACCAATGACCTCAGAGTGCCAGATAGGACTCAAAGCAGCACTCAATTGGGAGAACCCAGTCATCTAAGAGATGGGTCCATGTGGGTGCGTTTGTTTTACTTGTAGAATGGCTTCGATGTTCCTTTGGGCTTGCCGTTTGAAACCACAAAATAGGAATACAACCATGTCGTGGTAGACATCCAATGCCAGTTGGTCGCCTCTTTGTTCGCAAGCAAACCATCCAAAGGGCGTCCAAATCTTCGTAGTCACCATGTAAACACCCAGAACTCGTTGATGATCTTCGGAGTTTCGCTCTAAAAACCCTGCCAAGAGGGGCCCCAACTCATGGGCTGCGCGAACTGCCTTGGGCTCTGCCCTGAATCGGCAAGAGGCCCTTGCGCAGTTCGCGCAGGTTGTGACAACGTGCGTGCGCCTCGAAGCCTCACTTGAAGCAATGTTCTTTCAACCACACCTGTGGTGCAGGGTGATCTTGAATTTCCATGAGTAGTGAGAAATGAACGTTTGGATTTTGGTCCTTTAAAAAATGATGAACGGTATTCAAGCTTCCGCAGATGCGTGTCCAAAGGTTCCTTCTGCGGATTTCTGCGGTACATGTTCTGTTTTAGCGTTTGCTTCCGTTTCCTTTCGGCGAACGTGTTGCAAGCTTGGCTTCCGCAAGGTGCGCAAAGGAATGCGAAAGCAGAGCAGCGACAGCAGAACCACTTGCCGACAGCAGGCCGCGCAGCAAGCCCTTGCCTCCTTATGTCAGCAACGACTCGGCAGTTGGCTTTCCGTCGCCTAACAACGAGCGCAAGTGCTTAATTCTTGGGGACTGGGGGAGAGGGGGCTGGGGGGGGGGGAAGGGAGCCCAAATAAGCCCGAAATACTGCCTTGTTAGGGGCTTCATAAGGGCTTGTTTGGGCTCCCTCGTTTGCTGCAACGTGTGGCTTCATTGGGCTATTGGTGCTACGAGTACGTGGGGACACGGGGCCACCCTTCGGAGCTTCCGCACGCCCGCAAACCTTCCGCTAAATCCGGCGGCTGCTTTGGTTGGCCTGTCGTTGCCAACTGCTCTTCCATGCGCTGCGCTTGTTGTACGCAGCATTGTGTTGATGTGGCCGTGGCTCAAAAATCCGGTACCAAAATGGAACCCTGGTAAGTGGAAACATGGACCAAAACCTGCGTAACCCCTCCTGTTCAATTTTGAGCCACACCCATGTATCTAATTGTTTCCAAGCTTTTCCATGCACGCAAAATAAAACAGATGTCAACCCACAAAGCTTCCGCACGCCTGCGACGGGTTCCCATCCGTGGAAATGCTTCCGCATGATTCGTTCAAGAACAATGCCCCTTTACCACGAGTAACTCCACTTGGGGGACCTGTAAACTTCCCAAGGAACACCCAACAACAGGTTTTGCGGCCCTGAACTGCGCAAGGCCCTGAATTTCCGCTAAACCAGAAATGGACACCGTCAAGGTGTAGATCGATTCAAGTGAATGCAGAACTCGGATGAAGAACTCCCCCCCCCTCCCCCAGCGAAGGCCCTCAAGGTCACAAGGTCTGGTGTGAAACCGTGCCAAAAGGGGCCCCAAATCAGCCCCGCAAATGCCCTAAGGGCTCAAATGGCCTCTATGAATGAACTGGTCAATTAATCCAGGGGTGAGTCAACACTTCCATGGATCATAACCACCCCCCCATGTTCTGATTTCCAGAAAAACCAACTTAAGGGAAACTATAAAAACATGATTTTGTGCAAATGAATATGATTATAAGTGAATACTCCTATTTTCCTTTCCAGTAAAACTCTGCAAATGAAAGGGGTTGGTTCATCTAGGTCCTCCAGCAGAGAGGCTAGAATAAGCGTACCAACTTTTTTCTGTAGGGGAACCCTCCCAACCAAAAAAGAAACGGGAAAAGGGCACCTAGCTGGGGGACCTAGTCATTCACCCATCCCATCCTTCCATTTGGTTAAGACCCCATAAAAAAAGAGAGAACATATTTCCAGTAGTGATAACAAAATCCTTTTACAACCCAAGGGAAAATTAAAACCAAACATTCATTTCAGCTTGAATGGACCAAGGGGTTTCAAAAACGCACCACTTGCTGGTTTGAACCGAAGGTCATTCCCGTCCAATCCTCATCCGAATCCGCTTCGATTCCGCTCGGATCCGATCCCTAGGGTTCCGGGCAGCTCCACCCCCACGGTGCACCCGGCCAAGAGCACCGCCTTGGCCACCGACAGCGCCCCCGGCCTGGCGGTGACGGGGAAAAAGAACCGGCTCCGCCGAAAAAAAATAAATAAATAAAATAAAAAACGGGGGTGAGAAGAACCCCTAACCCGGGATTGTCAAAATGGATCCCCACGAAATAGCTGTTGACTTTGGTGCCGGAATCCCCTAAAAAGCATCCAAGTGTGGGTAGTTGTTTCATTGCATTTTGGGTTGAAAGGGGGTCAACGTACATCCGGACAAGTTGCCTGGGACCTGAAACTACCCTTAAAAAAGAGGGCATTCACCAACCATATAACTTTGGGTTGCAATACCGTGTTTCGTTTTTGTTTTTGTATTTTTAACGGGAAATTTGGAGGGTCCAAAACAAGGTGCCGCCAACAAACAAGTAATGTTGACCCAAATATTAACCCCAGTTTATTAATAGGCGGCGTGTGGGGGCCCCTTCAAAAGTGATCTGATTTCCCACTAAAGGCAGGGAGTGCCCCCCTGTTAATAAACTGGGGTTGAACAAAATGGGGTCAACACTACCACCAAAAAACGTGGAAATACCAACAAACAAACACTACAAACCAAAATAGGGTTCCTATAAAGGCATACCTGGACCCTCAAACTACCCGTAAAAACCATAATGTTGGGGGTGCCATAACCCATTTTTTAGGGAACCATAAGTACCGAAAACAACAAAAACTGGTGCAGGATGGGGCGACGATCCTCGCCTTTGCCCAATCGTGGGGCACATGACGCCCTGCGTCAGAAGACACCGCGCCACAGTAAAGACCTGGAGAGACGTCGCAAGTTGAAAAACATGCTGGGCTTGCTGGTTCGATGTAAATGTGTACCTGGAGTCTCCATGACCCTCAAAACATGGGGTCACCAACCAAAATAGTGGGTCATTTACCTTTTTTCAAGTCTCATGGAGACTCCAAGTATACATATATATATATATACGCAACACAATTGGTATGCACATCTGTGTAAGCCCCTTTGAACAACCAGGCATAATTCAAACTAAGTCGGCCTGGCATCGGCCTCTGGACCCTTGTGCAATATTTCCGGACAAGTGTGCATCCCCGGCGACCCCTCTCTGGACCCATTGTTTCACCATTGTCCAACCCAGCGCTTTCGGTTGCCACAGCTAACCAGGGAAAACCATCCAGGGTAAAATTTAAAACAAAGAGCTAAGAATACGTGGCAACTGCTATAGTAGCTTGCCTGGAAGGGCTGGAAACGTCACCCTAAGTGAAAGATCACAGGTGCCTGGAGTCTCCATGACCCTTGAAAAATGGGGTCATTACCCAACAATTTGGGGTCATTGACACATTTTTAAAGGGTCAGAAGGAGACTCCAGGTGGTTTCTGGCTTTGATCGAACCAGAATTCTCACGGGCCCGAAGGACCTGGCAATAAAAGGTGATCACCTTTTGGGACCTTTACTAAACGTGGCTGTGGGACAAAAATATGTACCCAAAATAGGTTGCCCTAAATGGAAACAAGGACTCAAACCTGCGGTCCCCGGGTGGTTTAGTTTTGACCCATACCCAAATCAGGGAAACCAAAGGTTAAAGATCGATTTGCTTTGGGCTCCTCCAGCCTCCAGCGGTCTGATACAAGCTACTCCCGGGTGCCTTGGTATCTGGTTAGGACATTTGGGGGGGTTGAAAGGGCTAAGAGATCCCATTAGTTTAGAATAGAGCCATTCATAGCGCTGTTTGGGGGGTTGAAAAGGGTTCCAGTACCTCCTGAGACCATAGCAAGGGATCCCAGTAGGTCAGAATAGAGCCATTCAGAGCCATGGCGCGGGGAGCCACTGCAAGAAGAACCATCCTACGGATCATGACCTTCCTATGGTTCCCCTCAGTCGGCTCCAAATTAGTATTGGATTAGAGTATGCTGGCTTCAAGCAGTGGCAAAATAAAACACAAGAATGTACACGTGTCTTGTGTATATATGTATGCATGATTAGTCTGTATATATCTATATATGTATAATGCACACGTTCAAACAGACCGCTGAGTGCGGCGCTAGCGCGAGGCAGCCCCATCCCAGAGCGTTCAGGCCCTGGACGGCCAGGGCTCAAATGGATTTGCGTTTCGAGGCCACGCTTTGCAGTGGCTCCTGGGCTCCCCCAATCCGCATTATCGCCGAAGAGCCAAGTAATTACGGTAGACTAATAACAGGGGTACCCCACTTGGGGGGACTTGCAAGTGGGTTATGACCTAGGTTACCAACTTAGCAACTTGGCCGAACACCCAAGTAGGGCAGACAAAGGACAAAACATAATCTAACCAGTTTTGGAGTGCGGTGGGCCAAGATTGGGGGGAGCTGTTGGGAGCTAGAGAGGCCAGCTACCCCCATCCCCGTTTCGTCAGCCGTTGCTACTGTGGATGGTTGCGAAATCCGTTTCGCACCACCAAATGAAACCAGGGTTGAAACCATAGCGTTGCAAGTTGGGGCCCTGGCGTCTCACACTCATAAATGAAACCAGGCCCAAAAGAAACCAGTACGTTGGATGGTATTTCCGTTGGGGAATCGAATCACACCGTTGGATTTTTCTGAACGGTGCGAAATGGATTTCCAAACCATCCACAGGATCGGGTCCATTTCGGGGCATGAAACTCACAGAATTTCTGTAAAAGCCAAGGGACTCGAGCCAAGCTTCTCCCCTGAGAACAAGTCCTTTGGGGTGGGGTGGGGTGTGGGGTGTGGGGCATCTTATCCCAATAGGGAACGGATACCTTGGTCAACATCCCAGACACGGATGCTTGCCTTTCCCCTTAAACCAACCCTACTTGGTTGTCTGTTGCCAAGTTGTACAGGAAGTTGTGGATAAGACTTATATGTCCCTCGTGTGGAGTTAACGTTTTAGTGGGTTATAACCCAAGTGGTCCTTTCCACTTACTAAGACTTGGCGAAACATCCAAGTGCCCTTTCCAGCTCGGTTTAAATGAACACCAAAATCCCATGGGACAAAAGGGCTCCTTTTGATGTAGTCCCTAGGGCCCTTAAACGCTATGTACTGTTTGCTTGTACTCCGTTCGAATCCTCGGCAACAACCACACCGTCCGTTCGCAAAGAAGAGCTCCACACGTTTGGCTGGCTTCTCTTTCGCCATGGTTGTCAGCCAGCGCCCCCCCCCCCGTTTTCCAGCAGCACACCTAGAAGAAACAAACGCAGGCACTTTTGCACCCTAGCCTCTATTGGGTTTGGGGGCCCCCGTTTTTTTTTTTGGCGGCGGGGGCCTTTGACAACCATAGGATCTTTTGCCTTCAACGCAACTCCATTACATTCCGCATGTGCCATGGTCAAAGCTTCTTTTGCGTTGATGCAATGTCGGATTTGTAGAGGGGTCGAAACTTGAAGAGGGATCATGGAATCATCCAAGGAACTGCATATATTGCTGTCTACACCCTCGTCTAAACGGTTGATGAATGTTGATGAGCATCCCTACTAATTAACCCAGGCGAAAGGGCGTTTGACTACTGCAATGGGTACTTTAACTTCTCTTAAACCACGTGCAACATGATCGATCACTGTACGGGTCCAAATATTTGGAATGAGGGCAACAACACCCCTTGAGTGTTATAGGACAAACGCCGTGCTTGTCATAGAGGGGCGTTACTTCCCTTCACCACATCACACCACCCTGGGTAAGGATTGTCATCATCTAATTTGGGTCCTTTCTTTGAATAGGGGTTGAACCCTAAAAATCATGCTCATAGAGCAAACTCACACCTTGATTCGACGCAACGACTGCCTTTTGACATGTCTTCAACCTGCACCCGCAACTCAGTTCCGATCGAGTGGACTGGCCAAAAGGAGTCCAAACTTGTCTCTTCCCAAAACGGAACTCAGCAAAGTGCGGTACAGATCCAGGGACCCTGAGTTCCGAGAAACTAAATTGGTTCTGCCCAAAGCGAAGTCCACAATTACCTTGGAGACGGTGCTTAAACAAAGCCCCCCCTTAGCACTAGGTCCTCCAGTAGAGAAGTAAGACTAAGGGTACGTTTTTTTCTGTAGTCCAATTTCGTTAGAGAACCCTCCCCAAAAAAAGGCAGAAAAGTGCACTACTGCGGGACCTAGAGAACCTTCGAAATGCATTTTTCCTTAAGGTACTATGAGCGGCCAAACAACTATCATGTTGCTGCTATGGTCATGATTTAAGCTAGTTTCAAAGCACCCCGCAGCCAAATATGATGTCTCCCTCGCCCTTCAAACTACTGTCCAAAAACGAATCAAAAAGGGTGTGTGTGTGTGTGTGCGTGTGTGTCAAAATAGGTGTGACCGGGCCCGGAATTGGATTTTGGTTTTCCATGTGGTTTCCCTTTAAACCACCACCCCCAAAGGACCAGTTTCTTTTGTCTGCCTTCGTATCACTTTCTTATAGGTCATTTCTGCAGAAAAAGGGGTGAACAAGGAAGGTCCAGGAAACCCCAAATGCTAAGCCATGTTGCTATGGATTTCGATTGTCCATGTTTTGCCCTTTCAACCAACCCCAACAAAGGCCGCACACAACGCCTAAACTTCCATTTGCTTAATTAAGCCCCCTGGACAAAGACAATTCTGAAGTCCAGAAACCCATTTGTGGCATCAACAAAAACCCTGGCACTACCCTCTTAAGCAACATGAAGTAGACAGGGTCCGTCGCGAGCGGTGCTGCCTCGATGGAAGGCAAGGGCCCTTGCACGGCCAGCATGCCCCCGAGGGATGCCACCTCAGCGTTCGGCTGTTGGTGGCCAGTTCCACATGGGAGGGCTGCGAAATCGAATTCGCACCACGACATGAAACCACGGTTGAAACCATTGTTTGGTGGCATTTGCCGGGGAATCATCGTTCCGGGGTTTGTCAGCATCCCCTTTCTGGATAAAGGGTTGATACCCTGAAACAAGGTGGTGCCCTTCCGAAAGACAACCAAACCATCCGTCTCCAAACCAGGGAGACCAAGTTTGCGTCTCGATCCTTTCTAGGTGCCACTTTTAGTTGGCCATGTTCACGTTCGTAGTGGGGAACCCAAAAGCAAAAGTGGTGGGTCTAGCAAACCAGCTATAGGAACCATGAAATTGGCCACAACCTGTACTAGGTCCTCCAGTAGAGGTTTGTTAGAATAAGGGTACCAACTTTCTTTCTGTAGTCTACTTTAGTAGGGGAACCCTCCCCTAAAAAAGGGGAGAGAAGGGCACTACCGGGGGACCTAGTTTTGACAAAGAGGGTTCTTAGCCAACTCAATCATTGACTGGTGTCAGCACTGTGTGTGTGTGTGAAACGTCCTGTGACATAGGCAACACAATATGGAGGCAAACATCTGCAGCCTTTCATTGTGGTAGAATATGATCCCAAAAACCATGGGGCACGGCTCCAGGTGACCATTGTGTCCCAAACCTCCAGTGGACTTCCATGGAAAAGAAGCGCGCATCCTTTTTGCCGCCGGTTGTTTCTTAGGAACCAGCAAGGAAAAGCTTGAACCAAGCAATCGTGGCACTGGGCGTTGGCTTACCTTTTTGGGGAACTGCTGAGGCAACCACACCAGCGGCAACCAGCAGCTCCTTGCGTGGCAGCCAGGATTGCAGCCGAAGAGTGAGTACTTTAGCCTGACAGAGGGGGTCCTCTGAAACGGAACAGGGTTTTCCAGTTATCGGTGGGAGGGTAAGTCAACCCAACAAATTAGGCCGGGTGATATCCCCGACAGCCCCGCCACCCTCTGGAACTCTCCTTTGAAACCCTCCTGAAAACTGCCCCAAACCGAGCTTAGACCGAGTAAAGGTGATGGCGACGAGGAAACCGATCGACTTGCGCCATCGGCTTTCAGCCAACTGTAGACTGCAAAAAACAGTCGAGTTGCTGACTTTTGACCACCAGTCGAAGATACCTGGATTCTCCTTCTGACCCTTTAAAAATAGGATGTTGACCGCGTGTTTTCGGGAAATTGACTCTCTCGTTTCTTCAATGTTGGTGAGTCGGAGTATATCTGTTATAACCTGACAACGCGTGAAGCAAAGGAAGCCGAAACAAGACCCACCAAGAGGCCACTTCACACGTGTCCAAAAGGGCAGTCGAGACCACAAGAGTAATCATTCCAATTGGTTGCTTATTGCTCGGCTGCAGCGTCATCCTTTGCTTGACAGGGCGCTGGTGCCGCGGCGCTGCTGGTGAACGGCTTAAACCGTTCAAACACCAACAACTGACGCATTGTCAAGGATTAGTGCAAATGACCACCACAGTACTTGGTCTACGTAATCAAGCCATTGGGCTAGCGTAGGCCAACATAAAACCAACCAGCCCAAATATTGTCCAGAGGGTACAAGTACCTTCTTTGGAGGCTGTCCTTTGACCTCTTTTCGCACAAGGACCCTGGTGTGAACATGGAACCCCTGTTCACTTCAAAACCAAAAAGGCAGCTACCAACAAACACTCACTTCCAATCAAAATCGAACCAACACAAGTCCGAACTCTTGTTTGCCAGTAAGCTGGTCATTCCCTAAGGCTCATGACCCCTCCGCCTCTGCCTTGAAAACAACCTAGGGCCCAAAACGCATCGGGAGCCTATGAGGTAATCACCTGGAGTCTCCATGACCCTTCAAACATAGGTCCATGACCCCATTATTTTAGGTGATGACCAACCATTCTACGTCCAACTCAGGAAGCGATGAGGGCGTCTTTGCAGCCGAAGGCATTGGGTTCGTTCCGTCCTGCCGCAAGACTTCCATTCCTCGCGTCGCAAGGGTCTTTGTTGGAAGTCAACCCCGAATCAAATCCTTTCAGAGAAGACCCAGGCACAATGGCTGCAGTTTGGGAGAGTTTAGAAAATACAGTGCGTGTGGCTTCCCTTTCAACCATAATTTAGAGGGTGCCTAGTGCCTAGAGTCTCCTTCTGACCCTTGAAAAATGGTTGGTCAGTACCCAAATTGTTGGGGTGACCCATTTTTAAAGGGTCATGGAGACTCCAGGAACACAGTGGCGAAAACGTGTGGATGGTTGCGAAATCCAGAAATCGCACCACCAAATGAAACCAGGGTTGAAACCATTGTTGGTCGGTATTTACTGGGGAATCATCATTTCAGCTTCTTAGGTGGTGCAGGGTTTCGTCCATCCACAGTAGTGACAATAAGTGACTAATGTTGACCCCAGAGCAATAAACCGCTTCTATTGATAGGGTGTGCGTGTGTGTTCCCCTCCACTCTAATGAATCCCCGCACACCCTCTATTCATCAACCAGTGGGTTTAATAGTTCATACCTTGTAAAAGAGACCTTGGGTGACGTCAAAAACAAATAGAACCTGACGTCGCTTAGTATCCGGTGAGAAACGCCACCAACTACAGTTGGCCAACTTCCGGATACTTGTCTGTTCCCACCATGGGTTCTTGGCTACCCGCTTTTTCCGGACCATTTTGAGGATCGGATTCCGACCCTGGGTTTTTTGGGACTAGTGACTACTTGGATGTTCGGATTCCAAGCTAGTAAGTTGTTTGTAAGCAAACTACAACCCGCTGATACGTCTCCCCAAATGAAATTGATCTTCAGGGGCCAAAACCTGCCCAGTGGATCCGTTTCTTTTCGTCTCCGTGTGGGTTATCTCACCAGGCTGAGATACTCTCACCACGAAACGCCTGGGATCCACTGAGCCATCTTCAAGTCCCAGCTCCGAATCTACGAGCAGAGTGGGCCTTTCGTGGATTTTCATGGAGCATTTCTTGGTTTTTCCGTGGACTTCCAGGGGGAAAAGACTTGTGCTTGCCCCGACGTGTTTTTTTGTTGTTGGCCGAAGCTTCGTTGGATTAAGATTTCATTGGCACTGTCCACTCCTTTCTTGGTCCACTCGCTTGATCCTACCTTAAGGGAGGGGGGGGGGTTCCGGGACCCAACTCCACTTATGTGGTATTTTCCATCAAAGTGAGAATGGCTCACCATAAATGGAGATCTCCAGAAGTACCCCCTGACCTAATTCCATTCTTTAGGGGCTGGGAATCAATTTTGTTTGGTTGAGTTTGAAGTTGATTGAAGGGCGGGCGGGTCGGCAAATGAGACTGCGTACCCTCAGGCTAAAGGTCTGTAAAACTATTTCAAACTGAAGCCTTTATGTTAAAGCCATAGGTGTCTTTCTGGGAAAAATAGATGGCCTGTTAGATGATTAAACCAATACCCTGGGCTTCCAAGGCCTCCTTTTGTTAGGCCTAGGCCTTGCTTTGTTCCAGAGGCCTTGAATAGGGTGTGCAGCGGCCTCAAAAAGTAAGGGCAAAGGCCTCGAAAAGGAAGGGCAAAGGCCTTGAAAAGTTGGGGGTGGCCACCTCGTGCAGTTTCTGGCAAATATATTTACTCGAAGGGATTTGGCATTTTGTTGAATGCGTGTAACATGCATTTGCGCATGCCTCAGCTGAAGGGTCTCGAGGAGTAGCCGAAGCCAAAAACTCTCCTTTGCAGAATCATAGCTGCAGCCTTCCTACCATCTTGTTTGGGACTCTCTTTAGTTTGAAGCCCCCCTTCGTAGATATATGCTTGAGAAACTGGAGCCAAACTCACAACAAGATCTGCAAATTGTTGCCTGTGTCAGCAAAACGCTGTGCTGCATTTTGCCCAGGGAAGTGATTCAGAACACCAGCTGGACCGTGGACAAAGCATGGACAACCCGTGGAAAGGCCGGAAAAAGGCGTGGAAAGGCCTCAAAAAGGCGTGGAAAGGCCTCAAAAAGGCGTGGACGCAATGCGAAAAACCCCAGCAGGACCACATGACGCTACTGCCAAAACCCAACCTTTTGCTTGGGCCAACTGCAGCCTTCGTGCAAGAGCGTGGCGTTTGTTCCACGAAAAATGCAGGGTCGCCGAAACTGTGCCGACACCTCCAAAGGAAAGCATGGAATCGCAACTCCACTGGAGTTCGTCCGTTTAAACAACTGCCTTGGAGCAAAGCAATGCGAGGTAAAGATGTCAGAGATTGAGAGCACAAAGGACAACATGTAGCGACATCGTGGGTGACGCACGATATGCAGCCAATGTAAAACCATGTTTCTTGGGCCAGGAACAAGGGGCCAAAGGCCTTGAAAAGGCGTGGATACTTGCCATGGATACTTCCGGGTTTACAAAACAAGGCCTCTTGACAAATCAAGGCCTCTTTCCAGAGGCCTGCTTTAGACAGGCCTTTTGAAGCGCAGGGAATAGGTCTACCAGGCCCCTTTATTTCTCAACTGAACTGAACTGAACAAAAAGGACACCTAAGGGAACCTCCCCAGATGGAACGACTGGTTCTCTGCCCTAGTGAGCAACAAAGCAACAATCAGGTATACCCAAACGGTGGGTACAAATAGCACTAATTTGGAGATGTGCCAGGCAGTGAATGGGCCACAATTGGGTGGGGTGGGGGGGGGGTCTTGCGCTACCTGATTGTAACTTGGTGGCCCTTACCCTCCGCGCGACAAGGTTGTCTTAGTGGGAAAAACACGCATGATCCCCAAAGGGTACAGCAAATGTACTCTTTCACTTTGCCAATAAAAACAAAAAAACAACTATGTATTATGTTGCTTTGTGAATCGAGGAACGACACGCGTACTGAAGGTTACAGGTCTGATCCAACAGCAGACAACGTTTGCTGACTCAAGGCATGTCGGGCAGGACACGGCAAGAGGTGTGCTGCCAAGACTCCAAAGAAGTTGCTGCCTAAGTCGCGAAGCGCGCGTCTTGCAGGTGGGGGTGGTCAACTGAAAATGGAAAAGCACCCCCCAAACGGATGGCTATAAAAAGGATTGTTTGACACCGGTGCCCTCAAGACAACAACAATGCTATCATCCAAAGACATGTCTGGGAATAAAGAAACATGTTTGAAACCGTGCCCCCAAGAAGTTGGACATATCCGTGCTACCATCCAGGGACATGTCTGGGACATGTCTGGGAATAGACATCCGCCAAAAGAAATCTCAGATGGTGATTGATGGTGGTGACTGAAACCTCCTATCGATTCCCCGCTTCAATGTTGCTGCAATGCTGGTGCTTACTGGGAGGCCTGTATACTTTTCCCTTTTCGCCAGCCAAAGTTAGCTTTATGCAGTTAGCGTCTGCAGTTGGGTGCAAGTCGATGGCACCATATGCAGACATAGATCACTGCAATTCCCCGTCAAAAGTTGCAATCGACTAGTGGTTTCCATTGAAACTGCCACCTCTGGATGATGAAAAAGAGAAATGAAAGAAACCCAGCAATTAGCGTCTGCATTGTGCAGTGCACAAATCACATCATGTTGGGTCAATGTTGAACATCAACCCCACCTCTAAGGGGGAGGATGGGGACACCCTACTTCCATTCATCTCCTCGGGAAGAAATGGGTTCCCCTATAAAAATTTCCAGTGAGGGATATCCCCCGCCCCCCCCCCCCACCCGGTGGGTATCATTCAACCACCAACCTGGGAGTCCAATCTATTTTATCGCTTTCCAGGGCTGCCCGTTTTCCGATGCGGAAAAAGTGACGAACTTTTAGTGGGTTCAATGGAAACTACCACTAAACCACCAGCACAAATTTTGTAGGCTGATATGTCTCCGATGGTAGCAGTCTCACCTGCCAACAGAACCACCCCTAGAGCATGGAAATAAAACGTATTTGGAGACCTTTGCCAAAAGTAGGCCAACTCAGGAACACCAAAAAGTTAAACGGTCGGCTTTGGGCAAGTGAGACATGTTGACTCAGGAGCTGGCTTGCTCGTAACCAGAGAGACCAGAAGAAATGTGGCTGCTTTTTGCTTTCCGTTGAGCACAACCACCCCGCGCATTCTCACCTGCCCGAAGGGCCCAGTTTTTCCAAGGCGATCCCCATTTTGCGACCTTCACCAACATTTGTTTGCCAAGAAGTGAAGAACACCCAAAGGTCCGCTTAGGTCGAGTTTTGAAGCACGGAGCATTTCTTCCATGGCCTTTGGACGCCTCTCGGAACATCGCCGGGAAAACATCTAGGGCGGCGGCTGGCCACCAGGATGGTTGCAACCTTCGCTAAGGGCGAGGTCCCCGATACCCGGAAAAGTGGGTACCAGGGCTGCCACCTACCGCTAGAGTAGGAAAAAAAGCGTTCTTACCTCTTGGCTTTACACCATGGTTTTCCCTTGTTACCTGCTATAGTAGGCAAACAGGTACCTAGAGTCTCCTTCTGACCCTTGAAAAATGGTTGGTCATTACCTAAAATCATGGGGTCATGGACCTATTTTTAAAGGGTCATGGACTGTTTCTAACGGTTCGTCTCAATGGCGATGGTTCCCTTTTGATCTGTTAGGTTGTCAAAGTTAGTCCTTCCTGACAAGCAACTATAGTACGTAACCCTTCGGTATTCTGACCTCTTGGCTTTACCATGGATGGTTTTCCCTGGTTACCTGCAAGAGTGGTAACTAGGAGCACTGCGGCTGAGTGGATCGCCCAAAAGCCTAAACCGTTTCTTTTCCAGGCAATAGTACCACTGTGACTTTGAATTAGAATTAGGAACGCTTTGGTGGGGATCAAGGTGGGAATTCACGTCCACGAACAACGTTTCAGGCGGGTCTTCCATGAAAACCTCCCCAGTACCATGAAAGCTGCCACCCAAGCAACAAGGAACGGTCCGATGCCCGAGCTGGGGTGAGGACCAGCCCCAAAGCTGTGGTGAGCGAAGCTCTATCGGCGCATGTGGTCATAGGGACTTTTAAAAGGCGCAGCTGATTTGATAGCTCCAAAACAACTGGGATCATGCCTTAGAATTGACACGTACAACGTTTTTTGTTGCTTTGTTTTCGACTCGTTTGAGTTTTGTTGAATTGTAGTAGTTGACCCACAGGGCCAATGCAGGGCATAGGTGGAGCTGGCCTTTGTAACCCAGGTGGCTAACCACAAAATCTATCTTGGCCACGAACATCCCAGTATATGAGGAGTGGCCAAGACTATGGCCCCTTTGTTGAGCCTGGTGCCGCCTGCCGCGTTTCAAAGGGGAGACCCCCCCTGCACCCTCAATGAATCCTCTTTTTTGACTGCCTTTGCACCGCGGCTTTATGGGTCATTTCGGCGGAGAAAAAAGGAATCACTAGGTCCTGCAGTAGAGGTTTGTTAGAATAAGGGTACCAACTCTTATTCCGTAGTCTATTTAGTAGGGGAACCCTCCCAACCAACAAAGGGGTGAGAAAGGGCACTACTGGGGGACCTAGCAACCAAAAAGTGAATCAGTTAAGAGGATGGCTGGAAGCTAAGCACAAATTGTGTAGGCTAATACGTCTCCGATGGTACCAAGTCTCTGCCCAAAGAACCTGCATGGAAATAAAAGATAGTTAACTGTCCTTTAAAAATGGTTGGTCACCTAAAAAAAACGGGGTAAAGGTCATGCAGACTCCAGGTTGCACTTCTTGTTTTCTGGGTCATTTCGGCGATATCGGACTCGGTCCATCGGCCCACCAGCCCGGGGCCGATCGAATCTGAGCCGAGGCGCGGGAGTCAGCATGTAGACCCAGGCCGCCATGGTATGGTGCACGTTCGACAGAACCTGTCGAAGGGATCTCAGTGCTCCTAGCTACCATGCAGGTCAGAGAAAACCATCCATGATGTAAAACCAAGAGGTCAGAATACGACTTTGTTTTCCCACTACCTGTTGTTTCTGCCTGTGTACCTGTTTTTATGGGTCATTTCGGCAGAAACAAAGGGGTCCAGGGTAAGCACCTGGAGTCTCCTTCTGACTCGTTAAAAATAGGTCCATGACCATTTTAAAAGGGTCATGGAGACTCCAGGTAGACGTACCTTGCAACCATTCTTAGGAATCCTTTCTAGAAAACCTCCAGAAGTTCAGGGAAAACGGGCAGTGATTGAAAAGAACGGTGGTTGAACAGAATGGGGAATCATCCCAAAGGACTGATATGTGGTGTTCTTGGATGTTCAACCAACTTAGAATAGGACCGTGGTAAGAGGACCAACCCCAGTTGCCATAGTATAACCTAATAGCCATTGGCTCTAACCTACCTACCCTGCCTTGGTTGAACATCCAAGAAGCCGGCCCCAATAATGTGATTTTTAGGAAGCTGATCCCACATTCAATTCTCATGGAGACTTTCAGACGTTTAGGAGCACCGCCCGCCGCCCGGACGAACTGAGACACAATCACCTCAATTTGCTTTTGTTTGTCCCCTGCAAAAATACAATTATGGCCAGTAGTGAAATTGATTCCCTCCGAAACCAAGAAGGAACATAGTGAAGAACAATAATAGAAATATGTGATTACACTATCGACTATGTTTTTAACTTGCAACACTCCCTTCAATAAACACATGTTCTGAAACGACGATCATGGAAGTAACCTGGTGCTTGTCAGCAACTCGAGGCTTCCAATATGAGTCTTACCAGGCATCCCAGAACCTTCCTTACCTCAGAATGTAGCTCAGGAGCAACGAGGTCAGCATAGATCCTAAGATGCCAGGGGACTAAGGGGCTTGCATCTAAAGGCCGGCTCTTGCCACATGTGTCGAGATTGTCCCCTAGGCATCGTCTACCCAGAACTTAACTATGCCGGGTCGCGCAAAGGGGTCTGACATGGTCTATTCACCTTTCGTCAAAGGGGCCACGGTCCCACCAAGACTTGCCATGTATTCTCCAGTCTGCATCCGGATCCTCACCAAGCAGAAGGGAGCCCCATTCAATTCATTGGGGCACAAGCCGGCACCCGCTGCAGCACGCGACAATCCGGGCGAGGTAAATCCCTAGGATCTCTGCTACCACCGACCACAGGCGTCCTTTTCGGGGATATAGATGGCCCTGGCAGATGATGAAACCACCAGGTAAACCAGGCAAAACAACCCAAAAAGTGCACCTATGCCACTGACCGTGGCATTTGAAATCCTGTTTGGTGTTGAACCTGCAAACAAAAGGTGATCACCTTATAATATGGGACCTTTGCTAAACTTGGGTACCAAATCAGGGAAACCAAAAGGTTCGATCCGGTCGATTCGCCTTGGGCAAGTCTTAGTGTTGACCCCAAACACAAACGAGTGAAACTCTCTGAACAGCTGGGCAGAAAACACCATCCCGTGAGTTGGGCCCTAGTACTGCCTTGAATGGGACTTTTCCGGGAATTTCACCAAAGCAACACCTGTTGCCCTTTTCTCGGCCACACTAGTAAGCGGCTCGTATAGTAGAGTCAACATTGTGAATAGCAAATTCTTGCCCGGATGGCCTTGTCCACTTGCTAACTTGGCGAATCAAACATCCAAGCAGGCTCCGAATAACTTAGCTCCATTTGCCTAAGTCCCCTGGAAAAAGTGAAACTCTTCCCAGCAGGGATAGATTCCCTGTAACACCAACCGGGGAAAGAACAAAAACATATTCTGAAAGACAAATGGAAGCTTCCTAATGTTGACCCAGGATTAAGAAACCCGTCCCATTATTAGGGGGTGATCCAAAAGTGATGAATCCGCACTAAAACGGGACACCCCCCTATTAATCAACCAGGGGTTCTGTTTGGTCGGGGATAACATTTGCGGGCTACAGCAAGGTTTCCTCGTGGAACAATAAACCTTGAGCCTGAACCAATGGCCTTCACCGCAGCGCCGATCTCACAGGTGACCAAGACCCCTAGCATCAGCTGCATCTTCAAGTCGACCTGCGACATGATGTGGAACCCATATTACTCAAGCAACCACTTTAGCTAAACCAGTTCATTTAGGTGGGGGTGCTTGTCCCCGGTTTTAGGTGGGATTCAGACCACTTCTGGAGGGCCCCCACCCCTAATATATTCATAAGCTTGGGTTGATTCATATGGGGTCAACTGCAAGTCCACCAACTTCTCAATGGGTTTCCGGCTTCCTGAACCATGCCCAAAACCCATTGACTTGGGTTTAAAATGTTAGCAAGGTTGTGCAAATATTTAAACAAAAGAGCTCTACAAATAACGGTGTGTTCAATGAAGGCTAGGGTTTTGAAAAACTTAGCTTGCAGCAGGTTGAAGGGTGCGTTTGTTCACTTCCAACTTGTCGAAGCAGCATCACCACCGGACTGCTGTTACAGGCTGTGGCCTCTCCCATTGGTACCTGCCTCTGAACAGCAAGGATTTGTGGTCTATCAACAAGAGTCGTTTCCTCCGTTTGTCTCCACTCAATGTCACTCAGTTGGCTATTTTTTTAGATGAGAAGGCCCGGCTGCGTGGAATTGCTTGAAACAAAGGATGCCTCGCTGGCCCGCCGCTAAAACATCTTCCGCCTTCAGTATCACATGTCTTGGGTTCGGGCAGGTTATCCAAGCTGAAGGCAAATATATATATATATATATACCTAGAGTCTCCATGACCCTTTAAGAATGCTTGGTCGTTACCAAAATAATGGGGTCATGGACCTATTTTGAAAGGGTCATGGAGACTGCAGGTAGAACCTTCTGGGCTTCAGGCTTGCCACCGTTCAAACAAACCTTGGTTCATGTAACCATTGTTTACCGATCGAACGGATTCTCCCCTAAGCGGGTCAGCCATTCAGAATGTTTCATCGGGAAGTTCTATGAAAGGAACCGCGTTTAGCACCCCTATTCATCAACCCCGGTTGATTCACAGGGGGTGGGGGCCCCTCCAAAAATGGTCTGATTCCCCACTAAACCCAGGGAGTGTCCCCCTGTTGATAATCTTGGGTTGATTAATTTCCATTACAAGGGCCATTCGCTTGGTCTGGGCTGCCCTCAGATCCCCCGCTAAAAGTGACTAACTTTTAGTGGGTTTAACGGAAACTGCCACTAAACACTAACAAGCTAAAAGGCTAAGGGGATGGCTGGGAGCCACCAAGTGGTGTGTCCCCTTGTTTTTTGAGAGTACACTGGTGAGCCCAAATGGGAAACCACCCATTTTTGCGGGTTCCTTTGGAGCCAAAAACCCACCCACGTTCCAAGCCTCCGCGTCCGCGGCGATCTCACCGCACTGCTCGCGGGTGTTGGTCCGGTTGAGCAGCGCGAGCACAGCGATAACCAGCAAACCAGCCACCAGGTTCGAGAGGCAAGCGGTCAAAAACCTCAGCCAACAACCAAAAGAAGAGGCACGAGTCGTGCCCTTCACTCATCCTTGCGTGTCTCTTAAAGGCTCAACTTGTTGTAAAAAAAACATAGCAGAATTGGGGTAATATTGGGAGTAGCCAATAACCTGAAGAAGCACGAGTGCCATAGTAGATGGGTTTTCCTGGTACATGGGGCATAAAACCCATCGAAACAAGTGGAACCCAAAAAAGGACGCCTATGACGTGTGCCCGACAAAGCCTGCGTGATGTAAACTTGGCTGGAATTAGGACCCCAGCAAAAAAACAATGTTTCTTTTTGCCTGGTTGGTGGAAAACGAAGGGAACCCCAAAACAGATCAAAAAGTAAAAAGGGGAACTAATTCTGGGGCAGTAAAAAGACAAGCGTGCAATTTGATGGAGCAGCACTTTTCAGTTGCCCAGTGACCCTGATAGAAAGGGGGAAGCAGCTTTAGGATTTGCCACTTTTAGTTTGCCATGTTCACGTTCGTAGTGGGGAACCCAAAAGCAAAAGGGGTGGGTCTAGCAAACCAGCTACAGGAACCATGAAATTGGCCACAACCTATACTAGGTCTTCCAGTAGAGAGGTTAGAATAAGGGTACCCCTTTTTCTGTAGTCTATTTTAGAAGGGGAACCCTCCCCCAAAAAAGGGTAAAAGGGCACTACTGGGGGACCTAGCTATAGAACTGTGTTGTCACCAAGTTGTGGCCCGTCTGAGCCAAGGGTGCCAATAAATCTGGCACTCAAAGACGCTCATCTTTCCAATTTTAGCATCTGCTACCAGCAAGCGAATTCCCCACACCGTGCGTGGCATCCTGCCTTGCCTGTCCTGTTTGTCATGTGCCATACTTTGAGGTTCACTTTCTTTCAAGATTGCAATCCACAGCCGGCGACAAGGCTGCTGACAAGACTCACACCCAGCACGCACGCCACAAGTTGCTTCGAGCATACTTTTTGCCATTGGAATCACTGAGTTGGTGACTCCATGACCAAACCGTCTGAATCAGTTGTCACATGGTGAAAGTAGTTCTGAAGGAAACCCACATATCTAGGGTTTGACTCCAGCCATTCTTTTCAACCATCATTCCGCCTCGAAAACAGCTGTTTCCCTGGATGTTCATGGTTTCCTGAAAAGGTCGGATCCGTGGACAGAATGGGAAGGTACTGCTAGAAGAAAGGCAAAACATTTAAGAGGTAAGCGAAGTCTGGCAAAGATTCGTGGCCTAAATTCGGGAGGACACCGTTCGAAACAGCCCCAGCAAGACCAAAGGTCTTTGCAAAAGGCTGCTGCAAGCTCCCCCCTGCAAAAGTTTGAATCAAAATGGCGGGTCCTTTTCGGAAAAGTCCGTTCTGTTTCAAGCAAAACACGGCTGTGGGAAATGACCACTTCTGTTTTAATACAACACAAAGGGCTTACCCCCCAAAGACAAACCTCCAGTTAAAGAGAAGACTCCCTTAACTTACCTCTTAAAACTCCAAGCCCTGGGGAAGTTAATCTTTTACAGACATACAGCCCATGTTACCCAAAAAGTTGAAAAGTTGTGTTTTTTTTAAGAGGTAAGCTAACTATCATAGACATGCGGATACACCCCGAGTGAGTTGGTTAAAAGTCGAAAGGGATGCCAAAGTCGGCCCGATGTTTGCACCCTTTCCCGTTTTGGGGGTCGGACAGACCGGCGCGTCTTCAAAACGAATTTTGCCTGACCCCGAGGGGCATCACAAGGGCTCCAAGCCTGCGATGTGTTCGTCTGGAAGAAAAAAAGCAAGATTTCAAGTGATCGAACCTGGAGTCTCCATGACCTTTAAAAATAGGTACATGACCCCATTATTTTAGGCAATGACCCCATTTTTAAAGGGTCATGGAGACTCTAGGTAGGGGGAAACCTAACACGTCTTCATTTCAGCAAATGGGTCCAAAATGAGGTACAAATCAAGCCCTGGTAAATAGAGCGGACTACAGTTTGTGCGGCCCATACTTCCTTGTGGGAAAGATTTTGAGCCATACCATTTTTCAGCAACTGGTAAATGGAAAGGACTAGAATGTGCAGCCCATACTTCATGGTGGCTTGATTTTGACCCATACCCATTTCAGCCAATGGCTCCAATGGCAAAAACTGCAAACACACGCGGCAAAATCCTCCAAGTCACGGAAAGGGAAAGGCCAGATCCTGCGGATCGCAAGATCGCAAGTAAGTGCGCGAGTTGATTCGAGACGCGCGCCAAAACAGGCCCACTTGAAGGGGCAGGGCACTTATTAGGTGGTTAGTAAGCCTGGTTATAGCCCACTTAGGACACTTGTAACCATGGCAAGTTGGCTATAATTCAGCTGACTAACTACTTAGTAAGTACCCTGCCCCTTCAAGCAGCGGATCCGTCTACCTGGCAAACGTAGGTAATGAAGGGAAACGCCCAAAAGGAAAAACCCAAAGGAACATGACTGGTTACATACTATTCGGTACCTGGGATCTACTGAGAGGGCCTTACAGTGGATGTCCGAAAAAAAAAACTACTCAACCACCAAACCACAGAAAATTACGGCAAATTAGATGGCTTCCTGCTTCCTTGTTCCCTTGCTTGCAATATTTAGGGCGTTCACCCTGGCAACCAACATGTTTTGTTTGTTTTATCATGTGCAGAAATTTGAGCATGGGCCTTGCATCATTAGCAAACAACACCAAATTTATCAAGAGCAACTAGCTGAACATGGATGTGTCAAAATAGGGGACCCTCAAAATGATTGGCTTTCTTTTGGCTTCCCTTCAAACCAATCCCGAAAGGGTACCCTTGCAAACAAACACACGAACATGCACACGCACACGCTGAACCACGCACACACACACACACACACATTGGCCGGTACCTGCTGAGGTACAATACACTGACCCCTTCTTGCCATGCCTGGGCCAAACTATGGCCAAACTGTGGAACTAGCCAAGAAAGCGTCTAAGATATCGGTTTGGCCTTCACCACGGAAGTGGCCCCGATTTCTCTTCCCGAGCGATGGTACGACCCGTGTATGGCTCTGGTCTGTCGGCTCCTCGGCAGTAGTCAGATGTTGCAGGTACAGCGCGCCCACGAACTCGCCTTCAGGCACTCTGAGAAAATGCTCGGGGCTCTCAACGTTTCTCGGGCACCCAGAAATGCAAGGTGAACCTTTTTAAATATGCCAATGACCCCAAATGTAACGGTTGAATGACCCCATTTTTCAAGGGTCATGGAGACTCCAGGTAAACTGAAAAAGGGTCCCACTACAAAAGGCGTCCAGCGGGTCCTTGAGAGGACGTTCACCCTTGACCGGTCAAAAACCTGGAAAACCGTTGGGTTCCAAAACATGCCCGAACAAAAAGCGGAAATTTTCGAGTGGGGCAAATATTCCCTTTGAAGGGACCTAAGCTGACCAAAGCCAGCGGCGGGGTCAGTCTTTTACCAATTTCAACCTCAGGTGGCACAGCTACAAACCGTGGTTTCTCTTTGATCTGTGTCAATCTGGAGAGTGAGCCAAGGATCTCCAAGGTGGTTTCCACTACCGCCGAACCACCCTGCCAAGGAATGAACATGTTATATTGTGGGCATGCAGTACAGATTCATGTGGCCGCTAAGTTGAGTTGAGGGAAACAACCAAACACCTCGACGGATGTTTCTGAAACGGGCGATCAGGCACCGCATGTAAGTGGTTAGTAAGCCAGGTTATAATCCACTTCGACTGATAACGATGGCTTTTGCGGGATATAACCATGGTTATTATCCACTTACCTGACGTGCCGAAATGATCGCCCAGCCTTTTGGAGCCTTCACAAAATGGCTCGGACAAGTTTTAACCATGGCACGAGGTCGGGATTTGAGAAGAAACTGAGGGAGTTCACATGGAATGGCCCTTGGTTAGAAAGCCACTAAAGAGATGACATTTAAACCACATGGGACAAGTTACAAACGCTCAAACCTGGGCGCCGAACGGAATATTGATCAACCCCCCCCCCCCCCCCGACAGAATGCGTTAGAACATCCCTCTGAGCGTTCACCCACTCCAGGTTTGGGGCTGGTCCTAGGGCATTTACGGACCGTTTCCTGTTTGTCCCGGGCATATCCAAAAATGGGTATACCCCTTGGTAAATGGAACCAAGGACGAAAGCCTGCAGTCCACATCCTGGCTTAATTTTGACCCATACCTGGAGTCTCCATGACCCTGTAAAAATAGGTCCATGACCAACCTTTTTTTTGGGTAATGACCAACCATTTTTCAAGGGTCAGAAGGAGACTCCAGGTACCCAATACCCATATGGATGTGGGTCTTCAAAAATAGGTACCCAACATGGAACCCCGGTAAATGAAAACATGGACTAAAACCTGCGGTCCCCTGGTGGGTTAACTTTGACCAGTACCCATATTGATCACCCCCCCAACCTCCCGAAGGCCTGCGAAGACCAGCGTGCTCCAAAAGACCACCTCCACTGATCGCTGCCAGCTGGATTCCAAGAACCTCAAGCCGAGAAATTTAGCCTGGTGAATGGGTGCCTTTGTTTGGAAAACCGACGAAAAATGTCAAACCAACAATGGGTGCGTCCTTTTGTTTCAACCCCTGGCGCCCCCGCCAAAAAAAAAAGGCCTCGGCATTCCTTGTGGTTTCCCTTGAAACCACCAGAAACAAAGGGGCAGCGTCAAAAAAGACGTGCGTATCCCACATGCGCGTGGCACTCCACAAGAAAAGAATGCGTTTTGTTTTGGAGGTTTCGATGGAGGCAACCTAAAGGGAATCGGTCCATTTTAAGGGGATTCCGACTGTTCTGGAAACACACAGTTTGACCATCACCATGCCTCATATTGGATCTGTCTGAGGCATCCACCCTGAAATAGGTAATGTCCAACATGTTCAACTTTATGTTCTTCTCATTTAAAGATGGTGAAATATGTTCTTCTCATTTAAAGATGGTGAATAATGGCGACCTACACACCCGCAAGTGAGCCTGGAGCCCATAACAGCCGTAGTTGTTAGAGGAATGTTGTCTTGGGGGCCCGGGTTTCATGATAATCTGCAGCTCTGTTTGACTCACGCACTTCATCTCATTTCCTCAATAGATTGGCCCAAACAAGCTCATGTCTTTTGCTCGCCACTCAGACGTCTTTTGCTTGCCACACAGACGGATTTTCCAATAAGATTCCAAGCCTGGGAACTTGCGGAGTAACACTACTCCCACCGTAAGCAACCCCACCCGGAAAAGGGGGGGTTAGGTCAAATGGAATCAAGCCCAGATTCTCTACCCCTGGCCTCATTTCCGATCAAGTTTATGGCCCAAAAAGAGTGACAAAACTGTCTGAGTTCGGGGAATAAAAACCAAAAACAAACCCGCCGCTCTGCCCTTGAGGGATCACCCTTTGGGACCTTGACTAAACATGGAAATAACCAACAAGAGGTCAAAAGGTCAATTCGCTTTGGGCAAGTTAGTTTCATGGCTTGATTCCCAGGGTACCTACTCCCAAACTACCCGTTCTTCTTTGAGAATTCCTGGAGTCTCCTTCTGACCCTTGAAAAATGAATGGTCATTTCCCAAAGTAACCATTTTCAATTGTCAGAAGGACACTCTTCAGGTTCTTTGGAAGACCTGGTTTTCCAGGGTCGATGTTGGACAAATCCAAATCCACGAGCCCCCGGCTTAAAGGGTCGGAAGGAGACTCTGGAAGTGTTCTTTGGAAGACCTTGACTTTCCCAGGACTCGGCAGGTTGAATCCCCAGCCCGGCCGCGGGCTCAATCGCTCCGAGCTGCTCCTGGCTCGCCTTGCGGAAGCGGCTGACTTGCCCGGGCCTCGCTCCGGCAGAACACGCCGCACGGGCAACACGTCGGATGGGCCGAGGCGGTTTTTTTTTGCCGCTGAGATGCGCAAAAATGGCCTCCAGTGAAAAGGGTTTCACCATAGGTGGCCTTTTGGAAAAACAGATGGCCCGGTAAATGGAATAAACCCCATCTAAACCAGGGCCCTCCATTTTCTAAGCAAACCAACCAAAAAGGACACCTATGGTTTCTACGCCAGGCGAACTGGTGTTTTGAGCTGAGGTTGCATCAGGTTCATCAAACAATGGACCAGCTGAAAGGTGAAACACCTATGTTCATGTTCTTGTTGACTGATATGGACGACATTTTTGCCGAATGGTTGTGCATTCAAAGGTTTGGATATGGGGGCAAAGGCCGCAGGTCCGGGGAGTTGATTCCTATGCAGTTGGATGAAAGTAGATGTTACAACTCCCCCATGTTGGTTTGCGCATCCCCATGAAAATGCCACGTCTACCAGGAATTGTGCTATCTGCAAGTCTAAAAGAATTAGTCTGTTGCGGGGGGAGCAAAAGCTGAGGAAAGTACTTGCGTGTCCGACTACATTGTTAATGTGTCCACAACCCAAATTATAACCCGCTTCCCAAGTCCCAAGTGGAGTGTACCTTCCTATGACCCGGGGGGCTATCCACTTCCTAACTTGGCCGAACATCCAAGTTTCACGCAATTGGCAGGGTTCGCGAATAGTTTCTTCAATAATCTGATGAACCAATCTGGGAAGCTGACTTTCAACCAGGACTTGCTGGTCCATCTCAACCCCTCAAGAAACAACCTGATGTGACTTGGATGTTTGTCGCACAGTTCGTAAGTGGAAAAGGCGCAACCCACCAATAACCCAAATAATCAAATACCCAGTTTCGGATTGTTATGGAACACCACTCATTTTCCCCGAGTTTGTGGTTGCTTCAATGTTTCGGTGTTCTCGGGATTGGTTCATGTACGTGACAAATTGGGAGTCGGGACCCCCCCAAAAAAGGCTTCGCTGTTCCTCTTTTTTCTCCCTTTAAACCAACTTCTGACAGGACGCGCCCTCAAAACCACACACACACACACACACACGCATACATCCACATGAAAAAATTAGGAGGAGTCCCTAGCTTACATGACTCAATTACGTGCAACCAACCCCAGTTCCCTTAGAAAGTGGTGCCTCTTCCCTTCTTCTTCTAGGTCCTCCAGATTTGAGAGGATAGAATAAGGGTATCAACTTGTTTTTAGTAGTCGTCTCTTCTTGGTTGACGTTGGAAGGGTGGCAAAAATTCAAATTTTAGTAGGGGAACCCTCCCAACCAAAAAAGGGGTGAGAAAGGGGGCTACTGGGGGACCTAGTTTTTGTGTCAGTTTGGCTTGCCTATCGTCTTCTCTCTGGCTCACCTCGTATTATGCAAACGCCTAGATCTGAGCAGCTTGCTATTTGGTTGCCTGAAGTCGCTCCCCCCAGTTGGTTCCTTTGGGCCTTCTTTCCAAACCATCCAAAAGTGGGCCCCAAAATGAGACCCCTGATCAAACATGATTGAACACATTCTCTACACCACCTTTTTGGGCTTGTGCCTTAGGCTCGGTACAAGCTGGTTTCAAGCTAAAAGGGAACACCGGGAATCATGAAAATGGGAAGCCCTCGGTTACAAGAAATATAATCTCAAAAGAGCTGTTGTTTCTCACCCAAAACGGCCATGAATTCCAATAGGGAGCCCCCTCAAAAGTGGCTGGTGGACACAAATCCCTATGTAAATGATGTCCAGCAAAGGGTCCCCAAATAAAATTGATTCACACCCAAACAAGTTCCAAGTAAAAAAGCTCAGGAACTGGGGGAGTGCCCCTAGACCCCCAGACCCGCAGTGGACACGGTAAAGCCAAAGATGTGGCACTGCTGTTTTGTAGTTGGTATCACCCCCTCCAAAAAAGGGAGCAAAAGGCCTGGTAGTATACCAACACGCCCTGAACACCCCAGAACCGAATCTGGTAAACCCCCGCTCAAAGCTGCCCCTAAACCACCTGTAGGAGACTATCTAAGCCTATCGACCCCCAAAACGCTTTCAGCTGGGGAAAAAAGGGGCGCCTCTGGGGGTCTAGGGGCGCCATATCCGGCACTTCCTCTAGGTCCTCTGGTAGAGAGGATAGAATAAGTTGGTACCAACTTTTTCCTGTCTATTTTAGTATGAAAAACCCTCCCCCAAGGGTAAAAGTGCTGAGGTGTCATCAAAAAGGCGGTGATGTAAGTGATCAGGCAGGGACACGCCGTGGGTCACATACCACTTGCTCGTCGCCGCGAGCAACGCTGTGAGCGCATCGCTGCTTTCCTTGGCCAGCCTGCCAACTGCACTCTCCACCGGCGTGGTCCGCGGGAAACCAGACGCATCAACATGTTTGGAGGCGAGGCACAGCTTCCAAAACCCCCACCTCTCCTGGTCGACCTTCCAAGTAACGTCTGTGACACCGTAGAGCAACTGGCCATGGGGCAACTCCTCTTGCCGGCGCAACTGAGCGGCCTCGCTTCTGCCAAAATAACTACCGGGGGACCTAGTTGCCCTTCCGGGACTTCCTGGAAACGACTCGGATTCAATTCGAGATGATTTCTCAGCCCGAGACCGGGACGACTTCCGCGTAGAGCTCCCTGACGGACGCTCCCGAGAGAAAGGCGTTGGGCGGTCAAACAAAGCAGCCGCCCGAGGCTTACCAATTCCAAGTCCACAGAGAAAAGTGAATATATATATATATATATATATATCCTGAATATATATATATATATATATATGGTACCCCCCCCCCCAAAAAAAAAACACACACACACACACGTTTGAAGAATTTACTGGTATTTCCGCTGAATTTAGCCTTTTTGGGGGTCTGAACAAGACATATCTATTATATATATATATATATATATATATCAGGCAACCAATGGGTTCCTCACACTTCAAACACCAAAGTAAAACGCATGTTAGCCATGGTATTTGGGATTCACTGGGAACAAGAACGACTTCTTGAAGCAACAACTTGTGGAACCATGGGCCCATGGGCCTTTTTGTGAGTATCTTGAAGAAGGAAACACAAGAGCAAGGCGAGCTGGTTGGGCCTTGGAAGACTCCAACCCAGCGCGGTCAAAACGGTGGCCCCCCCAATGTGTACTGACTGATCGGACCGACGTGCGGCTAGGAACTCGGTTGCTGAATGAACCGCTGATGAGAGGGACACCGCCCAAGGCCCAAGTCAAGGAACCAAGAGGGACTACCAAGGCACGGCAGACGCAACTAGAGTCTCCTTCTGACCCTGCAAAAATGGGCGGACCTAGGGGTCATTACCTAAAATAATGGGGTCATTACCTAAAATAATGGTTGGTCATGGACCTATTTTTGATTCGGGTCAGAAGGAGACTCCAGGTACAAGTTCAGGCCGGGGTATGATCGGTCTCAATGGGAGGAAGCCCACAAAATGGGCGGTTTCCCGGTGCTTGCCCTTTTATAGCAACAAAAACAATGATTCCCTCACTTCCTCAGTAAATAGTTGCCTCATTGCCTACCACTAAAATAGTCTTCCCCAAAAAAAACATCCAGGAACTCAGGGAGTGAGTTCCAACTCCAAACGCTCACGAGCCTTTGGAATGGGGCAGCTTCGAGGCAAGCTTGCTACAAAAAACAAATCTGATGCATCGATGGGTCGAGGTTCTCCTTTTTTGTTTTGCTGAAACATGGAACTGCAAGAACCAGAAATTACCCACCCACCCTTCTTCACATGGAACCTGACAGGATATGATCCCTATCAAGGGAGAATGGTCCAGGAGCCCCGAACGTCAGGTTCCATGTTAATTGGTGGGTATAGAATCTAGACGTGGATTCCCACATTCTATTCAAATGAACAAATACAATAAACAGCTGCTTCCCCCGGATGTCTGATGGTTTCCAGAAAGGAAGGATCGCTTCTCCTGGATGGTTGATGGTTTCCTGAAAAGAAGGATCCCTGGAAAGAATGGACATGGAAGCTTTCCCCAACAAACAAACAAACAAACAAACAAAGAAAGAAACAAAACAAACAGTTGGAAGATGGACATACGTGCACGCCATGCGTACATGCAGAGCGATTGGATAAGACGCTAGCGAGGGAACTATCCTTCATCACTGCCGGTGGACAGCATTATCCTCTATCACTCCCATAAACTAAAAGTTAGACCAACTTCCTCTGACATGGTTCTCTACAAATGTGGTGAGAGGTTTGGAAGGGACCGCAAAGGAAAATCACCCAGTGTCCAGGACTTCATCCCTTGTAACAGAACTAAGACCCATGTTGACCAGCCCTGTCGCAAAGGGTACCATGTACGGATACATCAAAAATAGCCAATGACGGGGAACTTGATGGAGTCGTTGGTTCGCCATCCAGTTGCTTTGTCTGGAAGTCAAGAATTTGGTGCGTGCCATCTTATGGTCTCCGGCTTAACGAGCAAACGGCGGCTTCTGCTTTGTTCCCCGTGCATCCTGTCGAGTATTTCAGACATGAGTGTGGGTCGAAAATAGGGCAACCCCAAAATAGAACCCTGGCAAATGGAAACATAGACTAAAACCTGCGGTCCCCTGGTGGTTTTAATTTTGACTCATACCCACATGTTGACCCCGGATTCAGAAATCCTTGTTTATTAATAGGGGGGGTTCCCCTCCAAAAGGGATAAATCCCTACTAAAACCAGGGTCACCCCCCCATATTCGTAAACAGGGGTTTGTTAATCGGGGTCAGCATTAAATTAATTGCTATAGTTCGCATATAAGTCCCCGGTGGGGTTCATCAACCAGCAGACCACTTACAAACTTAGCCCAACATGCAAGTAGGTGCCAAGGGGCCCATATGTCCAGATCCCATCCTGTGTAGAACAAAGCTTATATTCAGTTCCATGAGTGGATGGGTCAACACCAAACAGCTTGCCACCAAAATGGCCCAACCCCCAAAAGTGACTAACATGGAACTCAGGAAGTGAGGAACTGAGGCTTTGTAGAACAAAAAGTGTCTTGGCACACCCTACTAGGTCCTCCAGTGGAGAGGTTAGAACAAGGGTACCAACTTGTTTCAGGACGTCTATTTTAGTAGGGGAACCCAACAAAAACAAACTCGGTAAAAGGGCACTACTGGGGGACCTAGTAGAAAAAAAACAAAAACGTTTCTTGGCACACCCTACACACGGCCCCCCTTGCCGTTGCCAACAAAGAACCCCCGCCTCCTCGAGCCGACTCCATGGAAGGCCCAGGAGTGGAGGCCGTCGATGGCCGCCGATCGCCTCGCAAAAAAATCGCCGAATGGTGTGCTGCCACCTAGGCTGGCTGACTTTGGAAGGGCAGCAAACTATTTCAATTTTTAGCAGTTAAGTGGCTGGATTTCAACCACAAAACCACAACAAGCAAAAAGGTAACATGCTTCCCAACAACAACCATGATAGGCCCAGTTGCCCTGACCCAAGTTGGAATGAAGAAAATATAGCGTTTGAAGGGCCTAAACTGGGTCCTCCAGTGGAGAAGTTAGAATAAGGGTACCAACTTTGTCCTGTAGTCTATTTTCGTAGGGGAACTGAACCCTTCCCCGAAAAGGGGGAGAGAAGGGCACTACTGGGGGTTGACTAGTTCACCCCAGATTTATCAACCCCAGTTTACAAACAGGGGGTCTGCCCTGGATTCAGAGCTCGTCTTTGTTTGAGGGTGCCCGTTTTGGGGTTGGTTTTAAACGGAAACCGAAAGGAAACCCCCGGATTGTACCCACCCTAAGGCTCTTTGGTACATATGCATTGGAAGGGTCGGGACTTGGCAAACGACCGCCCGAAAAAGTTGGGATTCCAAGGGCACATGCTTTGATACATGAAGTCTCCTTCTGACCCTTTAACAATAGGTCCATGACCAACCATTATTTTAGGTAATGACCAACCATGTTTTAAGGGTCGGAAGGAGACTCTCGGAAATGAAAGTTCGAAACCCGACTCTGGGAGTGAGCTGTTCATCTGTTCCGAAGTTGCCATGGACATGAAAACCAATGGTTGAAACAAAGGAAGATCAGGTGCCCCAATTGAGTCATACTCAAAATATATCGGTATTAAAATGGTCTACCCAGAAGCATGTAGAATCAAAAAGGCGCATGCACCCATTCATGCATAAAACGTGGTACAAAGCGCGACAAAGGGGTCCTTTGGGGTCCAGGGGTGGACGCTCCAAGATGCATGGTTTTTCTTGAACGGTGTTGTTTGAAAGCTACCAAAGAAGGGGGTAGCCTCAAAGGACTCACTTGCCATGGGTGTGCCTCTTGTTGAGACAGCGGTGGCTTTCAGCGGGGAAGCCAAAAGCAAACCACCAGTTTAGGGGGTCCCCTGAAAAAGGGACGCCGCATGGATCCATTTGGTGTGCATTCGGCTTCGCTAGGTTCTCGGCCGGGTCTGGTCACTTTGGCCGGCGATGACAAGGCCGAGCTCCTCGTTCATCCGAACGAAAAGGCGGGCTTTCCCACTTCTGAGAGTCAAAGTCAGAAAAAAAGGCCCATCGGGGGGTCCATGTAGTTAACTCGGAAAGGGAACCCCATCATTAAAAAATTGGCCATCATCGGACCCTCCATTGCTCCATGGTTTGGCCTCAAAGATGGCCTGTTTGAGGGCTGAAGTCAGGACAGTTGAGTTTAAAGGGGAACCTCTCGGGAAGAAGGGGCAAGTACCCAGACCAAATGAGGAACACGGGGAGGATTCCGCGAGATTGCCTGCCTCAGCTTTTGCCCTACAATTGAATTCTTTGGACTGGTCGGCGGCATCATTAAAGGGGATGCTCAAACCAATATGGGGCAATTGCAACAGCTATGTTCACCCTGTAAAGGAATCAACCCCCTCACCAGACCTATAGCTTTTACCCCCTCTATATAATTGACCTTAGAATGCAAACCTTTGGATGTCTATTCAACTATTGAGCTAAACACTACAACCATTCACTAATTGTTGTTCTTATTTAAATCACCATCAGAATAGAAAACTTTTTAGGGTGTCCAAAGTTGCAGTAGGGAACCTCAAAGTGCAAATTCAGTTCGAAAGAGCTCCCAGTGCACCCTGTCCCCCAGAATGCACTCTTGTCTCAAGGTATGCGGGGATACCGAGATCCTTGCCGCATTCACGAAAAGGCTCACTCGGATTGCCTCCGTCATTTGATTTTAGCCAGTGGATCCTATTGGATCGAAATCGAAACCCACAACATGTAGCGGTGTGGCAAAAGAACACACTGGAGAACTTGCCAGAAGGTTGCATGCTGATTTCCTTTCAAAACTGGATCCTCTGCGTCTTTTGACACATATACCACTGAAAACCGGTCCCGCCCAACTCTATGATAGATGCCCATAATATAATTGAAGCATGTTGAACTTCGTACCGGTTACCTGTTTTCCCCCGTGTTCCACGGGCTGCCGCCAAGGGCGGACTTTCCCAACAAGGAATCTGTGCGTCTCAGGGTCCTGAGAACCTTCTCGGGGGTTCAGGGATTCTTGGATCAACCAACTTAGTAGGCTATGGGTACCAACCCACCTAGAGTCTCCATGACCCTTAAAATGGTTGGTCATTACCTAAACTAACAGGGTCATGGACCTATTTTTCAAGGGTCCTGCAGACTCCAGGCAGTTTCCCAAGTTTTGACCATTGCTATAACTCAGAACTTCCCTGAGGCTACCTGATGTTGTTCCATCGAAACTCCCTTTGTCTCTCCCACTCCGGGCTGAGCCACTGAGCCGCTGGATCCCACTTGTCCCCCCCCCCCAACCCCCCGAAGGCGGTCACGGAGGAGGCGCTCTCGCCTCAGCTTTGGCCCGAGAGCTCGGCGAAACCGCCACCAACACTCGAGTTCCAGCAGCTGCTGAAGGGGAGCCCTGGTCTACCCAGAACCATGTAGAGAACTACCTGGAGTCTCCTTCTGACCCGTAAACCATGGTTGGTCCTTACCGTCACTACCGAAAAAATCATGGTTGGTCAAGGACCTGTTTGAAAAGGGTCAGAAGGAGACTCCAGGTAAGAAGGCGGCCGCCCCCATTTCCTGGTTGGGGCTGTCCCTGACTTACCTTCATCTACCGGGGTTTTGATTGTAGCTCAACTACTAGGTCCTCCAGTAGAGAGGCTAAAATAAGGGTGCCAACTTTGTTTCTTCTTTGTTTTTTTCCGGGACGTCTATTTTAGTAGGGGAACCCTCCCCCAAAAAGAAAACGGTAAAATGGCACTACTGGGGGACCTAGACCTGAATGTGGATGGTTGCGACATCCGCATTGGCCGCATCACCTAAGAAAATATTGTTTCTGATGAGTCCCCCTGTAAGTACCAGCCAAGAATGGTCCTAAGAACCCTGGTTTCTGATGAGTCCCCTTGTTGCAACAATGGTTTCCACGGTTTCAAAGTGGTTCAGAAATTCGTCCATCCACAGGACAACCACCATGGTTTATTCGACCCATGACATCGTCTAAATTGGCTCACCAACCACGAAGCGCCTCTAAAAACCTGCCAAAGACGTGCTCATGCCATGGCTGCGCCTTTTCGCAAGGCCACTGGGCCACTCTATTGGGTCGTTTCAAAGGGATACGGAGTGAACACACCACTCATTCTCTGTGTTTGGCGGGCGGATCTATATGACACGGTCAAAGTTATGTGTTCCCCAGGGGGGGAACCAGACAGGCTGAAACAGCCGGGTCCCCAATACTACTTTTGGAATAGCCCAATGCAATACTAAACTGCTTGATGTCTCCGCCAGCAGTATTGGGGGGATCCTTGCACCAACCCAATGCCAAATTCTAAATGCATACTTACCTCTACTATTTTAAGAACTGCAAAAGCGCAAAAACAACTTGAACGGCTTGATTGAAATTCGGTACTCGGTTTTAGATTTTTCGTGTCCGGGAAGGGGGGGGGAGGGCTTATTTGGACGAGGACCGAAGAGGAAATCAGGTCAACCCCAAAGGACCCTATTTTTATAAATTAAATATGTTGTCCCCCAGAGAGTATTGATTATGAGGGGGGGGGTCCGCGTTTATTAGGGGGAACGGATTATGAAGAACGTCACCCCACAAGCGCCTGGAGTCTCCATGACCCTGTAAAAATAGGTCCATGACCCCATCATGTTAGGTACTGACCATTTTTAACTACCTGGAGTTTACATGACCCTTAAACAATGGGGTCATTGCCCAAAATAATGGTTGGTCATTAACCCGATTTTGATTCGGGTCAGAAGGAGACTCCAGGAAGACTTAACAGATTGGCCGTTGGGGTGACGAAACATGGACCAACAAGAGAAAACACCAAGGCTACCAAGGGAAACTCACCTTAAAACGGGTGAAAAGCAAGTGTTTAAAACCACCAAGGGTCATGGAGAGTCCAGGTAGGTACTTAGATGCGCTTTTTGCCAAGGTGGACAAGGCCCCGCCCTTCGATCTTTTCGAAAGTCCGAAAGCTAAGCCCAGCCACCCTCCACGGAAGAGAAGGAGTCTCCAGGCCTCGGAGTCGAGACGTCTGGCAACCCCCCTAGGGGGGACATGGGGGCCCAAGAACGCATCACCAAGGAGAATCTCGCTGGCTGAGTGGATGGCCCAAAAAAAGTTCAAACTTTATATTTCCCACCAAAATGGTCTTCCCAAAAAGATTAAAGCTCATGAACTCAGGAAGTGAGGAATCCGGGGAATCCTTTCCAAATGGCTCTTCAATGGCAACCAAAAATGGCAACGCTTCTAAGGTCGGTATCTTGACCGTTTTCTTTCCGACCTATGTGAAAAAGTGGCACAAAGCCAGAAAAGGTCCCAATGTCTCTCAGGGCTGCTCTGTTTCTGTTGACTCCCCCTCCCTCCCCAAAAACCAAAGACGCAACCATACCCACCCCACGACTCAAACCTGATTGAAGCGTCCAACCGCGACCTAAGAAGGGAAACGAAACAACTGACGAGAGTTTGAACCAACAACGAAAAGGGCACGTCCAGAAAAAAAACAGGCACGCAAAGGGTCTCCAGCAATCACAAAAAGGCACCCTCATGAATTTGGGGTACACCGAAAAGAACATTGTCTGACTCTGTTTGAGGTACACTCTTGTTCAATATGTGTATCGGGACGCAACAAAAATAACACATTTCGACCCCAGTGGTCTGAAAAAAACAAATTGCAAAACTGCCTGGACCCTCAAAGGACCCTTTTTTTCTGCCTTTGACCCACTCTTTTGCCAAAATGATCCAAACCAAAAAGGTGCCGATCAAGTCCGAAACGGAACTCTGGGAGTGAGTGAGGTGTCCCCTCCAAAAGTGGTCTGATTTTCCACTGCCCAAAAGACATCCCCGATCCAAATCAACCAGGAACTCGGGTTGTTAAGTTCTTGACAAGTTATACCTGGACCCTCCGGCGGCAGAACTTTCTGCCGAAAGGCCCCGGCGGCAGAAATTTCCGCCGAAAAGCCAAAAAAACACCGCCCGCGAGAAAAAACGCCGAAACGCAACAACCACTCCGACATGCTGAAACCTGCTTCCGCGAAATTCCGCCGATTTCCCGCCGAATTCCGCCGATTTCCCGCCGAATTCCGCCGATTTCCTGCTGCCTGTTTTTGCACAGAACTTGATTTTGAAAAAAAAACGCCCCCAGGGAAACTAAAAACGCCGCCAACAGCAAAAAGGCTCCTTTTTCCAAAAAGGCAGAAACTTCTGCCGATTTGGGTGGTCCAGGTATATTACCCGCTAATAATAAGCCCCCCGCTCAGTGAAGTTCACCCTTCGTGGGTTATAACTCTCTTTGTGGCCTTTTCCACAAAAAATAAATTGGCAAATCGAAGGTCCGAGTACCTTGACTTTGAAACTAAAACCCAGCGCCTCCGATTTCGCGTTTCGCCGCTTCCGGTAGCGTTTCGGGATCCTTACCTCGAGGGTTTTACCATGCAATGGTCTCACTTCCCGGGTAGATTGGCCAGAAAAGAACAAAAGCTTTCGGTTCTCCAACTAAAATGGCAACCAAACCCCAAAAAGTGACGACTGGGGGTTTTGAGTGTGGCAGGGTTCCACTTCTTGGCCCCATAGACACCCCATCGCTTCCCCGGTTGGAGGGAAGATGAACCATTGGGTTGCTGCGTCCTCCCTAATGCTGAACCCGTCCCATTTTTAGGGGGTGTTTTCCCTCCAAAGGAACGAATCCCCACTAAAAGGGGACACCCCACCATTAATCAAGCAGTCAAGCAGGGGTTCTGCTTCATCCGGGGTTATCATGAGTCAGAAAGTGGAGCCCTGAGTGGTTTTTCCCATAAGCTGACACCTCCCAGGTCGACTTCTCCCCCTCGGCTTCTCATGGCTTTGGGGCGCGGACTCGGCGACTCTCAGGTGATTCCCTTTCACGCTGGGCAGATGCGCCTGATCCATCCGCGCGCGCTCTATGGGCGTCGGGGAAAAAAACACAAACGTGGAGTCGAGTAACTGCTCAAGGGGAAGCTCCCAAGAAAGCCGGCGGAAAAAAAAGAAAAACTAGACCACGGTTGGCCCGAAAGCAGAACATCGCAAGCGAGGTCGGCCCAACGCTGCAGGATGCGTTCTTTTTCCCTACACTTCGTGAAGCAAGCGCGAGACAGCACCAGGCAAGGTGCTCTGCGCAAACTGGTCGGTGCAAGTTGGTCTGCGCAAGTTGCTCTACGCAAGTTGCACTGTGCAAGTTGCTCTGCGCAAGTTGCTCCGCGCAAGTTGCTCCGGCAAGTTGGTCCCTGCAAGTGGCTCCCTGCAAGTTGCTCTGTGCAAATTGCGCTCCCTGCAAGTTGCTCTGTGCAAGCTGCTCTGTGCAAGTTGCTCTGTGCAAGTTGCTCTGCGTAAGTTGCTCTGCGCAAGTTGCTCTAGGCAAGGCGCTCTGCGCAAACTGGTCGGTGCAAGTTGGTCTGCGCAAGTTGCTCTGTGCAACTTGCTCTGCGCAAGTTGCTCTGCGCAAGTTGCTGTAAAATGCAAGTTGCATCTTGCGACGCCCGCCCGCGGACCAGGGAGGAATCGAACCCGCGACCCGCCGGTTCCGGGACACGCCGATTCCCGCAGAGGGTTGCGCGAGCACCGCAGAAATCGCAAAAAAAAACATGGGTTTTTGCACCTCGACCACGCCGATCCCCGCAGAGGGTCGCGCGAGCACCGCAGAAATCGCAAAAAACCATGGGTTTTTGCACCTCGACCACGCCGATCCCCGCAGAGGGTCGCGAGCAGGATAGAAATTGCAAAAAACCATGGGTTTTTGCACCTCGACCACGCCGATCCCCGCAGAGGGTCGCGCGAGCAGGTTAGAAATCGCAAAAACCATGGGTTTTTGCACCTCGACCACGCCGATCCCCGCAGAGGGTCGATTTTCGTGTAGTGTCGTCGGCACTACCCCGCCGCCCTAAGAAGAGATTTTAACTCCTACTTCAATTGCACTTGACTCCTTCACTTGCAACTTGCACTTCATCCAAGCAGTCATTGTCATTGCAAGGAGTCATTGCAAGGAGTCATTGCAAGGAGTCATTGCAAGGAGTCATCATCAAGGAGTCATTGCAAGGAGTCATTGCAAGGAGTGCAAGGAGTCAAGCAAGTGCAAGGTCGCAAGTGCACGGAGTTAAGTGCAAGTTGCAAGTGCAAGGAGCCAAGTGCAAGGAGCCAAGTGCATGGAGCCAAGTGCAAGTTGCAAGTGCATGGAGTCAAGTTGCAAGTGCAAGGAGTCAAGTGCAAGTTGCAAGTGCAAGGAGTCAAGTGCAAGTTGCAATCCTTGCCATAACTCCTTGCAATGACTCCTTGTAATGACTCCTTGCAATGACTCCTTGCAATAACTCCTTGCAATGACTCCTTGCAATGACTCCTTGCATTGACTTTCATGATGATGATTCCTTGCAATAACACCTTGTAGCAACTCTCATGAGAACAATTCAAGTGAACCCAGCGGAAGAACCCTTCGCCATGCTTTCGGGAAAAAAACAAAAAACAACAACGAACAATGCACGCACCTGGAGTTTCCTTCTGACCCTGAAAAAATGGTGGGTCATTACCAATGGGGTGAACAAATGGTTGGTCATTACCTAAAACAATGGTTGGTCGTTGCTGTAACCCCCATTTTTGAAAAGTCAGAAGGACACTCCAGGTAGCCCTTCCCACAGTCGAGCATGGCCATCTCGTAAGAATTTACGGGGGGGAGCGGGGTTACGGAAACGCAGGTTTGAAACCTATGATAAAGGGGGGACACGGAGTCTCTTTTGCGAACCAAAAAACCGAACTATTACATGGCCCATATTTACACTGCAACATCCGCTGCAAACAAGTGTTAAAGGGAGACCCCAGTCTCGGTTTCCGTTTAAAGGGGACCAAAGTGTGACCAAAGGGCTGGTAAACAAAGCCCATTGCCACCATTGCGCGACATATTCACAGCAGAAAACCACCGACCTGGAGTCTCCTTCTGACCCTTTGAAAATAGGTCCATGACCGGCAGCCGAAAACTCCGACAGATCGTTGCCGTATGTGAGGTCGATCTTGCCGCCAACCTCGCCCTTTCTGCCGATCTTCCCCAGCTATAACCTCCTCCTTCCCCCGTTCAGTGCAGTTCACCTTGTCAGTACTGGAGTATACTACCCCAGGCCTTTGCCACTAGGCGAATCGAACATCCAAGCAAGGCTCCCTTGGGATGTACGCTGACCTCGTTGCTCGCAAGTACATCCTGATTCTGCCTCAAGTTCCCAGCAGCTTACTCTTGAACTCAGGGCTGGGAATGGAATCCACTTCTGCGATACAACAGAAAAGGCTTCCCAAAGACTTGATCATAGAAAAGGGGATTCCGCATCACAGAAGTGGGGATACACCCCGAGTGATCCCGCAACCCTGCTTGAGCTGGACTTGTTTTCGTGGGACACCCGCGGGAAACCTATGGAAACTACGGGCAAACGCATGGAAACCTAAACAAAACCCACTGGAAACACCCGCTACAAACCTTGGGAAACCCGCAGGAAACTCAGGGGAACTTGCTTTGGCTGGTCCAGATTTGCCCAACCTGACCCGTGCGGCTTCCGCCCAGATACAAGAACGGTGCTTTGCCCCACCTTCTATCCGCTAGGTAGAGAGGTGAGAATAAGGGTACCAACTTTTTTCAGTGGTCTATTTTAGTAGGGAAACCCAAAACCCCCCAAAGAAAGAAACGGTAAAAGAGAGGACACCAATTGCTGGGGGACCTGGGAACTTGAAGCCTGCAGGCCTCAAGGCCACGGAAGCCCCGCGCGTGAAACCTCCCGCTTCCGCGCCTTGCGCTTGGCCACCTGGGACTTGTAACCTCGCTCGTTTGGCTGCGTCAGTTGCGTCGCGCGCACCGCGCGCTCGTTTGACTCGTTTGGGTCGGCGTCCGATCCGCGAGCCGCGGATCGGAGTCCAAGAATGACCCTGGTTCAAGCCACCCGTCCAAACTATGCCAACCTGTTCTCGGGTTGCTTTCTGCCCCCCTGCTAAAAGTGACTAACTTTTAGTGGTTTAATGGAAAACCCACTAGTTGGCAAAAAGCTCAAGTCCTAACATCCAAGCAAAATGCAAAGTGTTGCTTTACGCCAAAAGAAAACCAACTCCAGTAGTGATCGGCTCCCTTTGGAGCCAACAGGGGAAAACAATCATGTTCATTTAAGCAAATGGAAGTTTGTTTGGGTCCAATCTGGGGCTCTACAAACATCAATATGGTTCTGTTCCATGATTCATCTGACGTGGACAAATGGATCCACAAAGAAAGGGAAGCCAACAGTAAGCACACCATGAAAAGCGAACATAAATCCCCGTGGGGTGTTGAGCTCATAACGAGGGCGGGCACTGGATGGGATTGCCGGGATTGCTTGATTCCTGCTGGTGTCAAATCTTCCTGGCTTCCAATGCCTCTCAGCCCAAGCCTGTATCCACTTTCTCTGATAGGTGTCAAGACTAGGGGTTTGAACTGAGTTCCAGACCAGGAATCGGCTTGTTTGTTGACCCCCCCCCCCAAAAAAAAAAAGGGAAAAAACATCTTTCCAACAGCCTCATGGAATTTCCAAGATAACTTTGCTCGATCTCAACTAGAAGCCTGAAACAACTTAGATGGACGCCTTGCGACCAGAGCTGCTCGATGAGGGAAACTACAAAACGAGGAGCTGGCAACAGGGAGCCTTGCGGAAGCCCACAGTTTGGACAAACGAACAAGCGAGGATACAGAGGGAGCGGGGATATGGGGGGGATTTTCCCTTGGCGCCATGTCCCATATCAAACTTAGTCAAGGTGCATTTAGGGAGAATCCTCCCGTATCCCTGGTTCCCCCTGTATCCGTGCTGGTTGGTTTCCCTGACACAGTGGAGCTGGAGCAAAGGAACCTGGTTCATTCACCCAACTGTCAAATGGCCCAACAAAATTACCAGTGAAAGGAGCAAGGAACCTAGTTTGAAGGGAGCAAAGGAACCTAGTTCATTCCCTCCAATGGCCCCAAAATAGTCAGATAACATGTTTTTGTGACAGCCATTGGGGAAGGGGTTAGGTTTCTGTAGTTTTGAATGGAAGCCCAGGCTGCCGCCAGGCAACTGAAACCATTTGAGTGGTGGAACCATTTCAGCAGCGCCTGAAGACCTGTGACGATAGGTGCTGAAATGTTTCTAAAGGTCTAGGGGTACCTTCCATTTCCATTCTTTCCGGGGATCTTTCTTTTCAGGAAACCATGAAAAACCCAGGGGAAACAGCCGGTTTTTGAAAAGAATGATGGTTGAAAATAATGTGGACTCAACCTTTGGAAAAGATTCAAACATGCCTGACTCTACATCTTGCTAAGGTCATGCAACCACCTACTGTACTAAAATGGCCCTTTGGGAGGGGGGGGGGGGTTGGGCGCTGCTCATTTGCTTTCGACCGGGAAAAAATCCCGGTCGACGCATCCCTGTTGGGCGCCGGCAGTACTGGCAAATGTCGTAGCCTCGGGCGCCAAGCGGATCAACCCGGGCAGCTGACCCGATAGCCGAAACAATCGGCAAGACTTGGCACACGAAAACCCGGGGGTGCACAGAAAATTAACATCTCAGATGCTGGAATTCATTTCTAGTGAACCCCAAAATACAAAAAGTCGTTTAGGAGGAGACCTATTCCAAGAAACTAAGCCTGCAAAAAAGCTTCTCAGAAGCCCAGTGGAATTCAATGGGGCAAAAAGGGCGCCCCTGGTGTGTTGGTTGATTTTCGGAGACTTCGTCCCAAAGGGCAACAAGGGCACCGGACAGCTGATCTGTCATTTGCTCGTTTGATCAGGCCATGCAGTCCATGTGTCCAAATATCTTCCCAGGATGTACTCGATCGGATGTACTCAGGGGCCAGAGGGATCAGTTTGTACATCCTCAGTCTGGGTAGGTCATGTAAACTATATAATATACATAAATATATATATATATATATACACACATACACATTATGATATAGCACATATATATATACATGCATATTTGACAGCCGGGTCTTGCCGAAACACGAGCTTCCTGTTTGTTTTTGTTGTTGTTGTTGTTGTTTTTGTTTTTTGTTTTTTGGGGGGGGGGTTGACTGATGGTTGAACCTTGCTAAACCCATTTCGACGCCACCCGCACCTGTCCTTAAACATGCCTGAAAGCTGAGTTGTCCTCACATCCCCCGTTAAAAGTGACTAACTTTTAGTGGGCTAAGTGGAAAACCCCACTAAACACTAAAGAGCTGAAGAGCTAAGGAACCGGATGGCTGGGAGCCACCAAGAAAGAGGGGTGTGCGCTCCTTTGGCTGCGATTCAACCTGGCGGGGCGGGGGGGTGTTTGGACTCTACATACTAACATGCTGGTATGTAATTCCCCCGCCCCTTCAAAAGGGCCTAGAAAATACAAAAAGGGTTGATCAGGGAATCATGGGGAATGAAGCCAAAGTTCAGTGCGTCACCCGACGTTTTTCGGGGCACATTCTTCAGACCCTGCACACCAATTTGTACGTCTCGAGCGCTGGATGAGCTCGTGCGGGCACCGCCCGGTGATGAGCTCGAACCCAAGCACCCCGAGGCCCACTTGACAGGTCATTCCTGTGCCCGCTGTGCTTGATCACTCCAGAGTTCATTTGGAGACACCATATTCCGATCGAGTGGATCGGCCAAAAAAAAGACGATGGTCCAGACCCAAATTATGACTAAAGTCCAGGAACTCAGGCGCTTCCCTAAACCATGTCTAAAACTCACCCCAATATATGTGCAGGAACTCAGGGAGTGAGACAATAACTAACTTGCTTGCCCAAAGGACCCAGAAATAAATACATGTTTAACCTTTTGGTGCCATGACGAAGCACGGAACATGGGGCGAACTAAACGAGTGAAGGGAACCAGCAACTCTGAAGGGATCCCAGAAAACCTTTACAGAAGTTCTAGAAATGTCTGCCCGTCAAAATAGGTTGACCAATCAAAACGGGTTGTTTCCTTTCCCCTTTAAAGCCCGCCCCGAAAAGGGCTGCCAAAAAAACAACAGAGACAGTGCACCTGGGCGGCTCTTTTTAGGGGTACCTCCCAACAAACGATGTGTGGTGTTCCTTTTGGTTGGCCTTAAGAAAAACATCACAAAAAGGAGTACCCTCCAAAAACGACGACTGTCCCGAATATGGCTATGGGTTTTACTGGAGAACCCTCTGAAACGTGGTTGGCGGACGTACATCCCCAAAATGATGTACACCAAAGGGTCCCGAATTTTAAAATCATACCCATATGAGTCATCATCAAAACCCGGCATTCAAATGGTCGACCCAGAACCATGCTTCAAGAATTGAGAAGACGGAGATCCGCAGCTATGTATGGTTGGGATTGTCCCTTACTAACCTTCACTTGCCCGAATCGGTCTTGATTGTGACTCATATGTTTGGAGACATATGTTTGGCTAGATCCTCCAGTAGAGAGGTTAGAATAAGTTCGTACCCCTCCTTTGCTTTCTCTAGTCTATTTTAGCAGGGGGTTCCCCTCCCAACAAAAAAAGAAACAGTAAAAAGGGCACCCTTTCGCTGGGGGACCTACTGTGGATGGACGAAATCCTGCACCACCTAAGCAACCCTGGAATGATGATTATTTTGCAAATACCAACCATGGTTTCAACCATATTTTCAAAGTGGTGCGCAATGGATTTCGTCCATCCACAGTAGTTGGAGACCAAAAAGAACCCCAGGACCACCACGTTTTTCGGCGCCGAGAAAAAAAAAAAAAAAAAAAAAACTTCTCCAGGGCCGCGGCGGCACTTCTCCTGCGCAAAGCTGAAGTCGGCTTTTTGACAGCGCGTTTTTTGGGGTGCCAAGCTTCCTGCCTCAGCCAACCCCTTTTTGGTAGCAAGAAAACCCAACCTAGAGTCTCCATGACCCTTTAAAAATGAAAGCAGTCTTCACGACAGAAAACCGCGTGTACAACTTGGTGCCAAGCCGCTTAAAGCCAAGAGCTACTGTGGATGGTTGCGAAATCCATTTCGCACCACATAAGAAACCCTGGAATAATGATTCCCCTGTAGATACACACGGACAATGGTTCCCATAGCTTCGAAGTGGTGTAGGATTCCACAGGTATGATCCTAGAGGCTCCTTCTGACCTTGCAAAAATGCTTGGTCATCACCTAAAATCATGTTTGGTCATGGACCTATTTAAAAAAAAAAAGGGTCAGAAGGAGACTCCAGGAGCGAAAAACAAGAAGCTCCGAAAGAAAGGACTCACTTGCAACATGGGACCACAGTTCAAGGCTTTTGGGCTGGGAGGACGCCGGATTTGGTCTGCATTCTGCCTTCCTTAGGGAAGCCGAAAGCTGAAAACGGCGGAGTCCGAGTTCCAAGACTTGAAGCCCAACTACGGGCTCCCTATCTAGAGTCTCCATGACCCTTCAAACATGGTTGGCGATTACCTAAAAAAATGGTTGGTCATGGACCTATGTTTAAAGGGTCAGAAGGAGACTCCAGGTCTAAACAAGCGCTGATCCTTCACGTCACAAACCCAATCTCTCTAAGCGAGGAAATGCGATCAAGCCGGATCAAGCCCTCCCCTTTTCAGGGGGACCGAATCACCCCGAAAAATCGTACAGTCCGCCCCAGAAAAACTGAAGTGAACATTGGTGTGGTAACCCAAGTCTTACATTCATGTCCCACAAAAGGGCAATCGGTCTGCCCAACCTGACGTGTGCGGCTTCCGCCCAGACAGTACAAGAACGGTCCTTTGCCCCACCTTCTAGGGTCCACTAGGTAGAGAGGTTAGAATAAGGGTACCCTTTTTTCTGTAGTCGATTTTAGTAGGGGAACCTTCCCAACCAGAAAAGGGGTGAGACGATTCCTACAGAGGTCCCTCGGAACCTTAGGAACTGAGGGAGCCAAAATGGGTCAGTAGATCCCTCCCTGAGGTTCAATGTAAACAGCAGGGCACGCTGTAAAGTTTGCCATTGATCTAAAGCTGGTCATCATCTAAATTGGGCAAGTGGCCATTCGTTTATTGGGGGTCGAGTAGGGTCCTCGCGAGGTAGCAAGGAATTCTCTGAACCTCCCGAAACCTGACATTTCGAGTTTGCCTTCCAAGGCTCAAAGGGTCACAGAACCCCCAGCGAGAAATATGCCGTGTGAAGGTGCCTAGCCTCATGTCAGCGTTTCCACTGGTCCTGGGAGGGAGGGGGGGAGGGAGGAGCCCAATAAGCCCTTATAAAGTTCTTGATAAGGCCTTATTTCGGGCTCTCCCCCTCCCAGGTCCCCCTGTGAGGGTATGAGGTTTCCATTGGACACTTTGGCAGACATCATCTAGGTGGGGAGGCATGTGTACCAACCACTTTTGAGGTGGCCCCCCACTAAAAATCCTAGCCACGTCATGTTGGTGGTGTCAGAGTTATTGGCGCGCCCCAAACATGTTGTTGGGAAGCCATAATGATACTTAGACTTTGTGGTGGAATCCCCTTCTTATTTTGGACCCCTGTTCAAAAACTCATCGTTGTACAGTCTGGGCGTAACCATGGAAGGACACTTTCCTTTTAGTCAAAACCATGACTCCCAAAACTAGCTGAACATGCTGAACAAAGGCAACGGCTATTTGCTGTTGGGCTGGCTGCTTTTGAAGGGAACCCTGAAAGTGGAAAACAACAGGCAAGCCTCACCACCCAATTTGAAACAACTTGGCACCACGGGTTCGGGACAAAAACACGTCCGCGAATTCGATTCACCCAGTCCGGACAGCTGTAGTGGACTTCGTGCCGATCAATCTCATTGCGGCAGAAGACGCATTCCCGGATGTGGATGTGGCCTGTGCAAGCATACCCAGTCGTAACATTTGGAGGAACATTTGGGGATCCAGTGGAAAAAGAGGACACCTTGGTTTTGGCTTTTACCCTATTCCACTCCAATACAATACATCTCCTGTACAAACCTTTTTTGTGGTAGCTCAAATCCTGGAGTGCAAAAAACTCATTTTTGGATTGTGCGCCATATTTAGTCTGCCCTGATACAACAAAATTTCCGAGGAGACTCCAAAGTGGGTCTCTTAGTACCTCCCGAGGAAACAACTGACCCATGTTGACCCCCCCAATTAAATCCTCAGAAGGTACCAATGGACCCTGGCTACAATCTGAGGATGGCTTTTGGTAGTTCAAACGGGTGAAAGCACTCTGGTACCTCCAAAACAGCCAAAAAACTGACTCATGTCCACCCTGCATTCTGCAACCTTAAGGTACAGGGAGTGTGTGAGGCTGATCCAAGAACAGGTGTTCGGGCGAACCTTCTGATTGAAGGGCTTTCTGGGGGCATGGTCCTTTCTGTAAACAGGATCCCACTAGGCGTGTTTCTGGTTTCTGGAGTTCAAATAAGAGAAGGAAGGCGTCAAGGCCCAACTATATAATTACTTCCCTGGCAAACGCAAGTGTCAGCACATCTTGAACTCAGCACGAAGGTTCCACTGCCAAATGGTTGGATAGGTAGCGGGCCTTTGCCTTTGCGTTTTGCAAGTCCAAACGGGATGTGTTTTTTTGAGGGTACCAATTTACTTTCGGGTGGTATAAAAAGGGAAACCGAAAGGAACAGACCACCTCTTGGTGGGTACCGCCCAAAAAGGCGAGCCACCCCATGCCAAGTGGGATCCACTGATCGACCATCATGGATTCCCCTGGAACGGGATGCCGTTGAGCCAAACAAAGGTCAGTGGCTTCACTTTCAATGTGGATCGGCCAAAGTGACCTATAGTGACCTATTTTTTGTTTACTTAGGGCCAAAATGGTCCACACCCAAAAAGAGACTTAACTCCGGGAACTCCGATAGTGAGCAAAGTACCGCCTTAGGGGCCCTTGGGCTGAGAAACTTCAGGATTGCAGGTGTTGGTGTCCCCACGATTGAAAGGATCCGTCACTTTTTCCCCCCCCCCCCCCTCCCCTTCCCCGCCCTGCCATTGAACAACCAGGAATGAATGGGGCTGTGCTTTGTTGACGGTCCCGTGCTTTGTGTGTGTTAACTTCCAACCCGTGGTATGGTAGAAACAAGTTTTTTTGCAGACCCCCTACTGAAAATGAACAGAGCCCAAAAACATAAAACAAACTGCAACGCAAAAACATGCCAACAACATCCAACAAAGTGAAGTTGAGGAAAACCGACAGGACACCAGACATGTTCTTTTAAACCAGGAGAAAACCATCAGTTTTTGGGGTCCTTAAAACAAAACTCACACGCATAGTGTTAATTTTGGAAGAACTTACCCCCCTGGCTAAGTATTGGGGATGGAGTCCCACGTGAGAATCCCGACACCCGTATGTATGGGATGAGTTCTACTTTCTGGAGTGCCCAGCCCAAATCCCGCAGGACTCGTCCACCATTATCTGTCACGGGCCTTGCCACGGCTTCAGCTTCTTGACTTTCTCCACCTATCCAATTCTGGGCTCGTGTTCCACGGGGGCCTGAGGCTTTTCACGCTTTTTTAAGGAACCCTAGGGACCCTAAGGAAATGTAGGGACCCTAAGGCTTCCTAAGGCTTTGTAAGGCTCCCTAAGGCTCCCTAAGTTTGGAAAGTAAGTTCTTGAAGCTGAGAATGGCTTGTAACGACTGAGCATAGTTCTCAAGGCCTTCTTCGGGTCTTTGGTCTTGGAAATAACTTGCTATCCCAAACTATCAGCTTGGAAGCCCCCGCTTCATGGTGCGAAAGGTCTGGTTTTGGGCGCAAATCTTTTTTGGGGTCCATGTCGATGCCTGGAACCTGGAACGTGTATGTGCCTAAGCTGACGGATAGGGCCGAAGCTCATCTTTGGCAGGCCTTCGAACAACTCGGAACTTGATGTTGATGGATCTGCAATTCCACCATGAAAAACCTGAATTGCGAAGTCCCCAGGTAACGACCAACATACTGAGCTCGCCTTCACCCACCGCCATAACATATAGGCAGCTGCATGCCGCAACAACAAAAAACATGTCCGGCTTCCCTGGGTGTCAGAAGAACCGAACAAGAGGTCTGAGACAACGACACCGCATGAGACCAGGGTTGGACCCTCTGGCAAGTGCAAGTTGTTGGGGCCGCGGCGACGTGACCCGCACGGCACCTGAGCGAAAGCTTGGGATGCTCCATGGAACTGTTTTGCCAATGGCCCCGAAAGTTTTACAGGATAATGTTGACCCCAGATTCATAAACCCGAGTTTATTAATATGGGGGTGTCCTTGTTTTTAGTGGGGATGTATCACTTTTGGAGGGGAACACCCCCATATTAATGTACCGGAGTTTATTAATCCGGAGACAACATTACTTGGCTGCCCGGGCGAGTTAGCAAGTTGTTAGCTAGTTACTACATGCGAAAAGCGGTCCCCCATGCAGCGGAGTTGGCCTTGTTATTGGTGCGGGGGATAACGAGAAACTTCCAAGTAGTGGGAAACTACTCATGCTCAACCAACGTGACCAATCCACCAACATGACCAACCGGGTTTTCATGTTGCAGGTTAGTGGGATTGTTAATACTGTGGATGGACGAAATCCTGCACCACCTAAGAAACCCTGGATTGCTGATTCCCTTGTAATACCAAGCAAACAATGGTTCCCCGTGGTTTCAAAGTGGTGCGAAACGGATTTCGTCCATCCACAGTATCATGTTCAACCAAACAGTCACAGGTTAAAGTTCCAAGCCAATAGCATTCAAGGGATGCTTGGTTTCATCTGGGTGCCCTTGCACGCGGCCTGGATTGAGTGTGGCGATCGGGAATGTTGGAAATCTGGGCATGGCCCCAGAAGAACAAAAATGCCGAAGAGTCCCTAAGCTTAACCTAGGCCTAGGATGTACATATATAGATATATATACCTAGAGTCTCCATAACCCGTAAAAATGGGGTCATTGCCTACATCATGGACCAATTTTAAAGGGTCATTGAGACTGCAGGTCTACATATATGTTTTATTTTCTCAAAATCTTAGTCCCGATGGTCCCCAGAAGTCGACGCAGTCGGCACCAGTTGATGGTTTCCGGGTACAAAGGGGGGCGCAAAACAGAAGCACACACACAAACACCGGATGCCGTGTTTTTTTCCTTCAAAGGACACATGTTCCAATGTTCAGAGAACCTCTCCGAGTCCTCCGCATCGAGCTTGTCGCAAGCAAAATCCAAGATGAACAAGCCGCCCTTGGACTGGAGCCCCCGACTGAACAGCGTACTTCGCTTGTTGACTTGGGGCGCCTTGGGGCTCATCACCTCATTGATATTGCTGCTGGTTGGCTCTCAACTGGGATCCCCGAACTGTGCTCCATATATCACTTTCATGTGAACCGCTGGCGGAATTTTCCGGGCATGACATGTTCCCTGCGATCATGGAATCTTGATGGCTGTTTTGGTTGACCCGTGGGCAATCCTGAGCGAACACTGAGCGACAGGGCAACGCTCATGTCAAATTATATGGCGACAAATTATATGGCGATAGCTTAAGACTTGTGCTTTTGCTCCCCCTTTGTTCTCTGCGGACTTCCTGCAATCGGTATGCCTCCAAAGGGGGGGGCTGGTGTTGCTGACGACGATCGATCATCAACCATTCGTCCCGCCTGAGCATCCTCCTCCAGAGTTGCCAGAGTTGCAGGCGAATTAGGACCACTGGGCCCAGAGTGCAGATGGTATTGCCCCTTGGCTCTGTGGTCAAGCTGCGTGCCAAGTTGGGCGATTGGTTGTGCTCTGCCAAAAAAGGCTGAGTTTTTCAGCGCCTGTGATCCGCATCTCAAAAACAGCGGTAGTGGTTCAGGTGCGGTGGAAAAGACCTCCGGGAAGCTTATTGTGCTTTGTGTCCCTTGGAACCTAAGCTACGTGTCAAAATCGGGGCGGCTGCTTCCTGAAGTTAAGCCCTCAGCTGACATCTGATCGAGCCCAAAGCCCCAGATTTCGGCCTTCGGAGCCATCGTCTCAGGGACCCACGGACACAAGACTTCGTTTCGCAAATTGGTTCCACAAACCACTTCCCCCCACAAAAGGGAGCGAAAGCGGGCGGAACTGGGATGCGAGTGGCAAAGTCGAGTGATGCCAAGCACAAAACCCGGCAGTCAAACGAGTCCCGAAAAACGAACTGCGGCTGGCCTGTTGGCGTGGTGTGAATGTTGGGTGAGGCGCTTTGCCACAGACTGGCAACCCTTTGGCACCCGAAAAACTCCGGGGTTCAACCCCAGTTAAGAAACAGTGTGGCTTAAGCAACATCATCTGTTGGTCAACCAGTCGTTTGGTGGGAATCGGTATGCCAGAGTGGACTTACACGAGGGCAAAGCAGGGATCCTCACCTTATACACCTGAAGTTCCGTGAAATTTTGTTGTTCACAGCAAGTACGTTCGAATTTAGAGAGTCCCCTGTCGTTTTCCAGCGTTTGGTCTGTAGCACAAAGGTATCGTTTTTTTGAGTCCCCAATCGTTTTCCATGGTTTCAAGCACCTTGAGCTATATGGATGTCCAAGTGTAGATTACTTTCCGTTTCCGTAAATTCTGACCGCGCTTCACCCGAACATTGCCTTGTAGATGGTGGTTTCCCTGTATTTTGGTGGAAAAAGCCATGTTTCAAATGGGCAAAATGTATCTTTTAGGAGCCCTGCTTCCCCTCGCGTTTTTTGGGTCACTGGAAGCACCTGGGTGTGGGCCTTCATGCGTGTCCCGAAACACGCCCCCAGGCAGCGGCTTCACCGGAGAAATTCGGAAAGCTGAAGGGGCGATCCATGGATTCGGTACCTCTGGTAAGTGGCATAGGTACGTCCTTTTGGGAAAATAGATGGGTTTCCCTGGCAAATGGAATGAAACCAACCTAAACCAGAGCCATCTATTTCTAGCCAAATAAGCTAAAAAGGACACCTATGGTAAGTGGGCAATAACCAGAGTCAGATAACCTGGAAAAGGCATGGGTGGTTGGCTCTACTGAAAGGGGCGATCGGGTACCTAGTGAATGGTGAATAATCATGCTTATAACTTACAAAAGCCATGGTTATACGTCTCCGTTCAGTGGGTTGTCGAACCCGGACTACTAACCACTTAATTACGAAGTACCCGATCACCCGTTTAGGTATCAGATGCGAAGGTTTGATTTTTGAACCGCCCAACATGCCGGGGTTGCTCCCCAAGCCTCCGTGAGCAAAGGTTTTTGGACGTTACGCTGTGTTTCCAAAAGCTTATCCAAGGTCGCATGGGCGATTCGGTCACAAAGACCAACGTGGCGGGTGCCGCGTTGATGCAAGAACTTCTTGCAGCAACAAGAAGGACTCCAAGCAGGTGTGTTGAATCTCCGGGGTTCAACGTGAAGCCATTTTTAAATGACTTTCAAATGGCACCAAAGTAGTCCCTACCGTCTCTCAACAAACCGTTTGATAGCAGGATTGGCATTCCTGGAAGGCTAAATTTGGCACCAAGAGCTCCTATCGATATCCCAGAGGGTCTCTTGGGTGCCAGCTGAGGATGTAAAGGGAGCAAAGGACTTCCCCAGTTACGAAGGGACGCTTGGGGTGCCGCACACATCCACATGGATCCTGCCCAAGAATGGTGCCTAGAGTAAGTGCGTGCCTGGGCCGTTCCAGCCATCGACACAATACAATGAGGGAGTGGTCATCACCAAAACTGGCTACTTCCAATTGGCCTTTCAAAAAAACATCAAGCGGGCAGAATGTGGCTCGTATTCCTGGTGGCTCTTCCCTACCAACCTTTAACTACCTGGCCCCTCACACCACGCTTTAAACAAATTGAACATATTCCCCACAACACATGGACTAAATTCCCATTGCTAGGGCTTGTAAGGGCAGTTTGAGGGACTGCTGTAGGTCAAAACCCTGTACCCCTGGTGAACAAAATAGGTGGTACGTGTTCATCCGCCCCAAAATGGAGAAATGCATAAGTTATGACCCATGGCCAGGTACCCCGTCTTGGCTTGTGGCTGTGACATGTCGAGATCCATCGAGATCCATCGCCCCTTTTGTCGCCCGCGCAGGAGCGGCACGCACACTTCCGCCTAGGCCAGGGGAGGTCAAGGGGGCCCGCCCTGGCACCACTTGGAGGTCCAACCACTTGGTAAGCAGAAGGTATGAGCATTGTGACTAAGTTACTAGGGTAACTGGGGTTGGTCCATCCTTTTTTAACCTTCGAAGGGAACCAACGTCAGGTAAGTAGGTTATGACCAATAGATATATCTTGGACAACTAGGGTTGGTGCCCTTGTAAACATGGTTAAACAAACTAAGTTGGTTGAACATCCCCGAATTATTTTGCCATGAGTAAAGTCACGCCACAAGTACTTGGGATGCTGGGCCAAGTCAGTAGGTGGTTGGCCACCTGGGTTATAACCCAGTAGCAACCATAGGTGTCCTTTTAGGGGAAATAGATGGCCCTGGAAGATGATAAAACCACCAGATAAACCAGGAATCGCCAATCGGCATTATTTTTTGGTTGGTTGGCTTTAAAGGAATCGGAGCCCTTCCCAAAAAGCAGTTGAAAAAAGGAATCAACCCACTGGGCAACCTGGTCATTATTTGGATCCCTAGTCTCAGTGATTCATGAAACTATGTGTCTCTTGAATCCCCAGACCTCCAGTGACTCAAGTGGTGCCTTTCTTTCTTACCTACCAGAACAGGACTTTGTATTTTGACTGTTTCTGGGGGTTATCCAAAGACAGCAATGGTGTGATTTCCCTCTAGACTACTTGGATGTTTGGCCAAGCTAGTAAGCTGTTAGTAACCTAAGATATACCCTTCTCATATTCATCTGTTGGGATCCATGTTTATCTACAAAACACTACAAAGTGAAGGTTGCGAAATCGGCCAATCTTCAGGACCTCTTCCCTCCTGGAGCTTTGAACCGATCGCCGAGAAGAGGACTGCACCTGGACCTTCAACCCCTCGAACAAAAAAGCAAATCACCGAGCAATGTTGATGGCAAAAGCCCATCTTTAAGGGAATCCCCCTACACAATATCCACGTGTTTCAGGGCCTCAGGGTAGGAGATGATGTCCACTCTTTACCAAAAACATGTAATTTGCATTAATCATTGAAAAACTAGGAGATGATGTCCACTCTTTACCAAGCATATGTAATGATATGTCATTGAAAAACTGGCTCTTCTAAATATGCCCCCTGAACGAAAATCAACGCAGGTAGTTGGAGCAAAAGGTAGCGTTGAACGCCTCGATTCTATCTTGGCATGTGGTCCACTAGCACGGCCGGCATCCAGAAACCTTACCTTAGGGTTCACCCCCGCCCCCCCCAAACAAAAAAAGAAGAAGAAGACTATCCCATTGTGCCCTTTCTCTTTCTTGATTACAGCGTTCATGTGTTCATTAACATTACCTTCTTACCTGGTCACTGGTACGCTTCTGTTAATGCTGGGTGAACTTCAGTCTAATACACTCTTCGACGATCCAATATTGAAGATCCTATATTCTATCAACATTTATTTTTGTGGTTGGGACATCCAGAAGTTTACATATTGAACAATTCCTGCATTGAGGATCAGCTCCATAAAAAATATGGGATTTTACCGTTAATAATCTTTGCTAAGCAATCACTGATCTTTGCCATGTCATCTATTTCTCTTCTTGGAAGTCTTGTTTGGGAACATCATATGTATGCAGTAGGCTTAGAAAGTGATACAAGAGCTTATTTTGCAGGAGTTACAATCTTAAAATCTTTACCAACTGGTACACAATTCCTGAATTGGCACAAACAAAAACAAAGAACATAGCCTAAGGGGACCCAACTTAGATGACGATGTTTAAACAATGGTGGTTGTATGAACCCCAGGATATAGAGACCAAACCTCGATGACCTGAGGAGAACCACCACTAACTTATCATCAGGAACACATAAAACGGTTGCGTCCTGAAAAAACGTGGGTTTCGGCTGCTTTCCCAAGTGAAAACCCCATGGCACGCCCCCCCCCCAGGGAGGTACCTGGAGTCTCCATGACCCTTGAAAAATGGTTGGTCATTACCCAAGATCATGGGTTCGGTAGGTGGTTTGGTAAGCTTTTTCAGGGCCTGAAGCGAAACCTCCAGGCAGTCTGAGCAGTGCAGGGCCTGAACTCGTTCTCCGGTTTGAACCCCCCCAGCCTGCAGCCTTCAGCGCTGCAAGCTCCTGCGGAGCTGGAGGCGACTGTGCTTGGCAAAGTTAGGAAGCAGGGGAGTCGTTTTGCCACCTTCTTTTTGCCACCTCTTGTGGACAAATGATCGACCCACAGTGAAGGAATCCTTGAAGGGGTTTCCCATTTCTCATAAGAAGGTGGCAAAAAGACTCCCCTGTTAGGCAGTGGTTCGTAACACAAGTTCTAGGTCCTCCAGTAGACAGCTTAGAATAAGGGAACCCTTTTTGTCCTTTTTGTCTTTTTTCGGTAGTCTATTTTAGTAGGGGAACCCTCCCCCAAAAAAGGGGTGAGAAGGGCACCTAGCCGGGGACCTAGCAAGTTGTAACCTGGTTATAAGCCCCTGTTCAGCGGAGTGCACCTTGCTAGCGGATCACCCAGGTGGCTAAGCACTGACGAACTTGGCGAATACATCGAAGTTACATGGACCAAAACCCGCGCTCTGCCCCTCCTGTTTAATTTTGAGCCACAACCATATGTCTAAGGCTTGATTCTCTTCACCCATCGTTCTCTGTAGAAACCAACCGTTTCCCATCAAACCCGTGTTTTGAAGAGAAGGCTAAGGATCCGTGAAGAGAATGGGGAGGGCAGCGCCAGAATATTGGCTAAGTTGGCCCGAACAGCCCAGAAGGATCTGATTCTCCGGCACTGTGCCATTCACTTTGGTGTACTCGCGGATGTACACAGAGCCAAGGACAAGCCGCTGCTCAAATTCTCTCAACTTGGGCAAGCTCCACAAAACGGATGCGACTCCTTCAACCGAAACGAGGTTGGCCTCAAACCGATAAGGTAGGATAGATTGACCAATAGATAGTTCTAGATGGAGTCTCCATGACAAGGGTCATGGAGACTCCAGGTACTATGATAATTCACAGAATCCACATATGAGGGATTGTCATGAATGAACCTGCATGGGTGAAGTCGTACCCCCCCCCCCCCACCCGCTGGTGACGTCGTGACATGTTTTTTTCTCAATGACTGGCCAGCTTTGAGGGTTTTCCTTAGCTTGGCCCACCTGGGGTATCCTCATATTCTTTCATATTTTGTGTGCCCTAATTACCCCGAGCCCAGATGCTGAGAAAGTGGGCAAGCAGCCCTTCTCTTTTTGAGTGCCAAAGGATCGTTTTGCTGGTTACCTACCGCACCGCAGGAAAATATGATGAGGACACATACGGACGTAACGCTGCCCCCAACAAATGGTGCTTTTTCATCTGGCTTCTTGAGGTTGTACGGTACGAAGCCAGCTCCCAAAGCAGAACCAACCCTAGGGTCCAACGGATTCCCATTAAACGAATGGCAAGGACCCACTGTGGATGATGACAATCTGAACAGTGGTCTTCTCAGAAAAATCAGTATCTTATATTTGCCCTGATTAGGGTTGAACCCCCTTTTTAAAAATGGCAAGGACCCAACTTAGATGATGAGTTGCTCCTGAAGGGTACACAGCGGTGGTTGCCTTGCTGGTGCTCAGAAGCGAATGAGGGAATGACCCTTACAAACCATCCCTTGTGGTTTCCTCTAAGGAAAGCCCTGGTTTCATTCCATTTCTCATTCCCTGTCTATCACGCCGATCGCAAGGTATCAGAGCCCCACCACAATGTTCGATGGACAACCAGGTCCCTGACAAAATACCCGAAAACAACGGGTACTTAAACTAGGTGTTCAAAATCATACCCTAAAACAACAGGTACTCAAAGGAGGTTTTCATTCCCTGCCCATCGCACCGATCGCAAGTTGCTGTAGTGGCCTGCCTGAATCCTGGAAAGAACAAAAAAACAAACACAAAAAACTGCTGTAGTGGAATCCCCGCCCAAAACACACAAACTGCTGTAGTGGCCTGTCCGAATCCCCCCCCCCCCCAAAGAAAAAATCCTCGCGGAGCACCAGCACGTCGTAGAACATCGACGCCCGCCTCGCTCGAGACGCCAGAAGAAAAAGGTTTTGTCAATTAAAAATACCTAGAGTCTCTTTCTGAGCCTTTAAAACTGGTTGGTCACTACCCAAAATGACGGGGTGATGGACCTATGTTTAAAGGGTCAGAAGGAGACTCCAGGTACGGCTTTTGTGTTCGGTACCTGGATGCCCGTCCAAGTTACAAAGTGCTTGGCCAGGGAATAACTCACTAACAAGGTCAATAGGTTAACTCACTAACTTGGCAAATCGAACAAATACGCATGAAATAGACCAACACTTGTTTGGGTGGAAAACTCCGAGTTGTCCTGTGTTCTTGTAAAAACACTTGATACTATAATAATAATAATATAATAATAATAATAATAATAATAAGAAGAAGAAGAATAATAATAATACAACATAATAATGATAATAATAATAATAAAGATTAATACATTACACACCTGAACAAAACACTGACCCCTTTATTTGGGTGTTGAAAGACCATGTTTCAAACGGTTGCAACATGTATCTTTTAAGGAGCCCTGGAATAAAAGAAAAATATAAAAAATAAAAAAATGTGCTTTCCTTTTTTTTCTCCGAGGCGCATGGTGCCCAAGGCCGCCAGCTCCGGCCCTGCGCCCGCCGGCTCTCCGCCGCTTCCGCCTCCGCCCGCCGCGTCCGCGGCCGCGGCGAGCGCGGCCCGGCGCTCCGCGCGGAGCTGCTGCTGCGCGGCCTCGCGGGCCTGAGGAAAGCGGAAGGCGGAAGGCGAAAGAAAGGGGGGGGGGTTGGGGAACAAGCAGTGAAACAAACACTCGTTGACAGGGTTGTGGGATCACTCGGGGTTTTACCCCACTTCTGTGATACAAGGGACTCTCCCCCGTTATGTGGTGGGGTAGTCTTTGGGAAGCCCTTATTGTTGTATCACAGAAGTGGTCATTTCCCACAGCCCTGCTCGTTGATGTATGTATATATACCCTGAGAATCCATGTAGGCAAATATGGCGTACATTGCAATGTAGCCATTTTTGGGGTACATTGGCAATGTAGCAAAAAAACGACAACATTCGTCGGATCCTTGTCGGATTGTCGAAATATAGCCAAAAAATGATACATTCGCCGAATCCCCGTCGAATGTCGAAATATTGCCTGAAAATTGGGGAGATTTGACGAAGCTCGTGTCCGATAGTCAAGTTTGAACCCGAGTGTGACGGAGTTTATTGAGCATACTTGTTTTTCAGGGGCCCAATGATCCTGCTTGCTAACTTGCTCTATTTGCCAAAGCACTGTTGTGTAGCAACTTCGCTTTCATTAATTTGCACTTGCTTCAGCAAGTGTAAACACTACGTTATTGACATGGACATTTGATGATGTGTGTAGCTAGCGATGGTTAAGAGCTTGCCATCAGACTCTTGCAAGTGTTGTTTTCCGGGTGAGCAGGCTACGAAATCCACAATTGCGAGATTGATTCTGTTCGTGCATATGGGCAGTTCTTATGGGACTGTGTGTGTGTGCAGCGTTGGTGCACTCTTATGAGAAAGCCGCTCTAAGTATTGAGCACGCAAACTGTTCGACCACTGGCACTATCGCTGCCAACCAACATGGGGTCGGACGTGCAACGCAAAGCCACCCTCGAGCTCTATTGCTCATGTAAACGTGCTTTGATCTCGAGTTATGCGTATTTGAAATGAAAACCCTACAAATTTAACATGCTCTGAGCCAAAGGAACGGACTTGCCGACCTTGAGCCGCATTGGAAAGCACAGCCATCTATCAACTGTAAGGGATTTATGTTACAACACTACAGTCTACACGCAATTGCAAGTATGGACATTTTTCTGGCTGTGCCGAATGTTTGAGATATGAGGAGCGCCGCACCAAATTGGCCTACCGAGTCGACTCCCAACTGCCGCCCAGTAACTGTTGGCCATTCAAGTGTGCTCAATCTACGCAGCAAGATGTCGAAGCATACCAACAAGAAACTCCAATTTTATCTTACCAAAAAGCGTTGTTTTTAATTCCGCTAAACAAAACATAGACACACATATCTTATGTATGTGCAAATTTATTGTGTATACACATGTACAAGACTTTAGGTACACATGCAGCTCAACATAATGAATATCTAAGCTCAGAACATAAAGCAGTGTTCTTATTTGTAGGTTTACAATGACTGCATTGCGATTGGGCAGACCTGGCGTTTTGCCGCTTGAGCATGGCATATATGATGCTGCACGCGCGACATGTATGTCAATTATTAGGTTGCCAATACTAAGTGCTATGTAAACTCGGATAAGGAGCCACCAAGCTTAGCACGCATGTCTTCAGAGCTCTTGAGTATTGATTAGCATGCTGGAGACTCAGCATCCGGATTGTCTACTCGCATCAGCTCTGGGCTCGCATCAACCATGCAAAAGGCTCAGTCTTGCCTATTCAAAGCTTGCCGCGCAAGAATGAACTTCCCTGTCAGCAAAGGACTCTTCAATGAAGTTCGAACGTCTACTAAAGGCCCAACAAGTACCTATTTTTGCTATGTGGCTCCCCAAAAGCAGTTCAGCAAAGGTCCGTTTATTCCCGCTGGCTGACCAAAGTATGTCCCTACCATGTTCTTAGCGATTTGGAGCAAACGACCCAACAAATTTCGTTTGTTTTTGCGTGACTTCTTCTCGGATTGTGTTCCTGTCCTTTGCTTGTGCAAACGAAAAACCGTGATTTGGCGTGATTTGGCGTGAAAAGTTGTCGGATTGTCTTCTTATTTTTGCTTACGTTAACGGAAAACCGTGAAATAGCGTGAAATAGCGTGAATTTTTGCCGGACTGTGTTCGTGTGTTGTCCACGCGTTTTACGAGAAGCAACGCGTGATTTCGCGCGATGACACGTCGGACGAGGCTCGATTTTTGTTGGCGCCGTGAGTTGGAAGTGATGTGGCTTGATTGTTGGCGTCAGCTGGCAAGCTGGCCTAGAAACAGCGGAGAAACGCTTGTCAAACAAATGGCTTACTAGCGCGTATGCCCAATGAGGGCAAAGCACTGAGCCCAAAACATTCGCAGAAAAGCTGACAAGGACATGTTTATTCAAGGAGAGCAATAGACAAACATGTTACGTGTGTCCTTTATAGTTAGATTTCATCCAAAAAACCGAGTCCTTGCAAAGCAACATATGGGGCTTGGACTGCGTCATGTGCGTCCAGTCTCAATCATTCTCCTCAAGACCGCCGCTTGAGCCCTTCCCAGCACATCTCGTTTGACATCCACGTTTGTTAAGTACAGCAATTTGTTTTTTGTTAAGTCTGTGAATTTTGCATTGCGGCATGGGGGCATGGCAGGCTTAGAGCCTTAATCGCTATCTGACGAGTGAAATTTCGCTTGGCAAGCAGTTGCCGCTCGAATGGTGATTGGGAACTGCTAGCAGGCTAGCATGCGTTTAAAGTGAGCCTCCTGGAAAGAAATGAAACACCTGCTTTGAACAACCAAGGCTTTTTAAGTTGGGCCTGCGCTCTGGACTGGGTTGCGGCATGGTGTTAAGCAAGTATTTGGTTGGAGATGTGATCGTTGGAAATTAGACCCCTTACCTTCGGTTAACGGTTTATGGCCCGCGAACAAGCTTGTCATGATGACCCATCGCCCCTGCGTAGGCACGCATCAAACAGAATAGCAACTAAGCTCGCAAAGGCAGAGGTTGCAGCTTGCAAGCAATCAGGAAGCAACACGCATTTAAGCTACACACGGGCAAGTTGACGAAATTGTGTTCCTGTGGACAACAACGATGTAACATCATTCTGCTTCATCGTTAGTTTGGGGGGCATCAACCCCCATGAGCGTTTGGATAGGTTTTGTTGAGAGTGACTGGCGGGATCTCCTGCTGCGAGGTGTTTTGCAAGGAGTTGTTGTCCTCCATGCGCAATAATTATGTTTGTTGAGTGATGTTTGCTAACCGGCGTTGCCTTAGTGTGATCCTGCGCTGGAAATGTGCTTCATGGCGTGGCCTGAAAAGTTTGAACTATCGCACATGTGCTTCGTCGTCGCACTGTTTCGTCAAGCAAGCCAGCCCATCAAAAAGGTTAACGTTACAATCGAAGCCCTCAGAGGCATCTGCTACACTATGCTAGTGGATTCCTTCTTTTGCGTGCCAGGCAACCAACATTTACTGACAATGATAGCCGGGGTTGGCTCGAGTCATTTTGTGCCCTGTTTGTGCCCTGTAGCTGTTGCCAGTCATTCGCAGTTTAAGTTTTGTCCGTACATCAATTTTCGGCGCGCCTTTGTATTTTCCTGCATTGTGAGTTAAGTTAGCGGTCGGAAAGGCGTTGGAAAAGGGTGGTTGGAGGGCGTCGTCGGATAGAGTCGTCGAAATTGAGGCGAGCTTGTTGTCGGAAGGCTTGTCGGAACCCTTGTCGGAAGTTGTCGGTTTGAATGTCCCCAAAAATTGGCTACATTCAGGTTTATCGGTCAATGTAGCTGAAAAACGCTGGCGTCGGCCAATGTAGGCGATATATGCATACATTGGATTGTCAGGGATATATATATATATATATATGTATGTATATGTATATGTATATGTATATGTATGTGTATGTATTTAATTGTTGTATATGTTGTTTGGGCCTTTTTGGTACATATTTGGTATATTTTGTCCAGTTCCCATTGCAGCTTGGAAGGAAGCCCTTGAGCCGAGGGTATCCAAGTTTGAGCCTAGAACAAGCCACCAGGAATTCTGTTGGAAGATCGATTCACCAAGTTGCCAAAAGCCTTTGGTCACCCGGACCCCCAAAGGATCCCTTATTTCTGCCTTTGTATCCCTTTTTTATGGCCCAAAGGCAGAAAAAAGGAATCGGTCCTTTGAGGGTCCAGGCAGTCAAAGAACTGGAGGAACCCTTTGGTCAATACCTGCAATTTCATGGACCATTTCCTTTCTTCTCCAAGAAGATGTGCTACCTTTCGGTCGAAAGAAGGAATCGGTCCTTTGACAGTCCAGGGAGGTACCAAACGGCCCGCAACAAACTCGGCTGCGGGTCCCGAGGTCCCTCTAGGAGGAACCTATTGGGGGACTCTTTTGTTGGGCCAAAGGATGTGGACCAGCTGGCACTGCGCAAAGCGCGGAGCCGGATCTACCGGGTGCGGGTGATGGAGGAGTCTACTTTTGATTTCGGAGGGAGGGTCCAGAGGGCGCTGGGCAACAGAATTGCAGGGCTGTGATTGAAATGGAATCCACGAATCTGCGATACAACAAAAAGGGCCCAAGACTAACCCCCATAAGAGGTTGGATTCCCAAAAGTATCACAGTGGTTGGATAAACCCCCTCTGTGATCAACACCCTGTGAACGAAGCCTGGAATGATTCGAAGCCCCAACGTACCTACCAAGCCATGGCTTCCACCGTTGCATTTCGTGGTGGAAGATCCACAGGTTGAGGGTAAGACCAAAATCGGTGGTTCCTCGGCTTCCCTTCGCTGGGTGCATGCCCGGGTTTCATTTCTCGGTTGCGAAATCTGCTCTGCGATTTGTTTCAACTCTGAGTGGTTTCATACGGAAAACCATCAACTAAGTTGGCAAACAGTTCTCAAGTCTTAACATCCCTTGGCAAAATGCACCAAAGTCTTCTTAGTATGGTTGCAAAAAGCGTTGTTTTTTGCCGCCCCCTAGTAACAATGAAGAGAACCCCAAAAAACCTTGCCATGGAGCCAAAGCTAATGAAGCCCCGGTCCCACCAGTTGTTGGTATTTGGGCTTGTTTCTGGAAGAAATGAAGTCGGAGAACCCCCCAAATCTCTATGGTCAGGTTTTGACATAGATACAAAACCGCAGCCCGCGGCCTCGACCGCCTGCTCCAGGCTCCTTCGCAGCGCGAAGTTCTCGCTGCTGCACTGCCGCAGCGACGCCACGGCGTCCAGGAGCCGCTCCTCCAGCAGCTCCCGGCTCACGCCTCCGGCCCACTGCTTTTCTTCAACAAATACCTTAAAACAATGGTTTTCACACATATTTAAATTTCCCTAAAACCAAGGGCATTTCGAGTATCTTCCGCGCCCCATCGCTTTTTTGGCTCCCCCCGCCGAGCCCCGCCGAATTGTCGAAGCGCGCGGAAGATATGGCCCTTCAGTGTGTTGAGAAATCTTTTTAAAAAAGAAACGAGACTCTTGCTGGGCCAGAAAGTAAATTTCCCAGAGTCTCGAAAGTGAATAGGTATTTCTTATCACACAACATGACCGTACTTACTCGAAACACCCTCGGTTTTAGGACATGTTGTGTGAAAACCTACTTCAAATACCCATGGTGATATAATATTTGTTGAAGAACCTGGTTGTCCATGGAACATTGTGTGGGGCTCTGAAGATATCTTGGGATCAGTGCGTTAGGTAGGGAATGAGAAATGGAAAGAACCTGGAAATTCCCTTGAAGGAAGCTACAAGGGATGGTGTATACAGGGTCATTCCCTGATTCCCTGCTGAGCACCAGCAAGATACTCCCTACTTTAAATGCCCTTGTTTTAGGGCATCCTTTGTAAAAACCCGGGTTGCCATATATTAAATACCTCCTTTTTCAGTTGGGGGCTGACATGATACCCTCACAAAACGGGATATTTGGAGTGAAGGGGCTCACCGGGACCTAAACACTTAGAATCCCGGGACCCCCAATGATCATATACCCCTTTCTGCCAACATGCCCCGAAAATAAATTTGTACAAATGGAACAAAAAGGGGTAGATTGGATAGGTGGGCTCGAGGCACTTGAATAAGAAAGCTTGTTTGTGTGTGTAACTATTCCGCCCCTTATAGTACTCCTTGAAACATCACCTTACCAAGACAGCCTCGCTTTAAAAGTGGCAACCCAAGGGGAATTGCAGGGGAATTTGGAGGCCTCCTCTTGCAAAGGCCCCGATGTCCATTTGAAAAAAGGGCTTAGGGTTGTCATTGCAAGCTCCCACCTGCGGCCCCCAGACAAGCTGTGAAAGCCCCTCACATAACTTCACAGATCCCCGCAGAGAATGCCGAATACAGACAACCAGGTCCTCCAGTAGAGAGGTTAGCATCAGGGTACTTGTTTCTTTTTCTTTTTCGGCAGTCGATTTTAGTAGGGGAACCCTCCCTCCAAAGAAGAGTAAAGAGCACTGGGTGACTTAGACAACCCTAAGGGCCCTAGGGTCCATGAGCCTCCCGCCCTCTGGCCTCCCTCCTCATACTTTGATGACGCAGGCGTAGGCGGCGCAGGCGCTGCCGGCGCCCGCGGAGTCGCGGCGCGCGGCGTCGCTTCCTCTAAAGAAATGCCCAGACTCGTGGACTTTGAGGCGGGAGAACAGGGCACGCTTTTTCTTGGTACCTAGAGTCTCCTTCTGAGCCTTTAAAAATGGTTGGTCATGACCTAAATAATGGGGGCATGGCCCTATGTTTTAAGGGTCATGGAGACTCCAGGTAGTGGATTCAAAGTGCACCCCCTCCAACAACAAGGCACCACAGGGGAACCCTTCATGACCCCGTGGGTCCATGCAATGCTTAATGCTGGTTCAAAGCTCTAAAAGGCAGATCAATGGCCAACATTCTGCAATTGTTGCTATAATTCCAAAACCCGGAATTCCCCAAGCAAAGGACCTTTGTCATGGTGATCTCGTTAACCCCCCGAACCGGTGAGCTCGCTATAAAATAGGCAGACTCATATCTCTCCCCCGTTATCAATCAAAGGGGGCACGCTGGAAGAATGGGCCCATACCATCCCATGCTTGATGACCCATGCAGGCTGGTTCAAACCTCCAAATCAGGCAGATCAATGCAATGTATCTGGATCTCAACAATTCCCCTCAACATGGCTTATTTACCCAAACTTATGGTTGTTGCAACTTACTGGTGGTTTCTGTTGAAACTGCAACTTTTGGAAGTTCCAAAAAGGGAAGTACAGGAAATGCAGTGAAAAGAGTCTCCATGACTCCTAGAAAAAGGGGTAACCCCTTAATTTTTGTAGTGTCCAACCATGTTTGAAGGGTCAGAAGCGGACTCCAGGCAAACATACACACACATCCAAATGAAACCACAAGAATGAGTCCCAAGCATTCATGACTTGAAACTACTTGCAACCGTCTCCGGTATGGGTCAAAGGAATAGCACGAGGTCCTCCAGTAGAGAGGTCAGAATAAGGCTACCATTTTTTTTCTGTAGTCTAGTTGAGTAGGGGAGTCCTCCCCAAAAAAAAAGGTGAGAAAAGGGCACCTAGCTGGGGGACCTAGACTATAGTAGGTAAACGGGTATTTTTACCTCTTGGCTTTACCATGGATGGTTTTCCTTAGGTGCCAGGAAACTGCCACTAAACACCAAAAAGCTAAAAGGCTAAGAAACCGGATGGCTGGGAGCCACCTGGTTAATTACTTCCAAAATAACAAAAACGGTAGGGGTCAAAGGAATGCCATCTCGGGAAACCAACCCAAATCTCGAGACCCGGCTTCCTATCCGTTCAGCCCCCAGGAGGACTAAAAAACTCAAAACACCTTGGACCCCCCACATGATACCATGTCTCCTCTTGGCCAACCCTCTCCTCCGAGGCATCCGAAGGCTGGCGAAAGACTCGGGGCGAGGGCTGTGGCGCTTGTGCCGCTTGGGGCGGTGGAGCTGGCGCTGGCGCCGCCTGACTCGCTGCAGTGGGAAACAAAACACGCCACAACCCGTTCGTCCGAACTTGCGGAAGTCGAGATTTACTCCCCTTGTACCTTTTTGTCCATGTTGTTTCTTCTTTTTTGTCTTTGTTTTTAAACAAAAAAATGGTTGTGTAGCTGAGTAAATTAATTGCATGAATCAGAGGCATATATGCACTTAAATGTGTATATATATATATACATACACTTTGATATATCTTATTCTATGTGTACATATACATGTATGTATACTATATACATACATGATACTATGATACGCGCAGGTCAAATCCTGGCGGCTTACTTTGCAAGATGGGACAGCGGGGGGGCCTCAAACGATCACAGGGGCCCCTGAAATGCAGGTTCTGTATGATGCTGTTCATGTTTAGTCTGTTAAAGTCTTAGTCTACCCCCTTACTCCACATGTCCACTTTAGCTCATATTGACAATAGGCCACCGGCCTGTGGCGCCTGCGCAGTCGCCGATGCTGCCGGCGATGGCGCCGAACACGCATACGGCGGCAGCATCGGCGGCTCGGGCGGAGCGGCGTTGCCTCAGAAGATCTCTCCCAACATGGCACCAGGGTTCCCTATCTCAGATGTCCAGTGGCCGTGGGGAAAAAAGGGCATCCTTTTTAGTTAGTTGAGCTTAACGGGGAACCTTTCTCCAATAAAGGGAAGAATGGAGCCACTGAGCAACTGGGCTGTATGTCCCGTTTCCCTATATGGCCATGGGTCAAAATCCAAATCGTACCCCCAGTGAACACCCAATCCAACCACTCAAATAGGTTCTAAAATGGGTGGTGCACCGAAAACCCCTAAATGGTACCATTGGCTTTGACCCACAGCCATATGTTCCCTTACAACATCACCCCTAGGGAAGCTCCCCTTCATGGTCCAAACAAATGAAGTCCCAAGCCACAGGGGGAATATAGGGAAACCTGCAAGAGGAAATTGTTCTGTCAGGTAGTCTCCCACTCAAGGATAACCTGGAACCTGAAACAACCTGTGGCTTGCTCAGTTGCCCAAAGGACCTGGAACTAAAAGGTGAACCTTTTGGGTTGCCAATACTAAAAAATGGTTGCCAAAATGAGAAAACCAAAAGGTCAAAAGGTTGATTCGCTTTGGGCAAGTGAGCTTGAGTCTTAAATCAAGTTAGTACGTTGGTAATCTACTAGTTCCTCCAGTAGAGAGGTTAGAATAAGGGTACCATGCTTTTTTCTGTGGTCGATTTTAGTTGGGGAACCCTCCCCTCAAAGAAGGGGTGAGAAGGGCACCTAGCTGGGGGACCTAGACTAAGTCGTAACCCTGTTACAAGCCTCCGAAGTAGAGTTGGCCCTGATTTTAGTTGGGTTGCAACCAGTCTAAGCACTTCCAAACGTGGCCGCTACTCCAAATACCCACTGTTCTAGGGGTACCTTCCCCATTCTTTCCAGGGATCCTTCTTTTCAGGAAACCATCAAAAAGCCAGGGGGAAACAACCGGTTTTTGAAAAGAACGATGATTGAAAAGAATGGGGAGTCAACCCCTGGAACTGTCTTCTTCCAGGCATGCGGGTATGTGTTTTAAAGGGGACTCCTAAATTTGTGGCTTTCAAGTTGGTTTCCCTTCAACACAATGCAACAAGGGTACCATCAAAAACTGGGCCGTCCTCAGATCCCCTGCTAAGAGTTTAACTTGGAAATCCACACTAAACTGACTCAAAGGCGAACAAGCTAAGCAACCAGATGGCTGGGACACACCAAGAGAAAAGGCTGGCGTCAACATTAGCCATGTGCAAAACTTAAAGGGGCAGGGTACCTTGTGCGGTTAGGATAGCCTGGTTAGAACCTTCGGAGACCTTTAAACATGGCTTTTGTGGGTTACCTCACCATGGTTGCTACAACCACTTACCTGACGTACTGAATCGATCGCCCCTTTAAAAGGTGGAATGTCGAAATGACCCTGATAAACCATCCCCGATTTGGTTTGCTTTCAGGGAATGCCTGGGTTCATTCCCACGTTCCCTGCTGGGCACCAGCTTTGTGCTTCAGGATTTGAATTTGTCCCTGTTGGTTTTTCAGGGAATCGGACTTGCATTTGTCCCTGTTCAGTTGGATGTAAGCATCATCTAAAAGTTTCCCTCTGGGGTGATGCTTCTTTCGGGGATCATCTTTAAGTATACGTTTCCAACTGGAAAAGCCATCAACAACATGTCGAAATGCCATCAACCAACTATTCCAACCCAAAGTTCCCACATATTGAAATGCCATCAACAAAACCCCCCTGTATTAACAACATGTTACATGTTGGTTGATTCATACTGTGGGTGGACGGAATCCTACACCACTTTGACACCATGGGAAACCATTGTTTGTTGGCATTTACAGGGAATCGAATCATTCCAGGGTTTCTTAGGTGGTGCGAAATGGATTTCGTCCACCCACAGTATCCTCGATTTGCTTATGTCCCCTGAGAAAAATGCAAATATTTCCAGTGGTAAAATCGATTCCCTTTAAAACCAACAGGGGAAAAAAACTCTTAACCAAATGGAAGGTATGGCGTCAACACTTGCCATGTGCATCGACCTCGCTCAGCAGGCCTTGGAGCACCTCCAAAGGGATGGGCTGCCCCGTGAGGTGGATCACCTCAGCTTCAGCTTCCGGCGAGCGGTCGGCGAACGCGTCACGGATCCCAGGAAAACCCACATGCTTTTCCTGGAGTCTCCTTCTGACCCTTTGAAATAGGTCCATGACCCATTATTTTACATGATGACCAGCCATTTTTCAAGGGTCATGGAGAGTCTAGGTATTAATATATTAATATATTACTAGGTCCTCCAGTAGAGAGGTTAGAATAAGGCTACCAACTTTTTTCAGGACGTCTATTTTAGTAGGGGAAGCCTCCCCCAAAAAGGGTAAAGGGGCACTACTGGGGGACCTAGATTAATATAGTAGGTAGCCTGCTACATACTTACCATACAGGCAAACACCCATATAGTCGTAGCCAGCAATTTTCCGTTTAAGTTTGAAAAGGGTGAGAAGCCTAATATCCAGGTAAATGGATCCACTATACGATCCTGTAACACTCTGAGGTAAAAACATCAAAGGCTTACCTGCAACAATGCCCAAAGGGTCCGAGTAGTCCATGAGTGGTTCGAACTTCAGATCGACGGCATAGTCGGGGACCCAAGACCGCCCGCGACGACCCGAGACCAGGGTTCCACTTTTTGACTTCAGCAAAGCGAATAGAGCTGTTCACCAGCATTTGTCCTGCCTTTGTACCACAATTTTGTGGGTCAAAGGCAGAAGAAAGGATGCGGCTGTCCAATGGGGGTTCCAGGTTAGTCAAGGCTCAAACGGCCTTGGGCAACTGAGAATTGTGTGAAGTGGACCCCGAGATTCTTGTGATTCAGTTTGGTTGACCAACTGAGATGCAACGCTTGCCGCAAAGTTTTCCGTCAAAACTTCCGGCGCCGAATTGTCAGCCCAGTGGCATACCTCTGCGCCGCCTCCAACTGGCCCTTTAGGCTCTGCACCTCCTCCGATCCGAGCGTCGTGACAAAAAAAAAGGCGCTCAAAACGGGTTGAAGGGTAGTGCAACCCCAACATATTAGTGAGTGGAAGCATGTTTGAGGGCAGTTTGAGGGTTGTTTGGTGCTTTGCCCATTTGCCCTTTGGCTGTTTGAGATGAGCGTTCCAAGGAGGCACGTGTCAAAATGGGGCAGCTTGTTTTAGCCTCAGGTGCGAAAAGAATCTCGGATGGGGAGTAAGCGCCAAGCGTTTTGGCTTTCGGTTTTCCTGTTGGCTTCCCTTTGCATAAACCATCCTAAGGGGACGCAGCATTTTGAACGTCCCACCCCCAAGGTGGATTGGCCAAACAAAAGTCCAAGCCGTCTCATTTCCGCCCAAATGGACTTCGACAAAAGGAGGGCGTGCCTCTTTTCGAGGGCACCCTTTCTTGTGGTTTTCAGAGGAAAGCTCAAAACGGGAAAACGGAGAAGGGTTCGACCTGGATACCTATGGTACTTGGAAGGGCTGGTTTTTGCAGGCCACCTCCTCTAGAACAATCGAACCTAGATGTTGTCTGTGTGTCCAGACCCATGGGGAGTAAGCAACTAAGAGAACCGTAGACGTTGGGTTTACCATGTCTACGTACTAGGGTACCTGGCCTGCATTCCTTCAATCACTCAAAACAGTATTCAATTTGACCGGCCGGCAAAGTTCAACCAGCAAGACAACAACTTTACGCAGGGGTCTAAGTTTGATCAAGGTGTAAGGGCCCAAATAGTGTTCCTAAATGAGCAAAAAAGAAGCCGAGTTGATGGTTCTGGAGCGAAATACAGTTACACACAGCATTTCCCCAAAATCATAAACCCCACAACCGCAATTTACCTGTAGTCTACTCTTGACCCTTAAATCATGGTGTCATGACTCCTAATATTGATGGACAAAAGGGCCCGTGTTGGAGTCAGGAGACTCCAGGAATGGAGTTGTGGGGTTCATTTTGCCGGGGAAATGCTGTGTGTTGTTCTACTTTGGCCCAGAAAACCCATGAACTGCGTGGGTTCATATGTTTTGCCCGAGGACCTCACAGAGAAGTGTGCAACCCAGGGGGCACTTCAACCGTAAAAAAGCGCCGCAGCGCGGGGTTTTGGAGGTTTGCCTCACATGAAACCAACCCTCACAATCACCCCCGAAAAGGCTTCAGGAGCTCCCATTTTGTCCTTTGGTTTCTCACCCTTGATTCATGGGCTCGTGTGCCCAAAATTAAGAGGCATGACCCCATTTTGGGGTCAGAAGGCGACTCCAGGTTCCCAGCACTGTTCGCGGCTGTGCTTAACATGGCTTTACTTCGACCCCCAGAGGTGCAAGCCACTCGTACCTTGTGGACAAGTGAATGACGCAAACCTAGGAATGCAGAAGCTGAACTGGGCTGTCCTCAGATCACCTGCCAAGGTGTAACTTGCGATGTGAATTTGGAAACACCCGCTGAACTACAAAACACTAAAAACCTCAGTTGAGCCGGACGATTCGCTGGGAACCGCCCAATTAAAAAAGGGTCAGCTCCGTTTGGCAACCCCTCAGATGCTCAGTGGATTTCCATGGGAAAAACGGATGGCATCTTTTTTGGTTTGAGTTTAAAGGGGAACCCAAAACCCCACAAAGATGCTGGTTCTCAGCAGGGAATGACTGTGTTGGAATGACCCCTACCAAACCATCCCCGACTTGGTTTCCTTTCAACCAACACCCGGCCTAGGCCGTTCCCTACCCTAGGTCCTCCAGTAGCAAGGTTAGAAAAAGGGTACCCTTTTTCAGGACGTCTATTTTAGTAGGGGAACCCTCCCAACCATAAAAGGGGTGAGAAAGGGCACCTAGCTGGGGGACCTAGGCAAAGGAGCCCGGGGAGGAGTTCCCTCCAAAAGTGATGAATCCCCACTAAAAGGGGACACCCCCCTATCAATCAACCAGGGGTTGATCAATCTGGGGTTCACATGAGGTCATTCCCTACCTCTCGCACCGATCGCAAGGGCGGAATCCATGCGACCCAACCCGCGCTGATCCATCGCACCGGCCTGGCGGAGCCGCCGCACCAGCTGAGACATTGGGTCCAGGTTCACCGCGGGGCGGTTGCGAATGGATCCCGCGGTGCAGGCGTAGTGCAGAGTTGAGAGGCTCTCCTTGCGCTGACATGGGTCTGCCAAACGTTGTTTTTCATTTTATGTTTTTTGCTATATATATATATATATTTATAACGTAATATCATGTGTTATATATGTATACACATGCATATGAGGCCCTTTTTTGGGGCAGGATTCAAGGGATACCAGCAAACTCACACACACATGTTTGACGCATCACGTTTGGCTCACATGGACACCCAAATAATGGACCGATTCCCTTTCTGTTTCAGTGAAAAGACCCGCAAACAACAAGGGGCTCCAGGAGTCACAATTTGCTAAATCTCCAATATACCTGCAAAGGTAGTCACCTGAGCCGATCTCCACCGCCCCCCAAATTTTGCGCAAACTCGCCAAAAACAAAGAATGCTGAGCACCTGGCACAGACAAAGACGCATATTCTGAGTGGTCAAAAAAGTCCAAACTGTCTGATTGCCACTAATTCAATTGGTCCCAACCCAAAAGTAACTCAAGTCCGAAACATAACTCGAAAACATAGTGAGAAGAGCGCAAACCCTCCGAACGGAAATGCCCAAGGGCGCAACCGGGTTTGTCCAAAACTAGGTTTCACCCAGAAAACGCTTGGTTTTCCTTTGGTTTCACTTTACACCACCAGAAACTGGGCTGTCCTCGGATTCTCTGCCAAAAGTTTAACTTGTGGGTGAAATTCAGAAACCCAACCACTAAATCCGACTGAAAACAACCAACGTCTCAGGAGCCGGACGATTCGTTAGGAACCGCTCAAGGAAAGGAAGCCTGAAAAAGACGAAACTGCCCAAGGGGAGAATGGGTTTGTTTAAAGTAAGGCTTCCCTCAAAATATGTGGTTCCCTTTGGTGTGCCTTTCTTCGGCAAAAAAAAACCTCAACAAAAGACCTCAAAATGCTTGGTTCCCCTTTGGCTTCCCTGTGCTCACCACCCAAAAACGGATTCCCTCAAAACAGAAAAACCCGGTTTCACCCTCAAAATCGTGGGTCTTCCTTTGGCTTCCCTTCTTTCACCACCCTAACAAAACCAACCCCCCCAACTCCGAATCATTACTTCCATTTGCTTGAGCCCCCTGGAAACCATACATATATATATATATATTACATGATTTTCAGTGGTGATAGATTCTCGTTAAAACCCAAAAAGAGGGAACCCCAAAATTCGGCCACTGGAATCATTCAAGCGCCCGGCCCCGCCTCGAAGCTGGCCTCCAGAGTCGAGAGGCACGCCAGCATCAGCGTGTACCCCGAGCCCCCGATGGCGTCCCGCAACAGCACCGTGAGCTTCGATTCCCGGTACGGCACGAAGGCGAAGGAGCCCGACTTGGACGCCGACTTCTTGGCCAGGGAGGTGATCACCTGAACAATGCTCCAAGTTACCACGAGAAAGCAGGTAACCAGACAAAAACCATCGTGTAAAACCAAGAGCTAAGAATCCCTGTGTACCTCCTCTAGTGGTAATTGGAGTCTCCTTCTGACCCTTGAAAGATAGAAGTCCATGGAGCCCCATGATTTTAGGTAATGACCAACCATTTTCAAAGGGTTATGGAGACTCCAGGAGCACGCCACTGGACCCTCAATAGACCGAGTCCTTAAGGAAACGACCCGCAAGGCGAGAAAAACCGGTCCAAGTCACTAGGGGTCATAAAGGAATGGTCTTGGGACCCAATTCAGATGATGACAATCCTAAAGGGTAAACAATGGTGGCTGTGTGAACCTCCAATCTTGTTGACCAACCCCCCCATGTGTTTCTGCCGAAGTCACCTATAAAAAAGCCTCCATTGTTTTGATGGTAGATTGAATCCCAGGGCAAACCCCCTGAAGACCCCCCTTGTTGACCAACCCCCCCGTATAAAAAAAAGGCGGTAAGGCGGGAAAAAAGGGGTCAATAAGGGGATCCGGGAACACGCAACTAGTTCTGGGGGTAGCTTCCCATGCTTCCCAAAAAGCATTCATTCTAGAAAACCTCCGGAAACCCAGTAAACGGCTGGCTTTTGAAAAGAACGATGGCTTAGCAATAACATGGGTAGGTTTAATTGAAAAGCCGTTTGTTTCCGAAAGCTTGTGTTATCAACTTGTCACAAAAACCAGCATACCCCGTCATTTTCCTAGCTCACAGGTGGACCATTGGGGGGGAAGGTTACAAGTTCATCAAACGCAGACATGGGTTGGGGCTCTAGGGTTGCACGCTTAAGGTCAGGTCGTACCCCTCCAATCATTTTTTAGATCTCCCCCTTGTCGATCAGAGGGGTCACACTGAAAGAAAGAATTCTCCGCTAAAAAAAATCCCCCTTAATAAGAAGGGGGTCATTCATCAGGGGCCAGCACTAAGTGTCCTTTTGAAATAACAGGATGGAACCGGCAAATGATCGGCACGCTTCATTGTTGTTTTGGGGGTCCTTAAGGGCTCGCCTGCCCAAAGGACCCAGAAATAAAAGGGAGCTTGACTAAAAATGGACCAAACTGCGAAGTCAAAAGGTTGGCCCCAAGTGCAAGCGAGAGGCTTCTGCTGGATATTTTCGGGACATCCTCAAAATGGGTCCTTCTGGACACCCTTTCTTCGAGAAAACAAAAAAACAATTCGGGGTGTACGAGCTACGGGTTCCGCCTGCCAAGCTCCGCTCAGACCCTCGGGGTGATTGATGCTGAAGACGGTTTCCCCCCAACAAGTTCCTCATCTACCTGGAGTCTCCAAATCTGACCCCAGAAAAATGGGTCAACGACCCCGAAAAATGTTGGGGTAACCCACTCCCATTTTTTCAGGCTCAGACTCGGCTCCAGGTCCTAGGTGAGATCTTTGAAAAACCGCTGGGCCCCGAGGATCCCAAGGCAGGCCACTTGACCAACCCGCGAGCGGACGGGACGGGGAAACATCTGGCTCCAACCGTGGAGGTCCGAAGGACAAAATCAGCGGCCCAGGTGGTCAGATCTCGGTCCTCCAGACTTGAGAGGCTAGAATAAGGCCACCCAACTTCTTTTCTTTCTCTGTGGTCTATTAGGGGAACCCTTTCCCAAAAAAGGGTGAGAAGAGGGCACTACTGGGGGACCTTAGTCAGTTGATAGAAAGCCAAGTCACCACCTGGTTGGTCCCCGAAGTGGAGCTCACCTTGAGCTATAAGCCAGGTGGCCTTTGCCCTTTGCCAAGACTCGGCCTGGAGTCTCCTTCTGACCCTTAGAAAAGGGTTAATGACCCAGATACCTTTAAAAATGGGTCCATGACTCCATTTTTTGGATAGTAACCTTGAACAACAAACAACAAACAACAAACATGGAAGTGGACAGAGGGGTTCCCCCAAAGAAAAGTCGTCTTCCAACCCCCTCCTGTCAGCTTCCATGTTAGTCTGAGGGAGTGTAATGACCAACCATTATTTTGGATAATGACCAACCAGTTTTTAAGGGTCAGAAGGAGACTCCAAGAACAAACATCCAAGAGCCCAACCCACACGCCATGTCGCACCTTCCGCAGGACAAAGAGGGACTGGTTGATACCCACGCTCTCCTGCAGAGTTCGGCCGCTGGCACCTGGAGGATGAGTGTGAAATCCATTTCACACCATGGAATCCTGATTCACCTGCAAATCCAACAATCAATGGTGCTCGTCCATCCAGAGTATGTCCAGTGGTGATACATGCCCTTTGAAACCAACAAGGAATATAAGAACCAATTCTTAAGCAAATTGAAGAACAGGAACAAGACATCAGAGTGTGAAATGGGAAAACCGAAAAAAACATATCCCTCCTGAACTGCAAGGGCAAGCTAGTTGGGTGTTCGATTCGCCGAGTAAGTTGTGATTGTAACCTGAGTTATCCACTTACAAATCTCCCATTCAGTGGAGTCAACCATGGCAGTGGGTTATAACCCAGGCGGCTAACCACTTCACAACCTGGCAACAAACATCCAAGCAAAGAATCAAGGCATGTACTTGGAGTCTCCCCTTAATGGGGTTCCCCCCAAATAATGGGGTCATCAACCCATTTTTAAGGGTCAGAAGCAGACTCCCGGGCATCAAACTGTGGAGTTGGACCCAGGCAATGGCGGGGTATGGTTCTTAACAAATACAGTTTGGGCCCAGTCAACAGACACTCAAACACATGCTAATTTGCGCGGATCCAAATCCGAGTCTTTTTCGTATGCAATTGTTGGATGTGGGGTGTCTTAAGTCCTTTTTTGAGGGTACCCTTTGTAGTATGTAGGGTTGGTTTAAAGGGAAACCAAAAGGAACACCAACATTTCTCTTGGGGGAGGTCCCGCAAAAACATATATGTCTGAGCAAACCAATGAACAGCATTTGAAGGGCGGCCCTACCTATTTGTGGCTGGGACTGTCCATATCTAAGCCGGGCTTTGACTAGAGCCGACTTGAGGGTTTCTTTACTGGAGAAAAACATGGTCCAAAGCAAGAATGGATCAAAGGCAGGGAAGAAAAACGAAACGTCACACCTCCGAAACGCAGAAAAAGGCCGGGATTCTCTTCACAAGCAGCCCAAAGAGCCGGCTTCTCTTACAGAGCACTCCAGTGCTTCCCGTTCAAAGCAAGCACAAAAATAGTGAAGCATTGAACACTAACACTGAAAAAACAATCAACCAGTCGCGTCCAACCAACCCCCCGCCTCCCTGGCCAACCCAATCCCCTCCCCAACCCAATCCGACCCCCCGCCCCACCGAACTCGCACCCCCCCCCCTGCCGGCCGGGCGCAACCCAACCCCCTCCCCAACCCAATCCCCCTCCCCCCCCTCGCCCCACCCAACTCCAACCCCCGCGGGCACGTCCAACGCGAAAGCCCCTCGCCTGTCGCCGCCTGTCGCTCTGAGCCGGCCAAGTCCACCAGCGTCAGCTTGGCGCTGTGTTCCAGCCGCTCCCCGCCGGACCGCCTTGCGGAAGCTGCAGATGGTGGTTGTGGGTGGGTGGGTGGGTGGGTGGGTGGGTGGGTGGGTGGGTCCTCATTTGACCAGAGTCTATTCACGACACTCACAGCTACTCTTCAAATGGTGGCGTCACGCAAGCAAACCCAAAACGAACCATTCTAAGAACCGCGCAGCCCCAAGAAGGAAACATGTTCAGAACCCCCTTTTGTGGGTTATCTCACCATGGTGAATTGTCATTTCTATTACAATTAATTATCATGATTGTCTTTTGTTGTTGGACCAGAACCATAACAACGCCATGTCACTCCGCCTCTCCACCGTCAGCATCAGCACGGAGTGTGAGCGGCTGCTCGCCTGTTCACGGTAAGCCAAAGCACAGCAAAAGGGCTACGCAAAGACAAGAACCGTAGTACACCAAGAAACACCAAGAAACACCAAGAAACACAAAGAAACACAAAGAAACACAAGAAACACCAAACCCAAACACATGCGAACAACTGTGAAGTATCCCAAAGACGCCAACCACTTACTGATTCCCCTGTAAATACAACTAGGTCCCCAAGTAGGGAGGTTAGAATAAGGCTACCCACTTTTTTCTGGACGTCTATTTTAGTAGGGGAACCCTCCCAACCGAACAAAACGGGTAAAAAGGGCACCTAGCTGCAGAACCCAGACCACTTGCAGTGGACCAACCCAAAGGGTCCCTTGCTTGGTGCATTCCGAGGATGTACTTGGGCCGAAAAGGGTCAGTTGGTAGACGTCCTCACGACATGGGCTTGGGGAAGGTGGGGAACTTTATTAAAACACAAAACACAAGAACGCCAAACATGGAACGAAGCCAAATCTGGAAAGCACGCTCATCGTTTCTCTGCTGGTCACACTAGCCGCTGTCTTTGCTAGGAGTGGGGAAGAATATGGTGAGCTTTCATGTTCCAGAAGGCTCAAAGCTGACATTACTTGCATCCTGCGCGCACTTACAAGTTTCCACAGGTTTCACACTGGCCTCGTTGCTTTATCGAAGTCACCCCCCCCAGACGGTGGATTAACGGGAGGCAACGCTGACGTTAATAACCCCGAAACAGTTCCAAGGATTAAAGGCGGCAAGGCGGACAAGAAACCATCAAGGACCTATGTCTGGGCTGTCCTCAGATCCGCTGCTCAAAGTTTAACTTGTCGAGTTAAATGGCAATCCAACCACTAAACCCAAAAAACCTAAACACCTAGGGAACCAGACGGCCGGCAACCCCTTAAAACCTAAAAACATGCCAAAAACAGCAAAGCAAAGGACCCGAATATGTGCTTCATGGGACAATGGTTTCAAAGACAAGTCCACGGAAACATTATGTATGTATGTAGAAACCAAGCGAGAAAAAGCAAGACAAACCCGCAGGGACCAAGTACCTACGATGCACTTTGACCCATTTCAACTCAAGTACATCTTTACCTGGAGTCTCCTGCTGCATTGACCCCAACATTTTGAGTCATTGACTCATCTTTAAAGGGTCAGAAGGAGACAAGGTAGACTCAGCTCCTGAAGCGCGTTGGCCAACAGTCCAGACTTTTTATTTAGCGCTCAAATGGTCCAGACCCGAAAAGTGAGTCCAGGAACTCAGGGAGTGGGTTAGAAGGTACCAATACCAAGCTGGGCTGCCCGATTTCCGATCCCCCGCTAAAAGTGACTAACTTTTAGTGGGCTAAATGGAAACTGCCACGAAACACTAAAAAGCTAAAAGGCTAAGGGCAGCCACCAAGCCGGGGACCCTCTGGAAATGTCCGGAACGTCTCACAATGCATCGCCTGGTTCATCTGGTGACTGGCGACGGTGCGATTCCTGACGCCCGCCTGGGCCAGGGGAATGGTCCAAAAATAGGAATCGGACCCCACGATGGCTAGCTTCCTTGTGGTTTCCTTTCAAAGTCACAAAAAGGGATAGCCCACCTCTCAAAGAAGGGGAAAAAAGGGATAACTCACAAAATCCACGGAAGGGGTCAAGAACAACTTACCTAAAGTTGTCCCCTGCCCTGTCCATGGATTTTGCTGCTAATTTTGGCCCGGCGTCAAGACCTGGCAAAAGTCATCTTGGCCCATGGGGTACACGGAAAAAGATACGCTTCAAAGTGGCGCAAAATCCATTTCGCACCACCTTGAAGCCTTAGGAAGCCATTGTTGGTTGGAATTTACAGGGAATCGAATCATTCCAGGGTTTGACAGTATGAATTTAGACGTTTTGCTTTCTATTGAGCCTACCAGTGGATCCATTTACCTGTATAGTAGGTAATCAAGGGGTTCCCCACCCCTTAGAAACTAAAAGGAAAATAGCTGGTGATCTACACGGGAGATCCACTGGGTACCTTAGCTATCCAAAATCGTTTCCGAGGACACCCCAGATACAAGGGGCACACTGTTTTTGTGGGACCCTTGCCGAGCGTGACCGGTATGGGCACTCGGCAGGTTCTCTGCGGTTCCTCGAGCAAAGGTCATTTTTGTGGTAGGCCAGACAAGGACTTGCCCCACCCCGCACCGAAAGACTCCGCACCCAGAGAGTTTCTTGGTACCCAAAGATGTACCCTTCTTGGGGTTCAAAATGGGTGACAGGAGGATCTTTCGGGGCGCTGAAAGCTGGAATCGATAAAGTGAACATATCTGGGGCTCTCATTGTTGCCTTCGCGAGTCTTCATGCTCACCGTTACCCAAACCCTGCGGCCATGGGAAACAGACTACGGCACCATGTTTTGGGTAGCTGGTTTTTTAGTCACACCCCGAATTGGCGGTTTGGAGCTCGGTGGCTTGGAGATTAGGGGTGTCTTGGCTTCAAAAGGAGCTAGGGTTCAAGTCCGAATCCAAACCACCAATCAAGGCGTAGCTGATTCCAAGGTGCTGGTGAGCCTTGAATTTCCCTTCCCAGGTCCAACCCTGTCAGAGCAGCGCCCTGACTCGTTGACTCGTTCCACCGCGGGATTTATCCAGGTTCACATGGGTCAATCTTCTTTTGAGAGGCTGTATAGGGTTGGTTGACAGGGACACCAAAAGCAAAACCACCCATTTGGGGTCTCCTGCTGTGACACATCATATAGGACGTGCCACAAATCCCAGAAACAAACACAGCAGCACAACTACCTACAGTGTTCCGAGCTAGGAAGGTGTTAACACAACCTAAGTGAACACCTGCTAATCAGTCTCCGTTTCACAGGTGAACCACGTTAGTGGGTTATAACCCAGGTGGCCGTTGCCACTTCCCAAGACTTGGCCGAAGATCCACGCACTTAGAACGGTGGCTCCTTCTTTTCATTCTTTTTCTTTGGGGGGGTTCTCCCAAAGCCCGCATGGTTCGCATGAAGGTGCGCCTTGTAGTAGCCCAATGCTTCCTCAGGCGTCCTCACACTCCCGTATCGCCACATGTTCACTGCGGATCGTGCTTCAAACGGGCGCGTCTCAACACAGGAATCGGACCCCAACAAATGGCGGGCTTGCACCCCCTCCCCCAAAAAAAAGCCCTAAGAAAAAGCACACAAATGGGGAATGAACTCATCTTGAGGACTTCCTTTCCCAGTGCTAAGGCAAGTTTCCTGTCACCTACTATACAGGGTACCTGGCACCGCTCAGTTTGAGTAGTAGGAAATGGTCCTCTAGATTTCCGACCATCCACGCTTCCAGCAAACCTGCCTGGTTTCTGGGAGGAACCCCTGCAGGTTCCATGGTCAACCCCAAGGTCAACCATGCACCATATGATATGCTTACGATATAAGGGCCTAAATGAATCGAACGGGAGTTTGTGGCACCATAAATATTCAGCCCCCGTCATTCAACCATCTGCAGCCTGCAGCCTCCAAGTGGGCACCTTTGGATTAAACATCAGACGGTCCCGAGAGGCACCTGACAGTGGTCATTTGGTACATCCTGAGAAGGGGATTCAGAAAAAAAGGAAAACACAAAAGAGGTCCCACCTCCTAAGCATGTGACTTCGGCCAAATTACAGACCCGAAAGTGACTCAAGTCGAGGAACTCAAGAAGTGAGCAAAATGCCTACACAACCCCCCACCTCTCAACCCCCCTCAAAGGAAAAAAACACTGAACAATCTGGTGGTGCAAAAAAAAGACCAAAGACTTCAAGCAGGAGGTATGTTGACCCCTCGGCTCGAGCCATTACATCTTCAGAAGGCGAGGGACCTTTGGGCAAGGAAAACCACAAAGAAGAAGCTGCGTGTGTGTCCAAATCCGGGAACCCACAAAAGCTGTGATTGGCCTGTTGGTTTTCCTTGCAAAGCCCACAAAGGTGCACCCTCAAAAACAAACGCACCCAGGTAAGTCAAGTGTGGGCATCTCAAGGCCCAAAAACGCTAGAGGTGACGGTGTTTTGAACTGCGAGCGCTGGATTTGGGGTGCCTTTGAACAAAGAGCCCGCCAACAAAACGTGGAGGGCACGTGGATCTTCGTTGGCAAGTTAGCAAGTGGTTAGCCACCCGAGTTGTAACCCAGAAATCACAAGGCGAACTCCACCGAAAGGGAGGCTTGGCGGGATTTGCCTTAGACGATCACAACCCAACTACGGAAGCCACAATTCAAAGAAGTCCTACCAAAACAAAACGGGGCATGATGAAACCAGTCCGGAGCCACTGGAGTCACTTTCCCGAATCACTGGAGTCACTGGAGGTTTGGGGCTGATAGGCCCCATGGCGTTCTGAACAAACGAATCGACACATGTGCCATAATCAAAATTCTCGGTACAACCATTTTGCTTAACCCCGAACCATCTAAAAGACTAGAAAGGCAGCCGCAACTCGCCTTCACTTACACGGGTTTTGATTGTGACTCACATGTCTCCTGCATTCGAAAACGAAGAGGTTCTCCACCGAGACTGCCGCCTCACCTCAAGATCGAGCGTCAACTTTCGAGATAACTCTTGAAATGACTGGGTGTCCTTGTGTTTCCCTTTGAAACACAACAACCCCCCCCCCCAACACAAAAACCAAAAACCAAACAACAACAAGACACGCCCATGTGTGTGTACGCGTCTTTTTGAGGGTACCACTTTTTGGTGCTTGCAAAAGGAAAACAACCCATTTGTTGGATCCTCTACGAAATGGAAATGGGTGGCCTACTTTTGTGTCCCTTGAGAATACTCCCAAGAAAGGGTACACCCACACACACACACACACATGTGTGTGTGTGTGTGTTTCTGGAACTGGTACCCCTTGGATCATGTGGTTTAAGGGGACAGTAAAATGACGAATACCCATTTTGGGGGGTCCAACCTCACAAAGACTTACCCATGTGTGTTCCTATAAAACATGTTTTTAAAGGCTCAGTACCGGAACCGTTCAGGGTTGGTTAACATGAAGGAAGCAAGCAGTTGCCCGGTCCGATTTTCTGATTGGGACACACTAAAATGGGGGGGGGTCTAGCGGGCACCAAAAGGGAAGTCACACGGAAAGTCAGCACAAAGGCAAAAAGGGAATCGATCCTTTTGAAGAGCAAAAGCCATGGATACAAGTCTCCGTTCAAATCTGTCCAAAGGATTACTAACCAGTTGACTAGCCTGGGACTATCCAACCCTTCAACCTCTTTGGGCTTCTGGCTCAAACCGGTTAGAATAAGGGTATCCTTTTTTCTGGACGTCTATTTTAGTAGGGGAACCCTCCCAACTAAAAAAGAAACGGTAAAAGGCCACCTAGCTGGGGGACCTAGATGCTATACCCCAGTGCTTGGCAAACCACTAGTAGGTCATCCATTATTTGGGGTAATGCCCCCGATTTTTAAGGGTCAGAAAGAGACTCTAGGTTGGTACAAAGAACACCGTTTTTTACCCCCCCCCCCATCTCGTGCATTTTCGCTCGGCTTACTTTTTCGCCCAGTCGCGCGAGTTCCAGCGAAGCCGAAGCCCGGCGGCGGCGGTTGTGGCGCCGCTGAGGTGAACGGGGTTCAGCAGGTCGAAGATCCGCCTTTTTTTTATTATTTTTTCCCGCGTACCGTTTCGAAGTCAGGGAGTGAGCTGTTCGTCAACTCTTCCGAAGCTCCCATGGAATTGAACCAATGGTTGAAACAAAGGAAGATCAGGTTCCCCAATTGACTTAGGTCATGACCAACCATGTTTCAAGGGTCGGAAGGAGACTCTAGGCATCGGTTGTTTAGGGCCCCGAAGTGGTGGGTCTTAAAACACCCACAAAGAAGCGGAGCCTCAAAAAAGCACAAGCCCACATTGTGTTAGAGGCCCTTCCCATGTCATTTTTTGGGCATGCGCAAATCCTGGACCCACCCAAAGGACCAATTCCTTGCTTCTGCCTTTGTACCAATGAGTCAAAGGCAGTTTTTGAAGGGTCCATTCCTGGTTCCCAGGACAGTGGGTCTTGGTCAAGCTTGCCCTCGACCTCAAGCCCGTGGTAGCTTTCATATCCAAGAAAATACGTAGGTGGGCCACCTGGATTACAACCCACCAATGCCCTCGAGACGATTCCCTACTCACATGAGTCATGGTGTACACGGCGTGTGTCTGCAGATTCATGTTTTTAGGATGTGGACCGTAGGTTCTTCTTTTGGTTTCCTACTTTACAGCCACCAAACAGTTTTGAGCCACCCAACAAGTCAGGCCCCTCCGCTTCTGCTTGGCCAAACCAATCTGCCGGAAGGGGCTTTCGACCATTCCCCTTGGAGGTTCCCTTGGTACAGAAACCGGATCGAGGTATCAGTCGAACCTCGCAAATACGCCGCGGAATCCTCAGCCCCAGAACCTAAAGCCCCCAAAAAAACCACCCGGGTCGCCCAATTTCTGGGCACAGACCCCACAGCTTCCAGCTGACGGGGTAAATTGAGGTTCATATGGGTCCCCTTAATGTATCATAATGTACTCAAACAAAAACTCATCAACTCCACCTACACCGTATCCCCCCTTAAAAACAAATAGAAAAGAAAGAAACAAACAAACAACGGCTCTGGGTTTGATTCTTTGGGGGATCGCGGCAAATACCGATTCGACTCAAATCTGCAAACATGAGGTGCCAAGGGACCCTTAAAAACCCTTGGGGTTCCTTAGTAGAATTGGGCTTGGGCCAACCCCTGATGCCACTGGACTATGGCCATGGGTCAAAACCCAAATCGTACCCCCAGTGAACATCCGATTCAATCCAACCACTAAAATAGGTTCCAACATGGGTGGTGCACCTACCCCAAAATGAGATACCATTGGTTTTGACCCATAGCCATATTAATAAACAAGGGTATAAAGGGCATTATTTTGGGTCAGGACCAACCAGTTTTTTAAGGGTCATGGAGACTCTAGGTAAAAAGGGGGTATAGGGTATAGGGGGATAACTTTCATGGACCCAATTATTCAATTCCTCCTTTTGGCTTCCCTAATGTTGACCCTGGATTAATAAACCCCTGTTTAATAATATGGGGGTGTCCCTGGTTTGCGTGGGGGTTCAGACCACTTTTGGAAAGGAACACCCCCATATATATATATATTAAAACAAACACAGTTTATTCATCCGGGCTCAACATTAACGTTCTCAGGGGGATAACTTCCATGGACCCAACTTATATTCATGTCCTGCTTTTGGCTTTCCTAACGTGCACTTGCTCCAGGAGAACACCGAGAACACCTTTGGATCAGCGGCTCATTGTAGATCTGCAGGAAGGAGAGGCGCAAGGTAAAGAGTTGCTCGCCTGAGGCAAAGCTCGACGAACGCCTTCCGTTCCATCCATTTGGTTAAGACCCCTGGAAAAAAAAAAGAGAAAAACATGATTTCCAGTAGTGATAAATTCCTTTTACAACCAACAAGGAAAGATTAACCATATTATTGAGCAAATGAAAAATTCCAATTTTCCGTCCCAAGCTGAATGAGTCGAGACCAGCAACTCACTTCCTGAGTGGATTGGCGCGAAAAGACAACTCAACTCTTTGTTTACCACGACTCACTTCCTGAGTGGATGGGCCTGAACAAGTGACCAAACTTGTTATTTACCACAGAAATGGTCCAGACCCAAAAAGTGACGATTGAGTCCGAAACGGAACTCAGGAAGTGAGACTCAGTTGGTCAAGGCCCAAAAAAGCTTACCCAACATTTTGGGGTCATTGACCCATTTTTCAAGGGTCAGAAGGACACTCCCGGCAGTTCATAAACTCCAGGACTGAGAAGACCGAATGCAGGTAGAAAAACACCCGGAGCGCCCGGTTGCGCCCGGCCTAAAAGCTGTTTTCACCCGTGGGTGGACACAGCAACTCGCTTCGCGAGTTGGCATGAAGAAGTCAGTCTGAACTTTTCTTTGCCACCAAACTGGTCCAAACCCAAGCGACCAAAGTCCGCAAGCTCAGGGAGCGAGTACGTATTTGCCCTTTACAAGAGGACCAGGAGCCAATACCAGGGGCCATACACTCGATGCTTAAAGCGGCCATGCTATAACCCACTGAACGGAGAATTCTAACCATGGGAAGTGGGGTAGAACCACATGGATTTTACAACCACTCACCTGAGGAACCGAATCGATCGCCCCTTTAAGTACCCTCAAACAAAGACAGACCCAGCTAGTCCCCGAAAAAAAAACGCCTGGAACTCGTCCCGGGGCTTGAACTCGCGTACCTGGAGTCTCCATGACCCTTGAAAAATGGTTGGTCATTACCCAAAAATGTGGGGTCATTTTTAAAGGGTCAGAAGCAGACTCCAGGTAGATGTCTGGGGTCATCATGTTGACTGTTTGTATGGCTTATCAAAGTCAGAAAATGGAATCGGTTGTGTCCCTTGCACCGCCTTGCACCTACCACTCAGGGGGTGACTTTGGTGAAGCCCCCGCCAAAGCGGCCGAGTGGCTGTCGGTCTCCGCCTTGGATTCCATGCGCCGAAAGAGGCCCTCGATGCTGCGAGGCACCAGGCCCAAGCTCTCGCTGGGCGTGCTGCCGGGCTTCACCTCGAGCGAGGCGCGAGGCGCCACGATCCGGAACTCGGAGCAAAAAGAGGACTCTCTGCAATGGTTTTTGCCTGGAGCCTCCGTCATTTTCCAAAATGATGGGGTCACGTACCCGTTGTTTTAAAGGGCCATGGAGACTCCAGGTAGACATTCTGGCCCCATGATTTTACCAAAGTCGCCCCCTGAGTGGTAGGTGAAAGGGATACAATCCCCGATTTCTGACTTTGACAAGCCCTACAAACAGTCAACATGATGACTCCAGACATCTACCTGGAGTCTCCATGACCCTTTGAAAATGGGGTCATTACCTAAAATAATGGGGTAATGACCCACCCCATTTTGCAAGGGTCATGGAGACTCCAGGTACCTTCTAAATGATGGTCGAAACGGAAGCCATCTCGCATGGTAATTTTGAAAGCCCCTCAAACTGCAGCCACTTTACCTGGGTCTTCTCCCGAAGGATTTGATTATATAAGGGCTGAAGGAATATTGAGCGGAATCAGAACATCACATTTTTGCAGTACCTGGAGTCTCCTTCTGACCCCTAGAAAAGGAGTCATGACCCCATGGGGTCATTGACCCAATAAAAAAAGGGTCATGGAGACTCTAGGTACCCTTTTTTGTTGGCCAAGGTCAAACCCAGAAAGGGGCAAACTCTAACCAGGAAACAACGAGGGAACAGTGGATCAGAGAAACGGTCGGACCCAGAAGCAAGACGCTGGTTCGAGAGGTGTAATTCTAAGGTCTAGTGAGGGTACTTTGGATATTGGGACTCAAGCAAGCCAGGATTAAAAACAATAACGTTGAGTTCATATACCCATTCTTTGCCATTCAGGAGTTTCATGCTCAATCAAAGTAGAAGATGTCAGAACCAGTCCTATCTCCCCACGACCACGACCTGGGCAACAAAACGTGACTACACACACTTCTTGGACAATTTTGGAATGAAATGGATGTGGTTAGACAATCGAGCGTGTCCCACAAATTTTAGCTTTCCCTTCCTTGGTGGCAAAGATCGGCGGTTTGGGGATTTCCAATCCCCTAAGTTGCATACCCCCAACCCTCCCATGATGAGGAGTCCTTGGGGTCTGGGGTATGCTCGAAATGTATGCTGGAAAGATCTTGGATAACTAGTGGAATGCACTGAAGCTCAAGCTGCAAACTGCAAAAAAAACACGGCTTTGCCGATCAATTTGCCAGCCCAAACGTGCGACCAAAGTGGGTCTTTCCGCCCCTGCAACACAACACAACAGCCTAAAGACGATAAGTCAAACAAATATATTGAAGCTGGAAAAAAACGCAGGCATATATCCAGTAGTGATAGATTCCCATTAACACCAACAGCAGAAACAAACCGCTATTCTTAAGCAAATCGAAAGATAGGTTCAGCCTCGCATGTGTCGGGGTGTGCCCTACGCGGGCAAAGAGTGGGACGCATCCGTGCCTGCGGGGCTTTGCCCGGAACGGCCTGGTACACGAACCTCGGAGGACGACTGATCGCCGCTTGGAACCAGTTGGAATCTACACAGCGAAACGATTTGCGTGCAAGCGATGGATGAGAAACAAACCAAAAAAACATTTGGGACCTGTAACATTTGAGACCCTGTTGCCGGACGTGTAATCATGAGATTCATGGGCCATTTTTGAGGGTGTTCCAAGCAGTACTTAAAGGGGCAGGGTACTTAGTGAGTGGGAGACAACCATGGCTATATCCCGCTTACCACGGTTGCAAGTCTCCTAAGGATGAAGTAAACGTCATCACCTCAAGCAGGGTTGCTCCAAAGTCAGGCAGGGTAAAAAACAATTGAGTCACAGTCAGAAGCGATCGGCAAAGCGGTCGATCCCCAGAGCCATGCAAAGAATTAATGTTGACCCAGGATTAATAAACCCGTCCCATTATTCGGGGGGGTGTTCCCTCCAAAATTGATGAATCCCCACTAAAAGGGAGCACACCTAGGGGTTTCTTAATCCGGGGTTAGCATTAAGAAGACGTCGAAGGCACCCGTGTTGGTCGGGACTGTCCCTTACTACATTGCATCGGCCCGGGTTTTCATTGTAGCTCACCTGGGCACTGAAAACTAAGAGACGCAAAGTCAAACTATCCTCCAGGACCCCCACCCCCCGTCCGTCTATCAAATGGTTTTTTCGACCTCAAGCGAGGGTGCTGGAGGAACGGCTCGAATCAAAGCCCGAACCACCCGAAATCACCCGAGGCTGCGGCCCTTCCATCGTGTGGGTCTTGCCACTGCCAGTCTGCCCTGGCGATACCGGCGCCCCACAAAGCCCGAAACCAAATCATGAGAAGAGGCTCGCATGGCCAAACAAAGGTCCAAACTGGTAATTTACCACTAAAATGGTCTTCCCAAAAGTCCAGGAACTCGGGAAGTGAGGAGGGGACAGACTTGCATGGGTTTTCACGATACACTGAGACTTTCACGGGGAAACAAGGCTTGATGGTTGACTTGAAGTGCACTTCCATGGATGGCCACAAACAAGCCCAAACATTTGGATTGCAACTCAAAAAGGTCCAAAACCCAAGGATAAAGTCCGAGATGTAACTCACGGAGTGAGAAAGGGAATCCCTTGCCCTGGGGTTAAAAACAACAACATCAAAACAATAGTTGCGTTCATTAAAACAAGGCCTGTCATCATTCAAATTGTGTCCGCTTGGGCCATTCGTTGGGAATCGGTTGAACCCTAGGACCTTTCCACCAACCCCACAAAAGAACAGAGGAACCAAAAAAAAAACAAACAGGTGGGGAATCCAGTGGTCGCGATCTCTTCGCGCATTCCCCACACTCCGCCGATTCGACCCGATTCGACGATCCGAAATCCGAAGCCCGAAGCCGCCGGCCGTAGGCGAAGACGGTGGCGTGGTAGCCCTCCATCACCGCGTCCAAAAAGTTTTCGAGGCCAGCGCCCTGGAAGACCTGATCAATTCATCCATCGACTTCGCGTTTTTATTGGAGTCTCCTTCCGACCCCTAAAGCAATGGTTAGTCATGATCCAAAGTAATGGGGTCATTCACCATTTTTGTCCCTTTTTTTAAGGGTCAGAAGGAGACTCCAGGTTCCGGTCTCTTCCAAGAAGCCGAAAGGCGTCATCTTCCCTTCGGACTTGGAAATCCAAATGGCCCCCAAAATATGGGGGAAAAACTCAAATATCTCACATTACCCTACGATCAGCCCGATGTTTGAACCCACCCTTAGGGGGGAAATATACCTGGTCCGTTTCCTTTGGATGTGCCAGCTGACAACCTTCTTGGTCCCCATTCTGCACATCCGAATGTTCCTCTTGGGGTGTGAGAGGGATTCAAATCCTTGGGTGTTCGATTTGCCAAGTTCGTAGGCAGTTCGTCACCTACGTTGTGTTGACCTTCCTGGACCTCCAATAGAACCCGTGGATCTGCCTTTGACACAAAGGCAGGAAAAAGAAATCTGTGGATTGTTTTTACCTTGTCAGTGTGAAATCAGGTGGCTACTTGGATGTTCGGCCGAGTTGGTGAGTGCTTAGTCAACTGTGTCATAACCCTAAAGTAACACGGTTAGCACCACTGAACGGGGGACCAAGCAGGTAATAACCTAGGTGACCAACAACTCACCAACACCCAAGTAACCACTTTTTGACTTAGCAACGAAGCTGAGTTGCAATCAAATCCCGGTATTAAAATGGCCGACCCAGAAGCATGTAAAGAATTAAGAAGGCGGCCGCAACTATTTATGGCTGGGATTGTCCCTTACTAACCTTCATCTACCCGGGTTTTGAGGACGTGGCTCACCTGGCCAAGTCTTGGCACCGGAACCCCGGGCAGCCGCTCAGACGCTCAGACGCTCGCTTTTCCATCCCGCCTCCGGCTGCGAAGTGCTCGGCTGGAAGACCCGATCCTCGGGTCAGTCGATTCGCTCGCAGCGAATCGGCTTCGGGGGCGGTTGGACATGCGTGACGTCACAGAAACCAACCAAAAAATCCAGGGCACTTGGGGTTCAACCGATTCCCATTAAAAGAATGGCAACCAAGGAACCGGACCCATTTTAGATGACGACAATCCTGAGGTAAATACTGCTGGCTATATCAGCCCCCATTGCTTCAGTGGCTTGGATCTCAGGGAGGAATTTCCACAGGAACTGGAACCAAACCATGAAAAACAAAGTTGTCCTGCTTTACCACTGATATGGTCTTACCAAACAAAAACCTCCAGTTACTCGGGGAGTGAGAAGGACATTGTACACACACACGTACGCAGAAACACATATTATACCGCAGCCTATCAGCAAAGGGCCTCTCACCCCAAACCACCATGTTTCAAAGGACATTGGTGCGCACACCCTTGGTAATTATGGCCACCTCGTTTCCTTCTGAGGGATTTTGTTTTTCTTGAGGGGTCGTGGACACCCTCTTTACAACAGCTCACATCGAGCCTGAACCAATCACCCCGAGCCAGAAGCAACAAAACACATAGCAACCAAGACCACACAACCACTGCATCAGAAAACTACTGGAAAACACACACACACACACACAGACACAGACACAGACACAGACACAGACACAGACACAGACACAGACACAGACACAGACACAGACACAGACACAGACACAGACACAGACACAGACACAGACACAGACACAGACACACAGACACAGACACAGACACAGACACAGACACAGACACAGACACAGACACAGACACAGACACAGACACAGACACAGACACAGACACAGACACAGACACAGACACAGACACAGACACAGACACAGACACAGACACAGACACAGACACAGACACAGACACAGACACAGACACAGACACAGACACAGACACAGACACACACAGACCACACCCACACCCACACCCACACCCACACCCACACCCACACCCACACCCAGACCCAGACCCACACCCACACCCACACCCACACCACACCACACCAGACCACACACACACACACCACACACACACACACACACCACACACACACACAACACGGCAACAGAAGCAACTAAACAACTCAATCCGTCACAGTCTGAGTGGCTTCTTTGGCCAACCAAACGCCGTGGATCCAAGATACCACTATAGTAGGTAACCCTTCGCAAGTTTCCTCTTGGCTTTGAAGGCTGTTATGCAGGTAAGTGGATCTGGTTTTGAAGGATGTTGTTTTTGGATACCTGCCTTTCCCACGTAAATGGACTATAGTAGGCAACCAGCCAGTGTTCTCTTGGTTTTTGAAGGCTTTTTTTATACCTGTTATGCAGGTAAATGGATCCACTGGCAAATATCGAAACTGTGTTCGACAGCTGACTCACAGCCTTCCTGAAGTACAGTTCAAGGCCAAAAAGATGAGTGACATCCGATACTCCACCAGGGCCTAGCATGCTGACACATGGTTCAAACCTCCTCTGTTTCTCATAGCCCTACTTGGGTGTTCCGAGAAGCTAGTGAGCTAGCTGTTCGCAACCTAAGTTGCAACCCTTTGTTCTAGTCTCTTCTAGTAGGGGCCTCCCCAAAAAAAGATTAGGTAAAAGGGCACCTAGCTGGGGGACCTAGGACCCCTCTGGTCAAGTTCCACAGGATAAGCCCACGAAACCACGCTCCGAGGCCGCTGCAAACTCGAAGGTCTTGGCATCGCTCCGGCCTGCCGAGAGCGACTTATGACTTGGCGCACGAAAACGCGATACGCGGAAAAAGCTTGCTGGTGAGACAAGCAGCGCATGAAAAAATGACCCTATACAGGTTTTGGTCCCCTGAAGGGAAACCCCAAGGGATGGTGTATATGGGTGTGAATTCCTCATTCCCTGCTGAGCACCAGCAAGAAAAGATCTGTCCGTGGTTTTGTTTCAGGCTTAGTCCATCTTTTATTGTTAATTGCTTCCTCGTGGTTCTGTTTCAAATTTGGTCCGCCAAAAAAGAACTAAGTAGTATCAATTCATATGTGCTTTTGTGGTGCTGTCTCAGACTTCGTCCACCCAAAAGACGCAAAGTATTCTGCAAGATATGCATGTATGCAAAATAGTTTACCAAGTTTTTCTGTTTGGGTAAATCCACCCAAAAGAAACTAAGTATATGTTTTCTGATTCAGTTGTTTAGCTTACCCTTAAACAAAAACAGGTTCGACAATTAAAAGATGCGGATCCAGCCGGCCCATCTTAAATGGTTTCAGGCCCTGATTGCAGGCCCGGCTTGCTCCGTTCTATCTCTGATCCGGCGGAAAGATGTTGACTTCCTGGGGCCTCCTTCTGACCCTTACAAAATGGTTGGTCATCACCTACCCCTCACTCCAATTACCCGTTTTTCCAGTTGTGTTATTATTATTATGTTTTTTGAATTTATTTTTATTTTTATAACCTGGTTTTCCACGGTACATACCTCCTTTTTTAGTAGAGGGTCCACATGACACCCTAAAAAAAGTGGGTATTTGGAGTAGGGGGTAGAATAATGGTTGGTTCTTCCAAGCATTGTTCAAGAGTCATGGAGACTCCAGGTGGTTGTTGAATCGAAGCCCAAGCACCCAAACGCCCCGAAACCAACTCGAAACATCAAAACGCCCGCAGGGACTGGATGGCTGGGCTTGCCACCGCGGACGGGCCCTCGGGCTTTAGCCGAAATCCGTTGGGTGCCAAGTTTCTCTGCGCCCATATGCCAAAGTCACCCCCGTTCAAATGTTGACCCCGGATCTAAGTAGAACCCATCCTATTGGGGCGGGCATTCCCTCCACAACATCCACACTGAATTGGGAGTATATTAGTCTGGGGGCAACAAAGGGAACTAACTGAATTCAGCTTCTGAACCTGAGAACCCTAGGAGAAACAATCACAAAATGCTGACCCCGGTTTTCCCCTCCCGATTCAGGCATGCCGTTCAAACACTCTGCGGGGGGGGAGGGGGGCTGACAGAACCGCTGTTTAGCTAACGCTTGTGATCCTCTAAACTGGGTCCTTGCCATTCTTTTCATGTTGACGCCATATTAATCAACCCCAGCGTGTTAAAAGTGGTCTGATTCCCCACTAAACTCAGGGACATCCCCTACAGTATTAACAAACAGGGGTTGATTCATATGGGTTCGACATTCATGGGAATCGGTACCCTAGGGTTGTGGTTTGGTCCCTATGCCGCGACGAAAGCGATCGAACACCCACGCCTGGAGCCACGTACACCCTAGGCGCATTGTCCTGACGCAACCACATGCATCGACATATTCCCCCGCATCCAGGCAAGTGATGTGTCATAGAAATGTAGTCTCTACCCCCTAATATTAAACCCGGACCCCCCCCCCCATTAAGTAAATCAGCCTCCGGGGCGAAACCCCCTGAACACTACATCGGGTCAACCCCAAAAATGCTCAAATCCTGCGAAAATTATGGGGGCCCGCCTCACAATTTCCCTTGACACAACCCCAAAAAGGCGTTTCAGTACATAACGGTTGCTGGTTTTTTTCAGGGTGCCCCTTTCAGGTTGGCTGAAAAACTGGACGGACACATTCCACATAGGCATTGGCCCTTGCAACCTGCACAACGTGCTGCCCCCAATCCCAAATCCTGCAAAAATTATGGGGGCCCGCCTCACAATTTCCCTTGACACAACCCCCAAAATGCGTTTCAGTACATAACGGTTGCTGGTTTTTTTCAGGGTGCCCCTTTCAGGTTGGCTGAAAAATTGGACGGACACATTCCACATAGGCATTGGCCCTTGCAACCTGCACAACGTGCTGCCCCCAATCCCAAATCCTGCGAAAATTATGCGGGCCCGCCTCATAATTTCCCTTGACACAACCCCCAAAATGCGTTTCAGTACATAACGGTTGCTGGTTTTTTTCAGGGTGCCCCTTTCAGGTTGGCTGAAAAATTGGACGGACACATTCCACATAGGCATTGGCCCTTGCAACCTGCACAACGTGCTGCCCCCAATCCCAAATCCTGCGAAAATTATGCGGGCCCGCCTCATAATTTCCCTTGACACAACCCCCAAAATGCGTTTCAGTACATAACGGTTGCTGGTTTTTTTCAGGGTGCCCCTTTCAGGTTGGCTGAAAAATTGGACGGACATTCCACATAGGCATTGGCCCTTGCAACCTGCACAACGTGCTGCCCCCAATCCCAAATCCTGCGAAAATTATGGGGGCCCGCCTCATAATTTCCCTTGTTCCCAGGGAGCAACACATGATCTCGGTTCGTAAACTGGCAAAAGGGAGGACGAACTGCGCGATTCCCACTAAAACAGTCAAAACTCCCCAAAAGGTCCAACAAATTTAGGGTACCTGGAGTCTCCATGACCCTCAAAAAATGGGGTCATTATCCCAAATCCTGGGGTCATGAACCCTTTTTAAAGGCTCAGAAAGAGACTCCAGGTGCCAGATATTCCACTTTCCGCACTTGGGGGGACCCTGGTTTCGGCTCTGAAAAACAAGCTCAGCTATTGCGTTTTGCAGTGTCTGATCTTCTGGTCCATGTGCGGGGAGTCATTGTCTTTAGGTCACCTGGACCTGTCGTGGCGATTCACTGTTTGATCCTCTGCCTTGTCAAAGAAGTATGCGGAAATGCTGCCCGTTTTTTTTCGTGAGCTGTCCGGTAAAGCAAGCCCAAAAGCACACGGACTCCAAACACGAGACGCCCCTCTCCGATGTTTGGCCAAGTTAGTAAGTGGTTAGCCACCTAACAAACACCACTTGGGGGGACTGACAAGAAAGTGGGCTATATATAGGTTACTGACAACTTACCTGGAGTCTCCATGACATTTGAAAAATGGGGTCATTACCCAACGTTTTGGGGTCATTGAGGGTCATGGAGACTCCAGGTACTAACTCAGGGATCAAACACCCACGCCCTTTCTTGCCACAGGCTTTGTTTTGCGTCCACCCGCCCCTTGGGTCCTCATCCCAGGTGATACGTGAGCCACCCTCCTTACGGGCGACTCGCAGGATGGGATTTCTCGCAAGATGTTTCTGGGTGCTAAATGGCTGTGGGTCAAAAATGGGTATCCGAAATGGAACCCCGGTAAATAGAACCAAGGACTAAAACCAGCGGTTTTTCTGGTGCTTCAATTTTGACCCATACCCAAATAGGGGGTTTGGACAAAGTGCTTATGTCTTGTTCCGTTAACATGGGCTATGTTGATCGGCCCTTGGGTTTAATACCCCCTAAAGGGTTTGTCAACAAAAGGCCCCTCAAGGTTTTTAATAGCCCCCTGGTTTGGTGGCCCTTTGGGTCAATCAACAATGCGCTGTTCGGCACCCTGCTGAGAACCCAGCTCGTCTCTCTCTTGTTTGGTGCCATTCCATAAAGTTGTTGAGGCAGGAATTAAACTGCAACTCATTTCCTGAGTGGATTGGCCTGAACAAGTCTGAACTGTTTGTCTACCACTAAAATGATGTTCCGAAAATATATAGTCTATAACTCGGGGAGCGAGATAATCCAATAATCCTCCTCAAGGCCTTTCCTTGCAACGCGATGACGTTCGGTGCGGTTCCTACCGGGCTTTGTGGGGGGAAGTGGTTGACCGAGTCAGGAAGTGTTTAGAAACCTAAGTTCTAGCCTGGTTGTAGAAGTGAAGCTAATCTGGCTAGTAGTGGGTATACCATCCAAACGTTAGTAACTTGGCCAAACATCCAAGCGTTAAGGGGGCACGCCTAACTTCGTACATAGTTTGCCCAGTGCTTTAAGGTATCACTATGATAGGTAACCAGGTTATTAAATCTCTATCTTTGACCTACTATAGTGGCAACTGAAAGCACTGGTATTCTGTAGATGCAGGTCTGTCTTGTTTTGGGGGTACCCCTGTTTTGTGCTTTTAAAGGGAAGCCACGGGCAAAACACCATTGATTAGTTTAATGGGGGGGTCCCCTAGATACAAACGCACTCCTACATTTGGCGGTTCCCCATGAAAAAAAATGTTTTGGTACTGTTGACCCCGGATCAATCAACTCCCGCTGATTATTGTGGGGGTGTCCCTGGTTTTAATGGGGACTGGTGGTCATCACTTTTGCCGGACTTTTCATGGGTCAACATCAGGTGAGGGGAGCAGCGCATTCAGGGCTAGGAACTAGGCCTCCTGCCTCCCCCGGAAGCAAAGGCCTGGCTCGAGCTTCGAAGCCGAAGAGCGAAGGGCTGGAAGCTCCCCTCTGCCCAGTCGCCAGGGGAAAAAAAAGGAATCGGCATCTTTTGTTTGGTTGAGTTTCAAGGGGAACCCCGAGAACAAGTTGAAGAAAGGGCGGAATCCACTGGGCAAGTGGATCCCGAACTTTGAAAGACTTGGCGACCCAGAAAAAAGAAGCCCTGCTTAAGCATTGTAATCATCGAATTTGGGTCAACCATTTTTTTATGGGGCTGAATCACAACCCCGATTTAAACCCCCTTTGCTCACGATATTTCGTTATTCAATTCCCCGCTAATATCAAAGGGAATATATTACTACTGCTACTGAAATTGCATTCTGTTTTCCAGGGGCCCTAAGCAAATGGAAGTGTTTAGACTCGTGCTTTAACACACCACCCAACCCCTTGATATATGTATATCTATATATATACACACATATATGTATATGTTTAGCCCCACTGTATAACTTGATAGTCCATTCAGAACCCCCTTTCCATTTTCTAATTCTAACCCCTTCACAATCCCTGCCTAACCTTTTTCTAAGCTTTATCAGTTGCTCCCCTGGTTTGCAGAATCAACCAATTCTAAAACGCAACTGGAAGAACATCGTAAACTCAGTTGCCCCTTACGGACCAAAACTTCAAAGGTCATCACCTTTTGGGTTGCCATGACACAAAAAGGGTCATTTCAGTGAGAAGAACATGAAGTGCTGTGCTCTTCTGCACAAGGTGCCCTTCGGAAACAAACCACACGCATATTTACTGGAATGAGGGAGTTATGACTCATGATCGTTCATGGAACCCCCTTGCGAGTTGGCTCTGAATCAGTGCGGTTGACCAAGACGACCCTTGGTGTCACCCAGCAATTGCTCATGGGTACAGGGCGTCTCATGGTTTCCTGCCCTTACCAGTACCCTGTGTAACAGCCATGGGGAAACAAGGACAACACCTTTTTGTTGGTAGCTGATGTGAAAATGGACCCCGTGCGGAAAAAGAAAAAAGCCTCTCATAATTAGACAAAAGCGGCGGGGGTGGCACTAGGTCCTCCAGTAGAGAGGTTAGAATAAGGGTACCATTTCTTTTCTTGAGCTTTATTGTAGTAGGGGAACCCTCCCCAAAAAAAGAAACGGTCAAAGGGCACCTAGCTGGGGGACCTAGTTAAAGGCAAATGTTCGGATGCCCCCAGCTCATTCGCTCAACCACAAGCGAGATTCAGTATTTCAGAGGGCCGCATACTTCGGCAGATGGGCCAACGTTCCGCAGAGGTCGCGTGTACGGGGAGCCCCTCTCCGTGAACCGCCGACATAAAAAGGTGATTGGGTTTTCTGTGAGGTTCGTATGAATCAGCCCCAGTTGTTGTTGTTTTTTTTGTGTGTCCCGGGGTTGAGTGGGGAATCATCACTGTTGGAGGGGAACATATTCCTTAATAAACTGGGGTTGATGAATATGGGGTCAACATGCAGGTTGATAATGTTTATCCGGTGGAGGACAATGAAAGAAACGGATGCATAAGACATTGATATAGATTACCTTCACTGACCTGCACATTTAGATATACCTGGAGTTTCCATGACCCTTCAAAAATGGGTTAATGACCCCGTTGTTTTTGGGTAATGACCCCATTCTTAAGGAGTCATGGAGACTCCAGGTATGCTATACAACACTGAAATAAATATGACTTTCGGAGGTCGGGAAAACTTGAGAAACGTTCGCGCCTGAATCGCACGCACACCCGCACTTTGGCGAGTGAGGCCTCATCCTTGCCGCCTGGCGAGAGTTTTGAAGAGCCGGGCGCACGGAGCGGGCATGATAGACACATTCTAGCCATACCCTCAGCTCCACTCTTCTGCCAGTATCAAAGTCAAGCTGGTAGTCCAAATGGAAACACCCCAGTTTCTGACTTTAATAACCCCCAGACATGGTCAAAATCATGACCGTGACAGTGATCTTTTGCCGTCCCTCTCAAAAAATGGTTGCCGATCCCTTGAGAATATGGACGGTTTCTAAATCGAACGATGGGTCAAGAGAGCGGGGAATGAACCCTTAGACACATGGCATCAAAGAGTCCAAAGAATGAAGGGGGGGGTCAAAAATACAATCAAAGGTCTGGCCGAAACAGGAGGAAGATTGGTTTCGCCGTGCGTTGTCCATGACTCAAAATAAGGATGGGGATATGTGTTGTTTGGATCCAAAGCAGCAAGCTCGACCCAACAAGCTCAATCCAAAATTGCCCCAGTGCCTGGAGTCTCCTTCTGACCCTTACAAAATGGTTGGTGGGTCATTAACCCTTGTTTAAAGGCTCAGAAGGAGACTCCAGGTGGTTGGAATGGAAGCATTCCCAGCTTCTGACTTTGATAGCTCCCTCCGAAAACCGAAAACGTGTGGTGCAATTCAATGAGAGATGGTTTTCATACTAGGTCCTCCAGTAGAGAGGTCAGAATAAGGGTACCCTTTTTCTCCGTAGTCTTTTTTAGTAGGGGACCTTCCCCCAAAAAAGGGTAAAAGGGCACTACTGGGGGACCTAGCATATCCTCACATGTCTCAAGTGCCCAAACATCAAAGATTAAACTAGACCCACTGTGATTAAAGCAAAAAAGGGTCACGCCAGGTCGTAATTGGGTGTGTCCAAATAGATGTCAAAATGGGGACCCACCAAACCATGGCGTTCGTTTCGGTTTCCCTTTATATAAGCCAAGCTGGCAACGGTACCCAAAACCATACACCGTCCAGCCTGTGTCCATTCCAGCTCTGACTCCCAGCCCATGTCGGGGTTCGCACGTGTGGCTTCTCTTGGTGAGACTTGGCTTCGCCGCCCCCTGCAAAATGGTTCACTTGTTGCTCCCGCATAAACATATAGTCTGTGGCCACACTCGTCGCACGAATGTGGAATAGGTGAACACAAAGCTTGCTGTTGGGCAGAATTTCCGGTTAAATGGCCAAGTAAAGGAAACCCAACAGGGCAACAGGGCAAAAGACGAGTCAGGTCTGGCAATGAAATCTGAAAAATGACGTGTTGAAATCTGTTTTGGAAAGTCGTGTGGTTGTGTGGGCTGTTTGTTTCAGCATATTCAGCCAATGTTCTTGCGACATGGTCGGATCTACTTCCTTGAGTCTGTGCAGGCTTCCGAGCATTCGGGTATCATGTGAACCTCTGACTAAAACATATTTCGTATTCATGCGAAACCAACTAAAACTCTGGGTATTTTGAGTAGGGGGGAGGCTTCAAGTTGCCAGAGTGGTTCTCAGTCCTAGTGGGTGTGCCCTTTTGAGTAGCCTTGAGCAGCTTTCAAGGGAAAACAACAGGAAGCGCGCGAATTTTGGGGGTCTCCGATTTTGAGACACCAAGAACTCCTCTTTGCTCCTCACCAAGTGCAAGTTCTTGGAAGCATGCCAGGCTGTTGCCTTAAACAGTGGCACAAGAACGACTCTGGTCACTCACAAAATGGGTGTTCCGGTTTCTCGGGTTGAGCTTCAGCTTTCCTGCACAAACAGAAGCAACAGGCTGGCGACTTGTTGGCTCCTTGTAACTGCCATTTTGTATAGACCAGCACGCTCCCGAGACTTGAGGCCAATTTACAATATGAAGGAAAGCGGGAGGGGGGGAATTCATGGAACGGAGCGTCCCCCCTGCAAGGCAAACCCCGAAAGACCGAAAGATCCTTACAACTGGTTCCGGCCATTTGGTTTATAGCCCGGGGGTATAGGTATAATCCGTATGCAACGTCTACAATCCTTCGAACACTAGAAATCACAATAGGAACCCTCAGTGAAGGAGTTACATGGTGAGCTCATACATCACCCACATACAGCAACTTGTATAACTGATGGATACATATATTAATATATGTATACATAGGCATCTTGTATAACTGATATATATATATATAGATATATATAGCCAACAAGGGGGCGTGGCTTCCTCCATTGAATTGGGGCGGCTCCTTGGAATTCTTGCGGCACGAGTCGCTCTTCTACCGGACTTTTCTAGGCGATCTCAGTCAGGAAGCTGGCGATTCCGCTGTTGGCCTGGCGATGCCGCTCCCACCGAAGCTCCCCCTGCAGAGGAGCTCTGGAAAACGGCTTGGATTCGCGCTTTTTGTGGATGTTTTTGAGGATTTCACCTGTTCTTCCCCCTGTAGGTTCTTTTTTGGACCGGTTTTAATGTGTTTCTTGTGGCTCCACCCCGATATGAAAAGAGCACCAGGTCCTCTCCTGGCGGGGTGGAACCACAAAAGACACATTCAAACCGCTTCCGAGACCCCCCACTTGGCTGTTCGTTGCCAACGTCAGGTAAGTGGGATGTAAACATTTTTGAGGGGGCCACCCCCAGTTACCCCAGTTATAACCGTGGCTTGAGCTTCCAAGCCAAAAGGTAAGCACTGCTTACGAGCCTCTTGTCTAAGTCTACCCAGATTCCTGGATGCCCTCGCTTGCGGTATAAAGGTTTTCTCTGCCTGGGGGGTACCCAAGAATTCCCCAAGGTTACTGTAGAGCAGGTGGCGCCATGGAGGCTTGCCCCTGCTTCTAATCACCCCCACAACACTCCCTCCCCCACAACTACCTGGAGTCTCCTTCCGACCCTTTAAAGATAGGTCCATGACCCCAGATTTTTTGGTAATGACCAACCATTTTTCAAGGGTCAGAAGGAGACTGTCACCAGCGGAAAGGGCGCCTGAGCCTTCTTGGGTTCCACGAAGAGGAAGGCGGCGGCGGCGAGGTGGCCGCAGGAGGACCTATGGGGCAAAATTGCCATGACCCAACAACCCGGTCAGCCCCCAGCAATCCCACTAAAATAGCTAAAATGAGTGGTGCCCAAAATGGGATCCCATTGGTTTTGACCCACAGCCAATTAGGGGCCAAATACTGTGGATGGTTGCGAAATCCGCTTCGCACCACTTTGAAACCATGCAAAAACCATAACTTGGTTGGTATTTACAGGGGGAATCATCAGAAACCAGGGTTTCCTAGGTGGTGCAAGATTTCGTCCATCCAAAGTAGGGATTCGTACCACTCAAAATGGTGATTATATTGATTTCTTGCCTTTAAAGCCACCAACAGAAAAGGTAACCTCAAAAAAACACACACACACACACACACACACACACACACACACACACACACACACACACACACACACACACACACACACACACACACACACACACACACACACACACACACACACACACACACACACACACACACACACACACACACACACACACACACACACACACACACACACACACACACACACACACACACACACACACACACACACACACACACACACACACACACACACACACACACACACACACACACACACACACACACACACACACACACACACACACACACACACACACACACACACACACACACACACACACACACACACACACACACACCGCACGTGGCAAAAATGTTTGGGCCCCATGCATGGCTGGGTCAAAAGGCCCCTCTCATGTTGGACAACATCCACCCGCCTTACACGGTGCATTCCACACCTGAAGAATCCACGGCACTCTGGTTGAACGACCCATATTCTCCAAATTCGTGCGGCAAACAGAATACAAGAGAGGTTCCAACCCACTTGCATCACAAGGACGTGGAATGAACAGTTGACAGCTTGGGACACTTGAATTAAGCCAAGACGTGTTGAAGCCAAAAGGGTCAAAAGGGCAGTTTGCATTCGCCAACTCGGACCGACCCCCAAACAACTAGGCCCCAGTTGGCAAATTCGGGGGCGGCAAGCTAAGATCTTCATGTGAAATACTCCGCCTGTGAAACTACTATTGTAGTGAAAGCGTTCATCTGCAACAGGCATGCTCCCCACAGTGCTATCTTCCACACCACCGAAGAAAGCCGCATGAAGCCAAAGGGGAGCTTCAACCGTTGTGCACGCCTTCGGTATGTTGGCAAACAACTGTGTTCTTCGCATCACCCCACTAAAACAGAGCAGAGCTCTAAGTTAAAACGCACTTTCAGCAACACAACTACAAAATGAGAGAAACAAAAGTCCGCCGACAACAGACGGCGTGTTCGACATAAGAAATGCTCCTTTACCCCTCCCCTAACCCCTCCCAAGGGGCAGCATTTCAGACTGTTGCGGGGGGGGGGGGGTACCACGCGGTGATTCGAAGACGCTTCACTAAATCTGTTCATTGTGCGGGCTTGCGCAACTCAGTTTGTGAAAAACATTGGGGTGTTCGATTCCCCCCGGGTGCGCTTTCGCATCCTTAGCGCTCCAGCGGCACATCGCCAGCATCACCTGCATCATCCGCATCAGCGCCTGCCAAGGATGCGGATGATGCAAGTGATGCTGGGGATGTTGCCCATGCTGGTGAAGGAAATGAAGGGGGGAAAGGGGGAAAGGATCTCAACAGCGAAAGGGGGGGGAAAGATCTCAGGGAGGAAAGGGAGAAGATCTGGGGAAAAAATGCCTTAAGGGGCAAAGGGGGGAAAAGATCTTTGGGAGGAAAAGGGAAATCTTTCTCGGGGGGAACAGGCCCTAAGGGGCAATGGGGGGACAAAATCTCAAACGGGAAAGGGGGAAAAAGACTTTGGAAAGAGAAGGGTGGAGGGCCTTAGGGGGGAAACGGGGGAAAGGATCTTAAGCGGGAAAGGGGGGAAAAGATCTTAGGGAGGCAAAGGGAGACGAACTCAGGGAAAAGGACTTAGGGAGGAAAGGGGGGGAAAGATCTTAGGGAGGAAAGGGAGAAGATCTGGGGGCAAAGGCCGTAGGGGGGAAAGGGGAGAAATGATCTCAACAGGGAAAGGGGTGGAAAAGATCTTAGGGCGGAAAGGGAGAAGATCTGGGAGAAAAAAGGCCAACAGGGAAAGGGGGGAAAGATCTAAGGAAGGAAAAGGGAGAAGCTCTCAGGGGGGGGAAAGGCCTGAGGGGGGAAAGGGTGGGAAGGATCTCAACAGGGAAAAGGGGGCAAAGGATCTTAAGGAGGAATAGGAAGAAGATCTCAGCGGGGGGAAAGGCCGTAGGGGGGAAAGAGGGGAAAGGATCTCAACAGGGAAAGGGGGGGAAAGATCTCAGGGAGGAAAGGAAAAAGATCCCAGGGAGGAAAAGGCCGTAAGGGGGGAAGTGGGGGAAAGGGAGGAAAAGGGAGAAGATCTCAGGGGGGAAAAGGCCTTAGGGGGGAAAGGGGGGAAAGGATCTCAACAGGGAGTGGGGTGAAAACATCTTAGGGAGGAAAAGGGAAAAAACAGAGGGAGAAAAGGCCTTAGGGCGGAAAGGGGGAATGGATCTCAACAAAGAAAGGGGGGCAAAAATCTCAGAGGGGAAGGGGGCAAGGGGACAATTCCAAAGGGACGCAAATAAGAAAGCAGGCCTGTAATGTCGGCGGCCTGAGCCGGAGGCACTAAAATATATTTACACACACACACACACATGCATACCCACAGCATTGAAGAAGACACACTCCCTGCCTCAGCCGTTGCCCTCCCCTCCACCGACCAAACATGGAATATGATTGAATCCATCCACAGTACCTAGGTTTTGGATTTCATCCATCCACAGTCTTCGCGGGATGAAGATAGACGATTCTTCGAGCAAATTGGCGGTTTGAAGACTTGGCTACGAATGTTCATACTGTGGATGGATGAAATCCATTTCGCACCCCGTTGAAACCATGATGGGAAACCATTACAAGTTGGAATTTGCAGGGCGATCATCATTCCAATCTTTCTCAGGTGGTGCAGGATTTAGTCCATCCACCGTATGTGACGAGCAACAAACAACATGGTCGCGATACTGCGGTCAAGCAGCTGGCTTGTCAAGGCTCCGTGGGGGCTCAGGTGGTCGCAGCTGAAGTGGCCTTAGGCTCAACTGAAGCCTCAAACCACCAATGGCTGTATGATATACATGTACATACACAGGTGCATGTATATGTAAATATATATATATATATATTAATGCTTACAAGTATTCATGTCTGTGTATGATTAAACATTATGTATATGATCATGCATATTTGTATACATACGCAATGCATATGTAGATAGTACATATACGTATCTGTGTATAATGATTCAAGTGTACGTGCTAGGAATGTATATACATATATATATATATATATTTATGTATAACATATGTATATGTATAACACAATATATATATATATATATCATATATACACATCAGCCATCAACACACGTGGATGGATCATTTGCCGCAAAATATTCCAAATCTGCCCCGTGTCTGCCCCCCCCCCCCCCCGCCCCCGCCCCCGAACAGGTTTCCGCGATAACAGGTGACTGGCCCGAAGCACTCCTTGTTCCGATGGCCCATTCCATAGCCACAAAGCCCCCAGACTAGCGACCCAGGGGCCCACCCTCCACTTGGTCGACGTTGGAAGGGGAGCAAAAATCTTCAGATTTTAGCACTAAAGTGCACTAAACCACAATAAGCAACAATGTACAATGTTTCCCAACAACAACCATGTCCAGGAACCAGTCAACAAAGATGTTGGCCTCTACTTGAGCCGTAAGCCCCCGACCCCCAGTGATTTCCATGGGACAAACACAAGTGTCACTCCTTTTTGGCAGAAGTTCAAGGTACACCCTCTCCACACAAAAGCTTCAACACGGAACCACAACGCATTAGAGATTTCGCACAACAAGCGGAAGCCAGGAAATACCACTCCACGCGCACAACTTCTTGGGCTTCCATAAATGTAGGTCGCTGTCTGCTGGAAGCACGTCAAACAAAACAAAACACAAATCACAACATGCAGACTACTTCATTGCGAAAGAAAAGACAACATGTGTAGTCACGTGAACAACGCCCCAAACCACAAAACCAAAAGAACCGCCAAACAACCACCAAACAGCAACCAAACAAGAACACACCACACCAAACCCCCACATCATGACCAAGACCCAACACCAAAAAAAAAAACAGACAACCAAACAAACACCACACAAACCAAACCAAAAACAAAACAAAAAAACACAAAACAAAATGAAACCAGACCCTTGGAGTCTTCCCACCTCCCCCCCTCGTTTTCGCGCAGAGCTCTGGGCGCACCGGGCCGGAATCGAGGCCCAGAAGCTCCAGGGCGCGCTGCAGCCTGGAGCTGTACCAGGCCGGCAGGCCCCGCTCCTCGGAGGGAGGGTCGTCTATATGGCCGTGGCTCAGAAAAAAACGGAATTCCCAAAACGGCTGGCCCTAAACAGACTGACCCAAGTGGCTGTGGCTCAAAAACAGGGTCACCCCAAAACGGCTTGCCCTGGGAAGTGGAAACATGGACAAAAACCTGCGGAGCAGCCCCTGCTGTTTTGTTAATTTTGAGCCAGCCATGTGGTCTTGCTGGTGCTCAAATACCCCGTTGGTTTTAGTGTATTGGTTGTTGAAGAACCTGGTTGTCCATGGAACTTTTTGCGGGGCTCTGAAGATACCTTGCGATCGCTGCGATAGGCAGGGAAGGAGAAATGGAATGAACCCAGGGAGGCCCGAATAAATGAAACCACCAGTGGGATGGTTTATAGGGGTCATTCCTATATGACATTCCTTACTGAGCAACAGCAAGCTTTTGCTAAGATGCCCAGTGGATTTCCGCGCGAAAAAAGAATCGGGATCCTTTTTGGTTGGTTGGCTCATTTCAACGGAATCGGAACCCTTCCGAGAAAAAAAATGAAAAAGGAAGCAAGCCACTGCGCAACTGGCTGGGTTCGGTGAGAAGCGTTCACTTCCCAAGTTCTTTGGTGGCGGTTTGGCGGTTTGGGGAGAACTTGGTTGCCGTTGGAAGGGGAGCAAAATGCTTCAGATTTCTTATTTTAGCATTTAAGTGGGGGATTTCAACCAAACCACAATAAGCAAAATGCAAAAAAAAACAAGTTTCCCAACAACAACCATGCCTAGGGCTTCCTTAGAGGAAACTACAAGGGATGGTTTATACTACTAGGGCTCCCTTCGAGGGCTCCCTTAGAGGCAACCATGAGAAGGCCTCAAGCCCTCCAGTGGAGCCGCCGGAGAAGCCCTCGCGCTTCCCTCCAAGGAGCGTCCTTTTCTTTTGGTGAGCCCCCGCTCAGAGTTTCCAGGTGGTTTGGTTTGGAGACGAATCGCTTAAGAAAGGCTTTCAAATGTACCCACCTGGAGTCTCCATGACCCTTGAAAAATGGTTGGTCGTTACACAACATGTTGGTGTCATTGACCCATCTTTAAAGGGTCATGGAGACTCCAGGTACACAAGCAGGGATTGAAATCCCCAAACCCATCGAAACCAACACTTAGGGGGTGCCTGACTCACTTCCGATCCAACTACTTCGCAAATGGCTTCGGTGAGAAACCGACGCACAAACCGATTCAGTGGAGTGGCCAACCAAAAAAAAGAGGGTCCCATGTGGCCATGGGTCAAAATCCCGTAACCCCAGTGAACATCCCAATCCCCACTAAGATAGGTTCAAATGGGTGGTGCACCTACATGGGATCCCATTGGTGTTGACAACGACAGCGATATGTCTTTGCTTCCTTGCTATTTACCACTCAAATGGTCCAGACCCAACACGTGACTAGACCGAATGGCGCTCACGGAGTGAGAGACATTCGGAGTGAGAGCCATTCAGGGACACCAACCCCTTAGGTGGGTTTGGTTGAAGGGAAACCGAAAGGACACCGAGCATTTTGGGGGTGGTGGCAAGCTGACTTTTTGGGACGCACCCAAAACTGTGGGGGAGGGTGCCATACTATTTTGTTCCGGAGGGTCCCCTGATACCCTTTGAACAGCTTTTTGTGCGAGGTTAGATCCGTCCAAGTGCCGGCCACCCGTGAAAAAACTCGTCGCATAAGAACTGGTCCTCTAACAGGAGGTAGCGGCTTGTTCGCGTCAAGGATGCCAATACGCTTGGATGTTCATTGGCAAGATGCTTGGTCCCCTTAGGCCATGTTCTTTGTTCCACGCTGTTTGGGCGTGTCGTAAAAGGAACCATTTCTAGGCCGCCAGTAAAAGCTTATAACCATGACCTAAGATAAGCCGGTTGGTCCGGTTCCTTAGGTCCTGACCTAACCTGGACATCCTGCCGAAATTTGCGCCGGTTCTTTGCGACCTCCAAGCCTGGATCATTACACAATCTTTCCACGACACTTCGACATGGGCCAGCCCGGTTATGGCACGGAAGACAAAGCAGGGCTTTGACGACGCGCCGATAGACGGCTGCCAGACTGGCAACGAACCTTAAGCACTTTCTCGGGTTGGGATGGCTCACGGCTGCCAACCCGCGCTCCTTGGCACCGCAAACTACCAGCTCGGCATAGCGCTCGCTGGGCGCTCCTTCGTCCGTGTGAGGCCCAAAACTTAGCTTTTTTGTAGCCGATGTAAAGTAAGTGTCCTTTTGGTGGGGACATGTTTGAAGAGGAAATATAGGGACCCCTGCTAAAAGTCGACACGTTGAGGAGCTTTCCAAATGGCTTTCGGTTTTCTTTTCTCCAACAATCATGGCAAGTGGACTACCATCCTCTTGAAAGGCGATAGAAGACCATGTGGGCTGTCCTACAAGTTTAACTTTTGGGCTAGGTGGAACCCAACAACGAAACCAACTAAACAGCTAAACACCTGTAAAACCGGATGGCTGAGAACCCCCCAGCAATAATGGTTTTCGAAAGACGACCGACATCTTGAAAAGGTCCGTCCACTTCTGTTTGGCAATAAGAGGTTTAAACAGGGAGCACTGCTGCTCCTTCTTGCATCCATTTGGCAAGCATCCTGCTCCTCGTCAGGGTGGCCAAACAATCGACCCAAGCAATGGCCTGATTTGACCATGATCAAGGTCAGCCCCTAAGCAGGGGGATGAAGGGGAATGTCATACACCATAAGGTCCAAAACGGGTTTTCCCAATTTCGGCACATACCCTCCATTGAAATGCACCAGTGTCATCAAGCTGGGGCTACGTGGGAATGCGCCAAAAGCTCGACTCGGTGCCTTCAAACTCATCTCCTTCGCGCGAGAAAAAAAAACAAAGGTTGACTTGTAAACCCGGGACCCCCTTTATTCCCACATGCAAACAAAAACAACACATCAGCAATTGGGAATCGGGTCGGAAGTTGAAATCGGCAAGACCAACCAGGGAATCGGTGGCTTGCTCGAATGGAAGGCCCCATTGTGGAGACCAACACCTAGGTTCCGAACAACATACTGACTTGGCCGAGCACCCAAGTAGAAATGGGTATCCCATATTGAAATGTAGTACCCGTTTTTGGTCAAGGGAGACCATCTGGAAACCAAGCCTTTTTTGGGGTAAAGGGCCACAAGAAAGACCAAACCACCTAATTGCCCGCTTGGGCATCTGACCCACCTGAGCTTGAGGTCCAAACAGACCCAGCTTGGGTCATCTTAAAGCTCTATCCCTCCTTCAGGACCCGTCCCATTGAAATTCTGACCTACTTAAAGGGCAGGGTACGTAGTAAGTGGGTAATAACCATGGTAATAACCCACTTGCCGCGGCTACGAGGCTCCTAAGTGGGTTATAACCAGGCTCAGTACCCAGTTACTAAGTACCCGATCGCTCCTTTAAGTAGCGATGTGGCCCATGAACCACACACCTTCCTGTCGCTGGAGATGTGCTTGAGTAAACGACGTAATTTCTCACGACGGTGCTCCAATGAATCAACCCCAGTACCTGGACAAGGGAATTCACCAACCAACATTTGGGGTAATAAAGCGTTGTTAAGGGAATTTTGGGGGTTCAGGTACACAAATCAGGGTGGTTCCCCTGTGAATGCGACAGAAATCCTCTCGCATGAGTGAGGTCATGCGAGTTGGTGCCCAGTCAACAATATGCTCGGCTCGCAGCAGGCTTTGTATCTATCTCGCAGCTGAGATTTGGCCGGCTGTACGCCGAATTAATTGAATTGCAAGATCACAACCTGGAGTCTCTGAAGGATTCAGCACGAAAAGTCTTCAAGATTACAAAACGAAGCAAAGCTAAGTATATTGCTCGTTTATGTTTGGACCTTTTCTAGTTTAGCTTAAAATGGCTATGATTTGATTTTAGGGGTCTGTAACGCGCGACGCGGCACGAATCTTGTTACGGAGGTCTGTAACGGAGGTCCTTGTTACGCAGGTCTGTAACGGACAAAAAAAAACCTGACAAGCAGAATCAGGAGCGCATCAACGCAAGCCAAGCTGCGGCAAAAAGCAGGGTCGCTGGCCCGGGCTGGGGTTGGGTCTGTAACGAGGTATGTGACGGCTACGCAACCAGGTCTGTAACGAGGCAAAGCAAAGCGCAGTACGCAAAGCGCGCCTCCGCAGCACCAGCTTTTCAACGCAAGCCAAGCTGCGGCAAAAAGGGGGGGGCTGGCCCGGGCTGGGGTTGGGTCTGTAACGAGGTATGTAACGGATATGTAACGAGGCCTGTCGCAAGGAAAAAGCAAAGCGCAGCACGCAAAGCACGCCTCCGCAGCTCTATTCAACGCAAGCCAAGCTGCAGCAAAAAGCGGGGTCGCTGGCCCGGGCTGGGGTTGGGTCTGTAACGAGGTATGTAACGGATATGTAACGAGGCCTGTCGCAAGGAAAAAGCAAAGCGCAGCACGCAAAGCACGCCTCCGCAGCTCTATTCAACGCAAGCCAAGCTGCAGCAAAAAGCGGGGTCGCTGGCCCGGGCTGGGGTTGGGTCTGTAACGAGGTGTGTAACGGCTCTGTCACGAGGTCTATAACGAGGCAAAGCAAAGCACAGTACGCAAAGCGCCTCCGCAGCTCCAGCTTGATTGCAGCTGTTCAACACAAGCCAGGCTGCGGCAAAAAGAGGGCAGTCACGTCACTGGCCCGGTTTGTTCATCTGAGGTGTGTAACGAGGGTGTGTAACGAGGGTGTGTAACGAGGGGTGTGTAACGAGCCAGCTGGTCTTGTTACAGAGGTCTGCAACGAATGTCCGCCGCGGCTCTGTTACAGACCCCTCCAAAAAAAACACTGCCAAATGGTTGAAACCATGTGTTACCACGTTCTATCTAACAGGTAACCCTTAATTGCTGGCTTGCATTTGTGGTTGGGAGCGTTGAATTCCTGGTTCTTGTTGCAGGTACATGGGAAACTACCCGCTAACCCCTCCAAACGAATCCAATCTTTTTCGTGGGAAGCTGAGTCTAAGAGACTGCAGGATGCCAAAAAACGTTCAAACAACCTCTTGCATACGCCTCTCTCAAAAGACCGGCTCGGCTCACGCTTCAGTCGACAAGTGCCGCATGCCGATCTCCTCGTAGTAGAAGGGGCCCTGGAACCTCCGTCGGCTTTTGGAGACTGCCCTCTTTGGGATGGTTTCCGAAGGAAACCCAAAGAAATTTCTCGCTGCCTGAGTGGATTGGGTCATAACAGTTTAAATTTGGTTCACCACCAAAACGCGACCATACAACCGAAAGTGTCACTTGTCGCGGTAAATGTTCCATGTTATCCGTCTTCGTTTGGTCAGATTTTGCCAGCTCCTGGGCAAGTTGCCCTCCCATTAACATGGAACCTGACGTTCGGGGGGGTCCTCCTCAAAAAGAAGGATTCCTCTGAGTTTCCTTGTGTTGTAGGAGAGTAGTCACTGTGTAGTCACAATTCTCAAAATTGGAAATTGCACCGGACTAACCCGTAGGTAAGCTTCTTTTTTCCTTGTTCACAGGAATGTTATCTTCATGATTCTTCATTGTCATCAAATCGGTTGGGCCGTGCACAGGCTTCCTCATATGTTCCCAAAGGGTTTTGAGGACGTGGCTCATGTGTCCTTAAAGCATCACCTCACCGAAAGGAGGGCTCAAAGGTGATGTGTGCCCTAACCCCCCCCCCCACCACAAATCAGTGATCGTCGAGGAAAAAACGAGCTCACCCATAATGAAGCTCCTTTGATTGGGGAATCCTTGTTTCCAACTTGCGAATCATTCAAAAGGGTTTATGGAGTACTTTCAGTAAATCTAATTTGGCCAACCCCCATGAATAAACAAATCATTCCCTTTTCGTTGAGAATCGGAAAGTAGTAGCTTCAAGGGATAGTTTGAGCGCACATTTAAAAGCAACAGAATTGCCTGGTTGTGTGCAATTGCTGTTTTTTGGAATGCTGACTTTAAGCAACAGTTCGGCACGGTTTCAATCCTGAACCCTTTGGCGGACCTCATTTCAGGGGAGTTCATGTCCACTGTCCACCGAAATGAACTTTACAGGTGGCTGCCTAGTGAGATTCATAGCCGAAAGCAGTAGTGATGGTAAACAAGGAATCGGCACGCGTCTTTTTGGTTGACTGTTTCAAGAGAAGCCCAAGGCAAGCCTTCCAAGAAAATGACAAAAGCCCAACAATGGGCTTTTAGCGGTGATAAAATAGGGCCACCCGAAAATGGTTAAGCTTCCTCTCGCTTCCCCTTTCAACAAACTCCAAAATGCAACCCACTGGGTGAAACTCAACATTGGGGACCAAATTTATGGCTTGCTTTATTTTCTTCCCTTTATAACCCTCCAAGACTCCAGTTTGAAAAACACCCCACTGGTCTGCTTAAAGGGGCGATCGGGTGCATCGTAAGTGATTAAGCCTGGTTATAACAGACTGAACGGAGACTTGTAATCATGTCCGAGTCGCCAGGCGTTCTGCGCGGGCAGCTTCTCCCCGTAGAGCTCCGTGGCCGCCAGCGCCAGCTTCATGCGCCTCACGCGCTCCTCGCGCTGCGCGGCGGGGCGCGACACCTGGCGGGGACTCGACGCCGGGTCAGAGGGCCGTAGGGCCTAGGGGGAAGCCGGCCTTAGCATAGGTTTCCTTTTGAACAAATAGATGGGGTTACTTGTAAATGGGGCATAAAACTCATCTCCGTGGCGGGAAAAAAAGTTTTTAGGCTTGATCCTCCCGATGATGCAAAGGCCAAAGCTCGTTTGTAAGAATGACAGAGCCATAGGTGTCCTGTTGGAAAAATAGATTGGTTTTTTGGTAAATGCGGCATAAAACCCCATCTAAACCTGTGCCTTCTATTTTAACCACACTAACCTAAAACGGACACCTATGACCCTTAGGCACGCCATACTTGGTTGACGTTGGAAGGGGAGCAACAACTTCAATTTTAGCAGCTCTGTTGGGATCTCCGGATAAACCGCAATAAGCAAAAATGCATTATGTCTCCCAACAACAACCATGCATACCACCAGTGGGTCCCGGCTTGTGGGTTCCCAGCGGTTTTGCTGTTGGGCCTTGGGTGGTTCCTGTGCTTCCCTATGCAGGCAAAATGGAATCGCTGGGTAAGGTTCCGCTGGTTGGTGTATAACGAGGCACAGAGTGTGGGTCAGAACAGCCCAGTCTGTCAGGGTTGTCGGGTCTCCCGGTAACAGTAGTGAGTATGTGTCAAAATGGTCCGAATATGGATTGCGACTTCTGTTGGTTTGCTTGAAACCCAAGGTGAAATGGTACCCTCAACAAAAACACACGCGTGCACACATACGCACACACATCTGCCAATGACCATGAGCACCCAAAGTCCTCTAAAAACAGGATTCTGAAAGCATACTGTGTTTTTTCTCACTTCTAGTCCAAACTGATTGTTTACCACTAAAATGGTCTTCCCGAAAAGTATCAAGTCCAGGAACTTAGGGGGTGAGTCCAAAAGGCAGGTTTTCCTGAAAATGCCTACCTGGAGTCTCCATGACCCTTTAAAATTGGGTCAATGACCTCAAAAAATGAGGTAATGAAAAGCCATTTTTCAAAAGTCAGAAGGAGACTGCAGGACTTTTCGGGGCTTCCGGCCCCGCATGCTTCGCCGTATTCGGTTTCGTGGCCTTCAGGCCGCCGCGCACGAAGTCAGGCCAACCCTTCTGACCTGGGGGCGCCTTTTGAGCAAACCAACTGGTTTGGGCCAGACGTAAAGGGGCAGAGTAGTAAGTGCTTACAAGTCATGCTTGCAAGTGGGCAGTAGTAAGTGGGTAAGTAAGCGGGCTTCCCTTGGGCTTCTCTTTGAACAGTGAACCAAAAAGACGGTGCCGATTCCTTGTTTACCATCGCTACCTCTAGAGTCTCCGTCTGACCCTTCAAAAATGGTGGGTCATTACCTAAAATCATGGGGTACCATGGACCCCTTTGTTTCTGCCGAAATGACCCATAAAAGAGAGGTAGAATGGTAGAAAAAAGGAATCGGTCTGTTGGGGGTCCAGGCAGACTTAGCCCCCCTGCAAAAGGCTTACCTTTCCGGGTGGAAAGGCAAAGCCATGGGAAAACAACTCGCACACATCAACAAAGTCGGGCTACATCTCGCAAGTCGACCCCCCGAAACGGGCCCCAGTGGATTCCTACAGGATAACAAACAGCCCTGTTCTTGTTGGCATTTTTTTTTTTGCAGATGTTACTCCCCCAATAACAAGTAACGAAAGAAGCCAGCCACGTGTCTGGGGCTTGACAACCATAGAGCGCAAGCCATGTCTTTGCGCATCGGAAATGTGCTCAGCTTCCGTCCATTTGGTGGCCTACCGTTTGGATTGGATCGTTTTCTGCTTGCCAAAAACCAATGGGAAACCACCCAAATGAGGCTTGATCAATATTCCTGGCCCCAAAATGAACATGCAGGTCACTTTTCCCATGCCGTGAAAGCAGTCTTCCCCAAAATCATGGTTGGTAAATACGTTTTTGTAAGTCTAGGGTCAACTTCCCAATTCTTTCCAGGGATCCTTCTTTCCAGAAACCACAAAAAACCCTGGGGAAATGGATGGCTTTTGAAAAGAACGATGGCTGAAAAGAGTGGGGAATCAACCCCTAGAGTAAGGCTAGTTTGAGTGTCCAGGCGGTTGCTTGCCATTCGAGTGTCGCAGCTTTGCACCAGGCGGCAGTAGCGAGCGTTCAGGAGATCCGTCGTGGCGTCGCCCACGGAAAGACCCAAAGAGTCTCGGACGTTCTGCGCTCTTAGCCTGGCAAGGCGTTCATCAAACAAAGGTCATACTGGGGTCTCCGCGACCCTTAAACAAATGGGGTCATTACCCAAAATAATGGGGTCGTCAACCCATTTTTGAAACCATGTTTGAAGGGTCATGGAGACTCCAGCTACTTCCTTAGACGTTCGGCCAAGTCAGGAAGTGGAAGAGGCCACGTGGGTTAACTGCACTTAGCCGACTTATAACCGGGTTATAGCTTAGGTCACTAAACACTTACTAGCTTGGCCAACCACCTTACTACGTGGATGAACGGCCAAGTATGTGCACATGGCTAGCCACCTGGCTAACTCCACTAATCCACCTGGACCCTCAGAAATCCAACTTTTAAAGGGGTTGCAACCCAAAATCATGTTTTGTGATGTCCCTTTTGCAAGGGTAGTTTGAGGGTCCAAGTATATCCTACTTGGATGTTCGTTGCCGCAAGCTCGGGTTATAGCTTCGGTAACCTAACCACCCGAAAAAGCCGGGTATAGGAACCGAACCTGCGAAACTGGGCCTGGGAATCGGTTTGGGCACTCACCTCCCATATTTAGGGTTCTACTTTTTGACTGCCCCAAGATAGACCCAAGCGCCGGCGTTCTCCTTTCTGGGCGGTTCAAAATGGGTTGGCCAATCCTAATCCATAATCCCTACAAAGGGGACCGGTTCCTTGCGTAACCCCAGGCAAGGATCTTGCGGATTGCCTTTGAACAGCCCAGCTTTTGGGGGATTGAACCACCCCATGTTGGGCCCCTGCAAGCATGCTCCAATCCTCTCGACACCTGGAAGCCACTCTTCCATTTGCTGAAGACCCCTGGAAAACAAAAAGTGAAATCGATTCCCTTCAAAAAACCAACCAGGGAACATAAGAAATATTCATTTCAGCAAACGGAAGCTTGGGCGCTCCCCTTTTTGGGTCGCTGATCGGCAGTTCAATGAGAGCTCTTTGTATCTATGTTTTCCACTCTTAGTATTCATATTTTCCTCTCTTAGTCTCTAATTGTCCGTTCTTAGTTTGAACACTTCCCTTGGTTGAGATCCATAACTCCATGGCTTCTTAAGTTAAGCAAATGGAAGCTACTCGGTCTCGTGCCTGTCGCGGGGTGCCAGGCCATCCACCTCCCCGGCCACGCAAAGGTGCACCATCCGCTCGGATTTCACCAGAAAGCCGCTGCTGCTCACGTGCAGCCCTTGCTCCTTGGTTGACGTTGGTAGGGGAGCAAAAATCTTCAAATTTTAGGTTGAGTGGTTGGATTTCAACCACTAAACCACAATAAGCAAAATGGTAAAATGTTTCCCAACAACAACCGTGGCTCCTTGGCGGCGGAAGTGCTCAGAGTTCGGAAGGGCACCTGGCGCAGTGCGGATTGTTCGGTATTTTTCGGTGGGATGCCTTTGCCGAGAAGCACAAATGCAACTATGGCTTCCTTTGAGGGAATCCCTAAAACCGGTTCAATCCCAACACCCGGAAGGTCATTCCTGCTGAAGATCAGCAAGTTTCACAAACGCCCCGTTGTCTTCCATCTGGGTCTTTAGGTGCAAGCTCCACGTTGAGCGAACTCTCCGCAATTACCGATCCAGAAATAGGCCCTTGGCGCTTTACCCTACTTGCCTGGAGAAGAAAGGCTACCCCCCCTCCCCTACCCACTTCTCGCGGTCGCGGTCTCCCTTTCGAAGCAAGGAACCCTCAAAGGATCCCCGGACCTGGAGCAGACCTAAGCACAGCCCATCATGGGTGAGCTCGTTTACCTGGTGAGCTTGGATGCCTAATGACTCGCTTTCTGCTCCCCTGCTAAAAATTTAACTTTTAGTGGTTTGGTGAAAAACCCATTAGTTGGCAAAAAGTTAAAGTCCTAACAGCCAAGCAAAATGCACCAAAGATAATATGTATCTATATATACGTACATATATGGACCCTCGATTCGAGCTGATCAGTGCTCCCGCAAGAAGAGAGGGATCCCCTAAACGGAACACCCACGAATGATCAACCAGTGTTTATGAACTGGCTGGTGATTGGAAACCTCCAGTTTGCTCGTATGCGATCTGTTGGCGAGTGAGTAAATCCCAAACAATCCATGTATGCAATATGTTTCCTCACATTCACCCGGGTCACATGTTGGTATACATTGGAATGGTCATCCCCTCGTTTGCTCAGTTCTTAAACCCCTCCCCCAGATCTGCGCAAATCAGATCAACTCACCAACCAAAAACCGAAATCAGAAACATGAACCCGAGAAAGGAATCTTCACCTTGCAACCCCCGTTCTACCATTCTTTTCAGCAAAAAGTCGCAGGCTCCCAGACCTTCAGTGGCCATGGGAAAGAAGGACATGTTTTGGTAGCATGTTTTAACCCTCCCCCCCTCTCTCTACTAAGACTTGGAAGTGTTTACCATGGAAAACCAGCTTTTGTTTTTGTCCTACGCAGAAAAGCAGGTATTTGGAGTAGGGGGAACCCGAGCATGGGTGGTTTCCAAAGAGAAGCCGTGTTTTCTCCATGGTTGGAGTCAAGCCTCGCATCTCTGGGCTTGTGTCAAAGGGGAAACCCCTTTGCGCTGGTCTCCATTTCTAGGCTGAAATTAGGACCCCGGCAAAAAAATATATGTTTTGCCTGGTTAGTGGAAAACAAAGGGAACCCCAAAAAAGCTCAAAAAAGCAAAAAGGGGAGCTAATTCTGGGGAAGATTTAAGCCAACCCAAACAAAAAGGTCGCCTGGAACCCTTTGAAACCGATGGTGGATAAGCCTCATCTCCCAGAAAGGGAACTTGGATGATCTTGGCTGCCAAGCTTACTTGAAGGGGCAGGGCACTTACTAGGTGGTTAGTAAGCCTGGTAATAACCCACTTAGGAGAGTTGTAACCATGGTAAGTGGGTTAGTATAAGTAGGTTATAATTGATTAGTAGCCTACTTATAATAACCCACTTACCATGGTTACACCTCTCCGAAGTGGGTTATTACCAGGCTTACTAACCACTTAGTAAGTGCCCTGCCCCTTCAAGTAGGATATGATCACAGCCCCATTTCACCTGCATTTTAGGGGGGGGGGGGGTGTGAGGGTTTTGCTGCCGGAGGAGTTCTTTCACACCCCCTACTTTCTCCAGTATTTTAGGGGGGGTGTGAAGAAATATAGTAATAATTAATATGTTTATTGTTTTTTATATATTCTCAAACAAAACCTTCACACCCCCCACTTTTACCAGGCAAAAGGGGGGTGTGAAAGAAATCCACAAACAACAGATTGTTCACACCCCTTACTTTTACTAGGAAAGAGGCAGGGGTGTGAAAGAAATCCGGGAACATCAAATGCTTCAACCCCCCCCCCCAAAAAAATGGTAAAAGTAGGGGGCCTGGGGGGTGGTCTGTTGAGGGTTGCCTGTTCTGGTTTTTATGTTCATCTCAAATCTGTGTTCCCCCTTATTCGTTTTTAAAAGAGGGTTTTTAGGGAGCTTATTTATCGTTTTCGTTAAGGTAATCATTTGGGTAAATTGTCCCCCTTGTTCATTGTTGGGCTGGGGGCAAACATTTTTTTCATTTGAAAGAGTTAACCCTTTTAGTAGTTATCAAGTTCTGGGGTGTTGGTGGTGTATTTGTTTTGTTAGTGTTTTTCTCACTAATTTTCATTTATAGGTTAAAAGTTCAGTATAATTATAACATATAAGATTTTACATGTTATTATTATATTATGATTATAATTTCAGTTCAGGATAATAATCTAATTGGTTTGTCTTACTTCTTTCATACATCATTTTAAAAATAATATTAACATCTCTCACTGTATTCTGAACATTAAACTTTTTACTTTCAATAAATAATTTGATATTTTCTTTAACATCTTCTCCTTTCTCTTGACTATAACCCAACATCCATAATATATCATAAATCATGTCATATTTTTTCTTACTGATTTTAAGAAACTGTTTAACATAATCGTAAGGTGGTATTTTATTTACAGTTAGAAATATTAAAATATCATCTTCTACATTTCTATTATGTATTCTTTTTATTCCCAACAGACATTTGATTAAAAATTGATTATCTCTCCAAGTTTTACAATTTTTACATATGTCTTCTTCACCATCCATTGAATAATTAATAATATTATTCACTATTTCATTAGGTAAACTCAATTTATACAATTCCATATTTTCTTTTTTGAAGTGACAACAATCATAGCATTTTTTATCGATATAATTATTGATTCCATCACCGTTCATTTTTCTCTTAATATATAAGGTAATATTTCTTTAAGTAGTTTTGGCTAGGGGGTTGCTGGTCGGTGGTCTGGGTTTCAGGTTTAATTTAAATGTCTTAACCTTCTTTTTAGATTATAAATCAATGTTTAATCATATTATAAGATAACAATATTAATAAACAAAAGTTAATTTGACCCGTATTCAATCTCACCAGCGATACAACCACTATAACAACTCATACTATACTCACAACAATAATGCTCGTATCCTTTTATTAATTGGTCTGTGTAAATTTCAATTAAGTCGCTTAATATGTTTCTCATATAATAATTGTTATTTCTATATGACCACCAATTGTTTAGGTTAGGAAAGAACAAATCACTATTTTTGATAAACTTTAATTCTTCAATTTTAAGACAATTTTTTAAAAGTACAGTAACTTCTTCTTGATTATTCTTACAATATGATTTTAATCCTTGATAATACATTTTTCTTGTTTTAAATCTTTCTTTAACCTCTTGTTTATTAAATATTCTGTCAATTCTTTTTCTGTATTGTTTGTTAACAAAAGGGATTACTGTTAGACAAGTCATATCGTTATTTAGCATTTGTTCAATAATCTTTAACTGAAGCTCTGCTTTTTCCAGACCTTCTTCAGGAATGTGTTTATCACTCATAAAATGCTCTTCTTCATCTCTCAAATACCAACAATCAAAACATCTTGGTTTAATATAACCACCTATAAGATTACAAACATTAACAGGTAAAATATTAGCTAGTGCCACGACAGACTTACATTTTTTATTTTTACAAGGACATTTATCATAATTAAACAGTGTCATTTTTTTCTTACTATATTATATCCATTTTTCTTTAAGTAGTTTGTATTTTATGTTAAGGGGTGGGGCTTTATATTGAAAAAATATTTTCTAACAATTTAATATAATGGCGAGATTAACAAAAGACCAAATAATCAGCAACATCTATTACGACTTAGACGAGGGTTTCGGAAGCACACAAGCGACACACAAGAAGGCAAAGGAAGAAGACCCAACAATAACATTAGACGATGTAAAGTCTTTCTTAAAGAAACAACCAAATAAACAAATCAAAAATTATAGAGGTACTAATTCCTATACCGCTCCATTCGCACGATATGAATATCAAATAGACATAATGCATATGTCACCTTTAGCAAAAGACAAGAACGTTCCACAGTATGCTTTAGTCGTGATTGACATCTTCAGTAAATTAGCAGATGTAATACCGATGGAGGAAAGAGACGGAGAGCACGTTTTGAAGGCGTTGAGAACAAGCTTTAAAAAGATGGGTTATCCGATGTCCGTGTATTCTGATGACGACGGAGCGTTTGCAACTAAAAATCAAGTTCAGGATTTCTTCAACAGTGAAGGAATAAACCACATCGTCACGAAGACCCACGCAAATGTGGCCGAGCGTTTTATTAGAACGATGAAAAACAAAATTCACGATAGAGTTAGGTTTAACAACATGAAATGGACCGATGCCCTAACGCCGGCATTGAAACAGTATAACAGCACATCACACTCATCAACAAGGATGACACCGACCGATGCACACAAGGACGACAATGAAATAAATGTAAAGGTCAATCTTAAACTACGAGAAAAAAACAAAAGAAAGTATCCCAAAATAGAGGAGAACGACAAGGTAAAAGTGTTCCAAAAGAAAAGGGGTAATTACACCGACAGAAAGGAGTATAACTCTAAATGGTCTAATAAAATATTCAATATCGATAAAATTGAATATGATATTATGGGTAATAAAACTTACAAAGTAGCAGGAATAAACAAACCGCTTTTGAGACACGAAATTTTGTTAGTTAATGATTAAACGTATTTATTGGTGTCTTCTTTATACTTGACTTGATAGTAATCCAGACTTGATTGTTTAGGTTCTTTTATGACTTTTTCATTCAGTTTTTTAACATAAATGGTTCGTTTATTTTTGTATTCGCTACTGTCTCTATCTACTTCTTTTGCTTGGTAACTGTTATTGTTATTATATGTAGGTTTAATATTCAAGCTCTTTAAGATTTTCAGTATGTTTTCATTTTGCTCCAACACTTTTTCTAATCTTGGAAACAACAACTCTAAACTACTGTCAATGTTCGCTAAATGTTCCTCCATATATACTAAATTATAAAACTAAACTTTTAAAACTAAATGTTGCAATTATGTTAAATCTACTCTTTAAATACTAATTTTTCATTATTTGTTTAACAGTTTCCTGAGTTTCCTTATTACCATTATCTGATGGAGTAACTCCCCTCCCAAAGCGAATAGCAATATTATGAACATCTGTTTCTAAGTTGATACTGTCTTTAGTTTTATCAATATTCATTTTCTTATCATTTCTACTTATTTTGAAACTTGTCGGAATACACGAACATTTACAGTGTCCTTTCTTTTGTATTTCTAATTCATTTTTCATTTCTAAGATTTTTTTACACATTGGACAAGCAAACTCAATAACTGATGTTTCTTTAACAATTTCTTCTTTTTCTTCATCAGTTGAAGAAACAACTGGTTCAGTCTTATTCTTTTTCTTTCTCCCCATCTATATTAATATTTATATTTTTAATATATTGTATCACAAACTTAATTAATTCTAAAACAAAATAGCATACTTTTTTAAATCTATTATCAGTTAGTATTACTTGTTCTATATTTTCTACTTTATCTATTATATCAATATAATCTGAATAACTTCTATTCATATAAAATAATAAATATAAAATATTTTCTAAATAACTTTAATATTATTTTATTATGTCTGATGTTCCAATAATAAAACCAATAAATATAACTGATTACGATTTCAAACAATCTAAATATGAACATGTACCAAAACTACCTTTTCGCTCAATTGTTGTTGCTTCATCAACGGGTGGCAAAACAGTTTTAATTCAAAACCTTATCCTAAATGTTTATAGGGACTGCTTCGCCCGTATATTCATTTTTAGCCCGTCGGTTCATAATGACCCTACCTTCGTTGAAGTCAAGAAATATCAAAAAGATAATATGAAGGTTGATGATGAAAAAGAAAAGTTATATTATGACACCTACCAACCTGAAGAACTAGAAGAAATAATTAACACACAAAGAAAGATAATTCATTATATGAAAGAACAGAAGATGAAGAAACTACATTCAATTTTAATCATTGTTGATGATTTTGCAGACGACCCTAAATTTGTTAGATATAGTAAGTTATTCATGGACTGGCAACGAGAGGCAGACACGACGCCATTAGTTTTTGCTTAAGTGTTCAAAAATATCGTGTCCTTGCTCCAATCATTAGGTTGAATTCTAGTTCGTTGTATATCTTCAAGTTAAAGAATGTATCAGAGTTAATGTCATTCATTGAGGAAAACTCCGCCATCGTTGATAAAGAGCAACTGTTAAATATGTATCATAAAGCGGTAGATGATAAGCCCTACTCCTTCTTTTATGTTAATATGAATTCCAAAGATGTTAATAATATGTTTTATGTTAGATTTGAAAAAGCATTTAAAATAAAATAAAGATTTAAATATATTATGATATTTTATGATTTACCATTAGACATTAAAAACCTTGTATTATCTTATAATTTAGGTGATGTTAGATTATTAAAAATAAAAAATAATAATATTATTAAAAATTATATTAGTAAATTTAAACCAGTGTATAAGTCTTACAAATTAAAGAATTCACAGTATTTTGAAATTGATAATATCATTATGAAAAATATTATCAAAAACGGCATATCATATATTTTTAACTTAAGTGAGTTAGATAAATTACATCAAAAACATAAACCATTAAAATTATTAATTGAATATGATATATTTGTTACATCTACCTCATTTACTTTTTTTAATCATCTTCGTAATCGTACTTTAACATCAAATAATTTATTTGATATTTATTATTTTCTTAATAAAGACCTTTATAAAACTAATTTAGTGTATAGGGACAATGTGGTTAATTTTATTTCATTACAAGTGAAAAAAATAACTATTAAAGTCATCAATTAAGAAAGACAAAGTTTTATTAGTAAATGTTATTCATATTTTTTAATTAATAATGTTAATGAATCATATTAATATTATTAATTTAAATCAATGAAGCGTTGCATAAATTCAACGCAGGTAATTTATATAATAGTTTGTCCGATTTTTGATTTTCTAACTTTTCTATTCTCGTTACACATTCTTGAATAGATTTTATTATTAAAGTATCCGCTCTCGTTTTTTCATCTACTCTTAAATTCTTAATGTCTTCCATACTGTTATTTTCTTCGTTTTTGCTTTGACCAATACCCATTATATATTATTATTTAGATTTTTCTTTTTTCAATTCCTTAACTTCTTTTTCAAGTTTATCTATTTTATCATTTAATTCTAATACTGCTTTATGAACCAACACGGGTAAAACTAAATAATTCAATCCTAAATACTCTTTATCTTTACATACAATATTTTCAAACTCTTTAGGAATTGCTTTTAATACTTCATCTGCGATATATCCTATATGAGTTTTACCCCCGTCATTTCTATCGTGTCTCTTAAACTTCTTTGGCTTAAATTTCTTAATAATATTCATACAGTTAGATTTGACATTGTCTATGTCATATTTCAACCGCGAATCAGATGAATCAACAAACGTTCCGTTAATGGTTACTGTCGTTGCTGTTAAGTCTATATTAGTTCCTGTTGATGGTTCAAGTGTATTACATAACAATTTCTTCGTTCCTGCAACTGTTACATTTTCATTGAATGTTGATGAGGCATTATTTGTAAAACTTCCAGTATTTACTGTTGTTCCAAATGTCTTATCAATAGATAATAAAACTGAAGGTGTAGTTGAACTATCTGAAACTCTGAACGCCGTGTTTGACGTTCTGAATATTACATCAATTGTGGATAAATTAGTTCCATCATAGTAAGTTGATATTTCACTTGTTCCCATTAATATATCTGTTCCTGTTGTCATTGAAATATTATTCAAAAATGAAACCGTTGTTAAATCAAAAGATTGTATGGTATTAGTTGCTAGATAAGCATTTTGAATGGCCAAGTTAGTATCAACAGTTACCAATGTACCACCATTAGGTGCTAAATGATTACTCCTTTATGCTCCATTGGTTTTAATATAAACATCGTCAGCAAATAAATTGCCCATAACATCAACAGTGCTTGTGTTAAAAGTCCATCCGTTAGTAATATTAACTGCCCCGACTATGTTAGACTGAACGGAACTGTCTCCAACGACAAACCTAATTGAAGAATTGGCATCAGTATTTCTCATATCAAAAGATGAAAAAGAGCTAACGAATTTATATAATTCGCAAGTTGTATCAATTGTTAATTTACCACCAGTATCAATATTAATATTATCACAATTAACATCAGCATTCGTATAAATGTTTCCTAAAACATCAATAGGTTTACTAAAAATTGTTTTATTCACTAATCCATCACACATCATATATTGATTAGAAGCATTTGTAACATCACCAACACTAATGGCTACAAAATCATCATGAGACATATATAAACCTTCTATTGTATTGGGCATATATCTTCGTATTGAACCATTATTATTAAAATTCAAATATGAACCATTGTTAAGATTTACTGCCTTGTCAGTTCCTATAAAATCAACTGCATCAGTAAATCTCGATTTTCCGGCACAGTTTAAAACATAGCCATTAACACCAACAGCACCTAAACCGAATCTATCCTTAACCCACACACGTCCAACATTAGCATCTCCTATTTGCGTTTCCCATTGACCACCTGCGCTACTCATCCACATTCTGCCATCTCTATTAATATTGAACTCTCTATTAAACATTTGAAAAGTCATTTGCAAACCTAAATTAGGCGAAGGTGTAGTACTAAACTTATTACATATTATACTTCCCGTAGTCAACATATTTAAATTACTGTGTAAAGTTGTATTATCACTAAAATTAATAGCACCTGCTACTGATTGAGCGTTAGTATCTATTTTATCTAACTTTTGACCTAATGATGTATCCTGTGAATTATTAGTAGTAATTATTGAATTAATTGTATTTGTATTTCCTGTTATTAATCCACTTAATCCATCTGATTGTAAAACATATCTAGCATCAGAACCTGCTATATCTAAAATAGACGAACAAGAAAATAAACCAGATACTTGTAAATTAGATAATATTGTTGTATTATGATTTAATATTATTTTATCATTTTGAAAAGTTGAAGAATTATTAATTTCTACATCTCCAAAACCTCTTTGATTTAAAAACATAGTTGCTCCACTTAAATTTCCATAAATATAACTATCAAAATAATTATTATACATTTCATAAAAATTATTATAATTTCCAAAATTTGCTATTTTAAAAGTCGATGTTGTTGTTATATTATGTATTAATGTATTATTTAATATTGATGTATTTAATTTATCTGATAATAAATTATTAGTTGTTATTTTATTGTAATATAAATTACTATCAAATGAACCTGATTGTAATTGAGATATTAAATGAGAATTTGATGAAATATTATTAAAATTAGTTGATACCGTAGAATTTAAATTATTTATTAAATTTGTATTAGAAGAAATATTATTAAAATTAGATGTTATAGTAGAATTCAAATTATCTATTAAATGAGTATTAGATGAAATATTATTAAAATTTGTATTAATTAAATTAGTATTAGATGAAATATTATTAAAATTAGTTGATACAGTAGAATTTAAATTATTTATTAAATGTGTATTGGAACTAATATCATTAAAATTACTTGTCGTAGTAGAATTTACATTGCTTATTAAATGTGTATTGGAACTGATGCTATTAAAATTTGTATTTGAAGTTATTGTCAGATTACCTATTAAAAATGTATTTGAACTAATATTATTTGATAATACATTAACTTCCGTCTTATTGTATGATTGAGTTATATCATAAAAATTAGCGTCAATCTGTGCTTTTGTGTAAGTATCTACTTGGTCTGCTTTATTGTTGAGTAAATCAATTATATCTGATTGATTAGCGTATATGTTTCTAATGTTTGTTACCCCGCTTGTAGAATTGATTTCGCTAATTGTGTGCGCTACAACATTTTCAAAGTTTGTTAAATTTATTGAAGGCATTATATATTAATAGTAGAAAATGATAATATTTATTTATTTTTAATATTATCATTTTTACTTATTTTTAATCTAAAATCTGCACTCCGGCGTCTCTAATGGATAATATTTGTTCTGATACTAATGTTATATATATTGTATCTGGCATATTTGCTGTTACCATACTTCCAATAGGTTTCACACGAATTAAAAGTTGTTGCCCTGCTTTTGTGTTAATTCCAGTATATGAACTAATCGGGAACCTTTTCGAAATCCATAGCAAAGATAAACTTATCAACACGATAAGCCGAATATTCAATTGATAAATGGTGTTGATGGAACAATGGTAAATTTAATGCTTTTCGTAAATAATAGAATGCTTGTGTTAATGAACGGCAAGGATACTCAGGATATAGTTTTGACCCTAATTGAAGTTGAAATTCTAAATCAAGGTCGGAATTGTAGTATCCACTGTCTTGATAATTCAAGTTATACATAGGATGATAGAAATTGTTGTATTCTTTCATAACGTGAGTATCGCCTACTCCGCTTTTGTTGAAACTGATGAACGCGGCAACGAGTTTAGACACTGAACGAACAACAGTAGTGTTAATTGACGACGAACCATCAGGAACTTGATTAGATTGACAAATATAAGTATTATAAGTAATAGGTAATTCTTTCCCATCAAGTAGGTGTGCAACATATTTATTATGAAGGTCGTTGTCCAAGCTTACCAAATCAGTTTGAAGGAATGCGTTACTAATTGAGAACTGCTCATTTGTATGAAGGCTTGTGTCTGTGTTGCCACTCGGTGGAAACCTCGTACCACCAACTGTAACAACACAATCACTAAAATTTGAAACCAGTTCAAGTTCTAAAACAAGAGGACACGCTTTTAACGGAATATACTTAAATTGATTGAATAAACCAAGCATCGGTTTAAATCCGACAACCATTTTTCTTCTAAAGCCTGGAATTGTGTAAGCGTCATATGCAGGACCAATATGACCCGATGCAGGAACTGCACGACGTGTGTTTAAATCATCATCATATCTATAACCAAAACTCTGGGCGTCTTCATTGTCTCTTGCTCCTTTTGACATCAAGCAACTCATCATGTGATGATTTCGGTTGTAATAATCAATGTCTTCAACAAGTTGATTACCAGCAATTAGTCTTGCTCTTCTAAAAAAGGAATAAGCAGGAGACAGAGGACGTAAGCGTTTATTGTCTGACGGGTCAGTGTTTTCAACAGTGAAATAAACCATTACACTCTGCGGGTCAAGCCAAGTATTATCTTCAGCATTTAAAGCTATTTTCAACACACGTTGACCAGATGAAGGGGTGTAGATATTACTTCCAGAAGGAAAAAACGAGACAGAACGACGGTCGTTGATATAACTTGCACCTTTATTTAATTTAAATGAGAGGTTGTCAATTAGAATATCTTCAGCACTAAAAGTTTCCATTGCTATATATAATTTAATTTAGAAATAATTTAAACTAAACTAAATTGATAAATTTATACATTTATTAATTTCTAAAACATAATTAATAATTATGTTTTACAAATTGATGAAATTGTAATTTCATTAATTTCTAAAAAAAAATATTATTATTTTTTTACAAATTGAATAATTTAGTGTAATCCTTTTGATTAGAATTATTATTTTTAAATATTTTCATTTTCTTTTTCTTAATCTTATCTTCAACTGGATTATTCCCTTTGTCGCGAATGCTCGCGAGGCTTCTTGCCGAAGCGTCTTTCTCCATTACTAATTCTCTAATTTCTTCATATGTACTTTTCTTATACTTTTTATTTTGATTCTTAATCATATCATCTGTTGTTTCATTGTCATATTTCTTATGTTGTATCATTAATATAATTTAGATTATTTATAATATCTCCTTTACCGGTTCATTGCTTCTTGAAACATCTTTACCTTGGTCTCCGTATCCAGTTATGTAATCGTGGTTAGTATATGGATTTAATGAACCAGTATAAACAGTTATAGCACCACGGTCAGCAATACTGACAGGGTCTAAGATACTTCTAAAATTAATGTAATCATCGGTAATTTTAGACCTTCGTGATATAAACGGCGCTCCATAAGTGGTTAGAGTTAATTCTCTTTCAGGATAATCTTTTGTTATCTGTGCCCCTACACTTGAACCGAGACTATGTGTTATAAGATGTTTAACTTCATTGTTTTCATCCAATGCTGTTGATGTGTCTTTATATCGTTGTGAATATTTAGTCATTTTAAAGGGAAGTCCTACATCTGCCAGAATGTCATTAACAGCACCTCCAAACGTTCCTTTTCCAAATGTTCCTGCTTACATACATTTTATCACCATCAATATAAAAACCGTTACCATTGCCATATGCTCTACTTAAGCCTTGTGCATCAGTTAAATTTGAATTAGGATAATAACTATTTAATATTTTGTCAGTTTGCTTCATAACATCAGTTATTTTAGTTGTTTTCTTATAAGGTTGATAATGTTTAATTTTCCCATGCTTCATTTCATAAATTAACTTTTTATTATTAATCATATAATTAAAGTTATAAATTAATTTCTCAATTAATTAATAATGCTCACATATAAGAAGGTCTATATTGACAGTGCTCATAGAATTAGCGGTTCATCATCAAATTTTAGAGTTGAATTGCCGGAAACATTACAAACAGACAATGGAGTTCATTGCTACATTCACGAAGTAACATTACCTAACTCGTGGTATTCAATTCAGTCAGGATTAAATAATATATTATACTTTTATTCTTCTCCACTAGTTCCAGATGAAGATAACACAAATGTCCATTATTTAGCGTTACAATTGGACGAAGGAGTATATACTGGCACAGAACTAGCGACAGAATTAAAGTCAAAAATAAATGGTGTTGTAGATAATACTAATTTCTCAAATACTTATGAAGTTACTTACAGTGTTAAAACTAATAAAATAACAATTTATTCAAACTATGCCGATAGAAAGTTCGCTGTGTTAACTGATGAACAAATGAAACTAACATATGCGGATTATATATGGAATGGAACTTTTGATGCTAATAACTTGCAATCTGCTAATGAAGTTTTAGGAAATTATCAAATGGTAGTTTATCAATATAATAATCCTTATGTTTCTGGTTTCGTTAATCTTCAACCCATTAGAAATATTTATATTCATTCTTCTCAATTGTCTAATTATAATCAAGTAAATTTAAGAACCGGTGATAGCACAGTTGTTAAGAAAGTACCAGTCACAGCACCACACGCGGGAATTGTCTTTGATTCGGAATTAAACCCTCTGGATTACTTGGATGTATCAAATAGAAGCTTTAAACAATTAGATTTTTGGATTAGTAATTCATTAGGAAATGAAATTAATTTAAATGGGGTAAATGTATCCCTGTCATTATTATTTGTAAAAAGCGATATTATTTAAATAATATATAGATTTTCCATATGGAAAATCTATATATATTATATGTCAAGTATTGAGGTAGTAGATGTTAATAATGAAACTAAAACAGAAGAAGCACCTGTTAATAATGAAGTCGTTGAACAAAATGAAACAGTTAATGAAGAACCAACGCCAGAAGAAGTTAAACCTGAAGAAGTCATTCCTGAACCAAAAGCGAAAGCAAAAGCATTACCAAGAACTAAAAAAGAAGTTGAATTAGTAGAATGTGAACAATGCTCTAAAAAGATGACATTGAAAAGTTTGAGACACTCACATCCTAAAAATTGTAAAGGGGCAAAAACCGAGATGCTCCCAGTCAATCCACAAAAGAATATTAGAAAGATAAAACCAGAAGTAAAAGAAGAAATTAAGAATGAGATTAAACAAGAAGTGATTAAAGAAACTATTAAGAAACCCACGGCAACAGAACTATTAAGCCAACATTATGAAGAACTTAAACAAAAGAAAAAACAAGATAAACAAGAAAAAATAAACAAATTATCTTCATCAATGTTTTAAATAATAATCTAATTATAATATATATTAATCATGCTTATGAGAAGTCATAGAAATGTAGAATTTAAAAGGGCGCCACAAGTAGAACGTCATTATAATGTTTCAGATTTATGGGGAGTTGCTTCAAGAATGAATTATTTTAAACAGTTGAAGGACACGCTGGAAGCGAGACAATCACAGGGAGCATTAATAAAATATAGAAATGATTTAGCTGAAAGCAACAGAACCGAAAGTTACAGAAAGGAATTAGACAGAATAAGAAACATATTAGACAACACACGGTCACCAGATGGAATACAAACGAAGGAACAACTAACTGTAAGAAAGAAGCATTTAGAAGAAATGATTAAGAATATCTCTGATTAATTTATTTTTCTAAATAATTAATATACTATGATTAAATCAATTAGTAGATTGAATACAGTAGGACCGGTAAAAGTAGGTTCATTGAAATCACAATTACATTTGAGACCTTCTTATGATGAATTATTGAAAGAAACATTAGTAGGAGATGAGAACCGTCCATCAATTGAAAATGTGATAGACAGAAAAGCGACAAGATACAGATTAAACCAATACGGTAGTCAGTTTGATAATAAGGACGTCTTAGACATTCAAAAGAAACAAGAACTAGACCGGAGAGGAGAAGTTATGAAAGGAGCAATGTCGGACGATGGTAGTGTAAGAGCTAAACTTAATGATGAATTGAAACTTGCTGACACACTGAAACAACACCAGTCTTTCATTCAAGAAGGACTAACGGAAGCACAGAAACAGAAAGAAGAACTTGCAGAAAAAATGAGACTTTGGAGAGAACAACACGAAGAAATGGCAAGCGCTGTTTCAAAGAGTTCATATCCTGCCGGTGTAGAAGTTCATTCAATGGTGTCCGCTGATGAAATGCCAGAATTAGAACCATTAGAGGAAGGCGAAGAAGAAGATGAACGAGAAGACGACCCAGTTGTTGAAGTAGAATCAAAAGCAGAAGACGCTTATGGTTACAACGAGTTTAAGAAAAGAGCGTCTGAACTAACACCCGCTTATCTTGCAAGCAGACCAGAAGAGATGAAAACAGTCATGGACAAACTGAAAGGATTTAGAAAGATTAAAGACAGTGTTCATGAAGAATTCACTGAGTTATATAATGCTTTAATTAATAGCGATGGTGATTTTATCAAGAAGGAACACAGATTGAAATTAGTAAGGTTTTACAATGATAAAGTGTATTACTCAGTTTTCCACCCACGACCTAAGGAAAAAGAAGATAGTCCAACCGTGATGGATGGTTCATTTAAAGAAATACCAGCGGAAGTTTAATAAAATATATAATATTTAATATGACTGATAAATATTATGGATTACGCCGACGCCCTACTTTTGAAGAAATGCTAAAGGAAGCGATGACGCACAGATTAAAAATTGAAATCATCCCCGAAAGACAGGTAATTGACTTGTCAATCAACAATATAGATTTTGACGATTTTGACCTTTCAAAATACGATAGGAGACTACGGTTGAATGCTAGGGTTCAAACTGATGAACAAGTTCTTCAACACGAATTGTTCCCTGATATGTTTGATGAAGTAGCGCCATCATCACAGTTTTATGAAAACAACGAAGCAGACGCGCAAACAACACGATATATAGCAAAAGATTTTACTGATGAAATTTATAGTAATGCAATTTCAGGTAGGACTGAAGAAAAGAAAAAGTCAGATGAACCAACCGATGTAAAAGATACTGATTTAAAACAGTCTGATGAAAAGCAGGAAGATTTACAAAGTCTTCATTTAACGTCATCATCGTCAGCATCAACCGTGAAAGAGGAAGAGAAGAAAGAGGAAAGCCGAGAAATAAAATCGTTAAGAAACATATTTTTAGGTGGAGAAGACAAGAGCGTATTTGAACTATTCAAGCGTGACAAGAAGACATCCACACCATCAGAACAATCAAGGGAACAGGAAGAAGAACAACCGAGGACATCATTCTGGTCAAGACGACAGGTAGAAGCAAGAAGCAGAAGCCACTCACCAGAAGAAAGAGCAAGAGGTAATCAAATGAACAGAAGACAATTAGAAACAAGAAGCAGGAGCAACTCACCCCAAGAAATAGCTAGAGGTAGTGAATGGACGAGGGAACAAATGGAAACAAGAAGCAGGAGTAGAAGCCCAGAAAGCACAAATACAAAAAGTAGCCGAGGTAAGAAGAAAAAATAAAAACTACTTAAAGACAAAACGCCCTAATATAGTAAAATGACAGGAATTTTTATTAACGGTAATAGTAAACAGAGAATAACGAATGATGAATTTGATATGATGGTTGAACTGATGAAAGCAGAAAACGACTTAGTCTTACAGATGATAAGCGAACAGAACCAGACTTCGAGCGATGGCAATGAGCAACCCGTGAGATGGAGGGACGACCAGAAGAACTACCACCAGAATTACTACAACAATAACCTAAAACAGTCTTACACTTGTGAGGACTGCGGAAGGACGATATCAAGCAAATCAAATTTATCTAAACACAAGAAATCTAAAATTTGTTCGCAAGCTTCGCGACAATGCACATTATGAAAAAATAATAATCATTCATCTTATTAAAAACACTTAATGAGATTAATGCGTTCATTCTCAACCCGAAACCCATTTTCTCCAACAGTCAACCCCAGCCCGAAAAACTACTTAAAGAGAAAATACCTTATATTATATAGAGTATAGTATTATGGTTACCATGTCAGAAAATAAAATCATAGATTTCATTTTAAACAGCCAACAAGGCGAACTAATACAAAAAGAAGGGAGGCAAACACAAAAACTCAAAATAGGTGATAAGACCTACAGATATGATAAGAACAAACCAGTTTCAAACGTATTGAACACGAAACTCAAGGAAGTGGCGAGGAGTGACGGATATAGAAAGCATGGCCTTTTAATGAAAGGTGCTAATTATCTAAAACTAACGAGAGGCAGACCCTTACAGGATTATGTCAAGCGTTTCAAGTCCAAAATCACAGACGAGCAACAAGCGTTCAAGGGATACGCCAACACCTACTCGGTAAGTGATATAAGATTAAAGGGGATGAAAGGTTTATCCTACTTAAAATACCAGAAGCAACGACTGGCCGAATTCCTGAACAGAAACCCGAACATGAAAATAATCGTGGAAACCGATTTATCATTCAAAAATCCCGCCAACGAACTTATTCAAAGGCGGTTAAGAAGCAGAAGATACAATATTCATAATCCCGATGAGTTGAACACCGTCTTAAACAACATTGGGCACGACATTGAGACACAAATTGAAATAACCGAATACATTCAGTCGGGATTGGTTCTTGGTCAAGTTGAAAAGTTAGTCATCAGTTATGATAGGTACAATCCTACCCGTGGTTCATCCTTTATTCCATTGCCCGACTGGGTGGCAAACAAAAAGGCTTGTATTAATATTAAAAATGAGGACGACTTATGTTTTAAATATTCCGTTCAATGTGGATTTTATGAGTTATACAAAAAAGACCATCCCTGCGACATGTATCATTATAAGAAATATGTAGATGACAAATTTATCAAATGGGACGGAATAGACTTTCCAGTAGGTAATGATGAGATTGAACTATTTGAAGAACAGAACAAACACATATCGGTCAATGTTTATTACATAAACCCCGATACGAATAGTAAAACTATTTTATTATACAAAAGAAGCAACAACCCACAAGCACAACACAAAATCGATTTGATTAAATTGACTGATGATGTTAAATCCCATTACGCTTATATCAAAAATTATGATAAGTTAATGAGTAGTCAGACTAACAAGATGAAGGCGAAGAAGTATCACTGTAGAACCTGCTCACATGGTTTCAAGACCGAAGAACTTTTAAAGAAACACGAAGAACAGGGATGTCTAGCAGTTGAGGGTCAAAAAATAGAAATGCCAAAAGCAGGTGAAACAATAGAATTCAAAAACCATTTCAAGAAACTTAAAGCTCCATTCGTAATCTATGCCGACTTTGAATGTTTAACTGTGCCAATTGATGTTAAAAGCAAATCGGCAAAAGCTAAAACTACATCATATCAAAATCATCGTCCGTGTGGTTTTATGATTAATGTAGTCAATGCTATAACCGGAAGTAGTGAGCCTTACTTATACAGAGGTCAGGATTGTATGGATAAATTTGTTGAGAAAATCAATAAAGTCAGAGAGGAAGTTTTGGAGAAAATGAAGGAGGACAAAGACCGTATTGAAACCGAGAAGGACTGGGAGGACTTCAATAATGCCACTAACTGCTTCATTTGTGGAAACAAATTTGAGGAAGGAGAAAAGAAGTGTTGGGACCATTGCCACTTTACGGGGCAGTATAGAGGATGCGCCCACGAGGACTGCAATCTACGATTTAGTATGAGATATTATAAAATCCCTGTGTTTCTTCATAATCTTAAAAACTACGATGCCCACTTAATCATCAACAAGGCTCACGAACTGAACAAGAATTCTAAAATAGAATGTATCGCTCAGAACAGCGAAAAGTTTATAACCTTTGGTTTTAAAAATCTTTGTTTCAAGGACAGTTTCAGTTTCTTATCGTCTTCGTTGGATAAGTTGGTGAAGTTGAGTAAATATGAGGATGATAAAAAGCGTGAGAATTGGAAGAACAATTTCAGATATAGCGTTAGAAACCCGTATGTTAAAACCGATGAAGATTTGGATTTATTGACTGATAAGGGTATTTATCCCTATGACTACTTTGATGATTTTGAAAGATTTAAGGAAAGGGCTTTACCACCGAAAGAAGCGTTTTACAGTAAATTGAGTGAAGAACATGTAAGTGATAAAGATTATGAAAGGGCACTGAAAGTATGGAAGCACTTCGGGATTAGAACACTCGGGCAGTATCACGACTTGTATTTAAGAACTGATGTTTTACTACTGACCGATGTATTTGAAAACTTTAGAGACTTGTGTATGGAATACTACGGTTTAGACCCCGCTCATTATTACACATTGCCAAATTTCGCATGGGACGCGATGCTTCTAAAAACTGGTGTTGAAATAGAACAATTGCATGACCAAGAAATGTTTGAGATGGTTGAAAAGGGAATGAGAGGTGGTATGTGTCAGGTAAGTCATAAATTAGCAGTGGCAAATAATAAGTATATGGGGGAAGCATATGATGAGAACAAGCCATCAAATTATATTAGTTACTTGGATGCTAATAACTTGTATGGTTTGGCAATGTCCCAGAAGTTACCGCTAAAAAATATCAAGTGGGCAAAGAAAACTCCCATTGTTGAAAAATGGAATGAAAACGATGAGTTCGGTTATATTATGGAAGTTGATTTGGAATATCCCGAAACATTGCACGACTTCCACTCTGACTATCCACTAGCGCCTGAAATAATGAATGTAAATGTGAATATGCTTTCCGATTATCAAAAGCAAGTCTTCAAAATATATTATGATGGTAAAAGTCCCAAGGACGAGAAAACAAGTAAGTTAATATTAAATCTAAAGGATAAAGAAAAATATGTGGTTCATATTAAGACTTTACAGTATTATTTGAAAATGGGAATGAAAATGGGTAAAGTCCATAGGATAATAAAATTTCAACAGAGGGCATGGTTGAAACCGTGGATTGACTTCAACACTGGTAAAAGGAAAGAAGCCAAAAGCGATTTTGAGAAAGAACTCTATAAGCTGATGAATAATTCTGTATATGGTAAAACTATGGAAGACAAGCGAAACCATATGGACTTTGAACTGGTTGATAACGAAGTTAGATATGAAAAGTGCGTGAATAATCCAACTTTCAAAAATAGATTTATTATTAATGAAAATATCGTAGGAGTTGAGAAAACTAAAGCAAAACTGAAACTGGATAAACCAATCTTTTTAGGAATGACGATTTTAGATTTAAGTAAATTGCATATGTATCAGTTTTATTATGATGTCCTTAAGAAAAAATACAATGAAAATATCAAATTAGTATATACAGATACTGATAGTTATGTAATTCAAACATTCACTGAGGACATCTACAAGGACTTCAAAGAATTAAACCAATATATGGACTTTAGCGATTATCCAGTAGAACATCCATGCCATGACAAAACAAATAAGAAAAAACTCGGTTATTTTAAAGATGAATGCTCTTCAAAGATAATTACCAAATTCATAGCACTCAAACCCAAGTCATACGCTTTTGCAATACATGGTGAGGATGATGAACATAAAAAATCAAAAGGTGTAGTGAAACATAAGGTGAAGAAAGAACTGACTTACCAAAGTTATGAACAAGCATTGTATGAAAACAAAAAGCATCAAATAACATACAATTTCATTCGTAGTCGCAACCATCAATTATTCTCAATGTCTCAAGTTAAGCAGAGCTTGAGTAATTTTGAAAATAAGCGCTGGTATAAAGATGCCTTTTATTCCCTTCCATACGGGCATTATAGTTTGAACAAGTCCTAAAGAGAAGTCATGTTAATCATGTAGCAAATGGAAGGTAAAGGAAAAAAGGAGAAAAACTACTGCAATGGCAAAATCTATTGCATAAGAAATAATGAAGATGATGACATATACATTGGAAGCACTACGCAACCATTATCAAAAAGGTTTTACAAACATAAACAATCATTACAAATGGCTTCACGAAGCAGATACAAGATTTATCAGAAAATGACCGATATAGGAGAAGACAAGTTTTACATAGAATTACTAGAAGAATATCCATGTGAAAATGTAGAACAATTACGAAAGCGAGAAGGAGAACTGATAAGACAGTATAAGCCAACACTTAATAAGCAAATAGCAGGTAGAACGAGAAACGAATGGATAGAAGAAAACAAAGACAATATAAAATCACAAGTACATGGGTATTACTTAAACAATAAAGAACGAATTAAAGAAATGACAGACCAATATAAGGAGAAACATAAGGACTGGTATAAACAATATTACAAAGGATACTATGAAAACAATGTGGAGCAACTAAAAGAAAAAAGCCGAAAGCGATATGAAGACAAAAAACAAGAAATTAGCCAAAAGTCCATGGACACAACCAACTGTGATTTATGCGGTTGTTGTGTGAGAAAGGATGGATTGAAACGACACCAAAAGACAAACAAATGTAAGCAATCGACAGTTAATGAAAATATTAATATCTAAATATCTCTAATAAGAATGAAATTATTAGAGATGTTTAGTGGGACAGGTAGTGTTGGTCAGGTCGCTCGTGATTTAGGTTATAGTGTTATTTCCCTTGATTTGAAAAATGCAAATATAAATACTGATATTTTGAGTTGGGATTATAAACAGTTCGGGGTTAGTGATTTTGATGTGATTTGGGCATCTCCTCCATGCACCGAATACAGTCGTGCTAAAACTACTGGGGTTAGAAAGATAGATTATGCGAATAGTATCGTTTTGAAAACCCTTGAAATCATTGACTACTTTAAACCTACATGGTGGGTTGTGGAAAATCCTCAAACAGGATTATTAAAGGAACAACCCTTCATGAGTGGGTTGAAATACTATGATGTGGATTATTGTAAATATGGCATGAACTACAGGAAGCGAACGAGGTTGTGGTCAAACATTGAAACATGGAAACCCAGACCATTATGCAAAGGGGATTGTGGGAAAATTAGGAATGGAAAACATTTAGAAACTGCTCAACGGTTGCCATCGGGAAAGAAATCAGATTGGGGTGAGGGATACATTAAACATAAACAAGATGACCTATATAAAATTCCTACTGATTTGATAAGCGAGATATTTGTTTATTTCATGTCTTCTCAACCTCGGATATGAGCAATGGGTGAGGGGTCCCAAATGGAGGGGCCAAGGGTCCCAAATGGAGGGGTCAAGGCGTCCCGTGTTCGTGGGACTGGGGGTCCCGTGTTCGTGGGACTGGGGGTCTGGGGGTCCCGTGTTCGTGGGACTGGGGGTCCCGTGTTCGTGGGACTGGGGGTCCCGTGTTCGTGGGACTGGGGGTCCCGTGTTCGTGGGACTGGGGGTCCCGTGTTCGTGGGACTGGGAGTCCCGTGTTCGTGGGACTACACCTGAAACAGTCTTTTTCACGCACTTTATCAAATTTGAAATTCATACAATTAATAATTATGAAATATGATGTTTGTTTATTCATAATATTTAATTATAATATGATTAAACATTGTTTTATAATCTAAAAAGAAGGTTAAGACATTTAAATTAAACCTGAAACCCAGACCAACCGACCAGCAACCCCTAGCCAAAACTACTTAAAGAGAAAAAACCTTATATATTAAGAGAAAAATGAGTGGGGGTAAAATATCAGATAATAATTTTATGGTTAAGAATTGTGCTAGCTTACCTGTTGATGTATTAAAAGGTATCATTTCATATAGATTAGGGGAACCTGAGTATTTGAAAATAAAACATAATCATATTAAGACATTAAAGAGAATACAACAACAATATAAAATAAACAGAACAGAAACAAAAAGAAAGACAAAGCGTCGAACTGTTGTAGGTGGTGATGATATAAAGAGACACGTAATTGAGTATTACATTTCAAGAAATAAACCTTTAAGCATTAAAAGCATTGAAGATATAGTTTTTAATGAACATGAAAACTTAGGTTGTTTGTTAGATAGCATTGAAACCGATAACAGTTATGGAGAAGTTATAATAGTTGAGGTAAATATGTTTGTAAGGTTTCATCATTTCAATTATTATGAAGACGACCATTTTAACACTTTTAGTTTTCATTTTCATAGTGATGATTTTGTAGATAATATAACCATAGATAATATAGCTGATGTAATGAGAGTGGCGCATCAAACAATAGACAGTCGTATGGAAGATGCAAGAAGTAGAATGAATTTTGAAGGAGTACAAAACATAAGGCTTAAACTAATGGTTGATGAACCTGTGTAATTCATAACTAAACCATAATTATAACATGTAAAATCTTATATGTTATAATTATAGCGAACTTTTAACCTATAAAAGAAAATTATTGATAAACATACTAACAAAACAAATACACCACCAACACCCCAGAACTTGATAACTACTAAAAGGGCTACCTCTTTCAAATGAAAAAAATGTTTGCCCCCAGCCCAACAATGAACAAGGGGGGCAATTACCAAAATGATTACCTTAACGAAAACGATAAATAAGCTCCCTAAAAACCCTCTTTTCAAAACGAATAAGGGGGAACACAGATTTGAGATGAACATAAAAACCATAACAGGGGACCATCAACAGACCACCCCCCAGGCCCCCTACTTTTACCATTTTTTCCCCCCCCCCGTTTTTACCACACAAAAGTGCCGTACTGACTTGCTTGGCCGAACACCCCATGCAAGAGTCCGGTGGGAGCCCATTCACCAAGACTACACAATGATGATGTGCCAGAAGCAACAAAAAAATCCGAGTAGAGAGGTTAGAATAAGGGTACCCCTTTTTCTGTAGTCAGTTTTAGTAGGGGCCCTCAGCCCTCCCCCAAAAAAGGGTAAAAGGGCACCCACTGGGTGTGTCCCTGGGTTTGGTGGGGAATCAGACCACTTTTGGAGGGGGCCAACTGGGGTTGACTAATCTGGGGTCACCATTATGATAGCAACCAACTGGAAGCACATGGGTCAAGTACGCAGAGAGAAAAAATGCATTCCATTTCCTTGTCTCGTAGATAACCAAATCAACCACCCCTTAAAGACCAACAGAGAAACAGCTGGTTACCTACAACATGGGCAACTGGGAAGAGATGAGTTTTGTCGCCAGGCAACCAAAATAACAACACACAAATTGTTTTAGGGGTGGGGCCCTTCGAAAAAAGAAACACTCGCTGCGGCCCTGGGGTACGCAAAGAGACACAAATCGGATCTCCAACGTCCTTCGCCCCTTTCACATCGTGTCGCGTTTTTTCCGACGCCTCAGCGCTCCACTGGGAGACCCAGCGCTTCCGCGGCCCCACGCTGCGCACTTGCACCCGGTACCACCGCTGCGGCTGCAGCCGAGTCAATCGGTGGCCTGTGCCGGGCAATCGGGGCCCTGACCCGAGTCCGGTGTTCCGAGTGGCTTTGTTGGTTAAGGTCTTGTCTAGAGGTGCCTCCCAGCGCAGGTCTCGGCGTCTCAGGGCTCCTACCTAGAGTCTCCATGACCCTTTAAAAATGGTTGGTCATTACCTAAAATAATTGTTGGTCCTGTTTCCCGATTTTTAATTCGGGTCAGAAGGAGACTCCATGTAATGTTGACCCAGGATTAATAAACCGGTCCCAATATTCGGGGGCAGTGATGAATCCCCACTAAAAGGGGACACCCCCCTATTAATCAACCAGGGGTTTATTAATCCGGGGTTAACTTTAGGGCCTTGTGGACCCCCTTGTTGCAACGAACGTCGACGCCTCGCGCCGCGGAGTTGCCCGGCACTCGGAAGCTGCCCAGCTGCCGCAGCCGCGGCGACGCGGACGCGGAAACGGCCGCCCGGGGCGCGTAGCCAAAGAGCGCTACCTGGCCATCCGGGGGAAGGGGGAGGGTGTGTCTGTGTGTCCAAAAACCACATCCCACGGGCTAATTACCGACTTCTTGCGACCAAGGGATGGAAAGTAAAGTAACATCCTGAAATGTCCCTCTAAAAAATGGTGGGTTTACAGGGCTCAAGTCATTCTGAGAACGAAATGTTCCTTTAGTAAGCTTCCCTCTTGGTGGTTTGGAGCTCGGTTCGGAGGTGTTCCAGGAGCTTCCCATTTACCCTCTAGAACCAGGGTGTTCAAATCCCCAAGCTGCCAATTAAGACTTACCTGATCAAAGCGGGGCCTGCGTTGTGTAAACAAAACTCTACCACCCCCGACCAAAATTGACAAAGGCGACAAGGACACACTAAAATGATTTTCCGAGCCCCCCAAAACAAGGAGGACTACGCAACATCTTCATACCAGCCTTTCCTCCAACATGGCTTCCACCCGCTCCCAAAAAAATCCATCCACGGCCAAGGAAGACAATGGTGACACAGAAATATGTTTATACCACTAGCAACGGACCAATGGTTACATGACACATCATGAAGACATGTTGCAACCTTGCCTTTGGTGTGGATGCAGTCGTTTAGGGGGTGGTGCAAAGTTTTTTGTAGACGCCCACCTGAACTGCCTCGGCTGTTGCCCACCCAAGCAAAAGATATGACGACGGAAGCCTGAAACAAAATGTTGAAACCATTGTTGGTTGATATTTGTCCAGGGGAATCGAATCATAAACCAGGGTTTCCGAACGTTGCGGAATGGAAACACATATATTCATTTCAGCAAATGGAAGTAAGGACCCCTCAAACCCTAAGAAACCTTGGAGGTCCGTGATTCACCACGGACATGTCAAGGGGCAATGGTAAAACGCATGAACTCCATCAGTGAATCACACGTGGGGGTGGCTCGTGTCTTTCTTAAAAGGACTCGGACGGCACCCCAAAATGGCCTGAAAAAGGGTGCCCTCACCCCCATTTCTAACCCCCAGGTCGCTCTGCGGTACTTCGGTCACACCAGAGACCGTGCAACCTGCAACCCGTCCCAATCCCAATCCTCGAAGAAGCCCCCAGCCACGTCCGGGGCCAAAACCTCCCAGGACAGGTCCGCCAGGTTGCCTAAGAGACCCATGTAGCCTCAACCGAACTTATCATGAGCCGAAAACCAAGCTGCGAAACCAGGGTAAATATGCTCCACTGCCCCACCTATTTGAATGTCCGTTACCAACGTCAGGTTTGTAGGTTCTAACCATGGCTATAACTTGAGTAACTGGACACGCAAGTCCCTTCGTGAGGGGGTCAGGACGTCAGGGGGTCCGGGACACAATTCCATTCCCCGCAAAAGGAACGAGGGCTCGTCGCGTAAACCCTAGGTTCAACCCCCACTAAAAGCATGGCTGAGCCAATTTAGATGATGACCAATGACAATCTTGGATGATGACTGATGACAATCCTCGGGTAAACAATGGTGGTCATATATGAACCCAACCTGGTAAAACCAGCCAGGGGTCCAGGAAAACTCGCCACAGATCTGGCCAAGCGTCTCCCCACTCGATCCACGAAGACGCGGGGGCCCGGCCGAGAAGCACCCACGGCTTCCAGGATGGGGTCGCTGCGACGGGTCTTGCGCCAACGGATCAGGAGCTTCCTAAGTGGAGGGGTCATGTGGCTCTCAAAACAGTGTACCCAAAATAGAACCCTAGTAAGTCGAAACATGGACTAAACCCTGCGGTCCCCTGGCGGTTTAATCTTGACTCATACCCATGTCATTCCCTCCCACCAGTTGACATGGAACCTAGGGTCCTGGGGTCTGAAGCTGAGGCCGCATGCAGAGGTTCCAATCTTAAAGTGACCCACGTCATCTCATCCCCTCACAACCACTGATCTTCTGCAAACCTGACAGGGGTCTAGAAAACGGTTTATGGATGTGGCGAATCTGTGGATCCACCCCTTTAGGATATGAAAAGAGTACTAAAATAGTACGAAAAAAGGATCAACAAAGGGAGGACCAACAGGTGAAATCCACTCTCAGGCGCATCCAAACCGTTTTCTAGAAGGGAGTCCTGGAAGATCATTTTCCTTGTACAAGGACCCCCAAACGTCAGGCTCAATTGGTGGGAGGGTAGGACAACCGCGATCGTTTGAGGTAACCTTTAGCACATACCTTGTTGGGTTGTTTTGTTGCCACCACTTTCGGTCAGCTAGAACAGGTGATACTGTGGATGGGTGTTCGCACCACGAAATTGAAACCATGGGGAAACCATAACGTTGGTTGGTAATTACAGGGGAAGCGAGTCTTAGGTGGAGCGAAATGGATTTCGCCCATCCACAGCATGTTTTTCCTGTTGTTTTTTTTCCGTGGTGTTTGTTCTTGGCATCCCGCTTTGCTCAGCCCTCCGTTTGCCCCCCGGTACGAGCCCCTTCAAGCGAGCCCCCTCCAGGCAGTCTTAGGGGATATCTCATTGCGGGGAAGCGCCCATTTCAGGGTTCCCCAGAAAGACATCACACGGCCAAAAGGAAACTCACTTCTGGGCTGTCCTCAGATTCCCCGCTAAAAGCTTAACTTTTAGTGGGTGAATGGAAATCCCATCTAAAATAAAAAGCTAAGAGGATGGCCGGGAGCCATCAAGACTTGTGGTCGGAGTCCAAAAGTTCAAAGGTGATGCTTAAACCAGTTTGAAGGGAAATGTAGGCCCTGGGCTTCAACACCCCCATGAAAAGAATGGCCACCAAGGTGACCCAATTTCCACGATGACGATGTTGAACGCCCAATTGTTTGAGCGGCGGCCTGTTTTCCAGGAAGGAATTTCCACAGGCTATGAACCCAACCATTGCTTCACTGACGGCCTGCCTGCCTGAGCTCCAGAAAAAGGGGACTTTCCCTGGCCTGCCTGTGGGTGGGGAACCCCCATGGTTTGATCCACCTCCTTGTGAACCTAACCATGGTTTTGCTGGCCGTCAACTGGCCTTCCTGAACCCATGTAGGAAACATCAATGGTCGTCCTGTCATCGGATTTGATCAACCCCCTTAACCCAACCATCGCTTTTTGGGTGGCCTGCCTGACTTTTCTGAACCCCGGGGTTCTCCAGCCCAGTCGCTGCAAGCTGTCCGCCGCATCGTGCGCCAGCGCATGCCGCTCCAGCGCGCGGGTCAGCTCGCGCCCCGCCTGGGACACCGCGAAGCCGGGCACGGCGTCGAGCTCCGCCGCCGCCTATGCGGTGGGTGCATTGAAACACGTACCCGGTGAACAAAAACCGATGCTATGGAAGTTATATAGCCAGTTATATAAGGGGTATACGCACCTTGCAAGCTTGCTATTCGTGGTATGTAAGCATCCATACCTCCAAAACCCATACCTAATGTCCTTGATTCAAGATTTCTTTCATATTGGCCCAATAAACCTTTACAAGTACCCTCTCACAAGGAAGAATTATTTTGCAGATGTACTGAGGGGACAAAATTAGTTTAAAGGGCGATGTAGGCCCTAAAGACCCGACTGCCAAGGGGGGAAATGACCTATTAGGGGCTTTCTCTGATAAGTAGCATCCTCTCCGGATTAATCCGAAGCTGACATTGTCAACAGGTCCTTACTTCAGGGAACGAAGCCTAAACGTCAAAGCTGATTGAGCCCGAGTACATGGGAGGCAAATACACCCAAGGGGTACAAGTCCTCAAGGGAAACAGACCAACAGTATTTATGCCGGCAATTTGAAGATGTTCCGAGTTCGATTCCCTCCAGGAAGAATAAACTCAGGGAATGAGGCCAAACAAAACTTCCCCAACAAATGCAAAGACGTTAGAGGTCCTTTGCACCTAAGGTGCTTAAACCCCTTTTGACACCCAACAAACCATGTTTCTGCAAATTTTACCATACTTCCGAAAGATGAAATGAGGGATCCCCAAGTATAGTAAAGGACCTTTCTCATGATGAGCTCGTCATACCCGCAGGTGAGCTCATAAAATTCGAGTGCTACCTTCCATGTCCGTTCTTTCCAGGGATCCGAATCTTTCTAACCCAGGGAAACGGATCCGCTTCTCGAAAAGAACGATGCTTGGAATGGAAAAGGAATCAACCAAGAGAAAAATCGGCAGGTCTCCATGACCCTTGAAAAATGAGTCATTACCATGAATTTTGGAGTCATTGACCCATTCTTAAAGGGTCATGGAGACTCCAGGCAAATGCTTCCTTGCGAATCCATGAGGGCCACCGTCCGCCTGCCTCGTCGCTTCCGAGCTGCAGGTCGAGCAACTCCAGGTTTGCGCCGAGCGTCACCAGCACCGCGCGATCACGGAGGATCACCCGCAAGCGAGACATGGCGGGAGTGTGGGACTTCGGCCCAAGGTGGACGATTCAGCCTCTGTACAACCCTTGAGCTTGCCAAAAAAAGAGAGTCTGGTTTTGTTGCAGCCTACGAAACATGAATAGAATCAAACGCCAAGTGAAAGCCAAGTGCTGTATGTGGCTCTGTTGTTGTTTTTCTTGACGCGAAGAAAGCCTAAGTTTCGGGTGGCTGTGGCTTGCTGTTGTTTTTAGCAAGTCTGCACAGGAACTGTATGCTTGCAAGAAGTATATCTCCATGTGACGTCTACAAGGCCAAGTGATTGATCAGGGATCCCAAGCCAAACCTTCTACTTGGACTCCTGGCATCTTCCCAAATACGCCCATAGTCGACAGGAGTGGTGGCTGGGGGATGTCATCTGGATATCTAGATCTTCCATGGCAGTGGATAATTTTCACTTACCCATTGGCGCCACGGATGCTTGCAGCTCTGCTGCAGTGAATTCCTGAAAGCCAGCCGGCGCTTCCTTTTCTCATGGGTGCAAAACACCAATGTGAACGGACAAAACTTGTCCATAGGTTTCCTGCAAGCCTGCTCTCCCTGCCCAAATCAATGCTTTTCTGCCCCCACAACTTTTTATGGGTCCAAGGCTCCAGGATATAACCTGTGCCAACCTTACAAAGCGTCCTTTCAGAGGTCCCAAATCGGAAGCTCCGAAATCCGGAAGTTAGAATCTAACTGAAGCCGCTGACAAATCGGCCCCTTAGGGCTTTTGTTTGTAACATCCAACAATGGTTTCCCATGGTTTCAAAGTGGTGCAGGTTTCCGTCCATCCGCAGCATGGTTTGACCCCAGATTTTCAACCATTGGGAGTTCGATGCGCCACGTAAGCTGTGATCGTAACCCATGACCTGCAAAGTTCCCCGGTCCGTAGACTTAACCTTGTGGGTTCTCTCACTTGCCCAAAGGACCTGGAAATAAACTAGGTCCTCCAGTAGGGAGGTTAGAATAAGGGTACCCTTTTTTTTCTGTAGTCAATTTTAGTAGAGGAACCCTCCCCAAAAAAGGGTTAAAGGCCACTACTGGGGGACCTAGTAAAAGGTTAACCGTTTGGGACCTTTATTAAAAATCGAGCAAATCCGGGAACTCAATGGTTATACGGTCGGCTTTGGGCAAGTGAGTTCTACCCCAGGTTATGCCAAGGGCTAAAAATTTGGAGGAGCATCCAAGTATCCTCCCTTGAGTTGGATCAGCCAGAATTTGGCGGCCGCACTTCGGTCCTTCTTCTGCTCGTCCCATGGGTATGTGCCCGGCCTGGAGTCATATGGCACTTCGGAGCCGACGAAGCGCCGAATCCCGAAAAAAGCTGAAGCTCGGCGGGGTCTCTATTGGGGGCTTTGGAGTACCTGGAGTCTCCATGACCCTTCAAAAATGGGGTCATTACCCAAAATAATGGGGTCACTGACCCATTTTTGATTCGAGTCATGGAGACTCCAGGTAGTATAAACAGAACAAATGGGTCACAGGGGACCGTCGGTGGCTTGGTCCACCCCTTGCTATGGTAAAACAACTTCATTGCAGCCCCCTACAATCAGGGAGCCCCTTGGTATGGTAGTTGCCCCCTGAAAATGAACATGAACTACCAACTTCATTGCAGCCCATAGTAAAACAACTTCATTGGGATCCCTTGGTTTCTGAAAATGAACCGAATCAGAAACAAAAACATGACAAGAACAGTGCAGGGATCCCAAAAAGAAAATCACCCTCAGTTTTGGTGACGCCGGAAAAAAAAAAAGAAAAGAGAGGCGCTCAACCCAGTCCCTTGCCTTGCCGTGCACCTGAACGTGGGGCCCCAGGTCCTCGTCGTTGCCCACATAGGTCCATGCCATTACCTGCAAAGAGTTGTTGGACTTCGGTCCAAAGCTTGATCCCAATGGACAACAAAATCGAGTCCCAGCAAGCTTGCTGGGTTCTTAGGCCAAGACTCGAGGTAAATTTGATCCGAGCATGACTTAAGCCTCCAGTTGTAGAATGTATATTCTATTGTTTGCTTCCCTTTGAGTCACTGGCAAAATGTAAAATGTATGCTAAGTCTACCCCATCGAATGGGTGAAAACCAGGGACACTCCCTATTAATAAGCTGGGGTTGATTGATATAGGGTCAACATGAAGCAAATATTATTCCTCCAGTAGAGAGGAGTTAGAATAAGGCTACCAACTTTTTTTCGGGACGTCTACTTTAGTAGGGGAACCCTCACCCAAACAAGTTGGTAAAAGGGCACTACTGGGGGACCTAGTTGATCCGAATGGGTGAAAAGCCGATTCTCAGTAAGCTTGCTGGGTTCTTAGGCCGGTCTGAGCACGGGCCTCTTCGCTCTTTGGGGAAGACGAGTGCTTTTTCCCAGCACAAAAATGGGGTTGCTTCCCTGCTTGTTTGCTATACTTTCTGGTTCGCTTAGCAGGGAACCATCCCTGATATGGTTTCCGTTAGTTTGGAATCCCCTTCCGGTTCATTCCCAACAACCGGAAAGTCATTCCCTAATGAGCACCAGCAAGAAAATGTCTGGCAACCAAGGGGACTGGACCCAATTTAGGTGATGACACTCCTGTGGTGAAATACGATCCCTAAACGGTGGTCCGATGGGCAACGGCCAGATTTTGTGTGGGTGTGTCGGCGTCCCTTTCAACACCAAGCATTGACGCACCTTTGTAACCTGTTGGGCCTGGAAGCAGTGGAGAAGCCATTTGAGCTATCTGCAAAAATAAGAGGTGCACCAACGCAATGTCCCTGGAGGATTCGTTTTCAAGGATCGTCTTCGTCTTACAGGGATTTAGCCTATTCCACGCGAATACATGTCTTTGCGGCGGAGCATTCCAAAAGGTAACGGGGCCTTTGGGGTCACATCCAGCGGGACATGAAGATCCCGAGCCGTAGGAACTTCTTTGCGACATGCTCAACAAACCTTGTCCCATCCCAATCAACTAGACAAGTTCCTCAAATGAAGGTCCCTTACATGCAAACCAGGCCGTCGGCCGGAACCTCTTTTTGACCCCACCAAATCAAGCCTACGATGCCCAGACCCCCGGTGGCCCATCAGAAAGGAAGTGCCTTGGCGCCCGTTTTCTGGTCGTATGTTTTGTCAGGGGCCACCCCCCTCCCAACAAGAAAGGTCAAAGCAAGCCCAGTGGATCCCAGTTATGCCCTTCTCGTAGCTAACCAGCTCTTGTCCCTTTTTTATATCTGGGCTGTCCGTGTTCAGATCCGCTATAAGTTGAGTGGGCTAAATGCAAGCTACCACTAAACACTTGAAAGCTAAAAGGCTAAGGAACCGGATGCCTGGGAACAGAGATATCAGGCGGGGAACCCCAACACTCCACTGGAAAATGGATCCCGTTGGTTTCCAGAGGGTTGGATCTGGAAAGGGCAAGCCACTGGTTGGGATCCGAATGAGAATTGGAATCGCCCCTCAGGGCTGTGGTTGACATGGAATCGACTCCCACGAATCTGTGATACAACCAAAAAGGGCCGCAAAAAAAGGCCAATCCCCCATAAGAGGGGATTCCCGAAGGTATCACAGAAGTGGTTGGATAAACTCCTTGATCCCACAACTCTGCCTCTATTGGAAATGAATATGAATTCCAATGAATCACCCGCCTTTTTCGACTCACCCCTATTCTCCTGTGAGAACGCCTGGGAATGAGAATAGGATTTCCCAACCGACGGTTTCCCTCTTTTTTTCAGGGAATCCCCAGGTTCATTCCATTTCTCATTCCCTACTAGGTCCTCCGGTAGGGGTTAGAATAAGGGTACCCACTTTTTTCTGGATGCCTATTTCAGTAGGGGAACCCCAAACCCCAAAACAAGAAACGGTAAAAAAGGCACCAATTGTTGGGGGACCTAGCCTGCAACGATTTCGCAGCCATTAAAACAAAAAAAACTCGCGCCCGGGCCTCTCTGGCGCCGGCCGGGGTGTCCACTTCCACCGGCCTCGGCGCTGGATCGATCCGTTTTGACGCCCCCGCCTCCGAGCCCCGGAGGCGCGCCGCCCCGGTGGAATTGGCCCCCCAATTTGAAGAAACACGATATGACCAACCGGGTTTTCATGTTGCAGGTTAGTGGGATTGTTAATACTGTGGCGTGGGTGGACGAAATCCATTTCGCACCACCTAAGAAACCACAGGGGTGTAAGAAAAAAGTAGTGTGCAACCCATACGTAATGGCTACTGTTGATTGGCGAAATTCTGCACCACCGTTTAGAACCCCTGGAATGATTCGATTCCCCAACGTCAATACCAACCAACCATGGTTTCAACCATGGTTTCAAAGTGGTGCGAACGGATTTCGTCCATCCACGCTATGGACCCCAGGTATCAACCCCTGGTTTATGGATGAATTCACAGTTGTGGCTTCAATATGGACAATCAGTTCCCTGCTTGGATGTTCGGCCGAGTTACGTGCGTGGCCTCCTGGGTTACAACCCACTAATGACAAGGTTCACTTCACTAAGGGGGTCTTATAAGCGGGTTGTAACTTAAACTACAAAATAACTTATTGTCTTGGGGAATCCCAGCCGACTGGTTCTAAGATAGGGTTTAAGCCTTGGTGAGCCAAGTCGTGGAGCCATCTAATGCGGGGGCTGAACACAAAGATTGAAAGAAAGGGCCCAATACCAGCTATCTACCCCTGTGGTTTAGCAGCCCTGAATGGGCTTGTTCGTCTTTGACCCGGCAACAATGGCCGGTCTCTTGTCTCTGGCTCTGCTTCTCATGCCAAACCACACAGGGTACCCTCAAAGAATCAAAGAAAGACAGTCTGACACACCAAAGTCTGATGTCAAAATAGTGGATACCCGGCAGAAAAAAATATAAAGCAACCATACTATAAAACAAAATGGTGTTTTCCCTTGAACCTAAAAAAAGGGTCTCCCTCTCTCTCTCTGATACCCTCAAGACACACTCAAACACACACACACACACATGGGTATAAATTTGAGTTGTGGATTATTTGGCGGGCATCTATGCCCAAGAAAGATGGAGGATTCCATTAAGATGCATCGTCATGCAATCAAGTGAGCCATAATTAAAAAACCTGGTATTAATACTGTGCACCCAAAAACAATGTAAAGAATTAGACAAACAGCCGCATCTGTAGATGGTTGGGACTATCTCTTACTAGCCTCCATCTGCCCCGGGTTTTGACCATCCATTTGCTGAAGCAGTGTATATTTAAATGTTAAAACCAACAGGGAAAAATCGAAACATATCCTGCCAAGGGGCATCTTCACCCGGTGGTAGAGCGGTGCTTCCGAGGCGTCCAGCTTCGCCAGATCGCTCCGCTTCACGTCGTGCACCACGCCGTGCACAGGGGACCTCGGATGCGACAGTGGAATTGCGCTCCTTGTCCTACTGTGGATGGACGAAATCCGTTTCGCACCGCTTTGAAACAATAAGAAACCCTTGCTGGTTGGCATTTACAGGCGAATCATCATTTCAGGGTTTCTCAGGTGGTGCGAAATGGATTTCGTCCATCCACAGTATGGTTAACTGTGTTCACGTGGCTACCAATGGTTACATAATTTCCCATGGTTTGCATGGATTTCTACTTGGGTGTTCGGCCAAGTCAGTGAGTTGCAGTAGCCTAGGTTACAACTCGCCATAAGCCCCCCAAAGTGGAGGAAACCTTGTCATTGGTTGTAACTCAGGTGGCTAACTACCTGCATTCTCCGTCGCCCTTGAAAAATGGGGTCATTTCCCAAATTTGTGGGGTCATTGACCCATTTTTCAAGGGTCATGGAGACTCCAGGTACTTATTAACTTGGCCGAACATGCAAGAAGATGGCATAATGCCCCGATGTCAATTGATATCAACATTCAGGGGTCCACCACGTTGTCATCCATCCGGAGTTCAAAGATACTGCTGTCTGTATCTGTGTATTCATTCTGCTCTAACATATTTGCCGTACGGTTCAACCGATTCCACGGTGTTTATGTTGACCCAACCGTGCTTTGATGATGGTTTCAATCCAAGGGAACTTAGGTATGATTGCCACTCGGGAGACCCTTATGATTACCAAATGTGCCGATCCCACTGTTGTATATTCTAGTCTTTACGGGGGTGTAAAAAAAGGTGTGCAACCTATACGCAATGGCTACTGTGGAGGGGCGAAATCCTGCACCACCGTTTAGCATGGAATGATTCGATTCCCCTGTAAATACCATTCAACAATGGCTTCAACAATGGTTTCATTGCGTGGTGCGAACGGATTTCGTCCATCCACAGTGTGTAGGAGTAATTAATACTGATGCGTAGGAATACTTTATACAGGGCTCCCTCGGTGTCCCCCTCAAAAGTTGCAATTTACTGGTGGTGACCATAGAACCTGCCGCTTTTGAGGCTCCACAAGAGGAAATGGCTCGGAACCCTGTAATCCTGAGAGCCTTAGAATGTTTGTGAGGTACTCAATTCCCCCAGTCTTCTGGACAAGCACAGTAGGAGTATGCTGATGGGCAAAAAGGGGGCATAACATTTACCCGGACCCTGAAACCCTTCATAGGAACTCAACCCAATCCCATGTTTTATGGGTAATTTGAGTGTTCAGGTATGCGGAACATTTACATTGGAGGCCAACTATATTGGCGTTACAGTCGTTACAGTACTTCCATTTGCTTCTTCGCCCCCTGGAAAAACATATTCCCTCTGAAAAACAACAACAAAGGAAACAAATAAAGAAAACAACAACTATCCTCTGAAATCCACAAACCCATTGGTGGCACCAAGAAAAACCTGGGCAGAGCACCAAGAAAATCCTGGCATGGCGGGGTGAAAGTCCTCTTGGAACCTAAGCCATCGCTGGCAGCCGAGGACGGCTTTTCGGTGTCCCTTTAAATAAACCAATCTGGAAACAGGTACGCTCAAAACCAACATGGAACCACAGGTGTGCCCATTAAAAGGACCATGGTCTTCCAGGAACTGGCAGGTTCTGTCTTTGTTTGGGAGGGTACCCTCAAAAACTTGCTGGTTCTCAGCAGGGAATGAGTTGGAATGACCCGAAAAACCATCGGGGCCCGGAAAACCCTAATCTGGTTCATTCCCAAAACCCGGAAGGGTCATTCCCTACCTATCGCACCCGCAAGAGAAACAACACACGCCCACACTCTTTTCCGCATCTTCTTGGCGAGCAGCACGGCCAGTGGATCGCCGGGATCCTCTGTGTGCCGGATATTGGCCTTGGAGAGAACCAAAAGAGATGCGGGAGCATAGGCGGCCTTTTGGCAAAATGGCTGGTCCTGGTAAATGGAAGAAACCCCATCTAAGCCAGGAATCGCCCTTTATTCTTTTAAGCAAACCCACCAAAAAGGTGCCCGCACCCAAGTCGTGCGGGCGGTAAAAACACCCTCCGTCGTGCGGGCGCGCTTATCTCAGTTGCACCATTGGCACCTTGTGGGGCCAGGCCAAAGCAATGGGAGCCCAATAGAGGCTTCTGCTTTGGGGGTCCCCTAAACATATGTACTGTATACAGTAGTATATATATAATGATATAAAGTGTATATATATACATTTATTAAATAAATAAATATATATATATATATGTGTATAATAAACAAACATAATTCTAGTCCCCGCGTTCCCCTCGGGCCCTCACAAAGGCAGGCTCTGCCTCGCCATCCGTCAATGACCTGCCGCTTGCAAAAGCCCTGAAGGCGTTCTTTTCTCGGAGGTTCAACCAACGTCAGGTGAGTCACAATCACAACCTTGGCATTGGAATGGCTGTGGGTCAAAAATAGGTACCCCAAATGGGTTGCCCTGGCAAGTGGAAACATGGACCAAAACCTGTGGTCCCCTGGTGGTTTAATTTTGACCCATACCCAAATGGTCTACCCAGAAGCATGCTACAAGACTTAAAAAGGCAAAACGCCACAGGAGTGCTAGGTTCCCTTCCGATCGAGTGGATTGGCCAAAACAAGTTTATAGACTTCTTGCTTCCTTGTGGTTCCTGGGGCTTGGTCTGCACCTGGCCCCGTTCCCCGTACCACATCCCGGGTTGATTCTTCGGGGTATCGCCAGGACCTATCCACCCTGCAGAACTCGGGCCACTGGGCTCCGTTCCCCGTACACCCCGAGTTGATTCTTCGGGGTAGGCCAAACAAGTCTCATATCAGGACGGTGCCCAAGTCTCCACAATCTCGGGAAGTGAGACCAAACCGGCAAACTCGCGGTGCCAAAGCTACAATGCCCCAACAAATGGCAAGTAAACCAGGCATGCGAAAAACTACAACATCATGGCAACTTGCGGTGTAGTTCGAGGGTTCCCCTTGTTTCCTGACTTGCAATATTGAGTTGGCATCTACCTTTGTACCTAGAGTCTCCATGACCCTTGAAAAATGTGGTCGATGACCGTCGACCCCCAAATTTTGGGTAATGACCCCTTTTTTCTAGAGGTCAGAAGGAGCTCCAGGTACTTCTGTGAAAACTGTGGGTAATGACCCCCATTTTTCAAGGGTCAAAAGGAGACTCCAGGTGGCTCCTTTTGCCCGTCGGTTGGCGACCCACACTCGCGAGCGCATTCCCGTGCCGCGCTTGTCGAAGATGAGCTCATGGTGAGGCAGCATGCCCACCAGCGTGTGCTTGGGATGGATTCCCAAGTGGAGCAACTTCGCCTGCGAGTGACCACTACCTAGAGTCTCCTTCTGACCCGAATGAAAAATCGGTTGGTCATTACCCACAAAATTTCGGGGTCGTGGACCTATGTTTCAAGGGTCATAGAGACTCCACGTACTTAAAGAAACATCGCACTTAGTAAGTGGTGAGTAAGCCTATCTATAGCTTATAGCCTATAGCCCACAAACATAATTGTTGTAAGTCTCCGTGCAAGTGGTTAAGTGACCACTGGAATCTAGAATCGCTCACCCTTCGGTATGTTTAATGTTTGGCTTTTTACATCCATGTTTTTCTGACTAGTTGTGTGAACTGGGGTTTCTCCACTTTTGGACAAGACGGGTACGGGGAAACCTCAAGGCCCGAATGGTCCACTCTTGACACTCGAGGTCTGACATCATGGGTTCCCCTGATTACCTACCATGGTAACTGGAAGCACTGGCTTGGGCACGCTTCGTCCTTCTGAACATTCTTGGATTCTGACTTTGGGGAAACAGGGGAGGGAGTGCTAGTGGAGGCAGGCAAGGACGAGTTTTTTTTTCTTAGGTTCAACACGGTTCAAGTACCTTAGCAGGATCCTTCAGGGTTGGTTTCCCTTCACAATCAAATCCTAGCATTAAAGTGGTCTAAATGGGCTGCATCTGTTGCCACTTTCCCTCACTCACCTTGACTTAGCCGGGTTTTTTTGGTTCACAGAGAAGGTACACAGGAATATTTGTTTCTGACCTTGCTCCTTGTTTGGTCTACCTTGTCTAACAGTTTTATCTACAAGACCCCAGGCTCACCACAAGCAACAACATTTCCCCGCAGTTGCCAAGTTTAACCCCCCCCCCAAAAAAAAAGAAGAAGACGAAGAACCGAACCATTTTCAGAAGGATGACACTTTCATAGCTCCAGGCCCCATGGCCGGCCGCTCTCTTCGTTTGTTGGGGCGATGTCAAAGTCGGCTCCCGGCTCGCCAAGCCCCGCGCCAAGCCCATGTTGGCGCCATAGGCGAAGGTGAGGACGTTGCCCCCTGACCCGCCCAACACGAATTCACCGAAGAGAGAACCCCGGCTGAGAGCGGAAAAGAGTTACCATCTTCAAATAGAAACCCCAAACTTCTGGTTTCCCTCTGGGCTTCCCTTTAAAATAGAAGCAACCCAAAAAGGGCTCCGACTCAAAAAGTGTTCCACGCCCATGAAGCGCAACAAGAAGAAAAGACAGTGATCATATGCAGGCCTTTTGGCAACCTGTGTACCTTCTGCGAGGGTGGAACTATATGTAGGCTGCGGGTCAAAAGTAGGTACCAAAATGGACAACTGATAAATGGAAACATGGACTAGAACCTGCGGTTTCCTGGTGCTTTAATTTTGACCCATACCCATATCTGACTCCTTTCTGTCTCTTTGTTCCCATGTATTTTGAGAATCCAACTTCTCCCACAAAATGTTCGGCCCACTTGGCCCCTGCTTCAGGGACACCCGAACTCCATGTGCAAATATCCGAGATACGTACCATGGTTCTGCCGGGGTTTGAGCCAGGTTCCAAACCTGGCAGCCACCCAAACCACCATCAGGGGATTAGCGCGACTCTCTGGCCGGCGATTTTTTTGTGCGGGGTCGGCAAATCCGCGCAAAGGTTGAGCTCATCCAGGTTGGCAATAGCATGTTGTGGTTTTTTCCCACTTGCACTGGGTCCCTAATTGGTGGCTTGGATTTGTGGTTGGGGATTTGAACCCCGGCTCTTGTAAAGGGCAACTGGGAAACCAGCCGTACCAGACCACCAATCGAATCCAAACCACCAAAGTAACATTTTGGGAGATTCTCCAAATTGCGTGGGAGGGTTGTTTCCCCTAAACACCCACCAAATTTTAATGTGAGTCATAACCAAAACCTAGTTCCAAATTTGGTCTGCCCAGAACCATGCCAATAATCGGCTGCACCCATTTGTAGTTGGCCTTACCTAACCTTCACGTACCCGATGTGAGGATTTCTGCTCATAAGCTGCTGGGTTGGGCAACCGCCTGTTCAATCAATTCCAGATTTGTCTTGGGGAAACCACCGGTTTGGCTGGGCTTGAACTCCAAGGGACACAACATGCAAGCAGTGGCCACTGTTTGGCTTCGTTTCGGTTCCCCTTTGATACCAGGCCATGTTGCAATAGCGACAAACACAAACCCGCCATCTCAACTGCCTAGAGCCGCATACAGCCACCCAACTGTGTTAACAAATATACCCCCTACTCCAAAAATCAGATTTTTCTAGGGTATATGTTGAAAAAAGCCTGGCTTCCCGGTAAACACTAATTTTTAAGTCAGGGATTGACACTGCAAAAAGGTGGGTATTGGGAGACCCTGCCTGCGTCGGGATCATGGACTCCCACCTGCAAATTCACAGGAATGACCGCTCCGTACATCCGTACCTCCGCCCCATAGTCTTGGTCCACATATCGGGTACACCAAAAAAACAAGCAAACATATCTTCAGACTCCGTGTCCTACATATCAAGTACACATCATATTGTGATTTCATATTTAGTCCAACCTGTATAAAAAGAGTTTGGGGAGACACCAGCCAAGTGGGAGCAATGTGCCCTCGTGCTGATACCTCATTTCCCTCGTCACAAAAAAAATAAAACAACATGCCTCTCCATGCATTCATGAGATTTCTCCCTACCCACTGGGCTCCAAACATCCCTTGCTAAAGACTTAATTTTTAGTGGGTTAAATAGAACTGCCCACTCAACCGAAGAAAATAACTAAAAACCTAAGGAACTGCTACAAAATGAAGTCCTTTTAAATAGAACCCCTCTCTAAAACGCAAAAAAACAAAACAAAAGCAGAAAAACAAACTCAGGAACCGGATGGCTGGAAACCCCACACAACAAACCTAAAAGCCGAAGGGGGCCAAGCCTAAAGGCCGCCAGGCACCTCTCCTTTCGGGATAAGTTCAGGCCGGCTTCAGGCAGAGGCTGAGCTTCCTTGTTTCCCACTCGAATGTGATCGTTGCTTTTTCTGGTTCACATCCTTGAATCTGAAGATTCGAATTCTTGGTGCCAGTCAAACAAACGCAGATTTGATCTGTTCGGAGTGAGTCGTGTTGTTGCTTTGGTGCCGTAGCAAAAGAAACGTGTTCGTCAATAAAATATCTTGACCATTTGCCGGTCTAGGAAACAACACGCCGGAATAGCACACGGGAGGGAGGGGGTCATGTTCATGCGAAGCAGACCAGCCATCGCCACTCTTCCACAAGAACTGTGCAGGTCGTTGTTGTTGCCTCCTTCCAACGGGTGCTGGGCTGCCTGCACTTGGACATCGGAGTCCCCGTTTCAGGACCCACCCCCGCATTGAAGTACGAAGAAACTCAGCGGCGCGCAGGATGAAGCCAAGAGAGCCTCAGCTTGGTATGCGAAGCTGAAAGAACAAATGGAGTCGATGCAATCGGCACACATGAGGCTCTTCCTCGCAACAAAAAGTCGTTAGACCTGTTGTCATGTTGACAGCATATTAATCAACCCCAGTTTAATAATAGGGCGTGTCCCTGATTTTAGTAGGAAATCAGACGACTTTTCGAGGGGCCCCCACCCCCCTATTAATAAACCGGGGTTGATTACTCAGGGGTCAACCTTAGGTTAAAGGGAAAGGCCATTTGTCCTAAAGCTCCCAGCGCTTCGGTCAAGGCCAGCCATTTGGGATGGGCCCAAAGGAAAACCAGGAAACCAAGCGCGATTGAATCAACTTGGACACATTCAAACGGTGTCTAGGTCTGCCAGTAGAGAGGCTACTTTCTTCTGTTGACTGGTTTAGTAGGGGAACCCTCCCCCCAAGAAAAAGGAAGGTAAAAGGGCACTGGGGGACCTTGTTCATCCCTTTCGAGTTCCCTGGGGTATCTACCACCAAGGCAAGCTCCAGATGGGCGCTCAAAGAAAAACAGTTCGCACAAACCGGGGGATTGGACGGCACTGAATTTGGGTGCTGTACATCCCCAAGCAACAACGTTTAAGTCTTTGCAGGTTCAACGGAAACATGGGGGGTATCCCAAGAATTAAAGTCCAAAGATCCAACCCAATAGCAGTTGAGTGAAAAACGGCAGCTTTGCTCCCAGCCTGTGCCTCCCAATCCCAATGGGGAGCCTTATTCAGTGCTCCTTTTCACACTCAGGCCGGCGCACGTGTGATGCGGCGTGCCCCAGTGCCGTAGCAAATTCATGAAACATGCTGCTGGGATTAGCCTAAGGTCAATCGATCTTGTCTTGTCGTTGGCATGGGTTGGGTTACCCTATGTAGGGTTCAACCCCCGTTGCAGTGGTTGACCCGAATTATATGATATAAGTCTCTCCTGAACGGCAAACACTGGTGGTTAAACTAGCCCCCTTTGTTTTGATGGTGGCAATTGCCTGAACCCAGGGGGTATGTTTCCACACGTAGCTTCTGGGCTTGTCGGTTGCCTTTCAAGCCAAACGGGGCACCTCATTTAATATCAGGATCGCTTATTGGAGGAACTGTGAAATCATGTGGAGGGCGGCTCTAGCATCTGTCTGCAAATGTCCACAGGTGGAACATTGGTCCCTGTTCCAAGTTCCGGAAGTGGCGACAAATCCACGGCTGCCCTTGGTATCTACTTGGTAGCTACTAAATGTCCATCTGCTGGCCGGCAAGGCAGAATGGCGCGGAGGTTTGCCGGAAAACCGGCAAACAGCAAGAAACCTAGACAACGATGTGGATGTGGCTTTTGTGGATCCACCCAGGTAGGACATTAAAAAGAGTACTCAAAGAGTACTAGAACGGAAAGAACGTGGGGAAGAACAAATAAAATCCACCAAAAACGCATTCAAACAGTTGTCTAGAAGAAGGCACAAGCTCACATTAGAACAAACATCTCAGCCTCTAAGTGCTTTGTACCAATGATCAGTGCATGGTGAATTTGAGTTTCCTGGGCGAGTGGGGACGATCATGAACAAAAGCCACCGGAAACAGGTAAACCACAGCCTCCTAGACCTCATGCTTCATGTCAACCCCATATTAATCAACCCCGATTTTTGTTTAATGGGGTCTGTCTGGGTTTCATGGGGAATCAGACCACGTTTGGAGGGGAAGACCCTCATATTGATCAGCTGGGCTTGATTAATCTAAGCCCCTCAAAGGAGGTCTCACATCACGATAAAGAAGACTTCCCGCAATGCATTCTACTTGTTGGCTCCTCTTGAAAAACTTGAACCCGCGGTTGATCTATTCCAACCAAACTGGATTGATCTTCCCGAAGCAAAAAGTCTTCCTCGGAGACCTGCAGGTCGCGGGCACTTTTTGATCTCCGCGAAAGTGCTCCAGCTTAGCTGGGACTTTGGCCGAGGCAAATTTGGGTCTGTCTTCAAATAGGGAAAGTCCCCAAACCTGTGGTTTGGCTTTGATTGCCCTTCAAAAGAAACCCAAAAAGGGTTCCATCGAAAAAAGACAGGCCCATTTGGACGTGGCACTATTTATACAGTCGAATTCCACTTGGCACTGGTCTCGCTTCGGCACGGTTCGGCACGCTACGCCCACAGCAAACCACCAGCAACGGTCGATCTGCGCGCCATGTTTCGGGGCCTGACATGGGGATTTGGTGAACCCGCCGATTTCACGGAGATCGGGTTAGTTGACACAGGGGGTCGCTCCGTACCAGAGTTGCAATCAAAACGTATGGCATCCTAGGGTCTGCCAAAGCCAGGCAAAGATTCAGAAGGCACTTTCAATCCCAAAACGGGTCCAAACACCAACAAGTAAAGTCTAGAACCTGGAGTGCGACAATAGACCAGCCATAGTGTCAGCTATTCCAATTACTTTCCGTCAACCATATCTTTGGTCTCATCCAAAAGGTGTCTAACGAACCTTCCTCTTGAAATTGAAACTTTGGGCAATCCAAATACTCAGATCAAAGGATGTTGCGGATTCGTCATCCTATATATGGTCTGCCAAAGCCAGGCAAAAGATCGGACACTTTTGTGGTCTTACGAACCTTCATCTTGAAATTGAAACGTTGGCCAATCCAAATACATGTAAGGTTGCGGATATCCAACGGCGATCAGCTGCCGTTGTAGTCCAGATCTTCGATCATCCAGTCCAGGTGCTCATTCCCCCCGTAGATCTCACCTAAAGCCAAAGGCTCCGAAGCGATCCGCCAGAACTGCCACTCGCAACCAAAAACTGAGTTGCCCCTGAGGGACCTGGAACTAAAAGGTTAACCTTTTGGGTTGCCATGACTAAGACTAAATATGGACCAAAACTGCCCTCAAACCGAAAACCAAAGTCGACCAGGCGCCGGAGGGCCGGGATCCGTAGCCGCATGAGCTCCAGAGGGGAACTGTCGTTTTCACGTGCCAAAGTCCCTTGACAAAAATCCGGCAGGGTTCCCTAAGCAAACTGTCTCAAACCCAAAGTCCTTGTCTCCAGCTTTGTACCATTTATGGGGCAGAAGAAAAGTTTTCTGCAGTAATTCGGGCTGCCTTGGTCGCTTCTGAGGGTACAAAGGCCTTAAGGGTGAGGTTGATCCTCTCGGCTCCCGCGATTTGTCAGCTTTCATGACCCCTCCAAAGGTAATTTGCTTCCAGTTCCCATTGTAACAAGTAACCAGAGCCAACCATCCTGCCAAAGCTAGAGCAAAAAGGACCCTAGATACCTGCAGTAACCGGAAGCACTGGGTTACTTTATCGGCAACCTTAGGGTGGTGTTGACAACCACCCTGTCATTCGCAGGACAATCGGGCTCCCCACGCGCTTGCCGGAAGGTCTGCAGAGTCTCCAGATACTGCGTGCCACGCCTCAGCGCAGCGTGCAAACCAACAAGTAGCTGCAGACCAAAGGGATCCATGTGGAGGTTTGCAAGGGTGTTTTGTTGGACTGTACACCAAGTACCGGATCCAGAGCTACACTTGCACTTTGACCACAGTGGCTTCTACCAATTAGCCTTAGTAGCAGGTGCTGAGCATGGTGGCTTCCGGTGCTCGGCTGGAACTGGACATCAGGGGTGCTCTCCGCCAAGGGCGAGAACACCACTGCACTTGACTCCAGTCCCTCATAGCGAGAGAGAGAGAGAGAGAGAGCGGGAACAATATTATAAACAGCTCACTTGTTGGCTAGTTGTCTGCCTAGTTAGTTGGTCGGTAAGTACATTAGCTAGTGTTTGAGTAAGCAAGCACCTGACAATCCGACCAACCAAGCAACCAAGCAACCAAGCAACCAACAAACCAACCAACCAACCAACCAACCAACCAACCAACCAACCAACCAACCAACCATCCAAACAACCAACCAACCAACCAACCCACCCCACGGCCCGATGCTACCAAGCTCAGAGGTGTCTCTGAGTAGGGGAATCCCCGGAGTAGATCTTCCCTGTCAGCCCCAAGCGGATCAGCAGTGTAGTGGGCAATGTGTTTTGCCCAGTACTTCTAGTTACCAGCATAGGTACACAGCGATTTCTTGCCTCTAGGTTTTACGTGACGGTTTTCCTGGTTATCCACTATACTGACTTGTGTCCAAGAAACAATAGGTTGGTACTTCGAGGATGGGTTCCTTTGATTAATGTTAACCCCAGATTGATCAACGCCTGTTTATTCATAGGGGGGGCCTTCCCCTCCAAAAGTGGTCTGATTCCCCACTAAACCCAAGGGACACCCCCGTATTCATGAACTGGTTGGTTGAAATTAATATGGGGTCAACATTACAAGGGCCATTCGCTTGGTGAGTCCCGGTTTTTGAGAGTAGACTGGTGGGCCCAAATGGAAACCAGCCATGTTCGGGTTGAAATTGATATGGGGTCAACATTACAAGGGCCATTCGCTTGGTGAGTCCCCGGTTTTGTTGAGAATACTCATACTTCCACTAAACCCCAGGGACCCCCGTATTAACCAACTGAGGTTGATTCATCCCTGCGAGTTGCAACTTCCTCGTGGAGTGGCCCCAAAGTCGCCAAGGCACACTGCGCCTCTGGCCATCTTCTTGGGGATGTGGTCCTGGCACCCAAGTTCTACGAATGCCCCATGCAGGCGCCATGGTTTAAGAGACCCCGGACCGGAGGAAAAACACCACGCCTTATGAGTCTCCTTCTCTTTGAGCATGGGGGTAATGAAGCCTTCGGGCAATGACCCCCATGAACTCCACTTCAAAAGACTGTTCTACGCTTAGGCTACCCAAATCTTTCTAACATGACCGACCATCCAGGTAGGCATTTATTCGAAAGGTGACTAGAGTCAAAGGCTCGGATATGTCGGTTGCCCGCGCGGCGGCAAACTCGTTTTCCCACCTGGCCCTCGTCGAAATCTGCCTCCTGCGCAGATCTGGGGCGGGGCGTGCTTGCCAAACGTGGATCCAAGTTAGCAAGACCTTTTTCGGTTGGTCTCACTTCCTGAGTGGATCTGCCAAAAGTCGGAACTTATTGTTCATCAATAAACTTGTCCTCCTAAAAAGAAAGGTCCAAGAACTTAGGGAGTAAGCGTTGCTTCTAATTGGGTGGTAGTCCAAGAACCCGGGGAGTGAAGCTTTGAAACGCTCGCCTCAAGTGACCTGTGTTCGAGTCCCTAGATTGAACCTCGGACTTGTTGTTGGTTCCATGTGGAGGTAAGACGATATGCCTGGGACCGGAACAGTTTATCACTACAATGACCGAACCCCCCAAACCAAAAACAGCATATCCTATCATCCACGCCCAGCATGTTTAGGCTGGCAATGCTAAAACACCGGGGTAAACAGTGAGATATACACAAAAATACATGAAGTCCAGGAAGTCTGGGAGTAATACGTGTTTCTGATTTTTTGCGGGTGGATCCCTTGGTTACCCACACAGGCACTGAGATCCGTGGAGTTCGGACCTCGACTCGGAGGCCTCAAGATGACTCAGCTCGCTTCCCTAACAGACCTGCCATTTGAGTCCATTAGTGCCTCCATTGGTGCCCTAAAGGTCATGACCCCTCCAATGCACACCCGACCCTCCAATGGAGAACCCCGACCCCTCAGAGGCCCTCGAAACAAACCAGTTAAAACAATCGAGAGCCTCAGGGTGGGAGAAAACACCTCCAATTTGCTGAAGTCGCCTGAAAATGCTTGCAGGATCTTGCAGGATTTAGTGAAATTGGTTCCCTTTTTAACCACCAGTTTGTGTTTGCTTTGCATGCATTTCAGCAAAGGGACGTTTAGAACGACCTGGAGTGTGAAGCTGGTTCAAAGGTACCTGTAGCTGCCATGGGCGAGAGTTACAATGTGAAGGTATCTTGGCCATGAACATGTTGGTCTGGTTCGGTTTCATATTTCACCCTGGGATTCAGGTAGGCCATCGAAACAATGCTTGGGTTCATACAACCACCAATGTTTACTGATCAGGATCTAAAGGGCCCTTCTTTAATGAGAATCGCTTCAGCCCTACGGTTTAGTGAAGAATTCTGGAGAACCCAGGTACCCACTGCTCCAAATACCCGCTTCTTTTAGGCTATCATGTCAACCTCTTCTAAGAAGAGAGGTAGTTACCATGAAAAAAACAGGTGTCTCAAAAACTACCCTAAAACAAACAGGTATTTGGAGTAGGGGGTACGAGGAAGTCATGTCTCCCCTGACTTCCGGATCTCATGTTCGCCTCTAATGCTGCGCCCTCGTACTCGCAAATCGGCAGACCTCGGGTTGCCGATTGATTCGACGGGTTGCATGTACAAAAGAAGCTTTGCAAGCCTAGGTCCTCAAGTAGAGAGGTTAGAATAAGGGTACTATTTTTTTTTCTGTAGTCAATCTTAGTAGGGGAACCCTCCCCAAAAAAAGGGTAAAAGGGCACTACTGGGGGACCTAGAAGCTAATCAGGAAGTTGTACCAGGTTACACATCACTGTGTTCCCCTGCGTTTTCTAGCTGCAAGCACTGGGAAGATTTCCCCTTAAGCATGGCTTCCCCTTACCGTGGCTTGCCTGGAACTGGGAAGCCGTGTGCGGTGAAATGAGAAGCCGCCTTTCGTTTCCCCGAACATCCCGGCGAAATCAGCGGGTGTGCGGAAAAGGCCCCCACATCTTGAGGGCCTTGGGTCAGGTTTGCTTGTGCATTTGCAAAGCAAGTTGAAAGAATTGGACCCTCAAGAATTGGACCCTCAAGCAAGTTGAAAGAATTTGAAACCAACTTCCTGGACCCTCAAACTACATTCAAGAATTGGAAGTTAACCCAGAACTCCATGGGCTGTCCGTTTTCAGATCCCCTGCTATAAGGTTAACTATTGGTGAGTTAAATTCGGAACCCCCCCACTAAACCAACTAAAGACCTGAAAAAACCCGGGGGGATGACTGGGAACCGCCAAGTTTGGGGGCAATATCTCCCATGTTGAAGGGTAGGGAGCGCTTTCTGGTCGGTTTCCCTGATTTGGAAGCCCACAGACTATGTGTACCGATGACATGGCTGGGTAGCAAATCCGAGCGCAGCCTGAAAGCACAAATATAAGAGAAGCGTATGAGCCACTGTCAAGATAACTTCTTTGCCCGAGAGGGTCCTCATTGGACATGTCGAGCGCGTCCCCTGGAAATCTTAAGGGGGTTGAAGGCACAGGCCCTTGCACATGCCACGGTCAATAGTAAAATGTGTTCCCAACTCACACTGGCTTTTGGCGAGGAAGCCCAATTACCAAGTTGTACTTTGCTGAGTGCCCAATGACATCCCTCTTGCTGCCAGTCAAAACTCATGGTCAAAATGAGTAACTCCCTCTTGGTACTTGACCGTTACTCCCTCATGCTGCCCAATGACATCCCTTTTGATATCCCCGATGATATGTAAAATCAGCAACGGTCGATGAGCCGTGGTCAAAAACTTATGGTAAGTCCTGATGGTGCCATGAAGAGAGACTGTTGAGGTTGACTAAAGACCATGGGTCCTTCGATCATGGCACATAGAAGTGCCTTTGAGAGTACCTTTGTTTGTCGTTTTGAAGGGGAACCAATATCGGGGTCCCTGGGAAAGACATACATGTGTATATATATATATATTCAATATATAATAGATAGGCTAGAGCAGCTGTAATGGAAAACTGGTTGAGAGCAGGAAGTAAAGATTACATCGTCACTGCTGTCGTTCACCAACCCCTTCGGGCTCGTGTTCAGGATCCCTCGGCACAAATCTGGGGTACTCCAAACATGTAACCAGATTCTAGCCCAACAGTTGCCCCTAAATCATCTTCTCTTTTTAAATAACAATGTGGTGGCCCTAAAACATCCCCTGGTGATTTGTTTTAAAAAAAAAAAGTGGATTCTTGAAAAAGAAAAACATGTGTTTAAGAGGTGCGTTTCGCTGGGCCGGCGGCTCACAAAGGTCACGGGCGTGAGGTTCCAGCTGAAATCCTTCGATCTGTCGAATTGACATCTGTCGAATCACCCCAAGGGAACTAGCCTTGAAAGTCTAAGGGGAAGAACTGCCCTAAATTGTCTGAACTGGGGAACGAATCTAAGCTGTATAGTAGGTAACCCAGGGAACCACCCCACCAAAAAACAAGGGGAAAGTAGCCTACCTACTCTAAGGTCTTGCCTGGGATACCACCCTACTGGCTACCTACTATAAGGTTTTGCTTGGGATCTGGGTCAAGAACCCGCTATGGAACTACCAACAAAAAACAGGGAATGAAGGGAACCACCAAGGGAACCGCCAAGGGAATCGATCCATCGTAACCAAGGGAACCACCAACAACAAAAAAAAAGCAAAATAGTTGGCTACCTACAAAGTCTTGCCTGGGGTCTGGCTCAAGGGGACAACCGCCACCCGCAAACTAGCTACTCCAAATCGCTTTGTGGCAAAAAGACTTGCTCCCTACTTGGACGTTAGTTTGTCAAGTTGGTAAGTGGAAAAGGCCACCTGTAGTATAACTCACTAAAAAGGTTAACCCCACTAAACGGAGACTTGTAAACGGGTTCTGGCTTGAAATACTAACACCTGACGAACTTGGCCGAGCACCCAAATACCCTTACAAAGATATTGCCCTAAACACGACTATGCTTAAGTTCCACTTTTTATTTGCATTTAGAAGGTCCAGGCCGACAGATGCCCTTGCCGGTAAACCGAACATGCGAAACACCACTCATATTAAATCAAAAAAAGACATAAATGAAGAACTATCAACTGCATTTCAATACATGTGGGATGATAAATGAAATGAACTTGTATCATATGATTCAGTAAAAGCAAGAAATGATACTTCTCATTAAACTTTTGTTTTGTATTCCGATGTCTTTTTTCCTTACATAATATCACCTTGGTGTGAGTATGCCTTTATTATTGCATGTCACCTTGGTGTGACTAATGCCTTTCTTAATCTGCAGATACCATGTTTAATGGTTTCAATATGCCTTTTATCTTTACGTGCCACTTTTAATAGTGCCAACATGCTGAGGCGGGGGTCTTTGATGGGTGGCAGGGTCCCCTAATTGAACTTCAGAACTCACCTCTAAACCAATCAAATCAGTCACAATCAAACCCGGTATTACAATGGTCGTAATCCCAGAACCATGTAAAGAATAAAGAAGGCAGCCGCTGCAATTTTTATGGTTGGGATTGTCCCTTACTAACCTTCATCTACCCGGGTTTTGATTGTGGCTCAAATCATCTTTCCTTCGCAACTCATAAGAACTAGTCCTGTGTCCAAGCAGACCAACCCAACAACTTAGACTTCAGTCGTGAACCATTCATTTTGCTCATGCTTTAATCAAGTTGCAAAATGGACATCGTGTTTCCATTGGCAAACTCAACACATATGTTGCATGTGGGGTGTGTCAATATATGAGTGGCCTAAACATGGCTATTTGGTTTCCCTTTCAACCAAAACCAAAAAGGGTACCCTCAAACCAAACACAGCCCCATATTTGATTCAAAAGGAACACCAGAGACACCCTGTGAATGGGAACTTGCGGTCGCAATACCCTAGGTTTGGTCGAGTTTGCCTCGCAAAATATGTCCCCTACTCCAAATCGTCCCATTATTGTTAATATTCTGCTATGACAACCAACGCTTTTCCTGGGTATTTTTTGTTCAAGCCTTTTTAGTCAAGGGTTCATCACACCGTATACCCTATAAAAAAAATAATGGGTACTTAGAGAAGGTACTTGTTCGGAGCGGGTCCTCACCCGCCATGAGCTCGTTCCCTTTGGGTTTTAAGGCCAAACACCTGGTGCAACCCTTCACCCCTCCAAAACCCCTTGCCCGAACGAAAATGCCAACTTGAAACCCATGCAGAAACGTACTGCCTGAAGGCGGATGCGGACGAACTGGCCTGCTCCAGGTAGGAATACAAGGTTCTCTCAGTGAAAGGGAGGAACTGGAACTTGCCAGGCACCATTGATGGATCGTCCAATGGCAAACTACTAATGTGCTAGTGGCACGAGTGCTTGAAGGCGTGCTCGAATGACTTGAGTTCATGCCAGCCAGGAGTGGCGGCAACCTGTCTGGATAAGGTACAGTGCTCAGGAAGAGCAAATACAACAATAATTCCTACCCTGTTTTTGTTTTAAGAGAACTCGTCCATGTTAGCAAACGAGGACCCCAAAACGTCAGGCTCCATGTTCTTACTCCCCAAGTGGCTTGGTGGCCCCAGAAAAAGTCTAAACTTTTTGTCTACCTGGAGTCTCTGACCCTTGAACAATGGTTGGTCAATGACCCCAAAATGTTGGGGTCAGTGACCCATTTTTGAAGTGTCAGAAGGAGACTCCAGAGACCCCAACAGTTTCAAGTCCAGAGTGACTTGGTCCTCCAGTGGAGAGGTTAAAATAAGTGGGTGCCCGTGTTTTTTCTTCCTTTTTTGTTCTTTTCTGTAGTCTACTTTAGTAGGGGAACCCTCTCAGCCAAAAAAGGGGAGAGAAGGGCACTACTGGGCGAGCTAGGTGAGTAGTGGACAGCAGGGCAACTCAAAATTTCCATCTCGGTTGCTTTCTGCTCCCCTGCCTACAAGTTTAACTTTTGGTGGTTTAATACGGAAAACCACCAACAACGGTGGCAACAAGTTCTCAAGTCCTAACATCCCTTGGCAAAATGCCTCCAAACTGCATCAATTTTGGAGGTGCCTCGAAACTTGGAGATTTCAGGATTCTTAACGAGCAGGGCAACTCAAAAAAGTGATGTCTCCCACACTCCTCTGCCGCTCGGCGCCAATCCTCCGGACTCATCGGGCGCAGCTCCTGAAGCAAAGAGAAGCGCGCGGTTTGGAGGAGGGCGGGCGTTTGAGGGGTGTCTTCCGGTTGGGTTTTTCGACCCCTGGACAAAAATGAGAAAATATGTCCAGTGGTGATAAATTCCGTTTACAACCAACAAGGGAAAATCAAATCATATATTCTTAAGCAAATCGAAGGTGTAAGGGGGCGAAAGTAGTGGACCCCTCAAACTACCTGAACAAAGTATGGGAATTGATCCCATTGCTGTTGTCCAATATCTGTTTTTTTGAGGGTGGTTTGAGGGTCCAGGTAGTTTGCTTGAGTGGTGTGGCATTTAAAAAAAAACTGCTCAACAGGTGGTGCTCCATGTCAGTGGCCGCCCGATGGAGTTCGGTCAATTAAAAAGAAGCCTACCGAATGTCACTTAATAAACCCTCTGAGGAGAAATATGATGTCAAAATAATTACAACCACGATTCTCTCAAGACTGGGTCATTTGGTTGTGGGGTACTTAAAGGCGCAGGGTACTGCGTAAGCGACTAGTAGACTTGTAGCCGTGGTAACTGGGCTATCTCACCATGGTTGCTACCCACTTACAAGTCACCCTGCCCCAGAAACCACACGACCCCACTCTATGTGTTTCTTCTTCTGGCTTTTCGGCCAGTGAAGTGCCCCGCGGCTTCGGTTCCATGCTTCTGCTTTGAGAAAAAAAAGACTGGGCTGTCCGTTTTCAGATCTCCTGGCAACAGTTCTTAACTTTGAGTGGGTCAAATGGAACCACCCACCCACTATACCCCTTCCCCCCCGGAAAAAAGAAAAGAAGAAAAACAAAAAGGGGACCGCTGGGAACCGCCAAGAAGAAGCCAAGCCTCCCCCTACCTTCTGAAGGGAAGTAAGGCTCCAGAACCCAGTTCCACTTTTTCTGCTATTCCCAAAGAAGAAAATGGGTTGCCATAAATGGAGCTCTCCAAACATCGAAATCCCCCTGGCCCAAATGCCAGTTTTCAAGGTCAAGAAACACGCGCACTTGGCCAGAGGTATCCGCCCAAGCAAAACCTGACACCAGGCCTGGTCTCATGACTGCCAGTCGCGAAAGGAACGCAACCGAGTCCACATCCAGTCTCTGACTTTCATAACCCTCAGAAGCCATAGTCACGAAGCCCGAAAAGCAACGAATAAACCCAGGTGATATCCTCAACAACCTCCGGAACTCAGAAACCCCTAGCACCCAACGCCACTCCCCCCACCCCCCCCAGAGATTATCTGGGCCTATCGACCCTCGCCAGGGTCCCGGGCGACCATGAGCCCTTCGAGCTCTGCAATGATATGATTCATCCTTGGAGCCACTTCGGTGATCGGTCCTCTTGGTTTCCCTTTGAAACCATGAAGGGGAACATGTATAAAAGACACAAGGAAAGCTCCCTAGACCCAAGAAACTACTTGGGTCGATTCGCCAAGCTCGTAAGTTTGTGCGTGCGTGTGTGTCAATTTTGTTAAGGCGCCCGTTTGGGATTGGATTGAAGGGAAACCAAAGGGAAAATCCGCCAGCAGGGGGGCAGTCCCCCTATTCCAAGACACACCAATCCTTGGGTGCTAGGTTTGCCCAGTGAGCTGATCGAAACCTAAGTGAGAACCAGCGCAAACACCGCCCCCCGGTTCATGGAAGTTAGCCTTGGTATTGGCGGGATATGCCACAGCTGCGTGCTCCGCCCCTCAACACCCAGGCGCCAAACACCGGAAACTGTGCTAGGACAATCGAACTAGCGGGAATGCGGAGGATGTGGGCGTACAGGAGGACTGCTTTTAGAACCATTTCACCAGGGATGATCTCTATATATATATATATATATATTATGTTTATTTATTATATACACACATATGCACCCGTTCAATGTGAAATGCTTGCAACAACAATGGCTGCTGTTCTTCTGCAAGGTTGCTGGTGTGATTTGTAAATGTACCAATTTCTGCCCCCAGTCCTACTTGCTTCCATGCTAAGCTGTGAGTTCTTTTCGGTTTGCAACTGCGCCTTGCTTCCGGAATCCGGAACACAGCCAAGATGCACGGTCCATTTGGGCAGGGTCGAGACGTGCGGCGCCATTTCTGGCACAAGGCGCAGTCAAACCCCTCGTATTGCCCGTGACCGACCACTTCACGGTGCTGAAGCTTAGGTTTATCACAAAGGCCAAGTTGGCTACAGAATGAAGGAATCTAACACCGCAAGCAAAACATGGCGGGTTCGCTGTCAGCCTCCCGGCCAGTGTACGCGTTCATGCCCATGGCGCCTTCGCGCTCGCAGACCTCATGAAAAAACGCAAGCTGGCAAAACGTAGTCCGCGAAGAGAAAACGATGCGCTGAAATTATGCCTTTGAAAAAAAGCCATCCTTCGTAAGACGCAGAAGTTGGTTGGGGCTCAGAAAGGTGTACTCAAAATTGCCCCTAAATAAATAGAAGCGAAGACCAAAACCTGCAGTTTGCGGTGTGCAGTTGAGCCACACCCCGTTGAGCCACACCCCGCGCATTGCGTGCCTACAACTGAGCGATGGTTCAAACGCACGATTTTTTTTCTTCTTCCGCTATAACCCTTCAATCGCGTGGAACCAAAAGCGCTTCGAGAGACCGCTCGGCGAGATGTCAGTTCTGGGGACAGCGAAAAGCTTGTGGCAAGTGGCAGCGCATAGTGGCCCATAGAAGCATGGCGCCTAAAGTGGTAGGAAACAATGTGTAGGCACATGGCCCTGCGTCCACTTACAATATGAAAGCAAGTATGAACTGACCCCAAATAAAGCTAAGGGCCTGTTGCAACCCTAAATACTCGATGCTCCTTCCCCAACCCCATTTGTTGGACTCAGCCCTTCCACCCAGGACCCCACTGCAACCCCCCTCCTCCAGCGGCCTTGTTGTTTCTAATCTTTGGCGAAATCACAGGCTTTGTTTTAAGGCCATCAACAATCGAATTCACCTGGGACCTTGTTCAATGGCGTTTTCTTTGTGTAAAAGTGGGCAGCTCTTAGTTGGTGGTGCTTGGACATTTGAACCCCTGATTCTTGTTAAGGGTTTATGGGAAGCCCCTCTCAAACCTCTAAACTACAAACCTAAACCACAAACTAAGACAGCTGGAGGGACGGATGGAAAGACAAATAGATAGACATATTGCTTAGATAGATGGATCGATGGGTCGATGGGTAGATAGATAGATAGATAGATAGACAGATAGACAGATAGATAGATTAAGTAGATAGATTAAATAGATACATAGATAGATAGATAGATTTAGATAGATAGATAGATAGACAGACAGACAGACAGACAGACAGACAGACAGACAGACAGACAGACAGACAGACAGATTAGACATAGACGATAGACAGATAGATAGATAGATAGATAGATAGATAGATAGATAGATAGATAGATAGATAGATAGATAGAAATATAGATAGATAGATAGATTAGATTAGATTAGATAGATAGATAGATATATAGATAGATAGATATATAGAATATAGATATATAGATAGATAGATAGATAGATAGATAGATAGATAGATAGATAGATAGATAGATAGATAGATAGATAGATAGATAGATAGATAGATAGATAGATAGATAGATAGATAGATAGATAGATAGATAGATAGATAGATAGATAGATAGATAGATAGATTAGATAGATAGATAGATAGATAGATAGATAGATAGATTAGATTAGATTAGATTAGATTAGATTAGATAGATAGATAGATAGATAGATAGATAGATATATAGATAGATAGATAGGATAAGATAAGATAAGATAAGATAAGATAAGATAAAATAAAGAACAAGATAAAGATAAGATAAGATAAGATAAGATAAGATAAGATAAGATAAAACAGGATAGGATAAGATAAGATAAGATAAGATAAGACAGATAGATAGATAGATTAGATACATATATAGATAGATAGATAGATAGATAGATAGATAGATAGATAGATAGATAGATAGATAGATAGATAGATAGATAGATAGATAGATAGATAGATAGATAGATAGATAGATAGATAGATAGATAGAAGGGTCATGGAGACTCCAGGTAGCTACCCTGTAGCCACTCTGCCTCATATGGCCTCAACCGCTGCAATACATCAAAACCATGTGCAACTCTGTGATGTATCATAATGCAACTTTCCGAGCTAGTTTCTGAGCCCAGTTTCCACCTAAAACTTGGAGCATTTTGCTTTTGCGCCCTTGTAGCTCCTTGCCAGCCGGACGCTCCCACGAAAAAAAACAAAATGACCCCTGTTTGTGTACTTGACCTACTCGGGGGCACCTCTCCAAACTGACCGTCAGTCGGCTACGCTCAGTCAGGCCCTTGGGCGGCCCAGCATAGACTCGGCCACCGATGCACTTCATGATCTTGTAGCTACAGTGAAACCTGCGACATCCGGCTTTGGACCGACGCCTGTTCTTCTCTGCCGAAGCAACCGGAACGAACCACGGGGGGTCGAGTGGGTTTGGCATCCAAGCCCGAACCAGGTCGAGTCGAGTCGCTAGACCTGTGGGTTTGATGGTATGCGCCAGTTGTTTCCAAAAGGAAGGGCCGATTCGGTCGCAAAAATTGGCAAAGTAAATGGGTTCCATGCGGATGCTGCACATGACATGCTGCACCTCGCTGATTGGGGTTTCCGTTCAGTCCAGGGTCTCACAAACCCCAGCCCCAACTTGAAATGTCTCACCCTGAGTGGGAAAACATTTAAGCCTGGTTATCCACTTAGGAGACCTATAACCATTGTGGGTTATAACCAGTAACCCACTAAGGACAATGCCCCTTGAAGAATAGCCCATGCTCATACATTACCTAGGTCCTCCAGAGAGGTTAGAATACGGGTACCCTTCCTTCTGTAGTCTATTTTAGTGGAACCCTCCCCCAAAAAAGGGTACAATACTGCGGGGCCTAGTTGCTCTCCACGAACCCAAGGGAAAACATCACGGGCATCCGAGAGATGCTGAGAAAAACCCGATTCGGCAAGCCGCCACCCAAAAAGAAGTAGCTGAAGTCTCCTTCTGACCCCTAGGAAAAAAGGGGTCGATGACCCAAAATGTTGGGTAATAATCTTTTTTTTTTTTTTAAGGGTCATGGAGACTCCAGGTGGAGGTTGGATTAATACAACTACTGTGATTTACGGTTCGAACGGATTGTCATCATCTAAATTGGGCCCTTGACCCATTGTCTTGACGCGGGTCGAACCCGTACGCGATCCATACATCACACATGGAGGGCCTCTCGCTCGGTTTATGTGCGCGTATTTCCTAAGTGGTTGGTAAGCCTGGTTATAACGCACTGAACGGAGGCTGATAACTATGGCTTTCGCGGGCTATATATAACTAGGCTTACCCAGTCCAATGCGCCTTTAAGTAGTCTATGGCATTAAACGGAGTGTCTTGCGCATGGCGCGACTTGCGCATGGAGTTCGCTACAATGCCCCTTTAAGTACCCAATGGCCGTCTCTTACCTCAATTGCCCCTGGCTATAGACGGTTGCATAGTAAAAATGGAAGCACTGGGATTACCAGAAAACACATGTTTGAACGGGAATCGGTTGAATTTCGGGGACGGTGGGTTTTTCCTACGAATGTCGGGGTGTCCAATGGGGCGCCAGGAGGATATGTTTGCTCCAGCCTGTTTGCAAGGGTCCAAGAAGGGGACACATATTTGGCACTCCCCCCCCCAGCCCCACATTGTGAAACGAGTGTGTGCTTGTGTGTGTGTGTGTCTTCCATGCCCTTAAGCCCCCTGGACATAATTGATACTAGGTCCTCCAGTAGAGAGGTTAGAATAAGGGTACCATTTGTTTGCTGTATAAGGGGAACCCTCCCCCAAAAATGCACTACTGGGGGACCTAGGATAGAATCCCTTTCAACTCAAGGGAACATAAAACATCTTCTTAAGCAAGCGGACGTATACTCTCGCCAGCCGAAGTCAAGCTTGGAGTAAAAACCATAAACCCCCTGGCTTCCACGCGCTCTCTCCGCTAGATGCAAATTGGATTGTACGGCTGGATAAATGTTCCCAGTGAATCCCAAACATTACTATACTACTGTAAATGGTTGCGAAATCCATTTCGCACCACCTAAGAAACCCACCGGAATGGTTCGATTCCCCTGTAAATACCAACCAACGTTCTGGCTTCAACCATGGTTTCATGGTGCGAAACGGATTTCGACCATCCACGGGACATGTCCTTTTGGGTCTTTGGTGTTCTTGGTAACCAAAGGGAAAAACCATATGGGTTTGTCTCTAAACTTCTAAGGGTAACCCATTCTTTTCAGGGATCCGAATCTTTCCAGAACCGCCAAACTCCGTGGGAAAACGGATCCGGTTCTTGAAAAGATCGATGGTCGAAAATAAGGGGGAATCAACCCCTAGAAAACTAGGGATGCCTCAATGCCTCCCAAAAATAATCATCCCAAGCCCATCCACTCCCTGTTCCCGAAAAATCCTCTCATTTCGCACAATGTGTAGTCCATCATGAAACCAGGGTTACTCGTCCCACCTCCCCCCCCCCCGCCTGCCTCCCCTCACCCCCCCCCCCCCATACCTATCTTGACCCTCAAACGGAACCGCAGGAACCGCAGGAACCACGCCTGTAGGTAGAGAAGAAGGTGAGATCACCCGCCCAAACCTCCAGCAGCACCTCAAACCACAGGGCTTCTGGCTTCCACAGCAAGCTGCAAAGAAACCCCTGCTCATTTGTTCTCCAGCCAGTTCTTCGCTTCGGCCGGCGCTTCCGGCGCTTGCGGCGCGCACAGCCTGCTTTGGGGCCCCTGCCAGGATCAGCACTAGGCCGGCGCCCACTGCCTGCGACCCATCGAACATTCGAGCGACCAACAAAAATGCCCAACAAACAAATACCTGGAGTCTCCTTCTGACCCTTGAAAAATGGTTGGTCATTACCCCAACATTTTGAAGTCATTGACCCATCTTTAATTCGGGTCCTTAGGGAGACTCCAGGTAGCCGTTGCCTTTGTTCCTGGAGTCTCCATGACAGAAAAAAGGTGCGGCGTTTCTTAAGCAGGGAGTAACATCAGTTAAAAATGAAAGGGACGCTTTTTTTGGTATCACAGAAAATACCCGGCGTCTCCTTCTGACCCCTAGGAAAAAGGGGTCATGACCCCAAATTGTTGGGTAATGACGCCATTTTTCAAGGGTCATGGAGACTCTAGGTAGCCGTTTCCTGTGTTCAGGTAACTGTGGGAAACTTGGTTTTCAAAATCGGGTGATATCTTCAGCCCCGCAAACCTTTTGAACCCTCCCTGAAAGCTGCAACCCAAACCACCCCTTGTCGAGCCTATTTGGGCCAGTCGACCCCAAAACGCTGCCAGTTGTTGAGGAAAACACAAAGTGGCAGCTGAAACCGTTTTTGGGTCCACATGGCGACCTGTACCCCCCCCAGAAACTCAAATGGAGCTTCGCTTGCCCAGAGAACAAGAGCTGGTGGCTTCCGTGATTGTAGTAGGTAGCCGGGCAAAAGCCTCGTAAAGCCTGAAGGAAAACATACCCGGTTACCTACTATACTGGCATCTGGGGAAGTATCTGGAGAAAATATGTGGTCCCCGTGGGCCAGGACCATTCTTAGTGGGAACCCAGCAAACCTAAACAGGCTTTCATGGAAAAGCACGGATACAGGTTTGTGTTTTGCAGGCTAGTTGGAAGAATCGCGATTCCTCCAAAAGTTAAAGGTTAAAAATCAACCCAATAGCATTCTAGTTGCGTTGGCTAGTCCCTTCCCCTTCGGGCCTATTGCGCATCCTAGGGTATTCAAACGCCTCAAACACCTGTTGGGTCTCCCCCCCCATTTATAAACTGGGGTTGATTGATATGGGATCGGCATTAACCCGCTTGTAAGCCCACCGTTCAGTGGAGCTAGCCTTCAGCAGTTATTAACTTGGACCGTGGAGGGAAGGAACTGCAACAGGTTGCGGGAGCTTCGTTGGGGACACTTGCGTGAGAGGAGCAGCGTGGTTTGAGAGTACCCTCTTCAGATTCATTAAACGGGAAACCAAAAGGAGAACCATCCTGTTCGGATTTTCAATAAACCTGTTTGGCACATAGCCAAGTGGGGCAGTGGGTTTGGAAAATCGTGGGAATCCTGCGGCGAGAAGACAATCCAGGGTGACTCTTAAATGTTCACCCCGGATTCTACCTGCCGGATGCACAACCCCTGCCAGTGTAAATAGTCCCCCTCTAGATTGGGGGAGGGGGAGCTAAACCCCATATCGATCAACTTCCGTGGGTGAAATTATTTGTTTGTTGATCCCTTGCAACATGTTCATCTTTTGGTGGGATATTTCAACATCCCTCTAAACTCAAAAAGTCTGTATGGCCTGTGCTGGGAAGCCCGGGTTCTCCTGGTTGACTTGGTGGGAGTTCACAACTTTTGGAGAACACTCCCCCGAAAAATAGGAGGTTTACTTCTCCGGGCCTCCCATAGCAAACACATGCCGGGAACCCCGCATGGATTCTCCTGGTTGATTTCGGCCAACGGGACCCGCAGCCTGCCTCCAGCACGGTCTCCGAGGGAAACATCAGAGCCACGTAGACGAACAAGCCGATCCTGGCGGGCCTGGATGCCGCACGACCTATCTCTTTCTTTCCAAATTCCTGAGTTGCGGATTGCTGGGCCAAACAAATATAAGCAAACTGTTTGCTTACCACCAACATGGTCTTCCCATTATTTTTTAACGTCCAGTGAGCTTTGCCAACCTCGTAGATTCACAAGTCAACCATTCTTCGCTCGGTTTTTGAGGACAAGGGAAACGAGCGAACAGGGAACAAAACACTACCAAGCCAAAAGGCTAAGGGGATGGCTGGGAGCCGCCAAGGAACATGGTCTTCCCAAACACAAAGTCCAGGAACTCAGAGAGCGAGGCAAAGAGTAGGCAGGAGGAAGCTGTATGGCTGACACACATGTGGTGTATGCAAAAAATATCTGTCAAACATCAGGGATGGTCGCTGTGACAGGCATCGATATTCAATGCCCTTGTCAAAAGGCTTGCAAGGGGTCTTGGCCCATGGGTACACTGCAAATGATATCATCAGCTCTACCAGTACCCCCGAACACCTGCGTTTCAACCTTGTCCAAAATCCCAAATACTCTCCAAAAAGCAAGGATTTGGGGGTCTGCCCTAAAACAGTCTTGGAGGAGACCTTGTGGGTGGTCACTGGTCACTACCCAGGCTAGGGGCCTTTGAGTATGTTGCTTCAACCGCCGTACATGTCTGCACCACAGAAGCGCAAATATTTGCAGCTTCTCAACAAACAGATTGCGAGTGCACTAGTAGTGCCAAAAAAATACCACGAATGACTGCTCATCGCACAAATAACAACTCCTACCCATGATAAGATCAAATAATAAATCGTGACCACAACCCCGCAATCACAAACAACAATCTATCATATAACTTGAATTTGTAGAAACCCCGGCAAAATGTTTATTAACTTTTTGCGGGTTAGAAGGCAATATGAGGAGTATCTAAGAAGTAAAGTCCAAAGGTCCAACCCAAATAGCAGAAGAGACAAATCATGAACCTGACGTTCGGGGGTCCCTTGAAAGGCAATGGTCAGATTCCAGGACCCCTCGGTTCCATCTAAATTGGTGGGAGGGTAATTTGCCCAGCTGGCAAACTCTGGTGACCCAACAAAAAGGGACAACTTGCACCAGTTCCTGCTGTTCGAAGATTAGTGACACTTGCGGTTCTATAGTGGCCACGATACTAATGATTGTATTGACCTCCCACTCCCAGTGGCCATGGGAAAATGACATGGCACCCTATGTTTGGTAGTTGTTTTTGTGACGGGACGACCCCTACAACAAAAACTTGAAAAACACAACTCAGTTGCCCAAAGGACACAAGGTTAAACTTTTGTGGCCACTAAACATGAACCAAAAAAGGAAACCTAAAAGGTCTCTTCAGGTCGATTTGCTTTGGGCAAGGGAGAAAAAGGAAAGAAGTTGCAGCGACTTCTCGGCAGCTGGGTTCGCTGCAAGGTCAGCCACCGCTCTTTTCGGTAGTACTGCGAGGCAGCGATGGATGTACAAAGACTCAGATGCCCAGTGGCCACGGGAAAACAAGGGCATCCTTTTTTGGTTGGTTGAGTTTAAAGGGGAACCCTGCCCCCAACAAAAAGGGAAAAGCGTGCTACTGGGCGACTGGGAAAAAAACGGCAACCTTGGGTTCAAACCGTCCTTGGAACAAATGGGGGTCGATATAACCACCATGGTTTACCAAAGAATTGTCATCTAAAATGAGACAACGATTCTTTGAATGAAGGTTGAAACCCTACAAACAAGCTGCCACCTTGGAATTACCCCTACAAGCGACTAGGTCGAGCTCCTCAAACACTTATTCAACTGGTCCCATCTCTGACGCAGCGTACAGGACTGCACGAGCAAGGCTTCAATGCTGTCGCTTACTAGAAAACCAATTATTGCTTCCTACCCCTCGAAACCTTTGGTCGAAAAGGGGCCAGATACGCATCTCCTATTGAATGTATGTATATATAATTTATCCCTAAGGTTCCCTGACATTTTTTAAGTCCTCACAACTGGTTGTTGTTGAGGGCCGTTGAGGGGTCGGTGTTCTGCATTGGGGGGCGGTCATGGCACTTGCGGATGAACATATTTATATATATATATATATGTATATATATATATCTATATATATATATGAGGCCTGATATATATATATATATATATATACATCGAGGTCCCAAAATATGTTTGCTCGGGTAGACGGTAAACAACGGTTGCCATTGTGTGCAGGGCTTGGATTTGAAATCTGACTAGCTAGACGTTCCCTTGTTGGAACCATGGACAAATAGACGGCCCTGGTAAATGGAGCGCAACCCATCTAAACCAGTGCCATCTATGTTTAACCAAACTAACTGTTAAAAGGACACCTATGACTAGGAGCTCTTCCGAAAGGTGCTCGCCATCTAACCCAATCCTTGTTCAGATGGTCCGGGCGCCCTTTCCAGGGCACAAAGGTCTGAAACATGCTCCGTCGCGCCCTGGCTATCAACATGCTGGGTGTCAATCAGAACATGCGGGAAGCGGAGGTTCATGGCCTTTTGAACCCAACAAGATTTAATACGGCCTTCTTGGAGGTTCGGCCAAGTTAGCAAGACGAAAGAAAAAGAGGTTGTTACTCGTTTATATGGCTCCCTAAGTGGAGGTACCCTACTTATTGGTGGGTTATCAACCATGTGGCCTTTTCCACTTACTAACTTGGCGAATCGAACCTGCAAGTTAAGGCTATCTTGCTTAAAGGGGCACGGTACTTCGTAACTGAGAAATAACCTTGGTTATATTCCACTCGGCATGGTTACACGTCTCCTAAGTGGGTTATAACCAGGCTACCTAACCACTTGCTAAGTTCCCCTGGTTTCATGAAGTAGGGTTCTCAACTACTCACCCCCTGGAAAACCTACTCTGCTTTCGGCATTCCACATCCATCAGGAACAGCTCCCGGCAGATCGCCAAATTCGTTGCCAATTCCACTTCCGGAGGGAACACCTACTCTGCTTCGGCAATTTACATCCATCAGGAACAGGTCCCGGCAGATCGGTCTCCCTCAAATCCGTTGCCTCACTTCGCGATTGGCCAAAAACCGAACTTGTGGTTCGGCGATGTGCTCATGCACAAAGTAACTCAATTCCAGGCCACCTAGGGACTGGACTTAAAAAATATGGGGACTACGAAAACCAAAGGATACGTATACCCATCCCCTTGAGTGGGGGTTGGTGGGGGTTTTGGCTGGTTAGAAATATTTACGATAAGCTATTTGGCACTCTGCAATGCTTCAGCTTACTGTTGGCGCGTGATGCGAAGTTGGGCTGCAAATTGGGGACCCCACCCCTAGTGGCGTCTAGTTCCCTTGCCTTCAAAACCACCCCAAGGCCAGCCAAACCCACAATGCGCAGATGTCTGGTTTGAGGTTCAAGTCACAGAGTTGAGTGACCAAACTCAAACTGGAGTCCATCCCAATCCCAATCCGAACGGCGCAAGGGAAAACATGATCAGCTTTGCACAACCAAGTCCTTGGATAGTCAAAGAGTGCATTGTGAGCAAGGTGCAAACATGTTGCAAGGGCTTGAGGCTACCCCGTGTTTTATTTCCTGGTGAAGAAAAAGAGGCCAAAACAAAGCAATTTGCTTTTTTTTTGGGGGGGGTCCCCTATTGTAAGTTATTCACCAATTTACATCATCAGCATGGCCTTTCTCTCCCACATTCAGAAGCTCTCAAGTTCAGAGAGGAAGTGAGACGGGAAGTTCGCTAAGTCCAACCCTTGGCGTAGCAAGAAACACGTATGTTTTTAAAGCATACCCCAAAAAAAAGAAATGGACCGAACTGCATTTTTGCCAAGAAAGACTTAAAGAAAACATATCACAAAAGCACATGCCAACAACCAGCAAAGTTAAACACGAGTCCATTTGCTTTCGAAGGAAAGAAACCAAAGCTGCTGATGCGTGCGCCTTCGGGGTGTTGCAGTACATGGAGGCAGAGACGCTCAATATGCCCACGCAGCAAACAGCGATGATCTGGGCGAGGTGCCAACAGCCACCCAACCTACGCTTCAATTTGCTTAAGCCCCTGGAAAATACTTTGTTTTTCAGTAGTGATAGGTTCCCTTTAAGACCAACAGGGGAAGATAAAACATATTCTTGAGCAAACGGAAGTACGCCTAACTTCTGTGGTTGACTCCTAAACAGTGTAGGTTTCTTGGAGGTGTGCCAAAGTGCTTCCCCGTAAATAGTGGCTTGGAGGCCGGTGGTGTACGGGGCGGTTTCCCACTTACCCTCAACAAGAACCAAGGGCTTCAAATCCAAGTCCAAGTCATCAATCAGGGGTCACCTCAAACAAATTTTAGCCGCCACTCACAAGCTTGGCCCACCTCTAGGTATACAAAGGAATTCAACAGATATGCAATCAATTTCTGATTCATCTGAGTGTGGCTCATTCTTTTTCAGAGCTAGGGCCACGCAGGTAGTCCTTGTTTCCATCCTGTGTGGCAAATACTTGGATACCATATGCTTTGAGCAGCCATATTGAGTCAACCCTGAAATATAGCATCGATATGTAGACACCTTAGCAACGACTGCTTCGTAAACTCCAGCTTATGGAACAAGAGAATCGTTTTTCGGTACCGCGGAAAAATCGGTTGAACCAGGTTCGTGGCTGACAAAAAGCTCGGGCCCTCCAGCTGAAACCCAACTTGTGCTTAATCAGTTCCCGACGGGCCGCTTGGTAACCTACTGGAATGTTCGATTCGCCAAGTCTCGGTAAGTTTAACAGGCCACGCGGGTTGTAACCCACTAACAAGGTTATCTCCACTGAACGGGGGACTTTGAAAAGAAAGGCGGGTTGTAACGTAGGCTTCTAGCAACATGCTGACTTGGCGAAACGAACACCCAAGTCGCTTACAAAAAGGCTGCTGTGTGGGACGGTGTGTCGGTGGCTTGGGGTGAAAAAGCACAAAGTCTTGAGAATTGATTGCTGTTGCTCAGGTAGGGAATGACACTTTCGTGTGTTGGGAATGAACCGGAAGGGATTCCCGAATCAAGGAAGCCACATCGGATCCATGGTTCTTCTCGGGATCATTCCATTTCTCATTCCCGTCACCGCCGTCTGAGAAAAGCAGATGGCCCTGGTGAAGGGAATAAAACAAAACAAAAACCAGTGGCACCCATCGATTTGTAACCAACCAAACATACAACAAGGACACCTATGAGAAGAACTTGCTGCCATAGCAATCCTTACTCGGACGTTCGTTGCCAAGTTAGTAATTGCAAAGGGCCACCCGGGCTTTGACCTACTAACAACGTTACCTCCACTTAGAGAGCCTTATAAGCGGGTTATATCTTAGGTCACTAACGGGGGTCCAGAAACACATTTAAAAAAATAAGGGGAAACCGCAGACTCTGATTCGAGGAGAGCCCAACTCCCAACCCTCCAGGACCAAAAAACCTGAGCAACGGGAACCATAGTACATAGGTGTCCTTTTGGTTGAGCATAGACGGCTCTGGTAGATTGTGAAGCAACCAAGGGCCATCGATTTCCACCAAAACACGCACGCAGGACACCTTTGCTATGGCAGGTAACCAGGCATTGTACCTCAAGGTTCGACAGTACCGTTTCCCCTAGTTCCCTACTATAGTGGTAGCTGGAAGCGCTGGGGTAACCAGCTGATTCTCCTTTTGGGTGTTATATTGAGTGGCTCCTTTGGTTACCCGCTGTACTTGGATGTTCGGCCAAGTCTAGTAAATGGTTAGCCACCTGAGTTACAGCCCACGAACAAGGCTAACTCCACCTAGGCGGACTTGTGAGTGGGCTACAGCCCAGGATTCTAACAACATACTATCTCAGCCGAGCACCAAAGTGCGGCTGAATGAAATCACTGGGCAGGGGATGTTGCAAACAGCTCATCTAAGGCAAGTCATGCGCGAGCGCCGGCCAGCAGTATCTAAGCGCGGGTCAATTTGGCTGCTGCAGGTGAGGGAGGAGAGGAACATGATCAGGGCCTCATGGCAACAACAATACCTCTAACACAACCTGTTTTAGGGGACCCACCAAAATTGTGTGTTTCCCTTTCGGTGTCCGTTGAAAACGACGAAAAAAAGGTACCCTCAAAAAAGACGCATGCATAGTAACATCTCCCAAATACCTGTTTCTTCCCCTGAGTGCACTGGCCAAAGCAAGTCTGATTCTTCAGTTTGCCACAAAGCAACGGTCCCCCAAAGTATAAGAACCGAAAACTCGGGAAGCGAGCCTGGGATCCCCATGAACCAAAACAAACACCTCACCAAAAGACACACCCATAGCCACAATTACGAAGGTTCCTGAACAAGAACGTCTGAACAATTTGTGTGAGCGCTCTGGTCTTGGGTAACACATGTGCTTCTCTCAAATAGAGCATAGTTGCCCGAACCTGTGTGGGTTCATTTCAAAGGGGAGCCACCACAATGGTAGCTCCGTTTGGGGCTTCCCTTTAAAGCAACCCAAAAGAGTACCCTGAAAAAGGCGGACTCAAGTTAAGCTCCACGGCATGTTGGAAAGCGCAAGCATCTGCTGTCAGTCTGTAGGCTTCGGCATAGACCATCATCGGTGACCATCGGCAGTCCCACATCCTGCACGAGTCAAAGGGTTGTGGGCAATAAACCTTTCTACCTGAAAGGGTTGTGGGCATCCAATACAGCAACTGTGCCAACGAGCCCCACCTTAAGGGGGGAGGGGAAGTGGGGGGTCCTCCAATTCCATGTATCCAGTCTTTCCCAATGGAAAATCGAACTATAAGTCGACCTGGAGTCTCCATCACCCTCAAAAAATGGTTGGTCATTACCCGAAATGTTGGGGTCATTGACCCATTTTTTAAGGGTCATGGAGACTCCAGGTACTGTGGATGGACGATTTCCTGCACCACTTTGAATCCGCGGGAAACCATCGTTGGTTGGTATTTAGGTGGTGCAGGATTTCGTCGATCCAACGTATGATGCCAAAATAAGCCATCCTTGTGACTGCGTCACTTTAGAGCTTCTTGGTCACGTCAAAGCGGACTTGCTGGGTTACTCAAGCAGACCATCCTTGTGACTTTGTCAGATATCCTTGGTATCACAAAAAGTGGGGGGAGGTAAACATAGAGCCTTTCTGATGATCATCTGTCCCTTGCGGCATCTTTTGAAGAGAAGTTGCCGTGAACTGGCATGCAGAGACGCACAATATGAACAGGTAACTCGCCTTGATAACAAAACGTAGAGTCACCATAGCGGTCCTCTGGTAAAATAGCTTGGTTTCGCTGGTAAATGGAGTAAAGCCAATCTAAACCAGTGCCATCCATTTCTACCCAAAGTAACCTGCAAAGGACACCCATGATAGTCACAACGTCTTGAAACTGTTGACCTGGTGGGAAGAATGGAGACCACGTTTTTGCCGGGCACCCACCGAAGGAGAATTTCAAAGGATGAAACACACTGAACATCGGGCAGCACGTGGGTCGCATACAACAAAAAACAAAAAAAACAACTGTCATGAGTCAGAAGGGCTCGACATATGAAAGAACCCGTGGCTCACTTCCTGAGTGCCAGAAAAACGAGCCCAAACTTTTGCTTACCCAAATGGTCCACGCCCAAAAAGTTCGAAGCCAAGGACAGGAAGCTTTTGACAGGAGCGGTGAATCCGCCGGGTGGAAAATTAATTCACTCCCTCAGACTGCCGGAAGCTCCCAGAAGGCCTGAACATGGGTCAAGTCTTCCATGGGAGCTTTGGAATCGCCTGGGGGAGGGTACCCTCTTCAGATTCATTCAACAGGCTAAACTCACTTCCTGAGTGGACTGGCCAAAAAAAGTTCGAACTCTTTGTTTATCACTACAATGGTCCAAACCCAAAAAGCGTCTCAAGTCCATGAACTCAGGGAGTGAGTCTAAAAGGCAGGTTCCTGCAAACACCTATTTTGGGGATTCCGGCCCGAATGATTCGCCGTATCTGTTTTTCTTCTTTGACTGAACCTGGCACTTCCAGAGGGGGACCTGGGAGCCTCCATGTTAGTCTGGGGGAGGGTACCCTCTTCAGATTCGTTACTGGCCTGCCCTCATATCCCCCGCTAAAAGCTTAACTTTTAGTGGGTTAAATGGAAACTGCCACTAAAAACTAAAAAGCTAAAAGGCTAAGGAACCGGAGCTGGGAGCCACCAAGATTAAACAGGCTCGGGTCCAAACCTAAAAAGTGACTCAAGTCCATGGAGTGAGAAAAAAATAAATTGCTCGGAAAACCCTGGAAGTGAGTCCAAAGTGGTGTTCCTTAGGTCCTCCAGTAGAGAGGTTTGAATAAGGGTACCAACTTTTTGCTGATGTCTATTTCAGTAGGGGAACCGAAACCCTCCTGGGGGACCTAGTTTGGTTGCCCTGTGAAACCACAAAAAACAGCTGCCAAAGTCCAAGTTCCGCAACTCGGGACGCTCGCGGCTCGATCCAAAACGTCTGAGGCGCAGGCGCTAGATCCAGGCAGAAACTATCCAGGGTCTGCGCACGGGAGAATGCACTCAGCGACTACGTACTCGAAATACTGTACCCGCCTTTTTGATGGTATTTGTTTGAACCAACCTGGTTCTTTATGGTAAATAGCTCCTTTCTTAGTAGAGGCTTGACATGATACCCAAGAAACTGGTATTAGGAGTAGGGGGTAGCTGGAACTCTAATGGACCCCGACATGCATCCATCGACTTCGAAGAATCTTGTTGGGCCTCTTTATTGAAAGGCGCAAACCCCACACGTTCTTTGAGGGTGGACTCGAACAGTACCTGGACAGATAGACCCCGCGCCGCGTTTCTGCCAAACTGGTACAAAGGCAGGCGTGCTGTGGGGGTCCAGGGACTTGCTGCCCTCAGATCCCCCACTAAAAGTTTGACTTTTGGTGGGTTCAATGGAAACTACCACTAAAAACTAAAGAGCTAAAAGGCTAAGGAACCGGATGGCTGGGAGCCACCAAGTATAGGTAACCTGGATTTTCTTAACCTCTAGGTTTCACATCATGTTTTCCCCGGTTCCCGAATACAATAGAAACTGCAGCAAGACAGATATTGGGAGCCTTAGGGCCACAAGACACCCCAAGAGTATGACGAAAGGCCCATCTGGACCCTGGCACTGCCCTTACAAATGGGATATTGCCCACAATGATTGGCTTAAATTCAATTTGCGCGGGTAGTTTGAGGGTCCAGGTACATTGTCATTCTTTGCACGTTGCAACTGCGCGATCCCCTTACTATGCCGTCAATACACTATGTAGAACCTCCTGTAACGTGTATCCGTCGGCTCACACACACAAGACACATGAGGCCCAAAACGCACACACACACACATACTTGGACGGGTCTCCAAGTTAGTAAGCGGTTGGCCACCTAAGTTACAACCCAGTAATAACAGGGTCAACTCCATTTAACAGCCTTATGAACCGGTTACGGTTATAGCTTTGCGAACAACTTGCTAACTTGGTGAATCGAACACCCAAGTGGTCCACGTCTGAGTTGGCATCCGCCTTGCGCACGACATAGTCCAAGTCCTTTCCTCCTGGCAGCCGATATTCAAGTCTTTTGGGCTGTCCGATGCGATGGCACTAAGCTGCCCAACGTTGTTTTTGGCAGCCCCCTTACGGAGAACCAAGCAAAAAATCAAAAGAACCAAAAAGAACGAAACAACCACTAAAAAGAACAAAAACAACCACACAAATCAAACAACATGATCCAACAGTGACGCTAAAGCCTTTCGTGCGATTCGGCAAGCCGCAAGCCCAATGACTCATCTTCCGATCCAGTGGATCCACTGACATGCGTCAGTGTCAGTGGCGGTCTGTGGGCATCCAATACAGCAACTGGGCCAACGAGCCGTACCTTAAGGGGGAGGGGAAGTGGGGGGTCCTCCAATTCCATGCATCCAGTCTTCCAACGGAAAATCAAACTATAAGTGGACCTGGAGTCTCCTTCTGACCCAAGTCAAAAATGGGTTAATGACCCCAACATTTTGTCAAATGACCAACCATTCTTTCAAGGGTCATGGAGACTCCAGGTAAGTCCGAAACGGAACTCAGGGCTACCACAATGCTTTGTAACTTGCCAGGGCTCTACCTGTTGGTTTCATACATAGAAACTTCCACTGGTCGGAGCAGATAGTCGCACATGAGTCACAATCAAAGCCCAGTGTTGGAATGGTCGACCCAGAACCATGTAAAGAATTATGAAGGCGGCCGCAGCTATTTATGGTTGGGATTGTCCCTTACCAACCTTCGCTTACCCGGGTTTTGATTGTGACATGAACTTTAGGAATCATACACCTTGATTCCAGGCGCTGTCACCCGATTGGACTCAAATGAACTTAAGGAATCACTCACATGAACTTCTAAAATTATACACTCACCTTGAGTCCAAGCGCTGCCAAAAACGAGTGGCCCCAAAATCCCCACCCCCGGCGGCTCACTCGCTCGATTGGCCCCAAACACCCAGCCGGCGAACCGCTCGCTCGAGTCGCTTGTCGAGAAAAAAAAATGCGCTGCCAAAGCCACGCCCCATGCTCTCGGGCTTCAGGAAATGGCACTGGTAGAGCCAGGTCCTGTACCTCACGGCCGGACTTTGTTGAGATGTCTCAAAAGCAGCTGGGCCGCTTTTTTGAAGGGTGTCTCAAAGGGAAACCCAAGAACATCTGTGAGAAACAGCCATTTGTGTTTCAAAGGAAGTTGGGCAGCTTTTTGGATAAGGTCTCAAAGGGACATTTGAAGGACATCTGCCATTTTACGGGGTCCAAAAATTGGAGAACACCATGTATGTGCTGTCTAAATCCCTTTCGGCGCACACCTGTGGGTTTCATATAAGCCACGTCCACGTGTCATGATTTGCTAGGCGTCATTTTGCTTACGCCACCGAAAACGTGCGTGGAGTTGTCGCTTGCGCACAGGCCGATATGATGCAACTCTTACTGAACTACATACACGGAGGTTTTGGACGTTGCTCATACGAGCCATGGTCTTCACTCCTTATATGGGCTATGGTCACAGTTCCCCTACTGGGAATCATTACACTGGCGATTCAGGATCCTTAGTACCAGGTGGATGACCATGTCAACATTAACCCCAAGTAAACAAAAAGGTCTTTTGACTGTGACACACATGAGCTCACACCCAAGGGGAATCAACTACATGTGCCTACACTTTTGCAGGGCAACCACGCACAGTTCCGATTGCCGACTGCAGCTCACGTTTTTTGATTTTGGCCAGTCAATGACGTTCAGTTTGTCACTTTTTGGGCGGAAGAGCCAGTTGGTTGGACTGTTTCATCGCCCCCCGGTTGCGCCAAAGCTGATTCAAGCTCAGGCCTGTCCCCACGTCTAACGGCAACCGACTGATTTGGTTCACAAAATCATGGCTGTGCAATGCGTCCCATGTCCGCAAGGGAGAGCCCGAGCTTCGGTATTAAGAGAGGAATCATCATTCCAGGGCTTCTGAGGAGGTGCAGGATTTCGTCCATCCACAGTAGGTGGTGTTGAATCTAGCTTCGTGCATCCCAGGGGAGTCAGAATCAAAACCCGGCATTAAAATGGTCTGCCCAGGACTATGTAACTGAAGCATTGAAAAGGAGGCCGTGCCCATTTATGGCGGGGATTCTCCCTTACCCTCCAATTACCCGGGTTTTGATTGTGACTCAGGTGGATTTCGTCCAAAGCATCAGTACCTATGTGGTGAGGGAGACATAGCCGGGGAAAGCAACATGTGAGTCTGGATCCTAGACCCCGAACAAACCCCACAATTGTTGGTCAACGAGACTATGGACACCTCGGGGCATCATTTCTCCCAACTCCCATGCTTCTCGACCATGTACTTTGCCCCAAGGATAAACTGAAAAGTCACCTACCCTCGGATCTTGGGCTCAACCCGCATTACGAGAAAGGTTGGCCCAATCTAGATGACAATCCTTAGCCAACCACTGGTTGTATGAATCGCAGGGTATAGGGCCGATAGGGCAAATCTTGGATGGCTTTGGAAAGGACACAGGTGTGTACATCCGAAGAGATTCCAATCGGAAGGTGCCAAGTGTGCAATACTATGCTTCCACTTGCTTTAGCCCCCTGGGAAAGAACAAGAAGTGATAGATTGCCTTTACAACCAGCAAGGGAGGATGAAACATATTCTTAGGCATATAGATGAGTTATAGATGTATGTGGCTCTCACCGGTGGATGCCAACTCAATATTGCCAGTGTACCAGCCAAACGCACCAAAAAGAGAAAACACTTTTTGGACTGGCGCGAGGGAGCCTCAACAGGTCGCCAGGTCTATGGTCATACATGGGAAGGCCACAGGGAACGCCAACACCCCAAACAGATTCTGAGAACCTTAGGACTCGTCCTGGACTCGTCCTGGGATCATGTTGACTTGTAGTGGCTAAAGCCAGAAAATGGCGGGGGTTTCCCGTGCTCATTGGGGCGAACTGTGGTTTCTTGAACCTCAAAATGGTGAGTTTCTGCTCCGCTTGCTTTGTAACTTAGGCCCAAAGTTGTACATGAGAAGCCAAAGAGCGGTTCATCGCCGGAGCACCCAAGCTTATCTCTGCCGCAAAGGCCTTCTGAGGGACACCGCAGCAATTAACTCCCCTAGGTCCTGCAGTAGAGAGGTGAAAATAAGGGTGACTTTTTGTTTGCAGTCTATTTTAGGGGAACCCTACCCCAAGAAAGGGGAGAGAAGGGCAGTACTGGGGAACCTAGTCCCAAATAATCCGGGAAGAAGTGTTGGGGTGTCCATTTCCGGGTCATTCGGAGCTTCTCACGTCGAGACTTCGAGCGTTCGAGCCGAGTCGCATCAGTGGGATGACCTTGAAGAGGTAGGGATCTGTTTCCAGCACACGCCTCAGGCAGAGTTTATTTTGGGAAACTGGACGTTGCAGTGTGGACCCTCCCTCCCAAACCTGGCCAGTCCATGGCCTCCCCTAGCCGCGTGCGCCAGTGTTGCCATGGCAGCTTGGGTGCCCTTCAACGTGTCAGGTTAGGTGTACCCTTCCAACTGCTATAGGAAACTGGACGTTACAGGGGGTACCATTGTGACCTTATGGAATTGTCACCTTGCAAGAAAATTAAGTACCTGGAGTCTCCATGATCCGTCCAAAATACTGGGGTCATTAACCCTTTTTCAAGGGTCATAGAGAGTCCAGGTAGGCTGATATGTTCACCCCTGCAAACAGCGAACCGTGTTGCTAGTTCGTGTGGCCGATGCTTCCGGTTGCGTAGTAGGCAAGCAGTGAAAGCGATTACGTCACACTCAGAGGTTGTCTACTATATTTGGTGGTATGTCTCTTTTTGGGGTACCGCTTCAAAATGGTGGTTTTCCTTTTGGATTCCCAAGCTCAAAGAAAGACAGACCTGTATTGCGGTATCTGGAAGCACTGGGAGGCAACTGTCATGCCCAGGTTGGAGATGTTCAAAGGTTCGCTCGGTCGCTCTCCACACAACAAGGTAAACAGCTTGGACCGCCCTTGTTGACCCCTGTTTTCTGCCCGAAAGAAAAACAAGTGCTTTTGGCACGTAGCTGCAGTTTTTCTTACCAGAGATTCTTCCTTTGTCAGAAGGCCTCTGGGCAAGCTTTCCCCCAGCGAATCATGTCTACTACATATGGGTGTCTTTTGAGGGTACTCCTGTTTTCTTTTTTTCCTTTTTTTAAGGGACACCAAGACGGGTGTAGGGCACCCTAGATACACCAAGGGTACGCGGAAAGGCCTACTTGGACCCTCAACTACCCTAAAAGTCAGAATATAGCCCATCATGTTGGCAAACAGCTTTGCTCTTGCACGCACACCACACCTGAACAGAACCCGACATGCAAGAATTACGAGAACATGCCGGGAATAGTGGTCCAACAAAAACAAACTCGGATGAGGTGAATCCCGGGCGCGGACACGTCAGTACCCATTCCGGTGCCTTTGGGCACTCTGAACATTGGAAACCCGACTCCTTTGCTTGTTTGGGGATTCCTTGTTGCTTGGACCCGTCACATGTCGGCACATGGTCGTTACTAATTTGCCAATGCTTGATAAGAGGGTCATAACCATGGGGGATCGACACTTGGATGTGTGTTGCCAAGATAGTAAGTGGTTATCCACACACTTCACTCCGCTGAACGTTCGCTCGGGTTGCTAACAGCTTGCTAACTTGTCGAATAAAACACCCAAGTACTTCAAGTCCTTGCTTGAATCCTTACCCCTTCTGCAAATACGCGCCGTTTTTAGGTTACTTCTTGAACAACCCGTTTTTGTTTTTCCATGGTAAATACCTAACCATGTTTGACTTGCTGGTGTTCAGTAGAGAATGACCAACCCGGGGCGTTGGGAATGAACCGGTTTTGGGGGTTCCCTTAAAGGAAGCCATGTTTGCAATGGCTGGTGCTCGGTAGGGAATGAGGGAATGAACCTAGGGAGTCTCTTTAACAAAAACCACCAGTTGGGTTCAACCTAGGGATTCCCCTGAAGGAAACCACCAGATGGATGGCTTATCTCGGTGTCATTCCATGTCTCATTCCCTGCGAGTTTCGCACCGGCGAGTTTGGAGGATTGACATCATCCAGCAAATCCATAAGTCCGCGCAAAAGCGCGGTGCAACAGGCACGGGATTACCCAAAAGCCGCGGAAGCAGAAGAAGAAGAAGAAGAAGAAGGAGAGGATTGAAATGGCTGTGGGTCAAAAGCCCGTACCCCCAGTGAACATCCCAATCCCCACTAAAAAAAAACTAAGATGGGTGGTGCACCTACCCCAAAGTAGTACCATTATTTGGCTGTGGGTCAAAAATAGGTACCCAAAATGGCTTGGTACATGGAGACATGGACGATTTAACCTGCGGTCCATATCCTGGTGGTTTAATTTTGACCCATACCCAAATGATACCCCGGTGTCATGTCAGCTCCGGAGGCCGGCACGCCCATCGACACCCTCGTTGCTCGACTCGCGCCTGCTTTTGGGCAGCACGTCCCGGCCGGCGAGATCCACAATCTGCGCGGTTTTCGCTTGGGAGCCAATCGAACGAAGCAAGCGGACACCGGGGAAGCCACCTGGTGCATCGAGTGGCCCCTTAAAAGTTGACCCTAGATACAAACTCATCCTATAAAACTATGTGGATGCTTCTTTCAATTTGGGGGCCCCGTTCAGGTAGGTGCTTCCTTTTGGTTTGCCTTTATACATCCTCAAAGGGGTCCGTCCCCCTGTTTTCAGATAATAAATGAGAGATCCACAAGCTTTTGTGTTGTGTGCTGTTCAACTTGGCCAGAATGTTTCTTGGTTGAATTTGCACCTGCTTGTTACGTAACAACAGCCCCACTTTTCAAGGTGATTGTTGGGCGGAAGAAAACTCCCTGTTTGCTTGCAGAACAAGGGAGACAGTTTTAAGGTTGACCATAGCGCTTGGGTGTTCAATTTGACATAGTAAGTTGCTCCTAATCCAAGCTATAGATGTCATCCCTGTCCGCCCTTGAAATCTTATGAAACAGCACATTGAAACCCTTGTCACCCAAAACGTGTTGGCTCACCAAAGCCACGTAAGCGTCAAGCGAAATCAGCGGCTCTGATGGCCGTGAGCACATAACGCAGCTGTAGCTGTCCACGCGCTGCAAAAGCGCGTCCAGTCCATACGCCCCAGAGAAAGTTGCTGTTTGAAGGTGTTTTTGGAGATGTCATTTCAGCAAAAGTTGTCCATAGAGTTTATGTGTGTTTAAGCAAACAAGCAAGACTTCATAGCAGGGAGAAGCTATAATTCTGGTAAAACCACAACAAGTATGTTCACCAGCCTAGCGCTCAAAACAAGCAACACACGAACGCCTGGTTGCTGTGCTGGATCCAGGAACTTGCACCGGAACTGTCATTTTGCTCATGTAGGCAAGCTCCATCAACTCCTGGAACTTTGAGCTGTGACACATAGCCTTTACCAACAGCATGTGCCTTCCCTTTGCATAGATCTACATCCGTCCTATTTCTAAGCTAAGGTGTGGTCAGAAGATGCAAACACTCAGCAAGTTTGGAGCCAACAGCAAAAAAGGAAAATTTGGAAAATTCTGGAGCCATTACAAGTAAAAACAACAACAATGCAAAATGTATCAACAGAACAAAGTGACACACAGCAAAATTCTGGAGCCAATGAGTCAACATTCAAAAGTGAAGAAGCAAAAGGTTACAAGCGGGAAAAAAACAAACAAAAAAACATGTCCCGGCATAAAATTGACCATGGGTTGAACTATTCTACTTGTTTACTTGTTGTTATTTATTGTGTTTTACTTGTTGTTTTTGTGTCATTGGCTTTCGAATTGCACTTTTTACTTTCTTATTCTTTGGGCCTTTTGAGCCATCGGTACCACATATCCTAGAGTTTCTACTGCTTTACTTTTCGCTCCAAAATAGCTGATGACTTTGGATCTTCTGACCAAACCTCAGCTAGGACATAGGACAGAGGTGGATTTATAGTGGGGTTTCTATTTGTATACATATAATTATGCGTATATATAAATATATTTATGGATTCATGGGGGTTATATATATATATATATGCATATGTATACACAATATCTTTTGTCTGCCTGGTACCCTTGCAGGCGCCCAACCTAGCAGCCCCCGCCTGGAAGTTCGGATAGCTCGGAGGCTTTTCCCTCGGACGCAAGTTGAGTGGCCCACAGGTACCTTCGAAGGATGCGCCTCCAGTAGATTCCAAGACTCCAAGTACATTGGCACCTTTTTTTCAGTTGGGCTAGGAATTCGTCATATACACCGTCCTGAAATCCGCAGTTCCTCCAGTAGAGAGGTTAGAATAAGGGTACTGACTTTTTTTTCTGTGGTCTATTTTAGTAGGGGAACCCTCCCCAAAAAAGGGTAAAAGGATCTAAAAGGGCACAACTCGGGGACCTAGCTTCTGATGCGCCTGGGGGTCCAGAAAACCGGGGACGCAAGTCGCAAGACCCGTTCAGCTCCTTCATTGGAGCCTTTGCTTAGGGGTGATGTTGACCCAAGCTCCTTTTGGTTTCGTGGCTTCCCTACCATCTGTTGGCTTCTGGGGTGGGTGTCACCACCTTTGGCACTGAAAGGGGCAATCCATTCGGAATGCGAGGGCAAGTGGTTCGAAAGCCTGGTGAGATAACCCACAAAATTCACGGTTGTAGGTCTCCGTTGCGTGGGTTATAGCCAGGCTTACTCACCACTTACTAAGTGGCCGGTCGCCCCTTTAAGTAGGTGGCCCAACAAGCGGGTCAACGTACATCCTCAGCAAGTACGTGGACCCGCTGGTCTAGGGAACAAGCAGCTTGCTTACCCTAATTTACCGTCGTTTTTTGGTTAAGCATGATGGACTACCGCATCCCAGCACCGCTCTAGAAGCCTGGCCCACACTGAAGGAAAGCCAGGCGGTTTCATGTCGACCCCGGATGAACCAACCCGGTCCTACTAGTAGGAGGGTGCTCCCTCCCAAAGTGAGCAATGACTAAAATCACTAAAAGGGGACACCCCATCCCTCAAAGTCAACTCTGGGTTCTGCCCGTTTTCCGATCCCCCGCTAAAAGTGACTAACTGTTGGTGGGTGAAATTCGGAAACTGCCATTAAACGCTAAACGCTAAACTAAGGAACCAGATGGCTGGGCTTGCCACCAACAGCTTCTTCGATTTGCTTAAGCCCCCTCAAAAAAAACACAAAACATATATATATATATATATATTTTCCAGTAGTCATAAATTCCCTCTAAAAACCAACAGGGGGAAAATCAACAATATTCTTAAGCAAATGGATGACTATGGGTTCTGCTTCATCCGGGGTCAACATTCGCAACTGCGGTTTGTGTGGGCCTTCTGGGCGGCATGGCCACCGTGGATGTGTCGACGTCAAGCAAGTTGACGGTTCTTAGATTTCAATCGAATTGGGCTAGATCCCCAACATGTCCAAAAACGTTTAATGGTGTGGAAACTATTAAAGAAAGCCTTCTGAGATTTACCGTTGTCGGGCTGTTCCCTGATCCCCTAAAAGTCAAAATATTTCAATGGTGTGGAAACTACCTCTAAACTTTAAACCCAAACGACCTCAAAGTCTCAGGGCGGGAACCACCAAGCAATCTGCCATGATGTTGTGGTTCAGTATATGTTTGATGAGCTTTGAACTGGGAGAAGAACATGGGCATGCGTCGTACCTCGTCAAGAGACGCTCCTGCAAGTTCTTGCAGGCCACAAACAAATCCTCCCGATATGTAATGTATAAGCCAGTCCCGGCTGATTTATTGGAGGCCCCTCTTAACAGGGTTCACTTGCAGGTCAATTGATCCCCCCGCAGCAAGGAGCCTCCATAGCGCTCCACAGGGGAAAGGGATCTCTAGCAGGGTTCGGGCCCGAAAGGGGGAGGAGGTCCCAGAATTTTAGGGCGCACTTACCTCCCCCCCCTCCCACTACGTTGAGTACAGTTAGGCAACCAGTTTGCAGAATGTATATTTTGTTAAGTTTGCTTCACTTTGAGTCAGTGGATGTAAAATGCATCCTGGCGAGCCGAGTGGAGTTGACGCCCTCTTCCTTGCACTGGCCGCGCAGCTGCACGTGAGGCTAAGCGCACCGGCAGAGACCACGTTGGCCAGATGACAATTCGTCCGGAACCGGGTCCTCTTTTTCCAAGGGGTGCCGGACTTGCAGTAGTCGATCCGGAAGTCGCGGCAGTGGATCATGGGATGCCACTAACACACAAAACGGAAACAAGAGCAGCATAGATGTCCTGCTCGATGGGCTCACCGCGCTGGCGCCAGATCGAAGAACCGTCAGGGTTCTCGATCCAAAAAGTGCTTTCCGCTGGACAAAGTCAAAGTGCAGGTTGATTTTCTTCTGCCGACACGACACATACAAAAGTGGCAAGGCCAAAAAAGGATCGGTCCTGTGGAAATTCCAAGCACCGAAAAGGGGGTTGGGGGATTTCCGCAATTCAGGGCCTGGCCCACTTGGGGTAAAACACCCTACAAACGCCCAATGCAGGATACCCTCCCACCAATTAACATGGAACCTGACGTTTGGGGGAGTTCCCTTAAAAGGAACATCTTGGAGTCTCCATGACCTTTTAAAAATGGGTCAACGACGTCAACGACCCCAAGATTTTGGGGTCATTGACCAACCATTTTTCATTCGGGTCAGAAGGAGACTCCAGGATCCAAACTTTGGGACCCCGTTGAACGTCTCCGGTTCCATGGTTCCCTTAGGAACATGGTCCAAACCGGGAACCCCCCGAAACCTCCAGTTTCATGTTGACTCATGGAAGGCTACACCGAGCCGGACACCTCGACCCAAAGTCGACATATCCGAAGCAGTCTGAGCCCTGGACAGAGAGATCTCGCCCGTAATGGGATTTCTCCTGGCTCGAGATGCGGCCTTCCGATAGGCCAAATCTTCACCACCCGAACGGTAGCAACCAACCGTGTATGTTTTGCAGCCCACCAAAAACGAACAGAACCAAACGACTAAAAAAAAAACGACTAAAACCAAGAACAGTGAAGACATGTCTGCAATGATTCTTTATGAGATAGCCCCAAAGTGGCGCGACAACACTGGCGCCCAGTGCCAAGTGGGCTTTGGGTCTTCGAACATGCCACCCCGAGCCCGCTCACTTGGAATTGCACAAAAGGCGACGTGATCATCTGCTCAGCCAAAACGGGGGAAAAAATGGGCTGTCCTCAGATCCTCTGCAAAAAGTTTATATAGCTAGTGGTTTAAATGGAACTACCACTAAACCCTAAAACCCTAAAGGACGGCTGGGAACCGCCAAGACATCTGAGAAACCTCGGCACTGTAGTCTCAACTGGGTGATCCATGGGATGTACCGACCGGGTTGCTTTCGGATGCTAGACACGCGCTTGTTGGCGTATGCCAACAGAACCAATTTAGTCAGTAGAAGCACGAGTATCACTCGGGTAACTGAGAGGTTGGTCCCCCCTTTTGTCCCACAGTTCAGACCTACCTGACGTGCGTTGAACATCCTCCGTTTCTCATTGCCCAAAGAACCCAGAAACGAAAGGCTACCCTTTTGAAACCCTGACTACTAATGGACCGAAACAAGGAAAGCAACAGGTCAAAAGGTCGGATGAAGGACAGGTGAGGTTTCGAATTGGGCCCCCTGGACTTGTCTCACGCGAATCGACCAATCTCGCCAGGGGAGGTCCTGCATTTGCCCAGACTTGTCTACCTGGAGTCTCCTTCTGACCCTTTTAAAAATGGGTCAACGACCCCAAAACTTTGGGTAATGACCATTTTTCAAGGCTCAGACTCGGAGACTCCAGGTAACGCGAATCGACCGCCAGGTCCTGCATTTGCCCATCAGCACGCTGGAGGTCAGGAACTTCTGTTCCAGCTTCAGCTTCAGTGGCAGGCCTCAAGCGGCTCGGCAGTTGGAAGGAGGCTCAGCCAGCTTAAAAAAAAGGAGCGGTATTTGCCCTGGAAAAACATGTTTCTCCAAACAAATACACCAAAGAAAGTGGGTATTTGGAGTGGAGGTACCCAATGGACCGATTCCTTGTTTCTGCCGAAGTGACCCATAAAAAAGCGGTACAAAGGCAGAAGCAAGGGGTCCTTTGAGGGTTGAGTCGAACAAGGAACACCATTTGTTTGGCTCCTTTTCCCGAGTGGCACACTGTGGAATTTGAAGTCGGCTGTGCCCGAAAGGCTTGACAAACAAAGGAATCACTGTGCGGGTTGACCTAACATTCCAAACATGTCCTATCTTGAAGCTTGAGTAGGAAAGCAAATTGAGGTACCCAAAGATTCCAAGTACCTAGAGTCTCCATGACCCTTAAAAAATGGGGTCATTACCTAAAAAATGGGGTCATGGACCTATTTTTGATTCGGGTCAGAAGGAGACTCCAGGTACATTGGTACCTTTATGGTTTTGGGTTTGGTAGGAATTCGTCAAATACACAGTCCTCAAATCCGCAAACATAAGGTTGTTGAAGCCTTTGCGACACAAAGCTGACAGCTTGTATGGTCGCAGCTGGCAGCTTTGGCCACATCCCCACTGGCTGCTTTCTATCTGATTTATCGAAACACAAAAAAAGGAAAAGCAAAACAAAAAAACAACTTCCTGGATCGCCAGTTGCTGCTTTTTGTCCATCCACTTGACCCCAAAAACCAGCACCAGTGGCTGAAAAAAATGCAACTTGGCTATCCAGGTTGGCCCTTTTCTGGAGGCCCCAGAAAGGCAGTCCCCATCTTTACGAGACACGAGATGCGACGTATCCCTGCGTCCATCCCTTGAAGCCTTGGCACCTTGTTGGGGTAGCTGATAAGGCTAAGGGGCAACCCCCTCTGCAAAAAAGAAATCAAGCAGGGATCCTTACATTATACACCTGAACATTGCCTTGTACTTTGGGTGAAAAAAGCCTTGTTTCAAATGGGCAAAATGTATCTTTTCAGGAGCCCTGTCAAGGGTCGTGCGCATTGCCCATTTCTGTGATATCAACGGAAGACCTTCCAAATAACGCAACCCCCCTCTCATACAAAAAAAAACAAGGGTTTTTTTCGCACATGTTTCAGCCGGTTTCACGGCTGCCAGTTTCGGGGTCCTCGTGTTGAGAAAATCCAACGAACCTGGTACGTTGCAGATTCTGCCGTTCGGAAGTGGTGTATGTGGTGTCCCGCTTTCGGAAGCCGCCGAATACGAGGAAATTAGGCAACCTCCAGTTGACATTGCCTGGTTCTGCTTTGTTTCACTTAGGTGCACAGTTTTTTTTTTTTCGTGAAGCAACATACCGGTTGTTTTGCACGGCTTGAGCAAAATCGTTTTCAAGGCTTCCCACCGCGGGGTTGGGGTCCAGACTAGGCCTGTGCTCAACCATACAGAGGTCCGGGATCAAGGACCTTCCCGTTGAAAGGAGAATGAGCCCCCAGTTGGCTTGCGAAGGACATCTATTTCGCCCAACTTGAAAGTGTTGTACTTCTCCAGCCTGCGGACAGGAGCTGTTGGAAGGGTATCTGCCATAGGTGTCCTTTTGGACAAATCGACGGGTTTCCCTGGTAGGCGCATAACACCCATCTAAACCAGTGCCATCCATTTCTAACCAAAGCAACCTAAGAAGGACACCTACAATAGTCACAATGTCTTGAAATTCAGTTGCCCAGTGACCCTCGTAGGACACATGGACCCTCGTAGGACACATGGATCTAGGGGTACTTTCCAAATTATTTACAGGGATCCTTCTTTCTAGAAAACTCCAGGACCCAGGGAATACGGCCAGTTTCTTGAAAAGAACGATGGTTGAAAATAATGAACAAGGACTCATCCCCAGAGCACGCCCATTGGATGGACGAAATCTGCACCACCTGAGAAACCCTGAAATCACACTTCGCCTGTAAATGCCAACCAGCGTTCTGGTTTCTTATGGTTTCAAAGCGGTGCGAAACGGAATTCGCAACCATCCACGGTATTTTTGACAATGGACCCCCTAGTTCCCTCGAAGGACACATGGACCCCACTTTGTTCCCCACATCAACCACCATTTCGGGTGAATTCGGTCGTGTGAATCCACAGTAGGGGTCCATGTGTCCTACGAGGGTCACTGGGCAACTGAATTTCAAGACATTGTGACTATTGTAGGTGTCCTTCTTAGGTTGCTTTGGAAAGAAATGGATGGCACTTCAGATGAGTGTTATGCCCCATGTTCGAACCGCTCAAACGGACAAACAGACAGCGATGGATATCCGGGCCAGCCGGGCCGTTCTCATCATGAGCCAGCGTGTGGGCCTGGGGCTTCCCCTCCTCCTCCTTCTCTTTCCTCGGGGCAACCGACTTACCGTCTTACCGACTCACCCCAAACACCTCACGTCCCGTGGATTTGCAAAACAAAACAAAAAAATCCCCAACTGATCATGGAAGCTAAAATCCTGGCATGGAAGCTGCAATCCTGGCCTAAGTACATCGAAACCTCAAAATTGGCCCTTTTCATGGAAATTACTTGGGCCTTAAGCCCACCTTCGTCAATGGAATCCTGGACTCAGCGAACAGGAATTGGTCAAGGTCCATAGGGAAGAGCATTTCAGTGTCAATTTTCAATACCTGAAAGAATCGCTTGGATGCCCACTCGCCATGGGGAAAAAAGAATCGGCCTCTTTTTTTGCTTGGTTGAGTTCAAAGAAATCGGAACCCTTCCAAAAGAAGTAAAAAGGGGGGAATCCACTGGGCAGCTGAAATCGGTGAGCTCCTACGTCAAACCAAGCGGCGGGAGAAGCTTATGCAGTGGCCGCCGAAAGTCCCGACGCGGTTGTTGGTCCCGAAGTCAAATATGCGCAGCTCACTTGGATGTGGCTCAGCTAAGAGCCAGACCGCAGCTTTGAGTACTTTTCAATTTACCATCAGGGTTCCCTCCATTTGCTTAAATCCCTGGAAAAAAATGAAAAAAAGTCCAGTAGTGATCGATTCCCTCTTAAGAGCAACAGGGGAAAACACAGAACAAATACTCTTGTAACCAGATGGTCCGAAAGGATGCCCTGTGTGCTTGCCTGAAGTCTTCATGACCCTTGAAAAATGGTTGGTCATTACTACTCAAAATGTTGGGGGTCGTTGACCCATTTTTGATTCGGGTCAGAGGGTCAGAAGGAGACTCCAGGTGCTCATATTGGCCAAGCAGAAAGACCCAGGTTAACCTCGGTCAACGTGCAAGCGCGTGCAAGCGCGTGCAAGCGCGTGCAAGCGTGCAAGCCCACAGCTTGGAGGTAATCAAGCGTGTTATATGTATTCATCACTAGGTCCTCCAGATTTCAGAGGGTAAAATAGGGGTACCCGATTCTTTTCTTCTGTAGTCTATTTTAGTAGGGCAACCCTCCCCAAAAAAAGAAACGGTGAAAGGGCACCTAGCTGGGGGACCCAGATCATGTAGGGCAAAGATGTTCAACCCGCGCGTCGGCGCGGATGAAGGATCCCTGGAAAGAGCTGCAACTGCAATCCAAAGCAAGGGGTGCATGAAGTGGGCTTCCCCCAGTTGAACAAAGTATGTTTCGCTTGATGTGTCAAACCAACTTCTTCTTTGGACCCCCAAAAGGGGTGTGGTCTTCCTTTTGGTTGTTCAATCCGACCTAAAAAGGGCTCTGTCCAAAAACAATCAAACACACACGCACACACACACACACACACACACACACATAGATTGCCGCACCCACACCAAAGCGAAGACGGCCCATCCTCACGGCCTCCAACTCAAGGGGATTCAGTTGACCCCATTAGTCAACTAGCCAGTTTATTTACATGGCTGTGGCTCAAAAAACCGGAATTCCAAAATGGCTTGCCCTGGTAAGTGGAAACATGGAAACCAAAACCTGCGTAACCCTGGCTGTTTAATTTTGAGCCACACCCACATGGGGGTGTCCATTTCTGGTTGAAATGTGGGGAATCAGAACACTTTTGGAGGGCCCAAAAAACCACCCCCTATCAATAAACTGGTTGGTTGATTTTAATATGGGGTCAACATTATGATTATTGGTCAAGGGACCGCATGAAGGGTTAACCTAGGCAACCTTCCAGGCCCAATGCCTCAGGCGCAAGCCAATGTTGCAGCACCCAGCAACCATACACTAAAATCAAGATACCGACATCATCCAACAGCCAAAAACCAACAGCCTGCATGCAAACTAGACTCGAAATGTGCCATGAATCCCAAATTGTTTGCCTTTAAACGGGACCCGTGGATAGCTACCCTTGCCACCGTGTTCCCCTTACAGTACTTCCACTTTAGTGTGACCCTCAAATCGATTGGTGTGGGTTCGTTAATTGTCGACGTGGACGGCTCTTTTAATTCCCCTTCTGGAATGCCAGGGTTCACAAAGAGTTCTGGCGCAATATGGCAGTGGGTGAAAAACATGTACAAAAATGGCACCTTGGTAAATGAAACCAAAGACGACAACCTGCGCAAGCCTAGCTCTATCTAGCTCTTTAAGTTTGAGCTACAAACATATCCGAAAGCCTTGGAGTTCTGGTTGGAGGATCTTTCGCACCAGGGATCGGATGATCGGGTTCCTTTTAACTTTTGAGCCCCCGGCTCGCCATAGCTGCGAGAGAAGAAGCGGAGCTCCCGGGAAGTGTTGCCTGGTTGGAGGCAAGAAGCGCCTTTTTTTTTAAGTGGCTACCTGGAGTCTCCATGACCCTTTAAAATGGTTCAACGACCCCAAAATGTTGGGCAATGACTCCATTTTTGAAGGGTCATGGAGACTCCAGGTATGAGTTTTGACTTCAAAAAGTGCTGGGTGAACATGAATCACCACCAACATCATGTCCACCAAAGGACAACAACAGATTCATGCCCATCTCGAAAATGGCCCCAAGTGGTATTTTCATCAACCCCCAGAACCCCCCCCAAAACAAAAAAACTACTTCGCTTCGAGCAATCCCCACCCTCCACACTCACGAGCTTACGACCGTTGCAACAAATTCCTCCACATCCTAGGGACTTCGACTCCAAATTCCCATCAACTCAGCGGGATACTCGGCGGGATCCACTGGCGAGCCGCTTTGGCGGGATGCTCGGCGGGATCCACTGGCGAGCCGCTCTGGCGGGATGCTCGGCGGGATCCACTTCTGGCGGGATACATCCACTGGCGAGCAGCTCTGGCGGGATACTGGGCGGGATCCACTGGCAAGCAGCTCTTGCGGGATACTGGGCGGGATCCACTTGCGAGCAGCTCTGGCGGGTACTCGGCGGGATCCACTGGCGAGCAGCTCTGACGGGATACTGGGCGGGATCCACTGGCGAGCAGCTCTGGCGGGATACTCGGCGGGATCCGCTGGCGAGCTGCTCTGGCGGGATACTGGGTGGGGGGCGTGATGTAGAAGCATCGCAAACGCGGATTCCAACATAGAATCTAACAACCCCTTCCTGTCGGGTGGGGAACAAGAGACGTTGCCGTTGCGGAACTTGAGCACTTTGAGCTGTTAAGCACCCCCAAGCTTACCTTGGGCACAAAAGTGGCTAATCCTCCACTGGAGAAGCGCTTGGAGGGGCTGAAATGGCCATGGGTCAAAACCCAAATCGTACTCCCAGTGAACATCCCAATCCCCACTAGAATAGGTTCTAAAATGGGTGGTGCACCTATCCCAAAATAAAATGGGATCCCCTTGGTTCTGAACCATGGCCAAATGTCTCCTGGAATCGGAAGCTTTGGTTTGGTACTGCCCCCGAACTGCCCCAAAAGAACTGGGTGCTCTACAATAAGCTCACCCTAGGAAGCAAATCGGAAGGGACCTTCAGACTCGCAGGCTCGGCCAAGCAAGTGGCTAGCCACCTGTTTAATATAATGTTGACCCAGGATTAATAAACCCGTCCCATTAGGGGGGTGTTCCCTCCCAAAGTGATGAATCCCCACTAAAAGGGGACACCCCCCTATTAATCAACCAGGGGTTTCGTAATCCAGGGTTAACATTACAAAACTACCTGGAGTCTCCATGACCCCTTTAAAAATGTGGTCATCGACCCCATAATTTTGGGGTCATTGATCCCATTTTTGAAGGGTTGGAGACTCCAGGTAGATTGGCCTAAAACAATGTCCAACTTGTTTACGTAAAAGTACCACCGAAATGGTCCAAAACCGAAAAGTTGAAGCTTCAGGAACTCAGGAAGTGAGACAAACCAAGTCGTAGCCGATAATTGAAACTTTGGGGACTAAGCAGTCCCAGACTGAACTTGAACAATTAGCATATATACCTGGAGTCTCCATGACATTAGAAAAATGGAGTCATTGCCCAAACTTTAGGGGTCATTGACCCATTTTTAAAGGGTCCTGGAGTCATGGAGACTCCAGGTATAAGCTCAGTCGCCGGACTGAACTTTGGGATAGAAGTGATACCAGCATGAACATCGCAGACACTGGATTGGCCGACACATCTGAACATGAAATTCGAGGTCTAGGGACCTTCTTTGGGGTGGAAAATTCTACCCAAACGACCTTCCGTAAAGTACCTGCCTCCATTCTGCAATTTGCAACATCGGTGATCGAAAAAGGGTTCAATAAATATCCTTGGGCAGCGGTTGGATGACCAAAGTATTACAAGTAAAGCAACCACAATGCACAAACAATACGGATCCCATGAGGGAAATTCTTGTCAATTCCTTGTTTGGATCCAAAACAGAACTGAACCCCCTAAAGGACAATGGCAAATCACCGTAAATTAGAGGAAGGCCCTTGTTCCCCTCCGGTCTCAGTGCACAAAGCCTCTGGCGGGCAATCCATTTGCGAATACGTCCAAAAGAAAATATCAAAAACATATGCCCAGTAGTGAAACCGATTTCCTTGTAGGTCCTCCAGTTGGGAGGTTAGAACAAGGGTACCCATTTTTTGGTTTGCTGTAGTCCATTTTAGTATTGCAACCCTCCCCAAAAAAAGAAACCGGTAAAATGTCGAAACCGAGGCCCTAACTGGTGGGTTGAATGGCAGCCTAACCGCTAAACCAACTAAAAACAACCACCAAAAACGCAAGGAGCCGGACGGCTGGGAACCTTCGAGCGAAGAAACCATACCAAGCTTCTACAATTGGCTCGTCTTTGTTTGAGGGTTTCCCTCTTTGGGTTTCAAAAGGGAAGCCAAACTGACAACCACCATTTTGGAGCTGTCCCTAAAAGCCAAACTCAATTGGATATCGACCATCTTTTGGCTTGCGGTACTTCTGGAGTTCGGTTAAGAGCTGATTGATATCCTACTAGTTTCGGCTCGGGTCATTTAACAACAGGTATTTTTCCAGAAGCATACCTATAGGGAGTCCGCACTACGGGGTTGCTCGAATGCTTGTCAAGTACCCCAGACGTGGTGGTCCATGGTAACAAAGGGCGCTCTTTGCGTGGTTGGCTTACACTGGAAATCCGATCAGTTGATCAAGAAACAACAAAACAGAAAGAGGGTATTTGGAGTAGAGTGAAGAAGCTGGAAAAAAGGGCTCGCAACCACCTGGGTGTCTGAAAATTTCAAACATTCAGGTCAAGCGGCCATTTTTTTCCAAGAGGAAACCCGTTTGGACATCAAGATGCGGAGATTCAAGTCCACCACAGAAAGGGAAGGTGGTTCCAACTCTGCTTTTTTTTTAGGTTGGGCCCTCCCAACTGGCGGCTTTCCTTTTGGTTTCCCTTTAACATCATACAAACAAGGGGGTATGCCCAAACAAAAACGCACACAAGTGAACCTTAAGTTGCACACTGATTCTAACAAGAGATCCGTGTCGGAGCCTGCAGCATCTGCGCCAGCAGCCCTGAACAAAGGCCGATGGGTATTTTGGGCTGTCCCAGGGGGGGGGGGGGCCCGGGCTTGGTGGGGTGGGTGGGGATGGGTGGGGTGTGGGGGGAGTGGGGTGCGGTGGGGATGGGTGGGGTGTGGGGGGAGTGGGGTGCGATGGGGATGGGTGGGGTGTGGGGGGAGTGGGGTGTGGGTGGAGGGCAAGGTTGGGCAAGGGGAAACAAGAAACCAACCACCTGTCACGTACTGTACTTGGGCCCCACTTGCTTGCCAAACGCCCAGTTCAAGCCGCGAGCGGGACCAACCTTCCGCCTGCAAGAGGAAGGGCATTAATAAGTATCACACAAAAGGTAAAAGCAAACTCCTTGCTGAAAGGCAAATACTCATGACCAAGGTGTTGTCTAAAGTGGGTACACTATATTTTGCCTCGGCAATTTTACCTGGCAGTGTGCACGCGGGCCCACACTGCTAGCATTGACAACGCCCACAGTGCCTTGTTTCTGCCAACATGCTGCATAAGGCATGTAAGAGCTCATGATTGTCACCGTGCCACGCTCCTTTTAGCGAAGTAGGATGTTTCAGGCTGCCCATGTGTTCGTTCAAAAAACCCGCAAAGCCAACACATCAAAGAGACGGAGAAGGGCATCGGAAAAAAACAAACAAGTACATAATGTACATATATATATATATATATATATATATATATATATTATACACATACTTGGCTGCGTGCGTGCGTGCGTGCGTGCGTGCGTGCGTGCGTGCGTGCGTGCGTGCGTGCGTGCGTGCGTGCGTGCGTGCGTGTGCGTGTGCGTGCGTGCGTGCGTGCGTGCGTGCGTGCGTGCGTGCGTGCGTGTGTGTGTGTGTGTTTTTTAAGGGAACGCCACCCCCCAGAAAATAAATGGTGGTTTCATGTTGGTTTCCCCTCCACACCACCAAAACTCTTCTGTTTCCCAGTGGATCCCAGTTTCCAGCTAAGTTCCTGGGATTTAGATGGCTCAAATTGTTACTATGCAGGCAGATGGATCATAATGGATCCAGTGGATTTGGTAGTTGATGTTAGTTCGGAGCCCCGTCCACAGGAAACAGGAGAAGGACAAAAACTCACTGGAGCATCTGAACTGGTTCTTCATTGAAATCGCTTTCTATGGAGGTTCCCTTTGAAGGGACATGGCTCGGACACCATGATTGAACTTCCCAGAAGCAACGTCAAAGCATGATTAGAGTTAGGCCCAGTTATAGAATGTATACTTTATTGTTTGCTTCACATGGAGTGACTGGTAAAATGTAAAATGTATCCTAAGTCTACCCCAGAAAGTGTGTAAGCTAGTTGGGTGTATTTGTTTTTGCTTTTGGTGAGGCCACCTCAGGGGCACTAAAGTGATTTCCCTCCGAGTCGAAGAGGATGATATCTAATGGCAAAAAAAAAGATGTCCACAGTCCGGCAAAAGGTAAGTCCTGCAGTCAAGCGCACACATCTCGGGAAACAGAATTAAACAAAACAAAATACTAAACAATAATAACAATATCAATAATAATAATAATACTACTAATAATAATAATAGTATTAATAATAATTAATACAGATAATAAAACGCAACAAAGTACCCTCCTGTCCACTGAAAGAAGACCGTTTGTCTTCAAACGGGACCCCGAGGTGGGGTTCCAATGTGGACAGGGTAAATTGGAGGGTCTCCTTGGTCCCTTCATGCTAGGATTGGGGCCCCGGATCCCATCTTCACATCTAGGGCTCCTGCCACGCATCCTTCACCATGGGAAGCTGATGACCTCAGCTGATGCTTTTTGGCCCAGCGGAACTTGCACACGTAAGGGGCCCTGGGGTTCAATCCAGGTTCATGTTTCACCACCATTAACTGTTCAGGATTGTCGTCACTGGGTCCCCTTGGGCCATTCTTTCAATGGGAATCGGTTAAACGTTCGGGGGAAGCAAATTGTCTTGCAAACAGGAAGATGTAACCCGTGGTGCTTTAAGTGTCCTTTGATTCTGCATGGATGCAACACATCGCAACCTAGCAGAAAGGACCCCATATAGAGTAGCCCTTTTCAGTATCACTTCTTAGTGGGGTGCAACCATGGTAGGGCTGCTTTTGAGAAAGAACCTGGGTTGCTCCCTTCAGCCCCAGCAAAAAGGTGCATGAACGTGCTGATAGGTATGGAGAGGCCATTTGCCATTTGGGGCGATTGGGCACCAAAGGCCTACTCGCGGGCTTGTGGAGGTCCGTGCAAGTGAACAAGTGAAAGGATCAGTGCAAGCGGCTTCGCAATCCAAAGTCAGAAGTATGAACCAGCTAGGTCCTCCTGTAGAGAGGTTAGAATAAGGGTACCACCTTTTTCACACGTCTATTTTAGTAGGGGAACCCTCCCAACCAAAAAAGGGGTGAGAAAGGGCATCTAGCTGGGGGACCTAGACAGGCTAGAAACCCGCTTTGCCGGAAGTTTCACGAGGGTCTTGCGGCATGAGCTTGGTTCACCTGCCGAAGAAATCCAGCGAAAACGCCGAGTGGCCCGGGCACTGTGCGCTGAGTGGCGCATGCAGCTCCGCAAAAAAGGAGATATGGATCTGGTTCAAAACCAATGGTACCATTTTGGGACAGGTGCACCATCCAGTTTGGTCTATTTTAGTGGGGATTGGTTGATGTTCACTGGGGGTATTGGGTTTTGACCCATGGTGATGTGGATACGATGTTCAATTCTGGAATCTCCTCCGCAAAGCTAGTGACCAAGACCAAATGTAGGCGTTTCCCACTGAGAAGGAACCGAAGGACCCTTTGGCGGGCATCATTTATATGTTTGTATCTAATAGCGATCTTTGATCTTTTGTGTGGGTCTTTCACATGTACAAAATCAGAGTAGCCAGTTTGCATCATTTCGTACGTAACGAATGGGTTCGAGCGCAATTGGGGCAAACCCTAACAAGGATGATTCATGTGTCTGAAAAGATGGGCTGTCCCCAGGGTTCTGGATATTAGAGGCTTGTATCAAAGTGAACTGGACAATTATTGGTCAACGTTCCATCCTAATCATGCGCTTTATATGTTCCTTTGTGTTCATCATTATTTGTCAAGAGCCAAGATGTAAAACAGTCCCAAATACCGTCCCTGAATTTATCTGCGAAACTTGTTTCCTTGTCGCTTGCTCTTGTTGCTCTCAAATCCAAGCTTTCCATTTCTGAATGGCTTTCGGAAAGCGCGTGCGTTTCGCTTGTCTGTCTTGCGCATGTGCACGTCATGTGTGTGTGTGTGTGTGTGCGTGTTTTGCCTGTCATCCTTGAGAAATAAGGGCCCTTGTGCTTGCCAAAATGCCAATGCTGGAGCCAATGACGCCGCGTCAGAACTGAGGTCAGAATCGCTTTGCAGTATGGGGAGTGGTGATTCAGGGATCTGTCAAAAGCAAACCAAAGGCTTGAGAAGAAAACCGAAAAAGCGACATGATATCAGCAATCCAAGCAGGAATTGCCAGATCTTATATGGAGCACGCTCTGCGTTGCTTGGTTGCTTGGTTGCTTGGTTGCTGGCTTGCTTGGTTGCTGGGTTGCTTGGTTGCTGGGTTGCTTGCTTGCCTGCCTGCCTGCTGGGCTTTTCCTGTGTTGAAGCGGAGGTTGGACCAATTGAAAGAGTAAACCGACAGAAGCCCAATCAAGAGCAAACAATAGATTTCGACACTCACATATATTGAGATGTGTTTGTCTCTGTCTATATAGACATATGCGTACATGTGTACATATATATATATATATAAATGTTGATGTGTCCACAAATATGCATGTAGTACAATATATACATATCTCTGTTGCATTTCGACCTGCGCATCCATACTTCCCGTCACAAGATCAATGGCCCATCACTGATCAGGTTGGCAATTATTTCAATGGTGGCTTGCCTCAGCAAATAAGCTCTGGGTTGGTTTAGGGCAGCTTCCGGGGAGGGTTCCAAAGATTCGGGTCCAAAAGGGTTCGGGGGCTGTTAGGCATACCTGGGCTTCTTGTGCAGCGGAGCTGCAAACTGCGAGTTGGGTGTTTCTCAAAACAAGAGCCCTCATGATTGCATGGTTTTCAGGGGAAACCAAAAGGAAACCAACCATCTATCTAGGGGTTGATTCCCCATTCTTTCCAACCATCGTTGTTCTCAAAAACCGCTATGTTCCCCTTGTTTTTGGAGGTTTTCTGGAATGATTCGGATCCCTGGAAAGAATGGAAATGGAAGGTACCCCTAGAATCTCAAGGGGCGCTTTTGAGGAGCTGGCAAAAAGTTAAAGTCCTAACATCCAAGCAACATGCACCAAAGTAAAGGGGTGCCTGCTTTTGAGAAGAGCCCTCAGCCCTCATCTCCTTTTCCCGCGCGGCGCGCTAAATCGCGGTCACAAGGATGACAGCTTGCGCTTTGCCAGCTTCTTCGCGGGCTCAGCCGAGAGGGTGGCCTGCAGGCTGAAACTTCGATTCGAATCTGTGGGTCAGTTGTAGAATCGCCACTCAGGAAATTAGCAGCCAAACAAATGGTGTTCCTTGTTCGACTCAGCAGCCAACCCTCAAAGGACCGGGAGTCGCCTTCTGACCCTGGAAAAATGGTTGGTCATTACCCCAAACGTTGGGGTCATTGAACCATTTTTAAAGGGTCATGGAGACTCCAGGTAGGTACCTTAGTGGGGCGGGTTGTTAAGACTCCGATTCAGGTTCCTTAGGGTTCCTAGGCTAGCTTAGGGTGCCTTAGGGACACCCCCCTATTCCATAAGTCATGGTTGCCTCAGTGGGCACGTCTGAAAAGTAGAGGGCCCCCAACCCACTTCCGATCAAGTGGGTTGGCCAGGATAAAGTCCAACTCAGAGAGTAAGTTTAGTGTCGCCTTGTCTGGCTTCCCTCGGAAACCAACAAGAACCCAAAGGTGCCAAGATACTCGGGGGCGTTCTCGTCTTATCGATGGTTTGTACCCCCAAACCCCAAACACCGCTCCTTCCCTTGCGTGATTGATTTGATTTGGTTTGAGCTGCTTGAGCTTGCTTCCGCTCAAGTGCGTGGAACCATAGGCATCGTCCCTCGGTCTGCCACGTCAATCCCAAATGCATAGCAAATCGGGTAATTCATACATAGAAAATCTTTGTACATCACCCTACCAGCAAACAGCCAAAGTAAGAGAATCCCTTTCCAGTGGTAGAGCCTGGCGTTCAGATGACCAAACCTCATTATAGACTTCCGGTCGGTGAGCAAGCTACTTGGGCGTTCGGCCAAGTCAGCAAGTGGTTAACCCATCTAACAACAAGCTTAACTCCATTTCGGGGATGCTACACGCGGGTTATGATCTGGGTTACGATCACAACTTACGAACTCCGAGCACCCAAGTAGTGACTCCTGCCTCTAAGAACGCGTCGATGCGACGCCACATGTTCTCTGTCATCCGGTGAGGCACTCCCTGGCAGCCGGCAGCGGGATAGGGGGTCCTTGTTTCGAGGGGCCCCGTTTTCGTTTGCTTCGAGGGGACCCGTTTTTGGTGGTTTCAAAGGAATGTCCAAAAGGAAAAACAACATTTAGTCGGTGGCGTCGGAAAAAAAAAAAAAAACAAAAAAACAACACAACACAACACAACACAACACAACACAACACAACACACAACACACAACACACAACACACAACACACAACACACAACACACAACACACACACACGCACCCACACACACACACACGCGCACACACACAAATCACCCGAATGAACACCAGAACCACGTGAGCTCGCAAAAGGAAGCCATCAAAAAAGAAACCACCAACACGGAACCCCCGAAGAAGGCAAGCAAACAACGCAAACACTTGGTTGACGTTGGAAGGTTAGCAGCTAAGTGGGGATTTCCCACTAAACCACAATAATCAAAAATGAAAAATGTGTCCCAACAACAACCATGAAAATATCTTCAGGCCCCCCAAGTAGGAAACATGAGGTGCGCTTTCCGCGCTCGCCGAGAGTGGCAAGTTGCGGAGATCAACCAACAAAACGACCGACTGATTGACTAGCCAAGCCCAGCCCAGCCAAAGCAACTAGCCAAAAAACACGGTGGATCCGCTACTATTGCAAGTAAGCCAACCACACGCAACTGCAATCCATGGAGAATTCCGGTAAATAACAGGACCTTTTTCTTGATCCCTTAAAGCCTTACTTGCAATATTGAATTGGCATCGCACTTGGATGTTCGATTCGGCAAGATAAGTGGGAAAGGCCACCAGGGCTATAACTAGAACCCAGTAATAACAAGGTCAAGGTCAACTCCGCTGAGGGGGCTTGCAAGCGGGTTGCAAGCTATGCTAACAACTTGCTAACTTGGAACGCCCAAACACAAGCTAACCCGCTCGTTTCCTAAGTGGATTGGTCAGAACAACTCTGGGCTTGTGACGTGCTTGTGGTTTACCACTTTGCCCAGAGGACTCATAAGTACAACGTTAATGAATCAACATGGTAAAAGCAAAAGGTCAAAAAGGTCGGGTTTGGATAAGTAAAACTTACCCAACCCCATGTTTCAAGGGTCAGACTCCAGGTAGGTCTAAACCCCGTGTGTGATCCCCCCCAATCCTGGTCCACACTGGATATGTCGTGTGCCCATGCCTCTTCAATGAAGACATCCATGTGGTTCTTCGCCTCGTGTCTGTCATATGCCTGCGATGCGACATCGCGATATCGGCCCTGCGGCCAGCGGGCGCGGGCGAGTCAAAAAAAAATCCCAGGACGGTGCGGGTTCCGCGTTTTTTTGTTAGAAGACACTTCATGGCGCTTTCCTGAACAAGCATCATACATCTAGGACCTAGATTTATGGATAATCTAGGTGGGATCCATTTGCCCTCATGGGTTCAGGGATCATTCTTTTCAAACATAACCAAACACACATGGAATCCCAATGGTGTCTCAAAAGAACACCGAGAAAGTGGACTGACACTATGTGTGTTGCTTAAAATATGCACGCCCCTTTTTACCGGGAACCACACGGAACAAATCAAACAACTGAAAGGGTACCGCCTCAAACCTAAAAAACAAAACACGACCCACTTGGCTGTGGGTCAAAATATGTACCCAAAATGGAACCCTGGTAATTGGAAAACCTGCGGTCTACATCCTGGTGGCTTAGTTTTGACCCATACCCACTTGTCCAAAGTTTGTCCGAAGGAGCTAAAACTAGGTCTTCCAGTAGAGAGGGTAGAATAAAGGTACCCTTTTCCAGTAGTCTATTTTAGTAGGGGAACCCTCCCCCCAAAAAAGACTTGGTAAAAGGGCACCTGGCTGGGGGACCAAATGAAGAGGTTCACCTTCTGCACCCATCGGATCGCTGGAGCTCCGAAAGATCAAGGCACTGCATGTCGCTCCGCCCGGGAGCAATTTGGTCGAGTCTGTGCCGACGGTTTGTGTTTTTTGGGCTTTCAGAACGGGTTGTTCTTGAGGGCTCTTGAGGAATTGGTCGGGATGCATTGCAGGGCCCGGGCAAATTGACGGAGGAAAACAATGCCCTCAAATAGCCTGCAGCCTTTTGCTGCCCGTGCTTGGGCCCTAGTATAACTGTTCGCCCGAAAAGTGTAAACAACATAGAACATCATTAGCTTGGTGGCTATATTGCTCTTCCCCCCGCGCAACAAAAAACAACTTGGCGTGGGTGAGTGGACGAATCCACTCCCAAAAGAGTCAAAGGTCAAGATCCAACCGCGATCTCCAAGTTGCCGTGTGTTACCTGGAGTCTCCTTCTGACCCTTCAAAAATGGGTTGATGACCCCATTATTTGGGGTAATGACCCCATGTTTTTTTGTTTTTCCGATTTTTTAAGGGTCATGGAGACTCCAGCTACTCCGCTTGCGTCCTTGGACTTTCTAGGAACCCGCTGGGTCCGCTTTGATCAATCACAGCTGTCTCGAGAATGGCTTTGTCATCAAGGGGAAACGGCTTGCGAACAGGGGATAAACAATTAGATTGGGTTGTGGGGTACTTTGAGATCACATAGAAAAATAAGGTTAGTACCTGCCCCCACCAATGGATTCTGTCAAACGGGCACTGAAAGTTACAACCCGCTTAAAAAGTCCCCCGTTCAGGGGATTTAACCTGGTGATTGGTGAGTTATGACCCGGGCGGCTAGCCACTTCCTACCTTGGCAACGAACATGCAAGCACCGAGCCTGGCAAAAACCAAGGCGAACGGCCACATTTGCGGTGGATCCCGGCCTGTTAGTGTGTGTGTGTCTGAAATTTTGGGGACGCCCCAAACTGGCGGGCCTTCTTTTCTTGGTTTCCCTTTAAACCCACAAAAACCGAGGGGCGCCATCACAGAAAGACCCACCAAAGACTGGGTTGTGGGACTAGAGGCGTGGAGGGTTCAAGTTGGCTTACCCTCCGCCTCTTGGGCCTTCGCGATGCATTGTCGGAGCCCGGGCAGCGGGCAACGCGGGTCCTCGCTCCGACTCGACCCATTTTCGGTTGGTCGCCGCGTGTTGGTCTGGGTTTCCTTTTGAACCCAGCCCAAAACGTGTACCATCCAAAAAAACACACACCCAGTTCTTGTTCTTTTTCTCTCGCAGATGGCACAACCTACAACCTCCCTATTGTTGTATGAATTTCAATGGGGAAACCCGGCCTCACAGGTGGTTGGTGGACATGAACACCCAACTAAATGATGTCCACCAAAGGGCCCCTAATTCAGATACATGCCCATTTCGATTTGATCATCTTGACTTCCAGACAGAGTGCTATGTCCTCAAATGGTTTTTTTCTTGGGTGCCAAAAGCTTGGCAAAGCACCTTTCTAGCAGGAAGCGATCATGTCAACCCTATGAAGGGGAAACTACTGGCCGGCCTTTTGGAAAACAAACGGCCCTGGTAAATCAATGGGTGGAAGATTTTGTCCACCAGCGCCTGCATGGGGGTGAGCCCCCCCCGAGGCCCCGTCCTTCTCGCCACTGAGCACCAGCAAATGTCGAGGCGCGATGAGGGGCAAGGTGAGAGGCCTTGGGATAGAACATCCGCCGGAACAAGTGAGTCACAATCAAAACCCATCGGTGTTCCACAAGAAGAACAAAGGCAAAAAAAAGAAACGGATTTCCGCAACTCTTGGGACTGTCCCTAACCTTCACTTACCCCGTGCTTTGAGCGTGACGGGTCCCTTGGCACGGGGTCAAATCCTCCAGGCCCCCAGGCGCCCAGGCCCGGGTCGTTGGAGTTTTCGTTCGTTTTGTGCTCCGGCGCCCCTCTTTTTGTTTGGTTTTAACGGGAAACCAAAAGGAAAACCGCCAACATTTTGGGGGATCTAAGATTCAGATGGTGTTCTCCGAAAATCTTGGGAAAGGACGGGACAGTTTCCCCCAGTCTCAAAAGCCGCCGGCGAGACACAGCTGGGTTGCTGCTGACTTTAGCTTTCTGTGCCTTCAATGGAAAAAAAAGACCCTTGATGTCCCAAAAAACATCAAAGTTTGAAGAAGATCCAACCCACTAGCAATCTGGTGAAACCCAAAACCATGATCAAGAGTTACCAAGGCGGATATCCGCACCCATTCATGGCAACTAACCTATCCCTAACTTTCACCTACCCGAATCGGTTTTGAGGATGTGGGGAAACCCAAATCATTTCCCACGAATACAATTCAAGCCTAAAGATCGAATCCAAATAGCCATACCTGGAGTCTCCATGACCCTTCAAAAATGGGTCAATGACCCCAACATGTTAGGTAAAGACCCCATTTTTCAGGGGTCATGGAGACTCCAGGTAAAGCTCTTGGCGTCCTTTTGGCGTCCAATTCCTTAGGGCTCCGAAGGCCGAGCGGCATGTCAAACGCCGCCTCTTTGGACTCGTCTGCCTGAGCAAGGGACAAGGCAACGGGGAAACACTGACTCACGGGATCCAGCCTGAGCCTCGAACTGCCCTCGCACATGGGACATCACTCTAGAAACTCGGGGCAATATCTCATTAAGGGTACCTGGAGTCTCCATGACCCTTGAAAAATGGTTGGTCATTACCCAAAATTTGGGGGTTATGGACACATGTTTCAAGGGTCAGAAGGAGACACCAGTTTGAGGGTCCAACATTTTGCTGTCCCATGGCAGGTCGAAAGGATGTTGGCGAAACAGTGACAAGTCATGCAGATACCCTGGATTGCCTGGCAATACAGATCCAGAGGTCTCACTGTTTTGAAGAATACCCCCGTTTTTGTTCGTGGCTTTGGCTTGGGAAACCAGCACTAGGTCCTCCAGTAGAGAGGTTAGAATAAGGGTTGCCTTTTTTCTGTATTCTATTTTAGTAGGGGAACCCTCCCAACCAAAAAAGATTTGGTAAAAGGGCACCTAGCTGGGGAACCTAGAGCAGGAAAACCCAAAAGACTCGCCCATAGCAAAAGGAGCCTGTGAAGCCGGGAAAAACAAAACCAGACGGCCAGTGACAAATCACCGCGACAAATCAGGCCAGGACACAATGCTCAGCTCTGAATCAGTGAAAGCAAATCCAGGTGTGTTATCACCCACAAAAGCCATGGTTATTTTTGTCTCCGTTCAGTGGAACCGTTCTCTCACCAGGTTTACTAACCACTTACCTGACGTACCGAATCGATCGCTGGGGGATGGCCTTCGGGAGCCACCAAGAAGCCATGGGATTGTCGGGTCTCGGACCGACTCGTGGACTTTGTAGTCTATTTCAGTAGGGGAACCCTCCCCAAAAAAGATTTGGTAAAAGGGCATCTAGCTGGGGGACCTAGTAAAACATGTTGAAGCAAATGGAAGCCAGACAACTCACTTCCCAAGTTGACTGGCCAAAAAAAGTTTGAACTTTTCATTTACCACTAAAATGGTCTTTCCAAAAAGTATCAAGTTCATGAACTCAGGAAGTGAGACAATGGGATTGTCCGGTCTCGGACTGCCTCACGGACCAATTTCTCCTGCCTCGGCGAGGCCCGGCGCGATCTGCGCCCAAACCGCACGGACCACCTCCTGGAAACCCGGCCATCTGCTCGGAACACTGTTCTGGGCCCCCGGATCCCCCGCTAAAAGTCTAACTTTTAGTGGCTTAAGATAAAAACTACCACTAAGCACTAAAAGGCGAAGAAGCTAAGGAACCGGATGGCTGGGAGCTAAGTTTTGGAGTGGATGGCCCAAAGAAAGCCCAGTGGATCCCAGTTACCCTTAGGTTCAGTGGATCAGGGATGATCAGGGTTGAGGGAAATGGAATCCACGAATCTGTGATACAAAGAAGGCTGAAGACTAAGCCACCCCATAGGGGGGGAGATTCCACAAAGTATCACAGAAGTGGTTGGATAAACCCCGAGTCATCCCACAACTCTGGATTGGATGGCCCAAATGAAGTCCAAACTCTTCCCAGTGGATCCCAGTTGCCCGCATAGTAGGTAACCAGCGATTCTCCTCCTGATGTTTTCAACGGGTGGTTCCCTTGGTTGCCTACTAGACAGGTAATGAATCTGGTGGGTTTTTTGTTTGCCACTGAGAGAGTCCCAACCCAAAAGGTGACTAAAGTCTAGAGACTCGCGTGAATCTCAGAAAAACGTCCCCACAGACCCAGCCCTGCCGGGGGGTTTCTTGCATGGGCGTTCCGCTGACTTAGCAAGTTGTTGGCAACCTGCACTTGTAGGTTGTAAGTGGACTTCACGCTATTAGCGGGTTCTGACCCAGATGGGTACAGGGTTTGAGGGTCCGGGTACACTGACTGCCATAGAACAGGCTCCAAGGCTCCTGGTCGATCTCTGCCTTCCCCAGATCCTTGGCCGCCGCCTCAAACACCGGGCGCACGGAGTCTACCCGCGCCTCCGAGCCGAGGCGCTTCGTTCGCGGAATGCTCGGATTTTCGACCCTGGTGGTTCAATGTCATTACCCCCGTGGTTCTGCCTGCCCAGTGGGGACAAAGCAAAGACAAGACAAGTACTCCTGGATACCACTAGACATGCTCAGGATTTGAGTTTAACCTCTAGGTTTCACAACATGTGTCCCCCACCCAGTTGAATAGTAACTGCAGGCACTGGGTACACTGTTGGACGAGACAGGTACGGGGAATAGGGCCACAAGACACCCAGAATTGGAATGTCACCCATCAGTTTGGGGCAATCTCGGATTTTAAAACGTAGTTTGAGGGTACACGGAAAATAAGAACATTGAGGCTGTTTCTGTGCTTCGTCTACCGTATAGGCCAATTTTATGACAAAATTCCCGCCAGGCACGCCAGGAATGATCTGGCGTAAACCAAACACCAACTGAGGGCGTGGATTTGCCCATCAGTATGGCCCCTTGGGCCCCCTTGGGCGCCGCCGTTGAAAGGGGCGGGGGCACCCACAAGGTCCAAGTTGGATCCCCATGCGTCCCCCCAAATTCCTAAACGGTTAGTACGCCTGGTGGAGACTTACCATGGCTGTTGTGGGTTATCTCACTATGGCTATTACCCACTTACAAAGCACTCTGCCACTTGAAGCGCCATATTAGGGTTCGATGGATGACCCACTAAAGCCAAAGGAACCGGCGCTTCGCTGGAAACCGCCACGATGTCATTGCATCTTGATAACAAGGTCCATTTACCAGTGCCAGTATAGCTCACCAAGGGCTTGCGACCTTTTAACCAAAAAAAGAATAGAAACGGGTTGCCTACTATATGGGTGGGATCCACTCGGAAAGGGACCACCACAGACTTTGATGGTTCGCCTCTTCAGAGACAAGCCCATGTATATGAGGATGGGGCGGTTTGTACATCCCCTGCAAACAAACATATATGTCCAGTAGTGAAATCGATTCCCTTAAACGCCAACAGCGAAAAACAATAAGCATAATCTTGCTGAGGAAAAAATATATATATAAAGTTCTACGTCGTGCGGCTTTCTGATTGTTCTATCGAAATATATATATATAAAAAAAAAAAAAACAAATACCCCCCAAAAACAGAAACAAAATAAGAAGAAACAAACGCCGCGCCTGCCAAAGGTCATTGACCAGCGAGTGGTGAAAGCTCTGCACGCCGATGGCCGGCATGGCCGAGCGGATTCGCACCTCGCTTTTCCATCTGGGAGAAACTTCCACTCAGACCTACTCCAAGTACCTGGAGGCTCCATGACGCTTGAAAAATGGGTCCATGACCCCAACATTTTGGGGTCATTGACCCATTTTTTAAAGGGTTATGGAGGCTCCAGGTACGAAAGACCCGATTTGCTCAACCTGGAGTCTCCATCTGACCCTTTAAAAATGAGTCCATGACTCCAGTGGGTCAGAAGAAGACTCCAGGTACTCAGCCCTACTCCAAATACCCGATTTGTCAAGGGTTTTTTGGGGAAAACCTGTTTTTTTTCACGGTACATGCCCCCTGTTTTAGTAAAGGATCGACATCATAGCCTGAAAAAGGCGGGTATTCTTGAGTATATAGGGGGTAACCTTCCTCCCACTAACATGGCACTTGAGTAATAATCACAAAAGCTTTCTGCAAAAAGAGATTCATCTTCCAGGAACCCTCCCAAAGGTGCCTTGTGTTAGTGGAAAGGGTAACGTGTGTTTCAAAACCAATACCTGGTGCGGAAATTTGTCCAGCCAGGTTTTCCAGGAAGGGGTCTTCGTCGTGAGAAGCCTGTCCTCCTTGTTTTCGGTGAGCTCGTTATGCTTTGCCGCGGATAATTCCTTCAAAGTTCATCTGCTGGCGGGATAATTGTTCATACCCCCGTAAAGTAAACAAGGAACCTGAAAGGGAGCCCTCCTGAAAAGTCACGTTTCCTGGGTCACAAGGTCAACTCCACCAGGGAGACTTATACGCGGGTCTTAGCTCGGGTTACTAACGGCTTGCTAACCTTGGCCAAACACCCAAGCAGAAAGGTGTTGTTTGGGGTTCCACGTTCATCTGCAGGAGAGTTCGCCTTGCGGTAGTCCAAACTAGTCACCTACACCTGAACCCACGGCGGCCAACGCCCCATGCAAGTAGAACCCACAAAGTCAGGTCGCGAAGACACAGCAGTTTGTAACTTCAAAAGGGAGTCACTTCATCTCTACTCTTGGTATGGTAGCAACAAACTTTGTTTTTTGCCGACCCCCAGTAAAAATGAACAGAACCAACAAAAAAACAAAACATGATCCAAGAACAGTGGCCAGCCTTGGTTCACAGGGGCCAGCCTTGGACCCAGAAAGTGGGGCCCCAGCTTATATGGAGCGAACATTGGCTGAATATATGGCTCCCCTGGAAACCCCTGGTGAACATCAAAATAGGTGGTACATGGTGTTCATCTGCCCCAAAATGGAGCTGTAGGGTATGACCCATGGCCATATGGCTTCACGAAATCATCTTCCCAAAAGGTAAAAGGGCACCACTGGGCAACCTTTCTAACCCACTTTCCCACAGTCTACGGGCCAAGGCACGTCCGCGGCCGCCAAAAGCGCCACTGCCATGCCGCCCAAGGACACGCCCGCCACACCCAGGCGCTCTGACAGCCTGAGATGATCAGAGAGGAAGGCGTCGATTGGTGCAAGTAAGGCTGTGCCCCGATGTTTGAATCACTTCACAACCCTTCATATGGTTGCAAGAAACACGGAACAATGCAGCTCTCCCGATTAAAATGGAACCGGTCGTTTTGGGGTCCTGGTTTGGGCGAGATCTTTCTTTATTGAAAGGGACCATTCACCTGGTTCCATGCTTCCATTTGGCTAAGATCGGTGGAAAACAAATAAAATATGTCCAGTAGTGATAAAAACCTTCTGAAACCAACAAGGGAAAATATATAATATTCTTAAGCAAATGGAAGTTGAGTCGCTTCACAACCCTTAGTACTGTGGATGGACGAAATCTGTTTCGCACCACTTTGAAACCATGGGAAACCATTGTTGGTTGGTATTTACAGGGGAATCATGAGTCCATGGTTTCTTGCGTGGTGCAGGATTTCGTCCATCCACAGTATGTTTTCAAAACACATTGTTTTTTGCAGCCCCCTACTAACAATGAACAGAACCCCAAAGACAAAAAAACCTACCATCAACAGTAAAGATCAAACTAGTCGGTCCTTCCCATGTACAAGCTGATCTGTTCTGAACCCAAGTGGACAGGCCTTAACCACGAGCAGTTTGAAGGAGGAATGTCCAACATGGGATTGTGGTGTTGTTGTGTTCCTTGGACCATTTTGGTGGATGTTAAAAACCCTGGACATGCCAATGGAAGAGTCGTCTAGGGATAGCACCTCGATACCGAAATGGACCGGCATGGACCGGCTTCAAGCAACCATTCATCCCAAACATCCCGGGCATTACACATCCCCTCCCGGAAGGAATGGCCGCGAAGTGAGAGGGACCAGTATCCGAAACTTAAAAAGGGGGCAGACCCACATGTTGCAAGGAAAAAACACAAATGCAACTGCAACGAAGTTGCCTTCTGACTTCTGACTCAGCGATGCAAAAAACAAGAGGCTTAACGCTGCCCTCCCGCCGACCAAAAGGGAAAGCCACCAGAGGGTTCGAATCAAGAGGAAAACGTCTTCCGGGACTTCCAGCATGACACACCCCTTCCAGCACCACCCGCCCCGTCCTCCCTGTCTTCCCCATAGGTACCGTCCAAAATGCATCATCTACCGGGGGAATTTCTTACCACTTCAAAGGAGATGCACTTGGCTGTGGGTCAAAAGCAGGTACCAGAAATGCACCGCTGCGGTTTTCCATGGTTTTCCCCAATCGCTGAAAGCTTTGGGGTCGCCCAGATAGGCTCCGGGGTCTGGGACGGCTCTGCAAGGTTCCTCTCAGTTCTGCGAGCGTTGTGAGGTACAGATTGGGCGACTCTAAATGGTTCTAAGAGTCGGTCCTTTGATGCTATAGCCATTGCGCTTTGGCGAAAGCTGGATCGGTCCTAAAGTCCAAGGATTTTTCCACATTTGGGTGTTCGGGGCAGTTAGCAAGTGATTAAGCACCTGGCCCTGTGTTACACTACCGCGGTTAGCTCCACTTAGGAAGACCTACTTTGCAGGTTATAGCTTCAGCTACCCTCCAGAATCACAACTTACTAACTTGGCCACGAACATCCAAGTACAAGACCCAAAAGGGATTCGAATCCATGGATGCCGACTCCATTTCCAGTTTTGGTTTGGTCTGTTCGCTCAGACCATTTTGCAAAATCGGCTGAGCAGCACGTCGGGGCGCACCGACAGATAGTCCACGACCAGCAGCGCATCCCGAGCCTGGGAAGAATCGAAGGTGAACCCTCCCAGTGGATCCTAGGCAAGCCCCTTATATTGCTTCCATTTGCCTAAGCCTAATCGAAACACCATACTTCCAGTAGTGACAGATTCTCACTACATCCAAGATGGGAACCTAAAAAGTAGCCTGAAGCAAATGGCCATGAAATGTGACTCCTCTGCAGAGAAAAAAAACAAACAAAAAAAAACATCGGTGATACAGAAATGGGTATGGGTCAAAATTTCACCACCTGACCGCAGGATTTAGTCCGTGCTTCTACCTACCCGGGCTCCATTTTGTGTACTTATTTCTGACCTACAGACACATAACCTTTTGGTAGTCACTCGCTTTGGCGTTCCATGCCGCAAACTTGTTGAGCCCCATTCCCTGCCACGTATTTCTGTTTGCTTCTCGAAGACTGTAACCTTGTCAGTGGGTAGGTGGCTAAGCACTTACTAACTTGGCAGCAAACATCCAAGTGGGAAACCAAAAGGACACCTACCATTTTGGTGTCCACCTGTTGGGTGGTTAAATATCCAGGAGAATCAGGACACCCAAGGAGTCTTTGATTTTGCGAGCGGGAGCCAGCAAAACTCGTCAAGCAAACCTTGGTCAGCCCACAATCATATCAGTGATTCCTCTATTTGCTCAAAACACCTTTCCAGTGATAGATGTCCTTTAAAACCAACAGTCGCAATGATTCTGGTCCAGGACGTGCTTTGGGCTCGGGTGCGGTTTCTTCCGCTGCTTCCCCAAAAACGCACCTAGACCTGTGCACACTAATGGGAACACGCTTGATGAACAAATCTATGGATAGAACATCGTATCTGTGATTCCTCCATTTGCTCCGAATACAAAAAACGCCTTTCCAGTGATAGATGCATTCTGGTCCACAGAACAGGGGACAAGCATGAAACTTCCTGTCCGCTGCTCCTTTTAGACCCAGACTTCCGAATGGACGGTTCGCCTTTCAGGACCTCACATGGACCAAACGCCGAACGGCGAACCCAGCGACTCCATTTCCCGAGTTTTCAGGGTAAAGCACTGGCCAAAAAAAAGAAGTAACCAAACACATTACTCATATATATATATATATATATACCGCTAAAAGGTCTTCGCAAAAAGAGGCTAAAGTCCAGTAACTCGGAAAGTGACAAATTGAAGGGAAACACTCTTCGGGGACCTCATTTTGTTTTAGTTCCTTTACAACCACCGAAAAAGGGGTACCCTCAGAAAAGGCACACCCGGCTGCACGAAAGTCAGCTTCAAAAGAGATGACAAAGGAAACCAACAAACAAACCCACATGGCCGTGGCTCAAAAAACCGGAATTCCAAAATGGCCACCTTGGCAAGTGGACACATGGACCAACACCCGCGTAACCCCTAGCTTTTTAATTTTGAGCCACAGCCACATGTGCGGGATCAATACCATCACCAAATCCAAATGCCCGTGACCCAATCGTTGCTTTTCAAGCGCCGACCCAAAGGAACCCAAGCACTGGCTCAATTCCAAGCATCATGTCCGATCGAGACGGGCCGAACAAAGCAACCAAACTTATTGTATGACACCAAAAAGGCCTCCCAAACCCAAAACGTGACTAAAGTCCATGAACTCAGGAAGTGAGATGAAAAACAACTTGTTCCCACCTGTCCCTGAAACGCTCCCCAAGAAGAAACAAAAAGGCCCCGCCCGCCCCCCCCCCCCAAAAAAAAAAGAACAACAACTCCCGGAGGAAAAAAAACATCGAACCAAAAAAACAACAAAACGTCAGCTCCCGTCCGTCAAAGAGGCGATGTCCATCACATAGCGCTCGCTGCCATCCCGCCAACCCCGGGTGAGGTTGTCGTAGTAGATCTGCAGCCTGGCATAAAAAAAGGCCGGGTGAAAAAAACACTTCCATTTGGTTGAGACCCCTGGAAAAAAACAAAAAACAAAAAACAAAACAGTACCTGGAGTCTCCATGACCCTTGAAAATGAGGTCATTACACAAAATGTTGGGGTCATTGACCCATTTTTAAAGGGTCATGGGGACTCCAGGTAGTGATAAATTCCTTTTGCAACCAACAAGGGAAAATAACAAAACATATTCTAAAGCAAATGGAAGAAAACAGGCGGGGTCAAAGGGGGTAATGTTGACCCCATATTCGCGAAAGCCCCAGTTTGTTAATGCGGGGGGTGGGGGCTGCAAAAGTGACGATTCCCGACTAAACCCAGGCACACACCCCTATTCATAAACTGGGGTTGATTAATACAAGTCAACATTAACTACCATGTCCCTGCAAAACTCCTGATGGCTCTTTCCAGGCTCCCTCTTCAAAAAGCAAATTTGGATGCCCCAACGTCCTTGACTCCGTCCCAACCACCTAGGTAAGGTTCACCTTAGCAGGTACCAGACCCGAGCCAAGAAAGGGGGTTTGGAGCTTGGGCGGCTACCTTCCTATTTAGTTGAACGACAGCAAAAGGGTTCCACATCAAGAAACACCATGCTCTCAATGTGGACTGTTTGATCCAAGTGTATGATTGGTTTAGGAGGCAAGTCCTGATTTGTTTGTGAAGCCAAACGCTCGAAGTGAGTCTTCGACACTCGCTATACTCTGCCAACAAACCCAGCTCGGTGCCTTGGTACCTGTTGAGCAGCGATCCGCGGCTGTGACGTGCGAAGCGGTAGGTTCAAGGGGCGGGCTACTTAGCAAGTGGGTAATAACCGTGGTTATAACCCACATACCATGGTTATAACTTCCCCGTTCAGTGGGCTATCTCACCAGGCTTACTACCCACTTACCTGACGTACCAAATCGATCGCCCCTTTTATAGGATAAAGTGACACACCCACCAACTGCCGACTTTGACTTTGATCCATCCGGAAACGGTCAACATCATGACCCCAGTGCGAACCCTTCTGCCGGTTCTATCAACTAGGTCCTCCAGTAAAGAGGTTAGAATAAGGGTACCAACTTTTATCTGTTGTCTATTTCAGTAGGGGAACCCTCCCAACCAAAAAAGTTGGTAAAAGGGCCGATGGCCTTTTTCTCATGTAATCTTGACCCCAGATTAATAAACCCCTGTTTATTTATATGGGGGTGTCCCTGGTTTTAGTGGGGACTTATCACTTTTGGAGGGGAACACCCCCACATTAATAAACACCTGGAGTCTCCATGACCCTTGAAAAAATGGTTGCTCATTACCCAAAACGTTGGGGTCATTGACCCATTTTCAAAGGCTCAGAAGGAGACTCCAGGCAGGGGTATATTCATCCGGGTCAACATTATGACCTGTATCACTCCGGGTTCCTACGGTTCTATCAACCTTGTTTGGGGGTTTTGGGGTTTCTGTTCCTGTGACCTTCCTCTCATGTACGACCTGTACTCCGAGCTCGGAAAGCGATGCCACCCCTCCCAGTCCCTCCTGGCCGGCTCGCTCTTGAGCAGCTCCGCGCTGAGGTCTGGGCCCAGCCGCTCCAGCGAGACATCCGCCTGCCGTGCGCGTCGAGGGGAGGCGGAAGACTAAAACCTGCGTAACCCTAGCTCTTGAACGTTGAGCCACAGCCACTTCCTGAGTGAATGGGCCAAAAAAGGTCCACCTGGAGTCTCCATGACCCTTAAATGGGGTCATTAGCCAAAATAATGGGGTCATTCACCCATTTTTAAAGGGTCAGAAGGAGACTCCAGGCAAACTTTTGGGATTGCCAATCCAACATGGTCCAAACCCAAAAAGGTGACTAAGTCCAGGAACTCAAGGAGAGAGTTGAATGACTCAGGAAAACACAACTCACTTCGTGCTCTCCTGGACTTGAGTCACACTTGGACGGAATATGTTGTTGTGACAAACATTTGTTGGACGTTTTAGTTCCTCCACTCGGGAAGTCAGGCGGGTGACAAGGTTGTTTTCTTTCAGCGACCCCATGCATGTTTGGTGTATCCCAACAGCTCCACCTCCCAGATGGAACCACAAGGAGTATGTGAACCCACATTGATTTAACGGTGGTTTGAAGCGAAATAAGTTCGTTCTAGTTCGGGGTCGCTCCATTTCTCATCTGAGAACCAACTTGTTGGAACCTTGCGTCTACGTCTCCGGAAGCTTTTGAAAGTGGGAATCCTAATTACAGCCCGCTTGTAACTATGTCAAGTTGGCCTCGTTTGTGGGTCCATGGGACTGGGTGGGCCACGGGGGGGGGTCCTTAAGGAACCCCAAGGCACCCTAAGGTACCCTAGGGCTCTCAACTACCCACCCTCTTCTACCCCAAAATAGACTCAAACCCAGGAATCGGTTCTCCTTTGGAGGGGAATGAACCACCCCTGGGCTTGAGTCTAGTGTAGTCACAAACATAGGTGTCTTTTTTGGAAAATAGATGGCCCTGGTAGATGATAGAACCACCAAGTAAACCAGGGCCGTCTATTTTTAAGCAAAACAACGAAAAGGGACACCTAGGGTCACAAAGTGGAACCCTGCCTACCCCCCTGGGATTCCACAGGAACCGCTTTGGACCAACCAAGATTCGCCTCGGCGCGCTCCCCATGGAAGGGCGCATCGAAGGCAACTGCCAGGAAGCCCCGCTGGGCCCAGCGTTCCAAATGCTCAGCCACCAACTCCTGGCACAAAAAAAACTGCGGCGGCTGCGTCTCTTTTTAGGCGACCACCCAAACAAAAAAACAAACCAACAGGCGTTTCAGGTGACCCCCCAAAACATGAATGATGTTTTGTTCTTCCTTTTTGCTTTCTCTTTAAACCCACCAACATGGGGGTACTCTCGAAAACCATCACATCCATGTTTAGTAGATGGCCCAAACAAATTCAAACGGCTCTTTTTACCACTAACGCGGTCCTCCCAAAAAGTGACTAAGTCCAATAACTGAGCGTGAGTGCTTCTTCGGGCATAGACGGCCCACTTTGCCCAAAAGGGGAGTCGGCGACGTGTAAACCCCCAGTCCCAACAGCCTTGCTTGCAGTCCCCCAATCCCCACCCTAGATAGGGAACACTTAGGTTGGCGCAAAAAAAGGTGAGGTTTGGACCCAAAAGGGGAAAAAAACACTTGGGAACCTTGGCATCTTTTCGGCCACTGGCCTACCCAAGGCTGTGCACCGACCTTCCAATGGACCCACCCAGCAAAGGTCCTTGCACTTGCCGGTGGCATGCAGCAGCAGCACCGCTGGGCTTCCTAGGGCCTCGAGCTTGGATCATGGCGTTCGAATCCAAACCCGAAACTCGGAGAACAAAAACCACCGAGAAAAGAAGAGCTGGCCATTTGGGTCTGCTGATTTTGGAGGGTAAGCTTCAGAACAGGTTTCGCGGCCCTGAACTGAAGGCCCTGAAGTTCCGCGAAACCAGAAATGGAGACCGTCAAGGTGTAGATCGATTCGCCAAGTGAATGCAGAACTCCACGGATGAAGAACTCCCCCCCCTGAAACCACCCCAAGGCCCTCAAGGTCACAAGGGCATGGCTAAGGCTTTCGAATCCAAACCCGAACCAAGTTCGGAGTTCAAGCCACCAATAATATAGCTGGCCATTTGGGTCTGCCACTGATTTTGGTGGGTATCATGGGTACCGCTTCTTGTCGGAAATTCCGAGGGCTGTACCCCCAGAGACAACACATGTATGGATCTGAATTTTAATTAGGGACCCTTTGGTGGCCATCATTTAGGTGGGCATCTATGATGTCCACCAACCACTTTGGAGGGGGTTCCGACTCTTACAATTCATAGCCATTTTGAAGGTCCGAGGTCTGAGGTTCAAAGTTGCCACCAGACTTTCAGCCACTGCCTGGGCATCTTCTCACGGGGAAAACCCAAAGCCCCGACGCCCCGGATGGGAAAAACCCCAAGCCGCACATCTGGTTGGCTGACGAAAGCGGTCCGACCGAGCCCGCGTGATCCGATGAAGATCCTTCTATACGATACAGGCCGAAATCATGAGACATTTGCGGTTGTGAACTACCTGAAAATCAAAAAGAGTGATGCTTTGTTTAGAGTACCTGGACCCTCAAACTAGCCCAAAAAAGGGGAGTTCATCCCATAATTTCGAGGCAAGAACCCATTTTTGTAAATAATGTTGAGGGTCCAGGTGGACGATTTAGCAATCAATCTAGCCGATGTTAGCAATCTCCATACTGGAAGCTGCCAAGTTGACAAGTTCTGAACCACAACTTTCCAGGGCAAGCACTTGGCCGCTTGTTCGGCTGGTGCATGGACACGGGCCCCGTTTGCGATCCGTTTGCGATCCGTTGTTCGGTGGTGCAATAGATGACCCCTGCTTGGCGCCAAAAACCAGACAAATAAACAGTCATCCCAAGTTTTAATTCCAACTTAGGGAGTAAGAACTACCCCTCTGACCCACTTGTTCCAGGCCATATTTTGGATTACCAGGTTTTCATGGTATATGCCCAAACCCTTTCCTCGCGGGTTAACATAATACGCTCAAAAAGTAAGTAATTGCGGGGGGTGGGGGTACTGACCTGATGAGTGTTTCCGACCAACCAAAGTACTCCAACTTGTTGGGATGCTACGGACAAACCTACATGCAAACATATTCTTTAAAAACGTGTTGTTCAGCTTCCCGACTCGGGCAAGGCTGTAAGGGCTCTTCATAAGCCACGCTCCCAGCTCTCCCACAGCTCCCCGCCCTCAACTTCAACTTGGTCCTGAGTGGGCCGTGCCACCAGCAAGTTGAAGCCGTCTGAGCGTCAGGTCTCATTGGAACATGGGGACCTACTTGGATGTTCGATTTGCAAAGTTAGTAAGTGGGAAAATGCCACGTGGGGTAAAACCCGCTAAAAATGATCAATTCAACTTATGGGGACTTGTAAGGTCATAGCTTAGGTTGCCGACAACTTACTAACTTGGCCGAACACCCCGTGATTGCTGTTGACCCCTCTGCAAAAAGTTGACAACTCCTTGTGGGTTTAGTGGACAACGCCTTGATCCAACAAGTTCAAGTCTAACCATCCAACCTAACAGCAATCAAGACCCAAGCAAAGGGGAGCCATAGTCAAAACCTGGTGCTCTTCCGTCTCACTTCCGTGCACTGGCCAAATACAAGCGGTTGATTGCTCCCGTCGCTACCTGACTTCAACCAAGATTGACACTCAATGTTCTCGGACTCTCCATCCACAAGGGTCACTGTCTAGGCAAGGATCCCTGGAAAGAATGAGGACCTCCATTTGCTTAAGTCCCCTGGAAGACAAAAGTCCAGTAGTGATAGATTCCCTTCAACGCCAACAGGTGAAAATAACACATATTCTTAACCAAATGGAAGACAAAGTGTTCACGAGTATACCAATTAAATGGGAAAACACCCCACGATTTTGAGCGATATCGAATTTCAAAGCGCAGTTAGCATAGGTGACCTGTTGGAAAAATCTATGGGTTCCCCTGCCAAATGGACGGCATAAAACCAATTGGAACCAGTGAAGCCCATCTGGGTTTGTCTTGCTTTGAGAGCACCTCCTTCGAATCGTTTTAAAAGAAAACCAAAAGGACACCCGAGAAAGTTGGGGGGTCCCCTGAAAAACAGAAACACCCATCTATCTCGCATCTGAAAACGACACGGCGCAGTTTGAGAGACACCCTCGCCTTGTGAGGTAAAGGACGGCAGCAGCCGCAAACGTTCCCACATCACCGGCTCGCCTGGACCAACTTGGGCATCATTTTTTGGGGAGACCCCCCCCTTGGGATGGTATCAAAGGGAAACCCCCCTCTTTGGATGGTATCAAAAAGTATCAGAAACCAAAAGGACAATAACCATCTTGGAGGCCTCCATGGTTTTGAGGGCGCCTGGTTTTGGAGGAACTCCCTTTTGAATGCCGAAGAGAAAACGCAAAGGACACTTTAAACAACACAAGGGGGTTCGCAACTTTTGAGACAAACCAACGTTGCCGAATCCAGACAAGTTTGGTGGGCCTGAAGAAACCGTAAAGAACACAGTGCTGGACCGATGTCACTGCAAACACGGCATTTGGGGGGGGGTACCTCACAAATGTGGGGGGGGGGGATGGCTGAATGTCTGTTGATTTAACTTTAAAGCCACCCAACATGATATGCATAATATATATATATATACAGATGTATACATATGGCCATGGGTCAAAATCCCGTACCCCCAGTGAACATCCCAATCCCCACTAAAATAGGCTCTAAAATGGGTGGTGCACCGAAAACCCCAAAATGGGATGCCAAAACGGTTTTGACAACCACAGCCATATATATATATATATATATGTGTGTGTGTGTGCGCACATACAACAAATGCATATGGTGGTTGGGCTAAATTCCTTTGTCTCGAAACGGCCATTCTTCGCGAATAAAAAAGTTACTTTCGCGAATCTTTCGCAGATTCATCGCCGTGCTCTTTTCATTTCTCGAGTCAGAGAATCGCAGCTTTTAAGTGCCAGCGTTGTGAGCGAAATGACGATTTCCCAACTCCAGCTGTAAAGTCGCAACTTTTCATCACAGAGGTAGTACATGACATGCGCCGGCTGGAAAGTCGCAGCTTTTCGTCCGCCGTGCAGCTCCAGCTTGAAGTCGCAGCTTTCCAGTACCAAGCTAGTATACTGACTAGGTCGGCGCTCAGACTATACCTCCCCTTGCAATCGAAGCCTGCGCTTTCGCGCGGGCTTTCGCGGTCGCACCTTTCACTCCCAATACCCACTTGGTTGAGTCAAATTCAACCCCAGCACTAAATCAGCTTCCCCCTACTTGGCTTCCCCTTGGCTGGTTGGATTGAAGGGTCCAACATCGAAAGAAATGTTGGCGCTTGCAGGCCTCCTCCAAACGGAGCGGCCACTCTCGCCTCGAGAATCCTGGCAAGGGTGATGTTTGAACTGCCGCAAGTGCCACAGCTTCAACCCGCTTCACCCCAAAACTCTAGGGGGTACCTCCCATTTCCATTCTTTCCATGGATCCTTCTTTCCAGAGAACCGCCGGAAACCCAGGTTGAAAAGGGATCCAAACAAATCCGGTGAATGAAAAGAACAAGAGTTGATCAGAATGGGGAATCAACCCCCAGAAAGACCTTGTGTAGCCCACCCACTGCTCCAGGCGCTTGCCACCCAGGATTTTCTGTGAGGTTAGAATAAGGGTACCAACATTTTTTCTGTAGTTTATTCTAGTAGGGGAATTCTCCCCCCCCCACCAAAAAAAACGTAAAAGGGCACTACTGGGGAACCTGGCCACCGTAACATAACAGGCAGCCATAAGACGCCATCCCGCTTCACACCACAACATCTTTAGCCCAGCCAGGGCTTTCAGGCGCAAGCCACTGGAACAGGTAGCCAAAAGACACTACTGATCATGAATCCTCTAGAGGTAAGAATACCGAGGGGTTACCTACTATAGTGGTAACTGGAAGTATTGGGCCATGTCTGGGGCGCTGCAAACACAAGACGTGCCGAGTCTGCTTCGCCGATTTGGTTCGTCTTTGAGCATGAAATAGGTTTGGGAGAGAACCATCCCCCAAAAAAACAAAGGGTACCAAGGGACCCTCGTCAAGAAAACACATGCAATGCCCTACTAAGTGTAGCGAGCCAAATCGTGCCAGCGTCGCCGCGCTTGGGGTGGCGCGTCAACAGCCTCCTGCCAAGTGGGCGCATTGGGACAATCGAAGCCCTCCAGCAAAATGTGGTTGGATGATCTCGACAAACCCAAAATACCGAACCCCCAAGAAACTCACTTCCGGGAAGATTGGCCAAACAAAGTCTAAACTGTTTGTCCACCACAAAGACTGTCCAAACGCAAACAGTGAATAAAGTCCGAAACGAACTCCGGAAATGAGGTAAGGAACGTTCATTGTGTGAGCTTCCCTCTAATTGGTGGCTTGGGTTAGTGGCTTGGTGGTTGAGGAAGGGTGTACCATTTATATCCTCAACAAAAACCAGGGGTTCAAATCCGCAAACCACCAACCAAACCACCCATTGGGGGTTACCTCACTGAAAGAGGGCTTGTTATGATTTGAGCAGGTGGCGCCCCTTGAAGCAACAGGAGTTCGCTCCAAATGAGTTGATCAAGGTACTTCTGAGGAATCATCGCCCCACTTTCCATGTGCTTTTTTTCCGTATGAAGCACCACACAAACCAGCCTAAGGGTCTCTTGGTACATTGCCCGTGGAGGTCAAACAAGTTGGTCCCCCCCTTCCCACTTTCCACGTGTTTTTTGGTATGAAAAACCACACAAACCAGCCCACCATGAAAATTGAGGGTTGTCCACCAAATGCTTTCTATGACACTTGAAACAATAGGTCCTCAGTCCCAAACTGGACCTGGGAAAATACTATGCGTGCTGCTAGAGCTCTTTGCTGCAGCGTTGCCTTGTCCCCAATCCATCTTTCAAGAAACAGCGCAGGTCACTACCGTGGGCGTCAGGATTCTCACAAGGCTCATCGGCGTTGATGCTTGTTGGAATTCAACCACGTTTGCCTGAATCTCCAAAAAGGCCTACAGCTCTGGGTCACAAGCGAAAAAGGTCTTGGACAGATTTTCGTGCACTGGCGGGTCGGGGGTTTTTCCGTTTAACAAAACATATCTTACACCAAGTGACACAAACTTGGGCACACGCTGCTAGGTAGAATGTGTCTGTTTGCCCCACAAGCGGCACTCGCGGCTCGGGCAACTACCCGGCTACAAACTGTGAGCCGCACATGGGCCCACGGGATGCGCGACGCTTCCTGCTGTGTTCCACGGGAAGTCGCTAAAACAGGCGATGGCCAGCCAGATTCTTGAGTTTGTAGAACCTCCTCAAACACTTAGCAGAGGCATCCCTCGACGTGAAAACTCCGCCTACCTCGCGGCGCAGCGCGCGCAGCAGCGCGCTGCGGCGCGCCTCCATGGCGCAAGTTCTTCGACGTCTGCTGATGTCGTGTGGATGTCGTGTCGTGACTTGTCCCTTTGGATTTCAATAAGGGGTCAGGTACCCAAAGAGCTTCTCAATGGATCTAGCTAGCACTAGGCAAGCAGCTTTGTTGCACACTGTGGATCAGAAATCGCACCACCGTTCAGCAACCCAGGTTCTGATGACTCACCTACGTAAATACCAAGAAGCAATGGTTTCAAACATGATTTCAAATTGGTGCAGGACTTTTTTGTCAAGGGCAAAGATGTCAAACTGTCAAACCCAAAACCTTGGAATTCAATAATTTGTTCATCTTTGTTCATCAATTTAGACAAGGACAAAGATGTAAGATGGTCAACCTTGACCCAGTGGCTATGAGTGTTTGCCGTGACAAACCTTTCTGAAATGGTAGACATAGATCCTCGAAATGATGTCCACGGTTGGTCTCTCAGGGGTCCACCATTCCGGGACCACCGTTCTTATGTCACACCCCTCTCAGGGTCCCTCCAAAAGAAGCAATCGATTGCTTTTAGGTTTTTCCCTGTACAATGGTCCTAAAAGAGAAGCCTCAAAAAACACACTCAAATCTGGAAGGAAGCTGACAGGCTTAGCGCCATTTCGCGCCTTTCGCCTTGTGTCAACCAAGTGCGGTGTTTATTGCGTTTGAACAGAGCGGCTTCTGTGCTTCATGGCGTGTCTGAAACCTTTCGGCTTCTCTCTTTTCCGCTTCCATCACGCCACTGCGGCAAAAGGCGTTCAAGCCACGAGCGGCGCTAGCGGGGAAAAAATCCCGAGGAGTATGAGCCACAGAAAATCTGGGGAAGCAAAGGTTGGCGATTCTCAATCATGGGTGCGGATATCTGCCTGTTTGACTCTTGAAGCATGGTTCTGGGTACGCCATCTTTCTGCCAGGGTTTGAATGTGACTCGAACATTCAAAGGCGCAGGCTGACGGCTCGACAATCCTTGTTTTTTGGGGGTGTCACGTCAACCCTCGAAAAGGAGGTGTGTGAAAAACTTGGATGTTCAACGTCAGGTAGGTAGGTCACAACCGTGGTTGTAACTGTACCTGGGGTTGGTCTAAGCATGGTTGTAACCCACTTACCTGACGAAGTATGTCTTCTATTTGGGCCCATGACTGAAAATGGACCGAACTGAGGAAACCAATAAGCAGGTCACCCTTGGGCAAGTGAGTTAAAACTGTTAAAACCACCAAAAGTGGGACGCTGAGATTGGCCAAGCATGTTGCTTTCTGTTGAAGGGGAGTTCCGTGGAAATCCATACTAAACAGGTCTCCCCCCAAGAAAAAAGATAACTCTAGGTCTCCCCAATTCATATATCAAACTCTGCCTTTAGCTAAGCCCTTGGATTCAAATTTTAACAATAGTTGGGCTAACGAGGCTAATGCAACCACCATTGCTTGCCCTTCAGGATTGTCACCATCTACATGGGTGTGTCTGCTTCACTGAGGGTACCCATTTGTAGGCCGGTTCAAACCAGGAAAGCAACGCCCTTTTGATTTTTTTTTGGGGGGAGGGGAGTGCCCCTAAAAAAAGACAATACCAACAGACAACACCACTTGTTTGTGTGTGTGTTTTTTTTTGGGGGGCCCTAAAGAAAAAAACCACTGCCTTGGGTCCCCCTTGGGTCCCGCCAGTCTTCAAGGGAATCGGTCCCGAACCTCCGGGCCTCCGACTAAGTAGAGTGGATCCATCTACCTGGTCTTGTAGAAAACAAGCCCGTTCAAAAAACAAAAAAGGAAAATACCAGAGGGTTCGGTAAATGGATCCACTGGGTTAGGAAAATACCAGATTTCCTCTTGGCCTGCCACCCTTCAAAAACCAAAAAGGAAATACCGGGTTACCTACTATATGGGCCTGCCTGGGTAAGTTATAACCCAGTTATACTATGTTGTACTCCCCCATGCCGATTTGTTTGGGGTCATGACTCCAGGTAAAAAAAGGAAGTTCAACCAACCTAGTAAGTATATTATAACTGTGGTGAACATTTGGGTACAGGGGGATGGCTCCCTTACACCTTTGCACTGACATGCTTAGTAAGTTGGTTTAACATCCAAGTAGGGGGCCCAGTTGCGGCGCAGCGCTCTCTCTCTCTCTATCTCTTTTTGCGAACCACGCGGGCGCCCGAGAGAAATGTCTGGGGCGGCTTTGGCGCGGCAAAATCCTCCAGAAAGCGATCTGGCTGCACAACTCTCACTTCCCCGATCGGGCAAATCAAGTCCAACTTTTCTGTGTACCCCACATATCCTCACATAGTCCATGTAAGTAAAATATTCAAACATTCAGCCCAATGCGAGGGATGTGGATCAATATTCAGAGCATGGAGTGACGAAAGTCCGACTCAGTCGAGGCTGTCTGCTCGAGAAGAATTACCTGGCCGCCGCGTAAAATGCAGGATGTCAGGATATGGCTGTGGGTCAAAACCAATAGTACCATTTTGGGGTAGGTGCACCACCCATTTTGGTCTGTCTTAGTCGGGATTGGGATGTTCGCTGGGGGTGCGGGATTTTTGATCCATGGCTTTGCATGGGAGCTAACGCTTCACGCAACCCGTGTAGCTTGTCGGGCAGTCAGGCATGACAAGCAACAAAAAAACAACGCACCTCGAAGGCATGACATTACTGGACCAAACTTAGACCCACTGCAAAAAGTTTACTTTGTGTTGCTTCTGAAAGCAAAAATGATGGAAAACCCCAAAGGCAAAAGGTTGAACAGATAACCCAAAAGGTTCAAGTACCTTGGTAGGATGTCCTTTGACCCATTTTAACCCGGAAGTACATCCTGAGGTTCCAAGAGACCCTCTCAAGGAAAAACGTCCAGGAGTGGATTTGTTTCTAACGGCGCAACTTTTGGGGTTTTGAACCATGGGTGAAATTCCTGGACCCCAAATGGACCCCCTGTTCTCTGCCTTTCCAGGGACATTTCGGCAGAAAAAAAGGAATCGGTCCATTGGGCTGTCCAGGTTTGTGGACCCGGCGGGAAATCCACGCGTCAGGCGGCCAAAACCGGAATCGTTCTTTTTGACAGGGTGGGAACCCTAGCCCCTCCCAAAGACCCACATTTTGCCGGGTATGTATGATGTTAACCCTTGACCAAGAAAGGAGGCACCACCCCGGAAAACCCAGGTGTTTCAAAAAACAAACAAAAAAAGGCGGGCATTTGGGGTAGGGTGTATATTTTCCGCTAAAGGGTGGTGCTGAACATCACTTTTTTGGGCAGGTGAGCTTCCTTTTGGTTGAGTGATGTTTTAGAGGGGCTAAAGAACCGGAATGGGGATGCAGGGCACTTTTAAACCACATTTAGTCATGGCTATACTATATAGGAGTGATGTAGCCACTTAAATCAAATTGCTCATACTTCTGTCTAGTTGCCGGCTGCCCAAAATTGTTGCTTATTGAAGAAAGGGGCAAACAAAGCCAATACAGAATAACAAAAAACAAGAACCACACGAGAATACGACATGATACGATGCGATACATACAATACCGTACTGTACCATACCACACAATACAATGCAATACAATGCAATACAATGCAATACAATGCAATACAATGCAATGCCAAGCCAAACTAATGGCGCACAATCAGGGGTATAACTCACTGACATGGGTATGTTGGTTGAGGGTACATTCTTTATTCATTTTCGCAGCAGCAAGTTCCCGGTTTGAGCAGCACCCAAACCCTGACTTTTGGCCCTACCAACATGATATTTCAAAGGCTTAACAATTAATAAGCCTTATCTGGGGCTTACCCTCATATAACCAAGAGTGGAGCCACCTTACAAAAGTGGCCAACAGTGGCTTTGGGCGCAGCTCAAGCAAAAGGGTGCTCAAAATTCATCTCCCCTAAGATAGGTTAGTTTCCTAGTGAGTTTCCCTTTAAAATTTCAACGAAACGGTGCGACAGCAAAACTCATCGGACGTAATTATCTGCCGAGGAAGTTTGCCCCTCCACCCAGCTCAAGCCGCGCCTTTCCCGAAGGCCGACGCGAAGGCGGCAAACATCTTGGCTGCCACGGCCTGCCAACGAATCGCGTCTTCGATTCGCGAGAGCGAGTGGTTCACCAAGGTTACCATTTCCTTATAGAAGTCCCCCCCTCGTTATTCGGCCAAGTTAGCAAGTTGTTGTTCACCTAGGTTACAATGCCCTTGTAGAAGTCCCCCTAAAGTTGTTCGGCAAAGTTAGCGGGTTGTTGTTAGCCTAGGATATAATCCCCTTAGATGTCCCCCGTTCAGTGGAGTTAGCCTTGATACTAGACGGGTTGGCAAATCACTTTCTTGGCGAATCGAACAGCCACAGAGCAACAGCTCAAACTCTCTGCAACCCATGGATCAAACCCTCAGAAGTCGACCAACACTCCTAAGGTTTTGGTTTGGTACCTTATGAGGATGTGCGTGGATGTAGCAGAGGCCCCTCTTTGGCCTCATAAGTACGTATGGGACCGTATGGGTTTAGGGTAACCCCCCAAAATGGTGGTTTCCTTAAAAATGGCTACCCTCACCCCTCAGTCAGGTGCAGCCGGCTGGGGCTTCACGCGTACTGCTCGGGGTCGGAGAAGCCTGCGCGATGGGGCAATTGTGTGAGACGAACTTGGACGCCCTAACCCTCAAGTGCACATATGAGACTCAGTTGCCGCTTGGGGACCCAGAAACGACAGCTTTGCCTTTTGGAACCTTGACGAACATGGACCAAAATGGGGAAACCAAAAAGGCCAAACGTCGGCTTGGGCAAGCGAGGAAGAAATAATTTCTTCTATATCAATATGATAACTTGGTCTACATTAATACAAGAACGTGTTCACGTGAATCTAAAGAAATGAACAATTGGCTCTTGGTTTGGCGACCCCTCCCCTGCAAAAAAAACAAACAAGGAAGAAAGAGAGCTCTCGAAAGTACTCCTCGTTGATCCGCGCTCCTGGAGCTTGCAAAGCTGACTAAAGGTGTTTCACGAAGTGAACGATCCCTCGCATGGACCGCCAATTGATCAAACAAGGGCTGAACAAAACTGCAAATCTACCATGCCACAACTCCTGAACTACTGTGGACGAAATCCTACACCACCTAACAACCCCCGACATGATGATTCCTGCGTAAATGCCAACCATTTCAAACATGGTTTCATTTCGTGGTTCGTTTCTGGGATGTGGCAACCATCCACAGTATCACTACAAGGCATGCCCAAGTTGCTGCAACCTGCCGGCTCGTGAAGTGGGAGTTTTATTGGGCCATCAGCCCGAGCTCCTTCGAATGACGCAGACCCGCCAGCCGCCCAGCCTGATGAGCGGGAAGGATCCTCGTTCCAACCTCGGCAATCAAAACCGTCGCAAGCCCCCGGAAAGACCCGATCGCAAGGAACCGGGATGCATGATCCTTTTCTGCCACACGGCACGAAATCCATGTCGCACCAAATTGAAACCATGGGTGAAGAAATGGATCTCGTCCATCCACAGCATCATTGCTTCATGCTCACAAATAGAACATCTAGAGACAGACTTGAATGTCTGGGGTCTCCATGACCCTTGAAAAATGGGGTCATTACCCCAATATTTTAGGTAGTGACCCCATTTTTAAAGGGTCACGGAGACTCTAGGTGGTTGTCTGACATTCCTTGCTCTGTCGCCGCTTCGCCAAGTGTTTCTCGTTTTGTTTGCGGCGTCCATCCCATAACTATACGTGTTTACATATATATATATATGGAGTCTCCATGACCCTTGAACAATGAGTAATTACCCAAACTGTTGGGGTCATTGAACCATTGCTTAAGGGTCATGGAGACTCCTAGATATGTATGTATGTAACATTACAATATACATACATGTGTCCAACTGTATCTCTAAGAAGCATGCTCACGGCTGCATCGCTTGATACTATATACCTCAGCCACTCGAACATTTGTCCATTCAACGAAAGTTCCCTACAAGACGGGTTGCGTAATCATCATGTGTTTGCTAGTGCGAACGGATCTTGCCCGGAACGTGGCTCGGCAAATCGGATCGGGTGTGTCTTATTTTGACGAGCTGGGAGTCAAGAGGGAAACTAAATACAAAGGTCAATATGTGGGATACCCCTATCTTGACGGGACAAACTGTGGATGGACTAAAAGCTGCACCACCTAAGAAACCGAGGAATGATACGTTCCTTGTAAATACCAACAACAAGTGCTCCATCCACAGTGTGGGGGTGCGCAAAATAGTGATGCCCTGAAAATCGTGTCAGACTGAACAGTCTCAACGCGGCATGCTTCTGGGATTCTGGGAGTAGCAAACCTCAGCCAACCTCCGAAGCGCTGAAAAGCTAAGTGACCAAAAGGCGACTTGTGGATGCGTTTGCGTGAAGCCATCGGGTATGTGTCAAATAGGGTGACCAACATGACTGGGTTCCTTTGGGGGTTTCCTTTTACCCATCTGAAAAGGGTACCCTCAACAAATCACACCTAGCCATTTTGGGGGCTAAGGCGTGAACAAAGCGTCAACTGGGAGGCCGGACTGCTTGAGCCATGCTGCTTGGGCCTGCGAATCATGATTCTGCTGTTGGGTGAAAGTAGATGGCACTATTCCAACTCTAGATCACGGCTTGGATCCACCCCGCTGCAGTGCTCGTGTGGTACCCTGTTAAAAGGGATGGATCCATCTACTTCTTGGTGGATTCCAGCTGTTCTTCTTCCTGATCTCTGAAGTGCTCATGTGGTACCCTGCTAATATGTCTTGGATGGATCCACAAAAGCCGCATCCAAACCGTGTCCAAGTGAGCAAGGTAAAGCTGAATTAGATTATCCCGGCCCAACATCTGCGGGACATACCCGCAAAATGAAGCTTCAGCATGGGTAAAGTTGCGAACCCCTTTCAACAGGTCTGAGCGCCCCTGGCATGTTTGGCTCTGGGATGGGTTCCAGGGAATGTCTAGCTATTCTGGGCCTTGTATTTTGATGTGTAGTCATGACATTGAAATTTCAGCTGCTTTCGCAAATGGTTTCATGGAAGCTGCGGGATTTCCAACGCTATGATCGGACTCCCCCGTTTGTTTTGTTGAAAGCAGCATACGTTTATAGCTGCTTCACCTTTGCTTCCAAAGACATGCCAAGTGCATCCTAGTTCCACTTTGGATTACTCAAACAAAGCATGCCAACCACAAACCATGGTGACATACAGCGGGGGGGTGTTCCTTTTCCCTTGCAATACTGTGGCTGGACGAAAGCCTGCGCCACCCGAGAAACCATGGAATGATGATTTCCCTTTAAATACCAACAAAGAATGGTTTCAACCATGGTTTCAAACTGGTGCGAATTGAATCTCGTCCATCCACAGTATCGCAATATGGACATGGGTCAAAATCACGTACCCCCAGCGAAGATCCCAATCCCCACTAAAATCGACTAAAATGGGTGGTGCACCTACCCCAAAATGGTACCATTGGTTTTGACCCACAGCCATATCAAGCTGAAACATGCAGAAACCTGGCTTGGTTTTAGCATTGCTTTGACTAAAAGTGGGTCACCCGGGTCCACATTTGTTGGACAGATCTGAATCAACCAGACCCCCCCCCCCCCCGGCGAATCAAACCATCCTCCCTTACCAAAAAACTGCTGCTTGGTTTATCCCTGGAGTCTCCATGACCCTTGAAAAATAGGTCTATGACCCCAATATTTTAGGTAACGACCCCATGTTTAAAAGGTCATGGAGACTCTAGGTCCTTACTAGCTAAACCAACAAAAACACAGCTGTTTCGATTTTCCCGGCAAAATGGAGAATGTATCTGGACATATTCCCTGGACCCCCAATGGACCAGTCTAGGTCCTCCAGTAGAGAGGTTAGCATAATTTGGTACCAACTTTGAGCTGCAGTCTATTTTAGTAGGGGAACCCTCCCAACCAAAGAAGAGGTGAGACTTGGCACCTAACTGGGGGACCTAGGAGTGCGCCTGGCTGAAAAAAAACCGCCGTGGATCGATCCGACACCCCGAAGCTGGCAACGGGCAAACAAGTGAAGAGACTTACCGGTGAGTCGCTTTGGGTGCTAAGGGGCAAAAACAAAGATGCCCTTGGGCTGTGAAATGGTGATCAGGTGATCATTTGACCGCCAAGGAAGGGTTGCCCGGAGTCTCCTTCCGACCCTTTAAGAATGGGTCAATGACCAACCTTAAAAATGGGTCATTGACCAACCATTTTTCAAAGGTCATGGACTTCAACCCAGGGGTGGTTCATTTCCCCCAAAAGGAGCACCGATTCCTGGGCTTAAGTCTATTTTGGGGTAGTCGAAAAGTGGAACCCTGGGGAAAGGGTACAAGGAATTTGGGTAGTTGAGAGCCCTGGGGTTCCTTGCGCCTTAGGGTTCCTTAAGGACCCCCCACCCCCTTGGAGCACTTCTTGGGGGTCCTTAGGGAGACTCCAGGCGGCGTTCCCAAAAAAAACACGGCCGCCCTCCCGCCACAGGCGGCCTGGGGTTGCGCAACACATCCCAGACGTGGTCCATGCCTAGGAGCTGCGACCCGAACGGCCAGCAAAAAGCATCAAACGCCCCAGACTTTTTCCGTGGAAGTTGGGGGGAAAACAAACTTTTCTTGGTTGACTTTACGGGGAACCCCCTCCAACAAAAAGGAAACGCATGATTTCCATGGGAAAACACACGCTTTTTTGGCAGTTGATTTTCAAGGTAACCCTCCAAAAACACGGGTTCCAAAGGGCTCGCAACTCACTGGAAATCGGTCTGAGTAAACTGGATCTCAACATGTTTCTCGAAGAATGACTCTGGCATACTGTGGATGGCTGCGAAATCGATTTCGCACCATCGTTCAGAAACCCTGCAATGATGATCCCCCTGCACACGCCAACCAACAATGGTTTCAACCATTGAATCAAAGTGGTGTGAATTGGATTTCCTCCATCCCACAATAGCTGACCTTGTCGAAAACATAGATCTCCCCGGCCAATGGTGCATACCCATCGAAACCAGCTCCATCGGCTCGCGCGGCTCGCGATGGCTCGACCCAAACCAACCTAAGGCCACCTATGGGAATGTCCTCCCTGTGGGAGGCTACCTGGAAGATAATTTTCCTCTTGTAGGGATTCTCTGGCAGGTGCCATGTTAGAGTGAGGGTAACAACCTGAGGCAGAATCAAAACCCCATATTAACATGGTTTATCCAACCAGAACTATGCTTCAATAATTAAGAAGGCGGCAATGGCACTCATTTATGGCAAGGGGATTGTCCCTAACCTTCATCTACCCGGGTTTTGAGAACGTGGCTCACCTGGACCCCCCTTGTTGACTCCTTGTTGATGCGCCGACATGACCCATGAAAACTACAAATGTGGTAAAACAGAACATCGGAATCGGTCCTGAAAGGGGGTCCAGAAACAGGGAAGAGTCGAACAAAACGACCTCTTGTTTGGAGGGAAGCGGCATGACACATCATTCGGTTTTGTGCCCGACCTCATTCCTTGTTTCTGAAGGTCATTGTTTTTCGTACATCCCTGAATCGGAGTCACCCACGTTGCACAAGCCTGAAACTTGTCATACCCCCCACTCCATTCCCACCTGGGGTCCCTAAAACCTCAAAAACCAGCTTCCCTCCATCAACCCCGACAACTGCCCATGTGCAAATACCCAAGTACTGTCAAAACCACAGTGGTTGGGAGGTGCTGGTGCTGATTTGGATTGCTGGCTTGGAGTCGCTTCCGCGGGTTCCCATTCCTCCAGCAGAATGAGGGGCTGAAATCCCAATCCAAACCAAAGACGGGAGCCCTCCAAAACGCAGAGCTCTCCAAGGTTCCCCATATTTCCCGCTTTAAACATCACCCAAACACTCATCTACAAGCGACTCAAAAGGTGGCTAAACAAACTGAAAAGGGAAATATGGGGAATGGGGACCTGTAAAATTATTAAAGCACTTCGAAAGAGATCCCCTTCAGAATAGGGGCCCATTTGGCCGAGGGTGAGACTGCAAATGGGTTTGTTCTTACAACAGGGTCCCCCCAAAATGGGTCGTTTTCTTTGGTTTCCTTTTAAACCAACCCCAAAATGGGTACTTAAAGGGGCACAGTACTTAGTAAGTGGTTAGCAAGCCTGGTTATACCCCACTTAGGAGACTCATAATTAACCATGATAAGTGGGATATAGCCATGGTTATTTCCACTTACTAAGTACCCAATCGCCCCTTTAAGGACCTTCAAGCAAAGACAGACCCAGGTAGCCCGAAAACGATCCGGGGCTTTTGCGCAGCGCGTCGGCGCGCCGGCGCGCGGCGAGCAGCGCGGCCTCACTTTGCCAGTGAGTAGCCCCCCATAGCGCCCCAAAAGTGTACCTAGACACCCAAACTAGCAAAAAGGACCCAACACATCATGGGTGAAATGCCAATTCTGAGGGTGTGAGCACTTGGTTGTTGGACCTGTTGTTTGATGAAAAATCAAGTTTGTTTTTAAAATGTCTAAGGCCTTGCAATCAGTGCGCATCACCACGAAGTGACACCTACAGATCCAAAGTTCCAAACGGGGCCTTGGGGTCACACCAAAGACGCAGCCACGATGGCACCAGGAGTCACGAGCTTTTCGGCCCGGCCTCGTTCAGGAGGTTGGCAAGGTCTGCACCACTCATGCCCTGGCGCAACTCTGCCTCTGGACTTTAGTCCATCCGGGAAACAAAGAGGCGCCACATGTTTGTTCATGGGTACCCCTTCTGTCCACTAACATGGCTCCTGACAAGGGGTCCCTTTTAGTCGGACCTTCCCGGTGCTTCCAGTTACCACTATAGCACATAACCAGAGAAGCCATCATGTAAATCTCACTGGCCCCCTTTGGGCGTGGAAATGAACAACTAGTCACGAACAACTAGTCACACCTTTTGGAACATTGACTATAAACATATAACCCAAAGAGGAAAACAAAAGGTCAGATCTGGTGGATTCGCTTTGGACAAGTAAGATATACTAATATACTTTACCTTTTCTAGTCCGGGCTTAACCTGATAGCCTACAAAACCACAGTTATCGGGAAGGGACACCCCCTTCTTTGATTGATTTTACAGAGAACCCCTGGAAGGAACAGGCTAGAATTTACTGATCAACGGGAATTTCTAATCGTCCTCAACTGAAAATGTATATAACACAGAATTACACACACACGCGCTCACACACAAGCACCTTTTAGACGTCCCCATCTTAAACTTTCTAACTACGGATGTAACACGCAAACACAAGACCTCAGCTTCCCTCCAATTGGTGGTTTGGATTGGTGGTTTGGATTTGAATTTGAACCCCTGGCTTTTGTAGAGGGTAGATCGGAAACCACTCCTAAACCTCCAAACCACCAATCCAAACCACAACCAGCACCCCCCGACCACTGCTTTTCAACAGCACTTGGATGGGCAAAAGCAGTTGTTGGGGTTGGCTGACATTTGGGGGGGAGGCTGGTTGTAAGGTCTTAGGGACCAGGGTTTAGGGACCCGGCCTCCTTCTTTCGCGGGGCAAACAAACGTCCAGGGGGACCCGGCCTCTGTGCGTCGCGCAAGCAGTTGCAGGTCCAAATCCTGGCGATCACCCCCCGACTCTTTGGGTGCCCGTCTTCTTTGTGAGGCGTACCCCTTTTTCGTGGTGTTAAAAGGAACTGAAAAGGAATAATTGAATGTGTTTGTTGGTTTTAAAGGGACATCAAAAGGCAAACCCTCCATATGTGGTGCCACCTACTGTCATACCCTTTTGGTGGTTGGTTTTCTCACTTCCGATCGAGCGGATTGGCCAAAGTGACCGCACTCGTTGTTTGCCAAAATGGCATTTTTACCCAAAAAACGACTAAAGTCTCAAACGAAACTCAAAAAGTGACCTGGACCCCAGGAGGACCCCAAAGTTTGTTCTGCCTTTGTACCACTTATTTCTAGGTCAAAGGCTGAAATAGATCGGTCCCCTGGGGGTCCAGGGAGTTTCAAAGTCGCTTTCCCCCTCCCCAACAAGTTGAAAGGCAGCAACTGCAACCGGCACCCCAAAAAGAGGTGCGTTTCCTTTTGATTGCCCTTTACAACTAACCCAAAAAGGGTACCCTCCAAGAAAGACACCTCCATATTGCAACTGGCAACCAAAGGTTTGGAGGTTCAGGGGTGGCTTCCCATTTATCCTCAACAAGCACCACGGGTTCAAATCCCCAAGCCACGCATACAAACCACAAATTAATGGTAACCCTGACAACTCAGTCTGGAGCTCTTTGTTAATAGCAGGGTCAGGGCGCACAATGTTGTAGGCATAGGACCCGTAGTAGTCCAGGATGTCTTGCAGCGTAAGGTGACGTACCTCGTAGCCTCGCCGCTGCATGTAGTCAACGGACATCAGATCATCTGGAGCTGTAGTGAGATCAACGTACCACAATTAAAGCAATGGCTGAGTTCATACAATGGCAACGGTTTCAAAACAGACACAACCACATAACCACCATTGTTTACCGTTCAGGGTTCTGGGCTGCCCTCAGATCCCCTGCTAAAAGTGACTAGCTTTTAGTGGGTTAAATTTGGAAACCCAACCACTAAACCAACTAAAACAGATCTAAACAGCTAAGGATTGTCATCATCTAAATTGGGTCAGCCATTCAACGGAAATCCTCCATTGAGTGCCCTGGACAAAATGAGAACATATACCTAGCGAAATCGATTCCAAAAAGGAACAACAAAACACTATTCTTAAACAAACTGCCTTGGTGGGGATCGTCAAACCATTTGGTTTCCGCAGAAATTGGGTTGGAACGAAAACCACATAGGAACACAAGTTCCCTGCAAAAATGAAACCATATGTCCAGTAGTGATAGATTCCCTTTACAACCAACAAAGGAAAACCACAATATGCTTAAGCAAATTAGTGATAGATTCCCCTTAAAACCAACAAAGGAACGTAAGACACTATTCTTAAACAAAACACGCTTTGCTTTGGTAGGGATAGTCATCAAACCATTTGGCTTCCCAGAAATGGTTTTCCTTAAAGCTTGCTGGAAGATTTGCTTCAGTCCCTTGCAACAAAAAAACATGTTCCAGTAGTGCTAGATTCCCTTTAAATCCAAAAAGGGAAACAATACTAAGCAAACACATTTCCATAGTGACATCGTTTCCCGGTACAACCAAAAAGGAAAATCACGAATCATTGTTAAGCAAGTATTTCCAGTGGTGATGGATTCCCTTCAAACCCAAAACTGAAAAGCAATAATCATTGTTGAGCAAGTATGTCCAGTATTTCAAAAAAACAAAACCGAAAAACACGAAAATAAATACATATTCTTAAGCAAATACATATTTCCATGGTGAAATCGCTTCCCAAAACTGAAAAACAACATAGTGTTAAGCAAATAACAAAAAACACTGTTTCTCTTTAAAACCAAAACCGAGACAAAAAACATAAAATAAAATAAAAATCGTCTTCAAACGGATGGAACGGCTTGGGCCCCTGCGACCCCCCCCCCCCCGGACACTTTCGGCTTCGCCTCTGTCCGTAGCTTCGAGGCGTGGATTTGCAAGGTGGCCTCCGTGGACGAAACGCACATCGGCGCCGGGTGGCATTTTTCGTCGGGAGGGGACGCCTCTTGTTGTTCTGTCGTTAACGGAAAGCCTAAAAAGATATCAGTTGGTTTGGGTTCATGTTGTTGTTGTTGTTGTTGTTGTTGTTGTTGTTGTTGTTGTTGTTGTTGTTGTTGTTGTTGTTGTTGTTGTTGTTGTTGTTGTTGTTGTTGTTGTTGTTGTTGTTGTTGTTGTTGTTGTTGTTGTTGTTGTTGTTGTTGTTGTTGTTGTTGTTGTTGTTGTTGTTGTTGTTGTTGTTGTTGTTGTTGTTGTTGTTGTTGTTGTTGTTGTTGTTGTTGTTGTTGTTGTTGTTGTTGTTGTTGTTGTTGTTGTTGCTGTTGCTTGCTTGCTTGCTGTTGCTTTGTTGTTGTTGTTGTTGTTTGTTGTTGTTGTTGTTGTTGTTGTTGTTGTTGTTGTTGTTGTTGTTGTTGCTGTTGCTGTTGCTGTTGCTGTTGCTGTTGCTGTTGCTGTTGCTGTTGTTGTTCTTCTTCCTCTTCTTCTGGGCGGGGGTAAAAGAAGACACGCCCAGCTCTTGTTCTAGAAGGACAGTCTGGGTCACAGAACCATGTGTTGGTTGATGACCCTATTGGAAGTGAGGGATCAAGAAACCAATCTCTCTAATTTACCCTCAATTCACCAGGACTTTGTGTTTTGTCGTATACTTGATGCACTTGCACAAGATTAAAAACAGGAGCCTGGAAAGGAGCCCTGGTTTTCGGGGGGGGGGGGGGGGACCCAGTAGTTTGGGGAGTGACTTGCCAAAACAAACGGGAGACGACTCATCTGGTTGGGTGTGTTGGTTTGGTGGAAGGTACCCTGTTTTGGTTGGTTCAAAGGGAATAAAACCAGGAAAACACAGCATGTCGCTATTTTGACAAATCCTGGCATCAACAGGAACACCGATTTTCAAGGCGGCGCCAGCAAAGCCACAATGAATTGTGTGTCCCTCCACACAATACCTACTTTCTGCAACTATATCCAGGATATCATAGGGTATGACGTCAAGCCCGGATTGGAAAAGCAGAAGTTTGCTGGGCGTCCCATTTTGGGGGGGAGATTCGTGTGCCCGCACCCCTCCGGATGTTCAACCAACTGAGTAAGTAGGCTACAGCATGTTATGACCATCCAAGTAGGTCATCCAAACATTGCCCATGAAGGATATCTTTTTAGAAGCTTCTGTTTAATCAAAGTGCAGAATGGGTGGCCAACCAGTTACCTGGTATCCATGCCTATAAGGGGACCAAGCAATCAGCTAGCCTAGTCACAACCATGGCCGTAACTTACTTCCCTGACGTTCGTTGAAACATCCAAGAAGGGGAAACCACGAATAAGGGTAACCACGTTTGTATCTCCAGTTGAACTTACCCTAGTTGTAACCAGGGTCATATCCTATTTACTTCAAGGTGCGATTGGGTACTTAGTAGGTGGTTATTCAGCCTGGCAATAACCCACTGAACGGAGACTTACAACCCTGGCTGTTGTGGGATATAACCAGGCTTACTAACCACTTTCTAATGCTGACCCGCTATAGTCAACCCCTGTTTATTCATGGGAGGGTGTCCATGTCTGGGTCTGGTGGGTCATCACTTTTGGAGAGGCCAGAGACCACGAATTTAATCAACTGGCTGGTTCATTCACTGGGTCCTTCGGCAGAGAGATGAGACTAAGGGTACCCTTTCTTTCTGTAGTCTATTTTAGTAGGGGAACCCTCCCCCCCAAAAAAAAACGGCCAAAGGGCACCCAGCTGGGTGACCTAGTTCATCTGGGGCCTTAGACGGCTTCCGCTCGATCCGCGCCCGATCCGCTCGCAGATTCGCAGATCGAGGCCAGCGCCACCCGCTCGGGCAAGTTGGGCAGGGCCACCATCACGATGCGGTCCAAGCGCCCCGGCCTGGCTCGGTCCAATCTGAGCGAGCGCGCGCGGGCTGAGCATCGAGCGCGCGAAGGACTGGCCCAACTCGGCCGGAGAGTGCGAGGAAAACGAAGGTGAAGGAGGCCAAAGACCAAACGAAGGAAGCCGCAAAATGGAAAAATGGTTTGATCCCCGAATGGAATTCTGTCTGAAATGGCCCCAACGTAGCTAGAGCATCTCACCGCCCACGTCGTATCAAAGCCCCGAGTCTGTTTTCACGCCCATGGAAGATGTTGCTGAGACTCTCCCTCCCACACATATGTTCCAAGTCTGGTTTTCATATCACCCAGTGCTTCCAGTTCCCAGTATGGTAGGTAAGCGATCTTTACCTCTAGGTGTTACCAGGTTCCCCCTGAGAGGTAACCGGAAGCACTGGGTCAGCTAATCTTAAGCCATGGTCAGACACACAGCCTCGGCCAGTGATACGTGCCCTGGCAAAGAACAAAATACACATATCCAGTAGTGGTAGATTCCCCTTTGACACCAAAAGGGGGCAGTGTAAACCAAAAACACCTAAGACAATGGAAGATTCGGGACCCTTTGGTGGACATCATTACTCACTGTTGGGCATGGCACCCCGGATGATACAGAAGCTGGGGCAAACTGCCCGAGCTTCTGGTAGCACTGCCACACCCGCCTCCTGGACATCAGGGAAGAAAGGATAGTCCCTTCTTGGTGTACTCATACTATTTGCAGGGGATTAATCATTCCAGATTAGGTGGTGCAGGATTTCATCCATCCACAGTATGATTGATTCCAAAGCAACATCTGGCGAAACACTTCAAGGCCTCGTTTTCATTGGCAACAAAAATCCACCGCAAAGCAAGGAGACAACTGGTCTGGCACCAGTTGCAGGGCACATACCACCTGGATCCTGAGACTTACAAATGGGATGTTGACCACGATTTGGGTGATGTCCTCAAGCTACCCCGCCCCACAAAAATGGGAGATCCCCCCGCAAAAAAAAGAAAACACACAAAACATGGGGATGCCCTTAAACTAGCCACAAAATAGGAGATTGCCTCAACAATTCGGCACCATGCTTAAGCGCACCTCGCTGACGATCGAGAGGATGGGCCAGAATCAAATCCGGACTTTCTGTTTGGCACTAAAACGGTCCAAACCCAAAAGCTATCATGTCCTCGCAGAACTGGTAGCTCCTTAGCTCCCTGTTTTTCTCAACACAAATGGATTTTCCCCCGGCTCCGAGTCCGGCTCCCTCCCACCAACTGAAAAAAACAAGTAGCTCGGCAAGTGGAAAATGGCCGTCCCCTGCTCGTTTGCTCCCTTGAACCCAGCCAGCTTTGTTTACCACCCAACTGGTCCAAACCCAAAAAGTGGCCAACAGTCCCAAACGGAACTCGGGGACTAAGGGACTTTGAAGGGTTCAGCAGCCGGCCTGACCAAAGCCTCATCCAGGCAGTGGTACCGGTTGGTGGCAGCCATGGTGACCACCACCGAACCACCTCCCGCGAGGAGAGATTGCCATGTTGCCGCAGTTGTGTCACTTGCCCAAAGAACTTAACACACAAAGGCAACATTTTCTGGGCTGCCCGTTTTCTGATCCCCCGCTAAAAGTTTAACTTTTAGCAGGTTAAATGGAAACTACCCCTAAACACTAAAAGGCTAAGGGGATGGCTGGGAGCCACCAAGTTTTAAGCTAGACCAAGTCAGTCAAAGCAAAAAGTCTTTGGGCAAGCGGAGTTCAGGTAACCCTTGATTGGTGGATTGAAGGTGGTAGGGCTTGAACCCCTGGTTCATGTAGAGGGTAGAGGTAACCTCCAAGTAACCCAATCCGAACCACCATTCAGGGAAGCTGACTTTATAGGACCAGTTTCTGATAGTCAAGAAGCATTCACTTTTAGGAGACATGTTGCCAATTTCAGGTAGGCCAAACAGCCCCTTTTGGATTGCCTGTTGACACGCCATGTTTGCGAGAAACAGCTGCTATCGAAAAGGACTCTTTGGTGGACATCACTTTTTGCAGGCATGTATGTCCACAGACCGTTTTTGGAGCGAGGTCCAACCCATAAGATTCACAGTCCAAAGGACAAGTTACCCACCCATGCTTTTGAGAAGATGCTGTCTCATCCCTTCTCTTCTTGTCGTTCTCTCGTCTGCAAATTGACTCGCGAATCTCGCAAGGGGGCCAAAAGAAGGGTCCCAGGACAAAGTAGGGTCAAACCTGGCAGAAACTTCGGGAGGCAAACCAAACAGAAAACCACCGTCTTGGGGGGTCCCCCCCAAAAAAAGACACATCCATATGAAAAACTATTGGTTTACACCCGATGGACCAGCCATGTGCAAATCCCGCTTCTGGCGGGAGCTCTCTTTTTTGGCTTGCGAAATGGCGCGGATCTCAGACGATTCAGTGTGGAAGCGTCGTGTCAATTGTACCGGTGGAAAGGCCATTTGAGGCGGAAGATGAACCATATCGCGGAACCCCCCTGCATTAGAGGAATCTCTTGTTGGGGAAAGATCCTTCTTTTTTTGCATGGGGGTTCCACGTGTTAATCAATTGGCAATTGGGTTTGCAACTCCTCTCTTCCCGAGTGGATTGGTCAACAACTGTCCAAACATTTGTCTTCGCCATGGTCCGAAGCCCCAGAAAGTCAAAGTGCCCCACCCGGGGAAGTGAGCTTCGCTCAGATCTGAGAAGCATCGCCCATGTCTCAAGTGCAGAAAGCTCCTGAGAAGCATGCTCTGCTCATTTCGGCCTGGCTGCAAGTGGAGGGATATGAAGGCCATTTCCGGCCGACATGGCGGACATTGATGGGATTTATGGCCACCAATCATGTGGGAGGCTCGGTGTTTCCCCATACAGGGATCCTTACAGTATACACCTGAACATTGCCTTGTAAATGGTGGTTTCCCTTTATTTCGGTGTTGAAAAAGCCATGTTTCAAATGGGCAAAATGTATCTTTTAAGGAGCCCTGTTCAAGTTCATGGACAGAGCCATGATGGAAGGGTCATGAAGACTTCAGGTAGCCGGCGTTAGCGCAACCCCCAACCAGGCAACCTCAACAGGTTCGCCACATCTGGCAGTGTGAACATGCGGCTGTGTCTGGTTCTCAGGGGTCCCAGCCACGGATCTGCGTATAGAGAGAATCGAACTCTGGTGAATACAGTATGTGGCTGGGTGTACAGTACATTGAACTGTGTTCGGGTGTGTTTCTTTTGCTGCCTTTCAGATGTTCGATTCAGAAGCAAACCAGCGGTTCCATGGTTCAAATTCTAGCTTGATTATCAGCTTGAATCATTCCTACGGGGGAACCACGTTTCTTCAGCTGGTGTGTCAACTTTCCCGCTCGCTGAACCGATGGTTTGTGGCAATACAAGTAGAGCTGGTTGGCTCTTTCACTTGGAAGTGGCCAACGACTGTAAATCAAGCCCAAGAAGCGGTTAGAACTATCCAGGGCCACAACCCGGGATCCTGTGCCAGTAAATGGTGAATCATTTGCATGGAGATGTGGGTGTCTCGTTTTTGAGGGTACCCCGTTTTTATGATTGCCTTTTTGTTTAAGGGAGACCACAAGGAAACCCACCATTTGGGGGTTCCTAGATAAGATAAACCCGAATGGGGATTTGTGTCCACATGTGTCCACATGTGTCCACCAAGCATGTTTGAGAAGCTCAACAAACCACTCATAGCCATCCGAGAGTGTCCAAGTAATTACCCTGAAGGCATGTATGAGTTTGTCTCAACATTGGAGTCCCCAAATTCAGTGGGTTGCCCTTTCGGATTCCCAAAGCCAGCCCAAAACAGTAGCAACTCAAAAGACGAGTTCCTTCTTGGCTCCGGCCAAAACGAAGGCCAGTGGTCCGCTGGCCTCACACCCAAACTCCTTCTTGCCGTCCTCGCGGCTCCTCTTGTGGACCTGCCGCTCCGGTCAACACGAGAGCAACGAGTTGGCGTGAACCAAGCTGCGGGTCTGGATCATCCATCTGGACCGACCTGTAAGCAACTGGAGCCGAACATGAAGTCGACCCAACATGAAATGAACTGAGGTGTCAATCTTGCCAAAGGATCCCCAGTTTCATCACAATGATAATAGGAACATGGCCGCAATCCGTCAGAGTAAATCGACCAGCTGGCTGCAAACGCGCAGCAAATATCCGCCCCTTGCTGGCTGGTACATGTTGGTACCGTCCTCTGCCGCGCTTCACCCAAAATAACGCAAAGTACCCAAACCAGGACCCCCCAATGGATGTCTGTCAAATGGCCGCAAAATAGCCCCCAACCAAACGTCACTTGAGTCACAATCAACACCCGGTACACAAATGGTCGCCCCAGAACCATGCTTCAAGAACTAAGAAGGCGGATATTCGCAGCGATTTTTATAGCTGGGATCGTCCCTTACTAACCTTCACTTACCCGGGTTTGAGGACGTGGCTCACTTACATAAGCATTCGATAGCCATTGGGGGGGGGTCCTGGCACCCCATTCAGATTATCTTGCTGGTGCTCGGTAGGGAATGAGGGCATGAACCTAGGGAGTCTCTTCAACAAAAACCACCAGTTGGGTTTAACCTAGGGATTCCCTTGAAGGAAACCACCAGTTGGATAGTTTAAATCGGGTTCATTCCATTTCTCATCCCCTGCCCATCGCACCAGCAAGTTATTTGGGCTCTTCCCGCACCATTTTGCCGATAACAGCACATCCCGCCTGCTGGCCGCGGCGTAGCGCTTTCCGGCTCCTCCTCCTTCATACACTTAACCGCGCGTCCGAAGCCGCAGACCAGAGACCCGACACCCCGTTCTGCCCCGCGATCGTTTACAGTCGATGGACGATGAGAATCAATGTCCTATAGTGACTGGAATCAAGAGGTCCAGGTGCTGTCATTGTCGGCAAGAGTCACGGGAGGAGGGAGGAAGTCCCAATCTCGAGGATCATATCAATGTCTAACATAAATGTCCAATCGGTTTTTCAAAAAATGTCCAATCATGATTGCGGCTACGTTTCATTACGTTTCATGCAATTTTGGCAGTGGGAATAGTAGGAGAAGACCGTTCTAAGAGGATGCACTGGCTTAGTTGGGGGTCAACAGGCAAACCCCAACCTGCCGGTCAACAGACAAAAGGGCAAAAAGCTGCCAAAGAGGTTCTTTTCGGCCCGTCACAATAGCACCTTCTTGCCCATGCAAAAAACAATATGTCAAATTTCTACCTGTCTCCATGACCCTTCAAAATTGGTTAATGACCAACCATTATTTTGGTTGTCCCCAATTTTTAAGGGTCATGGAGACTCCAGGCATGTGGATACATGATTACACTGGCTGAACAGGAAGTTCGGGAACAAGAAACATATGCATCACCTGTTGGCGTCCTTGTGGGGAAAAGAATAGTCCATTCAGCACCCAGTACACTTTAATTGTAGACTCCCTCTTGATTCCTCTTCGGGTCGCCTCTCCTTCTATTTGCCTGAGTCCGAAAAACATATATTTCCAGTATACAATGCTTTTAAAACCTCCATTTGCTCAAGCTCAATAAAGAAGACTCCCCTTGAAACCAACAAGCGAACATCTGCAAGCAACACATTCTTAATCTTAAGCAAATGACAAGCAAAACAATGTATAAATATATATATATATATATATGTAATACTATTAAGCAAATGGACAAAACAAACAAACAAACAAACAAACAAACAAACAAACAAACAAACAAGCAAGCAAGCAAGCAAGCAAGCAAGCAAGCAAGCAAACAAACAAACACACCAGCAAACAAACAAACAAGCAAGCAAGCAAACAAGCAAGCAAGCAAACAAACAAGCAAGCAAACAAACAAACACACAAACAAACAAAACGAACAGGGGAACCTAACAGAATCCTCTTCAGCGACCCGTCGAGTTCGCGGCGACGCATTTTGCCTCCGTCTCATCGAATCGCGGGGGGACCACCGGCAGCTTCTCGGCAAGCGGGGATCGCCGGGAGCTTTGATTGGAGTCGCTTGGGCGTCCCCTGGTTTCCCTTAAGCCGGCCTCATTATTTTACCATGAGCAAAGTCACCCCTAAGTGGTGGGTTAAAGGGAAACAACCCACCATTTTCTGACTTTGATAATTGCAGAAACCGTCAAAACAATGACAACACTTAAAAACTGCTAGTTTCCCTTGAATACCCCTGCCTGGAGTCTACATGACCCTTGAAAAATGGTTGGTCATTACCCAAAATAGTGGTTGGTCATTGACCCATTTTTACAGGGTCAGAAGGAGACTCCAGCTGGTTTCCCTTGGTTTCCTTTGGATTCTCCTGATTTCCCTCCTGATTTCCCTTGGATTCTCCAGATTTGCCTTGGATTCCAAAGATTTCCCTTGGTTTCCCTTGAAATACTCCTGGTTTCCCTTGGATTCCCTTGGATTCTCCTGATTTCCCTTGGATTCTCCTGAGTTTTCTTCGATCCCTTGGATTCTCCTGATTTCCTTAAGTATTAAATACCCTGGTTTCCCGATTTCCCTTGGACTCTCCTGATCATGAGACTGCCACCGCCCAATTCTGTCGCAACTCCTCTGTGCCAGCACAAGAGCATTATTCGGATGTTCGTTGCCAAGCTAGTATGTACAAAAGGCTAACCCACTAATCAAAAAGGTGAACTCCGCTGAACGGGCGGCTTCTTTACGGGGGTTACAACTTAGGTCCCGATCACCACTTTCTAACTTGGCCGCCAGCGCTTCATTCAAATCCCCAAACCAATCCAAACCACACCATGCAGTCCCTTGATACCTGAGGAGGGGCTGATCAGTATTACCTTCGGCCCACATGACCATGGATATTTTTTCCCATCTAGCAGTTGAAATATCATGTGCTCAGTGGCTTTCAACCAATGGCCATCCCAGGTTTATAGGACCTGTTCAACCACCATGTACTTAGGGACTTAGGGAGTTAGGGACTTAGGGAGTCAAAACGGGTCCAAGCAGATCGTCACAAACTCCGCTGGGCTGGCAAACTCTAGGCTGCGCAAACCGCGGACCGCAGCTCAGGCGCGGACTATGAGGGCCGCGTCCACGACAAAGCGCAATGGAGACTCGGGCGCCGTGTTGGTTCTACCACTGTGACTTACCCTCCGACACTTTGCACATCTAGGTCCTCCAGCAGAGAGGATAGAATAACGGACCCTTTTTTCTGCAGTCTATTTTAGTAGGGGAACCCTCCCCCAAAAAAGGGTAAAAGGGCACTACTGGGGGACCTAGCATGGAACCAGGTCCCCAAAAAGGAAACTAGACCACGGTTGGCCCGAAAGCAGAACATCGCAAGCGAGGTCGGCCCAACGCTGCAGGATGCGTTCTTTTTCCCTACACGAAGCATTCGTGAAGCAAGCGCGAGACAGCACCAGGCAAGGTGCTCTGCGCAAACTGGTCGGTGCAAGTTGGTCTGCGCAAGTTGCTCTACGCAAGTTGCACTGTGCAAGTTGCTCTGCGCAAGTTGCTCCGCGCAAGTTGCTCCGGCAAGTTGGTCCCTGCAAGTGGCTCCCTGCAAGTTGCTCTGTGCAAATTGCGCTCCCTGCAAGTTGCTCTGTGCAAGCTGCTCTGTGCAAGTTGCTCTGTGCAAGTTGCTCTGCGTAAGTTGCTCTGCGCAAGTTGCTCTAGGCAAGGCGCTCTGCGCAAACTGGTCGGTGCAAGTTGGTCTGCGCAAGTTGCTCTGTGCAACTTGCTCTGCGCAAGTTGCTCTGCGCAAGTTGCTTTAAAATGCAAGTTGCATCTTGCGACGCCCGCCCGCGGACCAGGGAGGAATCGAACCCGCGACCCGCCGGTTCCGGGAGCAGGCGCGCGAACCACGAGACAACTCCCGAGGACCAGTTCGAACAACAAAAGTCGCAAAAACCTCGAGTTTTTGCACCTCCACCACGCCGATTCCCGCAGAGGGTTGCGCGAGCACCGTAGAAATCGCAAAAAACCTCGAGTTGTTGCACCTCGACCACGCCGATCCCCGCAGAAGGTTGCGCGAGCACCGCAGAAATCGCAAAAAAAACCATGGTTTTTGCACCTCGACCACGCCGATCCCCGCAGAGGGTCGCGTGGGCATGTTGGAAATCGCAAAAAACCATGGGTTTTTGCACCTCGACCACGCCGATCCCCGCAGAGGGTCGCGCGGGCATGTTGGAAATCGCAAAAAACCATGGGTTTTTGCACCTCGACCACGCCGATCCCCGCAGAGGGTCGCGCGGGCATGTTGGAAATCGCAAAAAACCATGGGTTTTTGCACCTCGACCACGCCGATCCCCGCAGAGGGTCGATTTTCGTGTAGTGTCGTCGGCACTACCCCGCCGCCCTAAGAAGAGATTTTAACTCCTCGCAAGTCAATTGCACTTGACTCCTTGCACTTGCAACTTGCACTTGACTCCTTGCTTGTTTCAAGGAGTCATTGCAAGGAGTCATTGCAAGGAGTCATTGCAAGGAGTCATTGCAAGGAGTCATGGCAAGGAGTCATTGCAAGGAGTCATTGCAAGGAGTCATTGCAAGGAGTCATTGCAAGGAGTCATTGCAAGGAGTCATTGCAAGGAGTCATTGCAAGGAGTCATGAGAGCCATTGCAAGTTGCAAGGAGCCAAGTGCATGGAGTCAAGTGCAAGTCGCAAGTGCACGGAGTTAAGTGCAAGTTGCAAGTGCAAGGAGCCAAGTGCAAGGAGCCAAGTGCAAGGAGCCAAGTGCATGGAGTCAAGTGCAAGTTGCAAGTGCATGGAGTCAAGTGCAAGTTGCAAGTGCAAGTGGAGTCAAGTGCAAGTTGCAATCCTTGCCTCCTTGCCATGACTCCTTGCAATGACTCCTTGCAATGACTCCTTGCAATGACTCCTTGCAATGACTCCTTGCAATGACTCCTTGCAATGACTCCTTGCAATGACTCCTTGCAATGACTCCTTGCAATGACTCCTTGCAATGACTCCTTGCAATGACTCCTTGCAATGACTCCTTGCAATGACTCCTTGCAATGACTCCTTGCAATGACTCCTTGCAATGACTCCTTGCAATGACTCCTTGCAATGACTCCTTGCAATGACTTTCATGATGATGATTCCTTGCAATGACACCTTGTAATGACTCTCATGAGAACAACTCAAGTGAACCCAGCGGAAGAACCCTTCGCCATGCTTTCGGGAAAATGGTCCAAATCAAGCCTGAACGTCAGGTTCCATGTTTATTGGTGGGAGGGTAAGTCCCTTGGGAAAGCATGAGAGAAGATGTCCAGTAGTAATCAACTCCTGTTAAAACCAGGGTTTAATAATACACATTGTTAAGGATTTGGAAAGTAAAGGTTTATGTGGACCCATTGAAGAATACCCGGTTTCTCTAAGGGTCATGGGTGTGTCGGTTTTTGGGGAAGTCCTGTTTGGTTGGTTGTAAAGGGACACTACAACGAAAACCACCATGCTTATCCATGTTTGGGGGGATCCCAAAAAAAGACGCACCCTCATGGAGATTCCACACGCAGAGACAGGACCTCAAACATCTTCTGCGCGACGACACTCTTTAAACGTCGCCTCCATTCCAAGCATCTGCAAAAAGGAGCGACTGACGAGACCTGTGAGATCCCGCGGGAAGGCGGTGAAACCTCATGGTGTTATTGATAAAGGGGTGCACACAGGGCCGCAAATCCAAAACCAAAAACACCTGTGTTTGTTCAACAGCCCTCCAATCCAATCGGAAATACGCCATCCACAAGTAAGATACCTTCATGGGTAAGATTGTGTTATTCCTAGATGAGCCCCAAGAATATGCCACGACCACACGCCGCTTTATGCGGCCAGAGGCTGCAAGACGTGTTGAACTCCTAGGTGTTTGAGCTGCCAAAAATCTCTAGGCATCGTGACAAGTCGGGCCGGGGTCATATACAAAAGTAAAACAAAACAGCATGGGGTCACCCCATGTTGAAAGGCCTGGTGTACCACTTCTTTCTGGGTCAGCCAGCAAAAAAAACACAAAAACAAAGAGGGTCCAGGAAAAGAACCATGGCGAAGGGCTGCCCTGAAACCTGCACCTTCCTTCTGACTCTTGAACAATTAGGAGTTAACCAAGTTCAAGACCCCGGCATGTTGGAGTCATGACAGTCATAAGTCATAACCCCTCTGCTAAGGGTCAAAAGGCTCTGGAGTCTCCTTCTGACCCTTGAGAGAAACAGGTGAAATACCGAAAGCATTTGGAGCCACCCCATGATTTGTCAGGAGACTGGTTAAATTAAAAATACTTAAAATTTGGAGGAACCCCAGGTTCTTTCAGGAGACTCTGCTCGTCACTAAGCACGGCCTGGGTGCCCTGGCGGATTTCAGCGCATAGGCGGCGTTGCCCAGGACACCAACCTCATGCCTCGGCATCTTCACAACCCTTGTCATGCTAGCAACAAACTGTTTTGTTTTTGTGCAGCCCCCCTACTAAGAATGAACAGAACCAATAAATACCTTTAAAAACAAAAAACACATGCCAAGAACAGTGAATGATATGATTCATTGCGTGTCGCGTGCGGCGAGCTCTTTGAAGGGTAGGTGGTCCGTTTCTTCTTTGGAAGGGCCCTTCTGGCTGAAAAAAAGAAACCACACCCGGTAGATCCATTTAGCATGGCAACCAAGGGATTGCTTGCTCACCTTTAAGAACCAAAAGTACTGAAATTACGATGATTCGCCGATTTGGATGGACAAGCCCATGTACCTGAGGATGTGCGGTCGAAATGGAGCAGCTTGTACTTCCAAACAGGAGGTACCAAGGAGGCAGTCGGGTGTATGCTTTAGACATCACCCCAAAAGGAACCTTCTCTTCAATTGGGTGTGTCCTTTGTTTGGGGTACCCTTTTTGGATATGTTGGATTGGTTTAAAGTGAAACAAGTGGCAGGGTCTGGTAAATTCCATTCCTAGCAGCCCTTTCGAGGCAAGGTCAGCCTTTGCGATCCTGGGACAACATGAAAGAAACACAGCAGCTGTTTCCAATCTCAGATTCTCCTTTCCTTTTTCTGGACCAGTTCATACGCGTTTCAGTCCGTGCAAAGGATGTTCTTCTTGAACAGTTTGAAGCCTTGAGCTTCGCGGGTAACTGTTGCACACGCGAGGGCTCGCGATGAAAGATCTCGACTCTAGGCTCGCGGCACTTTGGCTCCGTGCGAGGGCGAGCCAAAGATCTGAGGCAGAGTGGAACAGCGGGATGTTGCAAGGCAGGTTCAATGGAAACCAACAGTAAATTGCAACTTTTGAGAAGAAAATCCAGGGAGCCCTGCACAAACTACTCCTGGAGATCTCAGTACTAATTACTCCTACATACTGTGGATGCACGGAGTCGGTTTCGCACCACTGAAAACCAGGGGAAACCATTGTTGCTCGGCGTTTTACAAGGGAATCATGTTTCCAGGGTTTCTGAACGGTGGTGCGAAATGGAGTTCGCCCATCCACAGTAGTGACCAACGTCCGCCGCAAGTGTGACGACCTCATGCGGGTTGCAAGCTGTCTCAGAAACAGGCGCGCGCTTCTTGCGTGCAAAATAGAGAGAAGCCTGAGAGGGGCACCCTCCGCAAACAAACACACACACACACAACACGTTGAACATAAGATTTGGGTTCAGAAAAGGGCCAGCAGCCATTTCACCAGGTGAAGGCAATGGAATATGCAATGAACCGTCCCTAAAACAGTGGCCCAGTACAACTTGGATGTTCGGTCAAGATAGTCAGTGATTAGTAAGTTATTTGGAATCTTAGTTTTAACCCGCTTGTAAGTCCCCCGTTGAGTGGAGTTGGCTTTGTTATTAGTGGGAAACTTGGCCAACACCCAAGTAAGCTACGAAGGGGCCCCCCAAGGGACCCCCTTTGCTCTGCCATGGCCCACAAACAAATGCAAAGCCAGAGCTGGGCTGTCCTCCGATCCCCTTTCAAAAGTTTGACTTGAAGTAAAAGATGGAGCGGTCAATGATATAGAAGACCTTTACGCGAGTAAATCTGACATTCAAACAGTATTAGATAGTAAAGCAGACCAAGCAGACACCTACACAAAGGAGCAGATAAATGCTAATTTTGATGATATAACTGAAACATATGACAAAACAGAAATTAATGTATTATCAAATAATATTAGTTCAAATACATTTTTAATAGGTAATCTGACAATAACTTCAAATACAAATTTTAATAATATTTCTTCCAATACAAATTTAATAAATAATTTAAATTCTACTAGGGCGAGAAAGTCGGAAACTCAACCACCAAACTATAAAAAACCGCCCGAAGTCTAAGTTGTACCGGAGGATTCGCTGGGAACCGCCAAGAGAAGACAACCACGTCTCTTGCTTATGCCTGGATTCTCCATGACCCTTAAAATTTGGGTCATTACCCAACATTCAGGGGGTGACCCCATGTTTTATGGGTCATGGAGACTCCAGTGGCTCCTTTCATCTCGGGCATCGGCCTTGAAGAGGTTCAGAAACTCCTGGCGCACGCGTTCATCGCTCACGACACGAGACACCCTTCCCGCGACCCGCAACGAGCGAAACAAGCCGAAACGGCGTGAAGCGGCTGAAGAGGAGGGAGGGGACCAAGGGCCCCTAGGATGTCCACGCAGAACAGCTGAAGAGGTGGTTCTCAATTTGTCCCAAATATATTTTCCAGTGGATCCATTTACGTATAAGGTAACCAAGGGCTTGCCACCCTTAAAAAACCAAAAGGATGCTAGCTGGCTAGCTATGGGCAAACACCTGGGATCCACCGCGCTTTTCAAGGAACTCTGACCAAAAGGAGATCGCTCAGTGCAATTGGGTGAAGCCCACGCTTTTCAGGTGCCCGTTTTCTGACACCCCGCTAAAAGTGACTAACTTGTGGGTTTGCTCTAGAAACTACCTTCTGCCGATGCCTCGAACATGTTTCAGGGATTCTCAGGGTGTGTGAAACTGATCCCTAAGCGATGCGTCGTATGCCAACGCCTCGAATGGAGTTTGGTTTCCATTGATGACGCCTCTATCATGGGGGGGAGGGAGGGGAGGGGGAGGGAGCCCTAATAAGCCCGAAATAAGCCTTATTAAGGGCTAAATAAAGGGGCTTTTTTGAGCTCCCATGAATCCACGGGTGCCGTGGGTACCTGCTAGGCTACTTTATCCCCTTCAGCCTGAACAAGCATCTGGTACCAAAAATCCCTCTACTGCAGAAAGCTGATTCGGAACTGATCCATCTTGACAGGGCCAACTTTGATGTGATGAAGGACACAACTCCGGAGATGGGAACAATCTCTGCAAGAGATGGGTGCTTCACCAAGGCTGACCATTTGGGACAAGGTCTCCCAAGTTCCGGCCAAGTTGTCATGAGAGCACATCCCGTGAACAAGTGGAGAGAGAAGAACCATGGGATAGAATGGGAACCCTGGATTCAGCAGAACCCCTGGATGATTAATAGAGGGGTGTCCCTGTTGTCTAAATCCCGGCCTGGTTGGGCATGCGCATTTTGCCGGCGCCCTGCGAAGCATAAGACAAAAATGTGCGAATCGACGGCGCCTCTAGGCAATTCGATGCTCCAAGTCTTGGGGAAGTGGTTGTTGTCAACGATTTCTGATTGGCGTCTCTTTCAAAGGCCGCGCCCGACCCGACACGCCTATTCCGTCCTATTCTTCGTTTCGACATTTGAACCCAGCTTGCAAGGTCTTTCGAGGACGCACAGTCTGCAAGAACCATCACACACTTGCCCCTACGGAATGCGAGATGCGAGACAACCCTGCAAATCACCAGCTGCAGCTGGTTTACTTGCAACATTCAAACATCCGCAGAACCAGCAAAACAACGGAAGACGAACATCGGTCAGTTCGATCGCAATCATTTTGGCCGACCTAGTGCCTGTACAGGTCATTACCGATTTGACCCCTTGTTGACCGATTGCTTTTTTGAGCCGAAATGACCTAACAACACAGGTGGTGCAATGCCAGAAGAAGACAATAATTAATTCACCAACATGTTGTCACCTCTCAGACTTGCCGTACCTCAAATAATTCATCAAATAAGAAAGGGACCCCCAAATCAAAGGTTGAATGTATACACCAATACATGAGCCCCCGTTCATGAACGGTCAGTAATGACTTAATTTTTCGAAATCAGCCCCCAATGGAACCAAAATGGCCATGGGTTCATGTATGGACCTATACAATCAGCCTTTGACCAAAGAAACCTTCCTGGGCTTGTCCTTCCCCAGTCGCGATGTTGTTTACCCATGGCGAAACGAGCGAATTCGCATGCTTCCCAGCCATTATAGCATTAGTAGGTGAGCATCGGACACCGCTAGAGGTAAAATGCCTGGCATCATGGCAACTGGAAGCAATGGGAATGGCAGAATTGCCACTCTTCGGCTTCAGCCCGCGATACCCACTGGCCCGTCCCAGGTTTATTTGGGAGTCAAACATGTACAGATCTGGGAACCCGTTTCGGTGCCAGAAGGAACGTGCCACCTCAGGGGGGGAGATAGAAAGGACCCGAAATTGTCTGACAACCCCGACAAAAGATTGCAGAACCACCTGCCAGCATAGATGTCCAACCAACTCAGTAAGTTATAACCATGGTTCTAAGGGGACAAACCCGGGCAACCCAAGCCATAATCATGGCTATAACCTACTTGCTAAGTTGGTTGGACATCCAAGAACTTGGCCCTTACGCTGGTTTTGGGGGCGGATGGGCTCCGGGCCGCAAACTTCCAGAAGTCCTGCACGTAGTGCTGGCAATTCGCCTGCATCAGGTCGTAACCTGCCGAGAGCGTCTCTTGCGCTTGCCTGGCCCATATGGCCGTGGTTGTCAACACCAATGGGATCCCATTTTGGGGTAGGTGAATACCCATTTTAGAACCTATGGCACGTTCACTCAGGGTACGGGATTTTGATCCATGGCCATATGCCAGCAGCAAACACATGGCATTCAGCAAGTTGATTGCAAGGAATGGGTCAGAAGCACCAGCCGGCCACCATTTGAATGATTGATTGCACGGTCCAAAAGAAGGATTCCCCTCGAACATGGGGCCAACCCCCCCATTTATCATTGTCAACCAGGGGTTTACTGATTCTGGGTTCCCATTCAGCCCTCTTGGTTCAAACTAACTCCTCGTTGTAAATATGCAGGGAACCTTAGAGGGGTCTATGGGGGGCTCCACAGCCTCACTACGCGGTCTGGTTCAGCGCTCATTCCAGGCTTATCCTGGGCTGCCTGCTCCGAATAGATTTCAGGGCCGCATGAAACAAAATCTTCAGCGGCCCGGCAGCCCCCCCTTATCCCCACGACCCTCTTCCACACAGGACGAATGCGCGGATGCGCCTGCAACAGATTGAGCCCTCGCCAGTTCCTGCCACAAGGGCGGGACAACGTCTATGCTGCCAAGCTATCTTTCACCCAAAAGGAGGTACCCGGACCCTCAAAGAACCCTTTCAAAAAGGAATTCACCAACCATAACTTGGGGGCTATAACCAATTTTTGTTGGGAACTTTCAAGGTCCAGGTACACCAAAAAAAAGCACATTGACCTATGGGAGGCGTGTGTTTTGCTCCAGGCGAAAGGAGAGGTTCTATGACGCATTGGCATTGGTTGTACTGGAACGAAACTGCACAGACTTCCGATCGAGATTGGCCAAGAAAAGTCCAGGAACTTTTAGTTTTACCACTAAAATGGTTGTCCCAACCAGCGCCCAAAGTCCAGGAGCTCAGGAAACCCAGAAACCAAGGGTCATGCAATTCCGCAAGTCCACAAGTACACGGACAAACAAGTCACTCACTTCCTGAGTGGATTGCCCAGCGAAAAAGCCATCAAAGGCTGTGTCCAGCAAAACAAAACAAGTGCGGAAATTGGGGGCGCGATTGGGGAGGAGGGTGAGGTGCTGGGGAGGGGGGGGATGGGGTGGGGCGGAAGTGGATCTTTGATGTGTGTCATGATCAAAACCACTCGTGTGATGCTCCCCTCGATACTTGGATGGTCGGCCAAGATAAAAATTGGTTAGTAACCCATGTTTTAGCCCGGGTATAAGCCCCCGTTCAGTGCAGTTAACCTGTTTAGTGCGGTACTAACTTGGCAACGAGCACCCAAGCCGGAACCTTTACATTGGTTGTCTGACATCCCCACGTCCATCATCCCAAAGAAAAACACTCATATAGCCGCTTGAGCAATCACACAAGTTTCACCATTCAACCAAACACCCGACGCTCCAGCATGTCTAAAGTCTAGTGATTTTGCCAGCATCACCAAGAGCATCAGAGAGGGAACCAGAACTCAAGAACGATTCCGCTGTGCCATGCTGACTTGCTTCACTGTTTCACATCGAGGCCTCATCATATCAAGCGGCAGAGTCTTTCTGAGAAGCCAGCTCCATGCTGAACTTGCTCAAAGTGGCAGCAAGCTCCGCGTGGTTTTCGCGCTTCGTGGTGTGGAGGTGGTTGGGCATCGCAACACCTGCCTATGATGTGTATTGCTGGTGCTCAGCAGGGAATGACCCAGGGTGTTTGGAACCAACCGATTCCCTTAATGGAAACCGCCAGGGATTCTGTACAGGGGTCATTCCAACTCATTCCCTGCCAAGACCAGCAAGTTGTCTTTGCCGCTTGCTGGGACATGCTGTCAAGCGTGACACTATGCTTCCTGCACAGCAGCGTCAACTTCAGCGACTCGGGAATTGAAGAGGCTGCTGACATCACAGGCCAGCGCTCACGCACCGACAACACGACAGTGAGTCAGTGACGCTTATTTCAGGCACCCAAGTTCATTGAAGCCAAGTGGCTTGGTTGGCGCCTTGTGTTGAACCGCTGCTAAAATACTACCCTCGTGAGCTGCAAAAGAAAGACGTAGCTTGACATTGGAACCCACCAATGGTGGACAGCCAGAGGTTTCAAGACGGCAATCTTTGGTTACCCCGAAAGAGGCAGGAATGAGGACACCATCTGCCACGGTAAAAATGACTGCGCATTCTCAAACTGCAAACAAACTAATCCCCAGTCAAGAAGCATCACGCAGAAGCTCGAGTACCAAGGAAAGGAAAGCCAGGGGAGTGTCAAACTACTGACTCCCGTTCCAGGAACTCAAACCACCATGCGTAAACAACCTCCTTTTGGCTTCCCTGCGGAAATTCATGGGTTGATTTGCTGTTCACACATGTTCACAGGTAGTTTGAGGGTAAATGTATCTAGGTCCTCCAGTAGAGAGGTTAGAATAAGGGTACCCTTTTCTGGACGTCTATTTTAGTAGGGAAACTTTAGGTAAAAGGGTACTACTGGGAAACCTAGGTACGCTTCAAAAATCGCAAACCCAAAGCAACAGGTCTGCGTCCCCCCACAGATCCCCCGCATCCGCCCGCCTGAAACTGGGCGACCGTCGGCCTAAGACGCCGAAAACGGGTGCCGAAAACGGGTGGGACCCAACAGGCAGGCCAGGCAACAGGCAACCAACAGAGAGACAAAACGGTTTCTAGCAAAGAGAAGTTCAGCCAATGGCGTGTTCTGAAGAGGATCACCATGCCCGCATTGCAGGGTGGTCTAAGCAATGATTCCCTTGAAAACCAACCGGGGACAATGACACGCATTCATTTCAGCAACTGGAAGCTTCTGCAATAATCTGGATTTTAACGGAACGCTTATTTCGAGCCCAGCCACCAAAAAAACACAACAGCTAAGAAGTCACAAGGTTCAGGGTTTCGTTTTGGACAACAAATGCATGCCTGTCTTGGCAGAAAGGATTTGTCAGAAACTAAGTGACGCGCGCCTCATCAACTAGCAATGAGTTCCAAAAGATATCCAGCTTGAACTTGAGGCACTCTCTAGCAATGCAACTATCAATGACTCAGTATGCAGTGTCATTTACTCGCGAAGGGACGACATTGGGTGCACTCGACAAATCAGCATGTGGAATCGTGGCTTACCTGTTTCACAAGAAGGACATGGAAGTCACGAGAAACTACCCCAAATTGGTGCTTGCATAATATATCGACAACAGCAATATGTCTGAAACTGAATTCTACACCCAACAATACATGAATCATGGACAATACTCTGTGTTCCTTTCCCGAAACAAAGTGAGGCGGGGTTGTGAGTTCTTGGCTCTTGGTGTTGTGAGGCAATTGGAGATCCGCCCTCGCTCAATGTGCCCCCCAAATGAACAAACAATACCTCAACCTAGTTTCAGCAGTGAATCGAACGGTATCGCTGTCACCCAAAAATCAAGAATTCTGGTTTGAGGTGCCAAGCATGTGAAGGTCCTTTGTTGTTGGAGGGGCACCCTTTCGACAGCCAGAACAACACCGGGCCAACCATTGTCAGGCTTCCTCTATGATTGAACAACAAAAACACCCGAGTCTCTCAAAACGCTTGATAGAGAGAAACACCTACACTTTTGATATTACCATTGCCTATGGTACCCCCTTCTTTTATAGGATCCAACCCCACTCCCCGAACCCCCCTTCCCCGACTTGTCTCAGTCGATGGTTGCATTCTGCACCATTTTTTGGTATGGGTCTTGGAGGTATACAAACGAAGGCTGTAAGGCGCTTTACAACCCTTGGCATGGTAGCCAAAAACGTGTTTTTTGCAAACCTCCACTAAACATGGCCAGAACACAAGAAAAAAAACACCATGCCAACAACAGTGAAGTATCCCAAAGACACCAACCATGTGCAGCAGACGCGAGTTTGGCTGTAAACCTGTGCACCTTGTGATGTACTTGGGGGTGACAATCTGAGGGTTTTTGTATTCCACCCTGGGATTACACCCTTGGACATGACCCAGAATGGTTCAACATAACACGGCTGAAAAACGGAAATGTGCCTAAATGGTGTCAGTACCCAGTGTGTGTGTATTCTCAGGGTGTAATACGAGGGGGCGCTGTAACCACGGCTGCAAATGGAAAACCAAACCACGATAAGGAAATCAGCGAACCGCGACAAGCAAACCAGTGAATCACGACAAGCAAATGAGTTCACAGATTACCTCGTCCAACAGGGGCCCTGTTTCTGTGTGTTAGGCGGCTTGAGGCCACTCACCTGTGTGAGTCCGAAATTAGTCGTGATTCAACTGCACACTGTGGTCGTTGTTCAAAAGAAATTAGTCGTAGTATAAGGAATCAGTCGTGGTTAGGGCACCTTCTTGTGTAATACAAACACACTTAGAGAAAAGGGTTCGTTGGTACTTCTCGTAGAAGTGGTACTTCTCACTTCACCCCTCGGGCAGTCACTGGCCTCTTAGCCTCTTGGAACCCCGGCCCGTTGCTCAGCGCCTGCTGCTTAAAAAGCTGCGCCCTGGCCGCTCAAAACGGAGCGTCCACCCTCAAACTAATGGCCCAACATGGGTAGCCTCAACACAAACACAAGCTCATGCGCGTGACGGAAGCCCGCTATGGTAATTGAATGTTTGGCCAAGTTAAGTCCAAGTCTCACATACTGAGCAGACTTGCCAAACAAGTAAACAAACCTTTTCTGTTTGCGACTACAATGGTCCAACCCAAAAAGCAGAACGTCCGAGAATTTAGGAAGTGAAAAGTTAAGTGGTTAGCCACCTGGGTTATAACCTACTTATATCCAGGTGAACTCCGGGTAAGACTTACAAGCGGGTTATAACCTAGGTTTAAAGTTACCGACAACCTTTTTAGCTTGGCCGAACACTCAAGTAGCTAGGGCATGGAACCGATTCCCAAATAAAACAATAACAACCACGGGGGCCCAATTTAGATGACAATCCTGGACGGTAAACAATGGTAGTGCGAACCCCCGAGTGGTTATTGAATGGTGGTTTGAACCCCAAGATAGGGCTGAAGGGAATCCCAAAACCATTTCAAGGTTTGTCCTCAACCATTATTTTCATTATTTTCATGGTGATTTTAATCTCAGGGTAGGGCCATTTGAGGGAAGCCTACGTGTAGGGTCACTCTGGTACCAAAGGACCCTCTGCGGGTTCCTTGGGTGTTCGATTCGCCTAGTAAGTAAGTTGTTAGTCTAAGTTATAATCTGCATAAAAATGCACCAAGGGGAGTTGTCCTTGCTGTTAGCAGGTTGTAACCCAGGTTCCACTTACTAACTTGGCGAATCGAACATTCAAGCACCAAGTGACCCCATTGCATGGCCCCTTGCCCCAGAAAAAAGCACGGGGGCCCTTGTTTCCATATGGATCTGTCCGTGAGCAAGTATATATGTGAATGTTATGCCCCGGACCCGAAATGGACACAAGACTTCGGTGGGGATACGAAGGTTCAACCACTTGTGGATGGTGTTGCTCAATTCAATTCCATAGAAGGGCCCAAACAATTAGAATAGAAATCAGCTTGCCGGAGCAGCCATAACATGTGGTGCGCACCATTGTGAGCAGTGCTGGCAGAGCCATGAAAGAGATGGGATACAAGATCCTTTGCCAGCACACAGACAGTGGCGCTATCTGCGGAGTCAGTGGCAATGTTGCATAGGGTTTCAGGTACTTTAGACCCATTCTTAATCATGGCTACAGGGGTAAACTATCAGTACCTTGTTTTGCCCATATTGAAAAGAAATATCGGAATGGGGCTTCAGGCACTTTAGGCTATACCCTCAATATCATGTCTCGAAGTTAAAATTCGCATGACTATGCTTCACCGGAGAGAAAAACACAAACTATATATGCATTCCGTAATTAGTACGTTTGACCGGTCGAGTCGAGTCGAGACGTTCCGCAAGCAGACATGGAGGTTGCTCTGCTTTGCGAAGCCATTTTGAGTCCAGACCAATGCAAAGTAGCTAAGCGCATATGTTAGCTGTGTAGAGGTAAACTATCAGTACTTTTTTTGCCCCTATTACCCAGACATATGGGGATATGACAGGCGAAACCATGGGAAACCGTTCTTGGTATGTATTGACAGGGGACTCATCAGTCCAAGGTTTCTTAGGTGTTGCAGGATTGCGTCCATCCACAGCATTGCCTCACGATTGTGGGGTCATTTCCTATTGGTGGATCCAAGGTGCTTTGCCCCCATTGTAGGCAACCAGTCATTTTGGTGTTTAAAAGATGCCCTTGGTTACCTACTCTCTTGCAAACAGATCCACTGGGAGAGGTATCATTGCACAAGTACTCCTTGAAGCCTGTCCTTCCACTATCGAGGTCTGATGTCAAAAGCACCGGCCGAGGGAAGGCCGCCGGCTTTCTCCGACGCCCCAAACCACTTCAAAATACTTTAAAAAAATGCGAAGCTGCCGGGACAATCGCTACCAAAAGGTCAAAAGGTCGGTGAGGAACAACTGAGATTTGTTTCTTGCTGATGCCCAAGTTGGCATTAACCATCAAGCTGTTCGAAGACTTTCGGACACACTTAGATGTCCTTTGCACCCACTACATTGCCAAAAGATGGAACAGCCCACTTAAAGGGGCGCTCGGGTACCTCAGGTAAGTGGGCAATAACCATGATTGTAACCCACTTACCATGGTTCTAAGTCTCCTAAGTGGGTTATAACCAGGCTTACTACCTACTACGTACCCTGTCCCAGCAGGTCATGGACATGTGAACATGCAATGGCTGTGGTGGCAGAACAGCCACAAGCAAAACACTTTGCCAGCAAGAATGAAAGCTGCCAGGAAGGTTTGGGAAGATTTCTTAACATTCATTTTAGGGAACCACCCTTTCCAGTTCCAAGTTGCTGGACAAAGAGTAAGCCCATCCTGCGCAAGCATCCCTTTTTGGTTAACATGCTCTGCGCTTTGCGAGTCTCTAAGTCTATGTCTTTCTCTCGCCCCGTGGCCGCGCAGCTCAAGCTAAGGGCCGAAATGGTGCCATAAGCTTGTGGATTGTTTTGAAAACTATGTCTAGTCATGATTATTGGGGTAAACTATTGATAAATATTCAGGCCCTTAGATTACGTAGAGCTGAAACGCTTCTGCAAGCACTTCCGGTGAAGAAGCTGATGGGAACTACAAGTCTTCGTCCTCCATCATCATGGGACCTGCGATCCCCATCGGAAAACAGTGCCCCCCCCCCCCCACCCCCCACCCCCCCCGACACACACACACACACACAGTATGTCCATTCTTAGATGTTCAGCAATGCAGAGTTAGAAAGTGGTTAGCCACCTGGGCTATATCCCACTCATGACAAGCGGGTTGTATCCTAGGTTGCCAACAACTTACTAAATTGGCAACAAACACCCCAGTGGGACCCGCATTTAGGGAATAGTTGGAAGAATCTCTATCCCCATGCCCAACTGGCAGAACATGTGGGACCCACCCTCCACACATTCCACATTTCGGGGGAGTACCTAGCATCTATAGTCTCCATGTCCAAAACGGAACTACAGAGCAAGCGAAAGGCCCTAGGGTTTAACCATTAAAATAATGGCCTTGCCCAGGAACCGGACCCAACTTTGATGATGAGTTGCTCCTGAACGGTAAACAATGGCGAAATATGAACCTAACTATGGTGGCAGGTTCCAGTGTGACACACCTCTCAAGGGTAAAGCTCCAGGTCATGCATCTCTTATGGCAGTAGACATGTCTTCGGCCTTGTCAAGTCTTGGTTGTTGACCCCTCTGCAAAAAGTTTGACTTGCTGTGGGTCCAATGGAAAACCCACTGTTTCAACCATAAAAGTGAAAGTCCAAAGATGCAGCCAACTAGCCATAATGAAGGTCCCCAAAAGAAGACTCGGACAGGACAAAACATCGAGAAAACAGAAAAGAACAAAACAACTTCCATTGTTGAAAGGCCCTCACGGACATGAAAGTGCCACAAACCCCTGCGCGACAACTTTCCAAGATGGTTGCCACCCCCAAACCGAAGCTACCAGGGGGTTGATGGGATATGCGACCATGCCTGTAAGGGTCTACGTTGTGGCTTGAAGGTAGTGGAACCCAAAGGAAGGTGCTGGACCGACCCTCCAACTACCCTTAAATCAACATCGCATCTTTCCCCAAACACAAAACCAACCTCACCCAAGCCCACCACCCTCACCTCCCTTCACATCTTTCCTTCCCCACCCTATCAACCACTGCATCAAACACCCCCCCCCCCCTCCCCCCCGCCATTTCGTGCCCACGTCTCATGGAGCCGAGCGGCCCATGGGGTCGAGGAACTGGACGGGCGCCCCCACGCCGTCTTTGGATTGCTTGTTCAAGGCCTTTGAATTGAAAGGGGGAGCGGGAAGGGGGTGGCGGAGGGGTCCCCTTAAGAAGGAAGAGGGGTGGGGGGGTCCCCGAATTTCGCTCTTGATGGTCCCTACCTTAAGGGGGAAGGGGTTGGGGGGGTCCGCGAAATTCCTTCTTGTTAGTCCCACCTTTAACGGGGAGGGGGGTGGGGGGGTCCCCGCCCCAATTCCTTTTTCAGTTGGGTTTCTCCTGAAATTATGTGCGCAGGGTTCCATGTTTTACTACTCCAAGGCAGACTTAAAATCAGGGGTCCCTTGTAGAAATCAGCCGCCCCTGGGTTTAAGCCCAGCCTAGCTTGTGGTAATAAAAAGAATTCCTGTAAGTGTGTGACAAAAAGGCTTCATTGGATGAAACCAGGATGGAGAACCCTTCAGGTGCTCAAATCGGTGAGGCAAAGTAGGGACCACCCACCCCTTGAAGGCCCCCCCCCTCCCACAAAAAAAACACAACAACACGTTTTGGGTACCTGGATGTTCGATACGCCAAGTCAGTAAGTTTAAAAGGCGACCTGGGTCATAATCCACTAATAACAAGGTTAACTCCAATGAAGGGGGGCCTTATAAACGGGTTACAACTCAGGCTACGATCACAACTTACTCTTGGTTGCTTTCTGCTCCCTTGCTAAAAGTTTAACTTTTAGTGGTTTAATGGAAAACCCATTAGTTGGCAAAAAGTTAAATTTTAACATCCGAGCAAAATGCACCAAAGTACGAACTTGGGGTAAACACCCAAGCACTGCCTAAGCCTTTAGAATGGAGCTTTTTGAGGGCCCTGGGGTGTGCCTGACAGTTGCACACAGTTTACATGTACTTCTGACATTTTCGAATTGGACGTGCAAAGTTCGCTGGAGCTGCTCAACAAAAACGATTTATTGCACTTAGGTAAGTCTGTCTTGTTGTTTGTGTTTCCTTTTTTGGTAGCAATCTAGTCGTTCTTCAAGAAGCTTGCACTTGCACAGTTCAGATTTATGAAAGTTTGGGCTGCAGCATCTGCCTCCTCCCCAGAAAAAGTCCGTGAGCGTCTGGGAAACCAAATTAATCAACCAAACCACGCAGCGCCAGAGACAAGTGGACTCGGACAGCTAGAGGCGCCTAGCTGCAAATTCTGCCAGAATTCCACACCCTGAATCAAAGGATCCCCAATTAAAGGACCTACATTGCTACATCATGGCTGATCGCTCGGCGTACCCCAGACCGGTGTGAGCTCGCCATAAAAAGCAAATGCTGTGCTGAAGCAGCCCGTACGAATAATGTTGAGCCTGGATTAACCGGAACCCCTAGTTGATTAACAGGCGTCCACAGTATTAATACGAGGTGTGGATTAAACCGGGGTCAGCATTACGTGCTCATCAACTGTTCAGCGCAGGCGCATGCTGCATCTTCCGCATCTTGTAGCTGTCCGGATCCATCACAGGAAGCCATTGCTCGTCCTCTTCAGGAAGGCCACGGAACCGAACCCTCACCTTCCTGGAGTGCTCGCTCCCACCGCTCTCCGCACAAGCGGCAAGGTACAGCAAGAGAAAACAGATTGGGGAAAGCCTATACCTAGAGTCTCCATGACCCTTGAAAAATGGGGTCATTACTCAAAGTTTTGGGGTCATTGACCCATTTTTTAAAGGGTCGTGGAGACTCCAGGTATTTGTTTTCTAGACTCTCCATGACCTATCGGGCGGTGAGTCGTGACTCGTTTCGGAGTACATGATCCCCCCCCAAAAAAAAAAACAACCTACCTGGAGTCTCCATGACCTTCAAAAATGGGTCAATGACCCCAACATTTTGGGTAATGACCCCATTTTTTTAGGGTCATGGAGACTCTAGGGGAGACTGGAAACAGCGGGGCGTCTCGTGACTCAGCTCACTGTAACAAAGGAAGCTCGAAAGAAACCCTGGGCGCTTTGCCATGGGCTCCCTGGAGTCCCGTCGCAAAAATGAAAGGTGTTAAAATGGCCTACCCAAAACCATGGACAGAACTAAAAAGGCGGCCGCACCCATTTATGGCTGGGCTTTGATTGTGGCTCATGTTGAAACCAACCAATGGACATACAAAAAACAGTGAACCGCTCGCGTCCCCATCTTGAACAACACAGTGGACACAGCTTCCCCTTTTTGTTCGGCCGGGTTCGCCACGAAGAGCCTTCTCGGGCCGAAGCCTTGCTCTTGCCATTTGTTCGCACAATTCGCAACTGGCCAAACTTTCACAAGGATTGCCGAACTGTTTACCGGATTTGCCGAAAACTTTCAGCAGGTCGCCATCGAATCACCTTCATTTCACCAATCCATCCAGTCCTTGTGCTGAAACCCAGCGGGCGCCGACTTGGCGGGACATGACTTGGACATCTTCGTGCATACGCGGGACACAAACTTCTCCGCAGAGAGCCTAGCGAGCGATCCACCCGACGGCGATCAAGGAGGCTACATACTGAAAGGGGTAGGGTGCTTGGTAAGTGATGAGTAAGCCTGGCTATAACCCACTGAACGGAGACTTACAACCATTGTCCCATGCTAAGTGGGTTATAACCAGGCTTGCTAACCACTTATCATGATTAGAGTTAGGCCCAGTTATAGAATGTATATTATTTTTTGCTTCACATGGAGTCACGAGTAAAACGTAAAATGTATCCCCAGTCTACTCCACTTCTGAAGTACCCTGCCCCTTGAAAGTAGGAGGTTACATACCCTCCACATTGCCGCGGAACCGTGTGACGTTTCGAGGTGAGGGAAGACGACGATTGATTTACAAGCAACCATCTGGTGGGTTCCTTGCTGGTGGACAGATGGGAAATCAGAACGGGGGGTTGGGGCAACTCACTTCCTGAAAAAGAACTGGCGCCCAAAAAAAGTGAGAAAAAAAACTGCTTGTTCGCCACAAAAAGCGGTCTCAGTGGCCCAAAAAAAGGAACGAACTGTTTGTTTGCCCCAAAAACGGGTCTTAGAGCACACTTCGAAACGGAACGCAGCGAGTGAGACCATCGAAACAGCCATCTCAGGTACTCGGACCTGGGAAAGATGCACCGAACGACAAGCAAAACCTACCTGGAGTCTCCTTCTGACCCTTTAAGAATGGGTCAATGACCCCACTATTGTGGGTAATGACCCCCTTTTTTAAGGGTCATAGAGACTCCAGGTAGGGTTCAACCCGTGTTAAATTAATGGTTGAAACAAATCAGATGATAACAATAACAATCCTCAACAGAATGGTATAAGCCCAACCATTCCTTTACCGGTGGTTTGAACCTGGGGCGCGCTGATCAAGGGTGCAAGTTCCACTATCACCTATGGACCTCCAACGAGATCAAGGCCTCATCGGCTCGCCCCCATTTGCCCCCTATTGGACTTTGGGTTTTATTCAAATTGTTAAGGTTTATAAAGGAAATTGCTAGATCTCTCAAAACACCAGGTTGTAGAACCGAATGTATAGGGTCTTTGGGTGCTGCTTCAGTGCCTCTAGCCGCTTTCATCCCTAATCCAAGTGCCTCCTGAGAAAATGTACTTTGCCACGTAGCATGTTACAACTTTGGGTTGTATCTTCCGGCTATGGTTGGGTTGTTGTTTCTGTCTGGTTCTTTTCACTCAACCTTTTTCCTGATCGTTTCGGGTCCGGGGACACGGGATGACCCTTGGGGAACCCACTAAGATGATATTTCAGCCATGGGGAAACTTGCCCGTGGTGAAAAACTGGGGGCCACCATTGATCAACCCCTACATCAACTGGGGCCTTGCGCGCCAAGACACTTTGTGGGCCAGCGAATTATGAGCTGCCATTTGCTTAAGCCCGCTGGAAACAATAACATATTTCCAGTACCTTTAAAACCAACAAGACAAATTAATCAAACAAAACAATATTATTCAGCAAATGGAAGCGAGGTGTGGTTTTGGATTTTGGGGATTTGACCTCCTTGTTCTCATGAACCACATGTGGGAAGCTCCTCCCTTGTTCTCATTCTTTTTTCGGAGCTCGCCTGGAACGAGGTTGCTATGAAGGAAAGCTCCTCCCTGGTTGGAGATTCTGCGATTAGGTGTCCATGTTGTCTCCAAATATGCAAAATCCATCTCCCTGGGAATGCCATTGAAATTTTGCCACCCCAGATCCAAACAAGTCAATGTCAACAAAAACACGACCTGGACGTTCGTGGCCAACGTCAGGTAAGTATACTGAATATAACCATGGTGAGGGAACCGACCACGGTTAAATAGAAACACGGTTATAACCCATTTTTTCAGTAGAGCGGTTAGAAAAAGGGTACCCGTTTTTTTTCTGTAGTCTATTTTAGTAGGGGAACCCCTCCCCAAAAAGGGGAAGAAGGGCACTACTGGGGGACCTAGTTCCCTTGGCAACGACATCCAACAGGAACCACAGCGGGAGCCCTCACACACTCAGGGAACTTGGCCATGTGTCCAAGCCCCCAAGATGCAGAAGGCGAGAAGCTTCTTTGGCGTCTCCGTCCGGTAGTGCTTGAAGAGCCTAGGAAAATGTCAAAAGAGGCAGTACGCCCCATGCCCAAACGAGCCAAACCGAGCTACACAAATTAAATAGACAACATAGGTTATTTTTTGCAGGGTGTTCGGGCTTCCTACTTGGGATACTAATAGGGAAACGGGATCCGAATGTCAAGATTCTCAACATTGGATCGCTACCAAAACCCTTTTTGCCCGGACAAAAGGCACTGGCTGACCAGCTTGCAAGTGACCCAACAAGTAGAAAATGACGTGGAACCCTTTTAAGGGTTCAGCATTTCCGCACAGAAGCCACACGGTGGACCCTTTTTGTGGTGCACCATTCTTAGCGGGAACCTACTAACAGGAACAGGAATATGCCGCGGAACAACTGAAAAGCTACAGTAGCACGACAGCTTTAACCCAGGCGCATCTCTGTCATGTCTTCTCGATACTCGTCAAAGACGGCACCTGGCGGTCTAGGCGGAGAGCAGTCCCTGCATGGTGGGACATACCCTTTCTGTATACCAAAGAGGGACTCCCATCCCTGTGACTACTTTGTGATTTGAAGGGGAGGTCCCTTCTTGGATGTTCAGCCAACTTAGTAAGTAGGTTATAATCATGGTTATAATCCAGGTTATAATCATGGTTATAATCCAGCTTGCAATTATGGTTGTAACCTACTTAATCAAGTTGGTTGGACATCCAAGTTGGCCTCAAGATAGCATCGCAAAACATGGCCGCAAAGCCATGTTTTCCACACCAATGGCCTCACATATCATGTGGATCCCCTCACACAAACCTCTTGAAGGACACCGGGATACAAACATAAACCACGATCCTGACGTACCGTGGATTTGTTGCACCACCTAAGAAGCGTTTCAAGGTGGTGCGAAAGGATTTCGTCCATCCACATTATTAACGCAAACAAACATGATCAGCGGTGGTTCTCCAGTAGAGAGGTCAGAATAAGGGTACCCTTTGTCCTGTGGTCTATTTTAGTAGGGGAACCCCCAAAAAAGGGAAGAGAGGGACCTAGGTGATAAAGCGGTATACACCCCTTGGACATGCTGATGATGTCCGACTTCTCCCCTGTTGAGGTACTGAAGGTCTGACAAAATCTCAGAGGATTCCGACCGTGGATGTTCCGTTCGATAGCGAAGCCCCGCTTTGTTAAAGGGTTAACTTCGGAGCTTGGATGAAGAGGCCAAGTCAGGAAAATCAAAAGCTTGAAAGGTCGGTTGTGGACTTAACACCCATCCAAAAACCAGTGCCTATTCTTAACCGATTAAAAGGAGACTTATGAACATAGGTGGGCTTTTGGGAAAAATCGGCGGGTTTCCCTGGTCCCTGGTAAATGTGATAACACCCATCTAAACCCCTGCAATGCATTCTGAACCAAAGTGACCGATCAAAATGACACCTACTTCAAGGGGCATTGTGCTTAGTAAGTTGGTAGCATCCATGGTGAGATAACCCACAACGGCCATGGTGCCATGGTTACAAGGTTATAACCAGGCCTACTAACCGGGCTAACCGCTTAATGTTGACCCCGTATTCACCAACCCCTGCTCATCCATAGGGGGGATGTTCCCCCTCCAAAAGTAATGATTCCAAACGAAACCCAAAAACACCCCCCTATTACGAAACAGGAATTGATTAATATGGCTGTGGGTCAAAACCCTGTACTACTGGTGAACATCAAAATAGGTGGTACATGGGTGTTCATCCGCCCCAAAATGGAGGCATAGGTTCCGATCGCCCGTCTGAGTATGCTTCTGAAGCAGGCCAGCTGCACGACAGGCGTGGGTCAAGGTGCTGCACTCGCGTCGGCACTCCCCAACTCCGTCGCGCTGCTGCAGCAGCAACTCGCTGTCCTGCGGCGTACTCGATATTTGGAGTAGAACCTGACGGATCTACCTGGAGTCTCCATGACCCTTTAAAAGTTGATCAATCCCCATTTTTCAAGGGTCATGGAGACTCCAGGTATGGGTGTGTCTCTCTTGAGGGTGCCATTTTTCGGGTTGCTTTGAAGGGAAGCCAAGGGAAACTCTCTATTTGTTGGTGTCCCAATGTTTGGGTGGTTCCCCCCAAAAAAATGGGTTGCATCCCAGGGGCTTATTCTCCTGGGTCAATATTAGATTGCTGAGGTTCAAACCACCATTCAAACAGGGGGGTCATTCAATCAGGGGGTCATGCAACCACCATTGTTGACCTAAGGTTAAAGTCCAACTACTAACCCCAGGGGTTGAATTCGAGATACAGCTTACTATACCTGGAACTTCCAGCATGTAAAATTAACGCCGTTTCCCGAAACAGCTATATTTATCGCCGCTTGCTAGAAAGAACACTCTTTTGCGGAGAAAAAAACCGCTCGCCGTGATTCCAGCTCGTGCCAGGCAGACAATTACGCCATTTTGCCAGCAAATTACGCCGTTTTGGCGGCAAAAAGAACGCCGTGTTGGCGCAAATTACGCCGTTTCAGGTTTTTGATCTGCACCAAAGTGTGCAACCATTCAAAAATGCCCGCAGGCAAAACGAATCGCCGCTTGGATAAGAAACACACTTTTACCAACACAGCGGTAATTTCGCACAGAATGGAAGACCCAGGTATAGCCATACAAAGGGCATATACTAGTTTACTACCGGATAGCGCTTTGAGGGTAGTAGAAGCCAGCTTAGTGAGCAGGTCTTCCCCCGAACGATTGGTTCACCTCTCCCTTAGGGCCTTAGAGCCTTAGGAGGGGCAAAAATGTAATCTATATTTTTGAGCCCCTATTCAAAAAGCGGCCCAACAACGATAAGCAGCATCGTGATTCACATCCAAGAAAAGGCTGCTACATGGTGAGCACTTGGGGTCTATGCTTTTGTTGCAACCCCCTTCTCTTGGCGTACGCTTTGTTGGGGTTCTTGCAACATACTGAGTCTTACTGAATGTCTATGGCACAGAATACCCCACCTCAATCAACCCGCCAAAGTGAAACTGGGTTCAAGTTTAGTTTGAACACAACCCAGGTTGAAATCGAGTCCTGCTGAGTGATGTCGTAGAAGGTAATCCACTCTCCTCAGAGTCGCTGATGCGCATCGCGCCACTTTGGCCCAGTCACTTTGAAGCGACATGCCAAGCAACTTGCTGCTAGCTTGAAAACTTGCCTGCTCCAATCGGATGCCCGAAATGCAGAAGCAACAACTCAAAGTAGGGTGCCGTGAACAGCGGGAAACAAACACGGGAGCTTCCCTACCTGAACTATCCAGCAACTGTCAGAAGTCTAAATCATTTTCTGACAGGTTCCCAATTTACCAGCGTTTGTTGTTGGGGGGTTTGCCAAATTTGACACACTCCCTTGCACAGAAAACAAAGCGACCATACTCCCCCGACACCCAAAAACACACCCACACACAACTAGGAACTGGAATGGGGTTGCTGGGCATGATTTCAAATGGCTGCATGATCAGAGTAAAACCATGTCGGTATTTATTTAGCCCGTTATAACCCTCCGCCTAGGATTTATATTTTTCGTACCATCATCATTTGAATCAAGGGCCGAAATCCTTGCTGGTGCCGACAAAACACACCGGCTCGCAACAAGCCGCGCAGGTCGCAATCCACCCTAGAACAATCCCAAACCCGCCCTAGACCCAAGCCAATCCAACCCAGGCCCGCCGTAAACCAGCCCTCGCCAACCCGCAAGCCGCTCTAAACCCAACCTTCACAAACCCACAAGCCACGGCTCCGAGGTTGTCGTCCGGATCGCAAATGGCATCCAGAACCTCGCCGATCTCCACCTCCCCGAGTCCTCGAGGGGATGGAGTGGTACCACTTGAAGGGGCGATCGGGTACCGCACGTAAGTGGTTGGTAAGCCTGGGGACATAACGCCACTGAACGGAGACTTAGAACCATGGCTTGTGTGGGTTATCTCACCAGGGTTAGGCACTTACCTGACGTACCCGATCGCCCCTTGAAGTAGTACAGGGTTGCTTGAAATTGCTGCTTCCTCCCTTCAAAGAACCAACATTTCGTACTAGATGGGTCGACCAACATCTCAATGCAAAGAATTTGAAGGACGGTCACTAATTGAAAGACACACCACAATATCCCTCATGACCCATAAGTCATGGTCAAAACTATACGGCCAATGGACATGGCTCTCTTGATGAACAAAAATACTATGGTTCAGTATCCTCACTGCCAGGTGGATGACCATCCTCGTACACCCCAAGAAAAGGAACCGGTCTTTTGACCATGGCACACATGCTTCCAGAGGTGGTTGTACCCCTTTTACATACCCCTTGGGCAAATGAACCCCACTGGCCTGATGTTCACACCATATCCTCTCCCCCCAAAGATGTTTTTTCCCATATATACAGTCTTTGCTGGAACCCAGGGAAGCCAAGGGACCGGTATGTACCAAGCCACCCTTAGACAGTTGAACAACCACAACGTGCCAAATGTGTGCGTTGAAACCGTGGCCAGAGACAACAAAACAACATCGAAAATACAGTGGATGGACGAAATCCTTGGAATGCTGGACCGTTTTGGTGCATTCGGACTGCGAGGCCCTCGATGCAACTTGAACCCATCCCGAGACTATCCCGAGACCCGTGCGGGGCATCTCACTGGCGCGCTGAGCCACTTGAGACCTAAGGGGACGTCGGAGCGACCACTCCTTGGATTAAAACCACGGGCCACGATGAAAACAAAGGTTGGGCTAATGTAACCACCAGTGTTTACCTCAGAATTGTCATCTACTAAAATGGGCAACCCATTCTATCTTTCTGGGTGTTGAACTGTAGGGTTTTGCAATCCGCTGCGCACCAGTTGGGATGTATGAAACCCTCTGAATACTGGGATTGATGAAGAAGCCACCAATTGTGCGTGGCGCGGATTTTG